>CAMRHE010000505.1:0-1209341 GCA_947044405.1 Leptodactylus fallax
CAGTATTATAGTAGTTATATTCTTGTACATAGGAGGTAGTATTATAGTAGTTATATTCTTGTACACAGGAGGTAGTATTATAGTAGTTATATTCTTTTGTACATAGGAGCAGTACTATAGTAGTTATATTCTTGTACATAGGAGTAGTATTATAGTAGTTATATTCTTGTACATATGAGTAGTATTATAGTAGTTATATCTCTGTACATAGGAGGCAGTATTATAGTAGTTGTACTTTGGTACATGGAGGTAGTATTATAGTAGTTATATTCCTGTACATAGGAGCAGTATTATGATAGTAGTTATATTCTTTGTACATAGGAGCAGTATTATAGTAGTTATATTCTTGTACATAGGAGCAGTATTATAGTAGTTATATTCTTGCACATAGGAGCAGTATTATAGTAGTTATATTCTTGCACATAGGAGTTACATTATAGTAATTATATTCTGCACATAGGAGGCAATTTTTATTAAAGTAAAAACAAACATAAATACAATTAAACAAAAAAATTCTTTCAGTAATTACAGACATTTTGTATGGGCAATAAAAGAAGGATCAAACAAGAAAATACTTAAAGCAAAATCAACTTAAAGAGTCCACACCTGTTGGAGAAGAAAATTTAAAGAACATACAGTAAAACTAAATAGATCAAACTTAAACTAGATCCACTTTCTTCCATCAGATCTGAATCAGAGCTGTCCTTGTGACCTACTGTTTCATGTCTGATTCAGACTGCACCTCAGCTCGGCGGGGTCTCCTTTAGTAGGAGGACGTTCTCTGGTTCCTCATCGTACTTCGTCATCATTTGTTCGATCTTTCTATCTAGTTCTTCTCCGTCTGACTCAATAGGATATAGAATCTATTTGCTGCCAGGACATCGCCCGTTCTATCTACTCATCCTAGTTGTTTTTCAGACAATGGTCCACTCACCCTCAGGCTTATGGCTGGATCTGTCTTTTTTCCTTCTTCTTAGTACTGGTGGGTGTTGGGGCAGGAGAAGAGATGGCCACTGAGGGTTGTGCAACTTGGCCGAACAACCTCCATGGTCGCCTCAATGGGTTCTGACTCGCTTCATCTGGGTGGTATCACCTGTATCTGTTTGGGGCTCTGACTCAGTGACTACTGGACCTGGACAACAGCGCCTCCTCCTCCTCCTGTATGTCATCAGCCCTCCAACAAGGGTCCTCATCAGGGATATCCCTACGGAGGTTGTGCCAGGCATCAGGACAGTCCCTGTGGGGGTGACCCATCTTACCACACAGATTACATCTAATGTTTTTGCAGGTAGCGCTCACGTGGCCCATTTCATTACACAAGTTGCACTTTACCATGGTGCACACGCTCGCTATATGACCGGCCTTCCCACACTTAAAGCATCTGCGTGGCTGACCCGCATAGAAGCAGACGCCTTTCTCTCGGCCAATAAAGAATGAGTTGGGCAGATGTTGGGTTATGTTGTTGTGCTGACGTAACTTAACCAGGACCTTCCACCCACCAGTCCAGATCCCGTCTTCGTCCCTGTTTTTAGTTAGATCGGACATGAGGTCGCAGTGTCTCCTGAGCCAGATGACAATGTCCTGAGGGGGAACGGCCTCATTCCAGAATACAATGGTGACACTTGCCGTATCTGGCCTAGAGATGGGGATGAAGCTGAACTTATTCCAACCCTCAGTATCTCTGAACCTGGTGACATTAGCCCAGAAACGGTCCAGATCAGACATCAGCTTAAAGCTGACATCATACCCCTGGCGGTCAGGAAGGTTTATCACTGCCAGGATGTCAGTCGGCAGGAAGCCCATCTGGGTACATAGGAGCCCTCTGACCACAAACCTTCTATCAGGCAGATCTTCCTTGGCACCTCTGTGCCTAAACCTGACTACATTCCTCCTCTTGAAAGCCTGGCCTGTATAGTTCGTGCCTGACGTAAAAGATGGAGCACCGCGGCTCCAGGCATTCCCAGAGGAGGTATGGCCAGATCCGCCATCTTGGCGTGTCTGTGGGCGCTGTGTGGGCTGCTGAGCACCTGCACTACGAGGTTCTGCTACTACATTAGTAACTAGAGGGGGAAAGTCCTGTACATTGGACTGTGCTGTGTCCGCCCCACCATCAACCTCTATGTCTGCAATATCACCAGACTCCAGAGACTGGACTGTAGAGGGGTCTAATGCCATAGATGGTGAAGGATCCCCCCCAGAGAAACACTTTCCCCTGCTGCACCATTATTATATACAGGATTATCTATAATATCAGACATATTAGATGGATAGTCAGTGGCAGCAGAGTCCTGCACAGCAGAGTCCACAATGTTATTATAGTCACTATTGGTGACTTGCACAGCAGAGTCCAGACTGTCCCACACACTCACAACCTGAGACCCCAAATGTGCTACTACCCCAGTACCTTCAGGTAACAGTGCACAGTCCTGCTGAGATGACCTGCCTCCTGGGACTTGTGGTGTCTGCACAGCTGCTACTTCAGGCAGGGGTCCATGATCTTGCTCTAAAGTGCTGGTTGCTGGGACTTGTGGTGCCTTGCCAGGAACTGCTGCAGGTCTTTGCTGTGGCCTGGCATTAGCTGCTGCTTTCCCATACAAATTCCCTTCCTTAAAAGGGAAACTTTCTGGCTGCAGAATAGGCTTTGCATGGGACTGCTGGCCGCCATCTTGAGAGGGTTCAGACCTAGAGCGAGATGATGGTGACTTCTGGTATTCCTCGAATCGCTGCTGGTTTCTGTACGATTCTCCCCACCGGTCCCATTTGCTCCAGTACAGTCTCGGTCTCCTGTACGACATCGGCGAGCTCTTTCGCCAGTGCGCTCAGCTTCTTGTCCACTACTGCCTCTACCCCAGGTTTAGCAGCCCTTATTTTGTAGGCACAGTCAATCTGTTGCTGCAGATATATTTTACCCGCCTTTAATGTCTCCAGTCTCCTGACCAGTGCTGGGATCTCGTCTGCCAGGCGCAGTTCAGGTGCTCGCTCAGCCATTGTAACAGTCTGTCCATTATTGGGGAGTTTTGCAGGCTGGTTACTCACAGTATGGCTTCTGGTCGGTGTAGCCTGTGACTTCTGGCCCGCTGCGGCTGTTGTCACTGCCATGGGGCCACAATCTGCAGGTTGGGGACTATGTCCCAGTTTGTTCCCAGTGACCGCACTACTAGTACCATGAAGCCTCCCTGCTGGTCTCTCTTTGGTCTCATCCGCAGCCTTCACTACAGTTTTGCAGTTTCCACTGCCAGATCTTGTCCGCTCAGACCGCACCAGTACAGGCCGCTGCATGTTCTCCTGCATGGTCTGTTTCTCCAGGGACGTTCTCCTCTGTCTGCAGGAGGGTGGAGTGGACGGGACACCTGTAACCTGTAATGGCGTCTGCACAGGCTGCACGGCTTGCTTCTTCTTACAATCAGGTATTCTGTCTGGATGCTGCACAATTACTTTGGTAGGTTGTTGTACCGTACCTCTGCTTGCTTCTGCTACTGCTTTCTTTGCAATAACTTTCTTCCCATCTTGACTTGCACTGGGACTGCTGACACACTGGACATTACTTCCATTCCTGGAGACTTTGGGATTTTCATCCACTTTCTCAGTTGTCTGGGAGTTGTTTCCCAGAGTAGGCCTTGGAGCCTGGGCCTTGCTAGGGGAGCTGCCCCCACCCAGGGTGGCCCCGCCCTGGGCTTTCTCCAGACATCAGGAGCCTCAGGAGAGCTACAGAAACACAACCTCACAGCTAGGAGGCAGTATTATAGTAGTTATATTCTTGTACATAGGAGCAGTATTATAGTAGTTATATTCTTGTACATAGGAGCAGTATTATAGTAGTTATATTCTTGTACATAGGAGCAGTATTATAGTAGTTATATTCTTGTACATAGGAGCAGTATTATAGTAGTTATATTCTTGTACATAGGGGGAGAGTATTATAGTAGTTATATTCTTGTACATAGGGGCAGTATTATAGTAGTTATATTCTTGTACATAGGAGCAGTATTATAGTAGTTATATTCTTGTACATAGGAGGTAGTATTATAGTAGTTATATTCTTGTACATAGGGGGCAGTATTATAGTAGTTATATTCTTGTACATAGGAGTAGTATTATAGTAGTTATATTCTTGTACATAGGGGCAGTATTATAGTAGTTATATTCTTGTACATAGGAGTAGTATTATAGTAGTTATATTCTTGTACATAGGAGGCAGTATTATAGTAGTTATATTCTTGTACATAGGAGGCAGTATTATAGTAGTTATATTCTTGTACATAGGGAGCAGTATTATAGTAGTTATATTCTTGTACATAGGAGCAGTATTATAGTAGTTATATTCTTGTACATAGGAGGTAGTATTATAGTAGTTATATTCTTGTACATAGGAGTAATATTATAGTAGTTATATTCTTGTACATAGGGGCAGTATTATAGTAGTTATATTCTTGTACATAGGAGTAGTATTATAGTAGTTATATTCTTGTACATAGGAGCAGTATTATAGTAGTTATATTCTTGTACATAGGAGTAGTATTATAGTAGTTATATTCTTGTACATAGGAGGTAGTATTATAGTAGTTATATTCTTGTACATAGGGGGCAGTATTATAGTAGTTATATTCTTGTACATAGGAGCAGTATTATAGTAGTTATATTCTTGTACATAGGAGCAGTATTATAGTAGTTATATTCTTGTACATAGGAGCAGTATTATAGTAGTTATATTCTTGTACATAGGAGGTAGTATTATAGTAGTTATATTCTTGTACATAGGAGCAGTATTATAGTAGTTATATTCTTGTACATAGGAGGCAGTATTATAGTAGTTATATTCTTGTATATAGGAGCAGTATTATAGTAGTTATATTCTTGTACATAGGAGTAGTATTATAGTAGTTATATTCTTGTACATAGGAGCAGTATTATAGTAGTTATATTCTTGTACATAGGAGCAGTATTATAGTAGTTATATTCTTGTACATAGGAGGCAGTATTATAGTAGTTATATTCTTGTACATAGGAGCAGTATTATAGTAGTTATATTCTTGTACATAGGAGTAGTATTATAGTAGTTATATTCTTGTACATAGGAGGCAGTATTATAGTAGTTATATTCTTGTACATAGGAGGCAGTATTATAGTAGTTATATTCTTGTACATAGGAGCAGTATTATAGTAGTTATATTCTTGTACATAGGGGCAGTATTATAGTAGTTATATTCTTGTACATAGGAGCAGTATTATAGTAGTTATATTCTTGTACATAGGAGCAGTATTATAGTAGTTATATTCTTGTACATAGGAGCAGTATTATAGTAGTTATATTCTTGTACATAGGAGTAGTATTATAGTAGTTATATTCTTGTACATAGGAGCAGTATTATAGTAGTTATATTCTTGTACATAGGAGCAGTATTATAGTAGTTATATTCTTGTACATAGGAGGGAGTATTATAGTAGTTATAGTATATTGTACATAGGAGCAGTATTATAGTAGTTATATTCTTGTACATAGGAGCAGTATTATAGTAGTTATATTCTTGTACATAGGAGGCAGTATTATAGTAGTTATATTCTTGTACATAGGAGCAGTATTATAGTAGTTATATTCTTGTACATAGGAGGTAGTATTATAGTAGTTATATTCCGTTGTACATAGAGGGCAGTATTATAGTAGTTATATTCTTGTATATAGGAGCAGTATTATAGTAGTTATATTCTTGTACATAGGAGGTAGTATTATAGTAGTTATATTCTTGTACATAGGGGGCAGTATTATAGTAGTTATATTCTTGTACATAGGAGCAGTATTATAGTAGTTATATTCTTGTACATAGGAGTAGTATTATAGTAGTTATATTCTTGTACATAGGAGTAGTATTATAGTAGTTATATTCTTGTACATAGGAGCAGTATTATAGTAGTTATATTCTTGTACATAGGAGGCAGTATTATAGTAGTTATATTCTTGTACATAGGAGCAGTATTATAGTAGTTATATTCTTGTACATAGGAGGTAGTATTATAGTAGTTATATTCTTGTACATAGGAGCAGTATTATAGTAGTTATATTCTTGTACATAGGAGCAGTATTATAGTAGTTATATTCTTGTACATAGGAGGTAGTATTATAGTAGTTATATTCTTGTACATAGGAGCAGTATTATAGTAGTTATATTCTTGTACATAGGAGGCAGTATTATAGTAGTTATATTCTTGTACATAGGAGCAGTATTATAGTAGTTATATTCTTGTACATAGGAGGTAGTATTATAGTAGTTATATTCTTGTACATAGGAGCAGTATTATAGTAGTTATATTCTTGTACATAGGAGGTAGTATTATAGTAGTTATATTCTTGTACATAGGGGGGCAGTATTATAGTAGTTATATTCTTGTACATAGGAGGCAGTATTATAGTAGTTATATTCTTGTACATAGGAGCAGTATTATAGTAGTTATATTCTTGTACATAGGGGGCAGTATTATAGTAGTTATATTCTTGTACATAGGGGGTAGTATTATAGTAGTTATATTCTTGTACATAGGAGTAGTATTATAGTAGTTATATTCTTGTACATAGGAGCAGTATTATAGTAGTTATATTCTTGTACATAGGGGCAGTATTATAGTAGTTATATTCTTGTACATAGGGGCAGTATTATAGTAGTTATATTCTTGTACATAGGAGCAGTATTATAGTAGTTATATTCTTGTACATAGGAGGCAGTATTATAGTAGTTATATTCTTGTACATAGGGGGGCAGTATTATAGTAGTTATATTCTTGTACATAGGAGTAGTATTATAGCAGTTATATTCTTGTACATAGGAGCAGTATTATAGTAGTTATATTCTTGTACATAGGAGCAGTATTATAGTAGTTATATTCTTGTACATAGGAGCAGTATTATAGTAGTTATATTCTTGTACATAGAGGCAGTATTATAGTAGTTATATTCTTGTACATAGGAGCAGTATTATAGTAGTTATATTCTTGTACATAGGAGGCAGTATTATAGTAGTTATATTCTTATACATAGGAGGCAGTATTATAGTAGTTATATTCTTGTACATAGGAGCAGTATTATAGTAGTTATATTCTTGTACATAGGAGCAGTATTATAGTAGTTATATTCTTGTACATAGGAGCAGTATTATAGTAGTTATATTCTTGTACATGGAGGTAGTATTATAGTAGTTTTATTCTTGTACATAGGAGCAGTATTATAGTAGTTATATTCTTGTACATAGGGGGCAGTATTATAGTAGTTATATTCTTGTACATAGGAGCAGTATTATAGTAGTTATATTCTTGTACATAGGGGCAGTATTATAGTAGTTTTATTCTTGTACATAGGGGCAGTATTATAGTAGTTATATTCTTGTACATAGGAGCAGTATTATAGTAGTTATATTCTTGTACATAAGAGTAGTATTATAGTAGTTATATTCTTGTACATAGGGGCAGTATTATAGTAGTTATATTCTTGTACATAAGAGTAGTATTATAGTAGTTATATTCTTGTACATAGGAGCAATATTATAGTAGTTATATTCTTGTACATAGGAGCAGTATTATAGTAGTTATATTCTTGTACATAGGAGCAGTATTATAGTAGTTATATTCTGGTACATAGGAGGCAGTATTATAGTAGTTATATTCTTGTACATAGGAGCAGTATTATAGTAGTTATATTCTTGTACATAGGGGCAGTATTATAGTAGTTATATTCTTGTACATAAGAGTAGTATTATAGTAGTTATATTCTGGTACATAGGAGGCAGTATTATAGTAGTTATATTCTTGTACATAGGAGCAGTATTATAGTAGTTATATTCTTGTACATAGGAGGTAGTATTATAGTAGTTATATTCTTGTACATAGGAGTAGTATTATAGTAGTTATATTCTTGTACATAGGAGGTAGTATTATAGTAGTTATATTCTTGTACATAAGAGTAGTATTATAGTAGTTATATTCTTGTACATAGGAGGCAGTATTATAGTAGTTATATTCTTGTACATAGGAGCAGTATTATAGCAGTTATATTCTTGTACATAGGAGTAGTATTATAGTAGTTATATTCTTGTACATAGGGGCAGTATTATAGTAGTTATATTCTTGTACATAAGACTAGTATTATAGTAGTTATATTCTGGTACATAGGAGGCAGTATTATAGTAGTTATATTCTTGTACATAGGAGCAGTATTATAGTAGTTATATTCTTGTACATAGGAGGTAGTATTATAGTAGTTATATTCTTGTACATAGGTAGTATTATAGCAGTTATATTCTTGTACATAGGGGGCAGTATTATAGTAGTTATATTCTTGTACATAGGAGGTAGTATTATAGTAGTTATATTCTTGTACATAGGGGGCTGTATTATAGTAGTTATATTCTTGTATATAGGAGCAGTATTATAGTAGTTATATTCTTGTACATAGGAGCAGTATTATAGTAGTTATATTCTTGTACATAGGGGGCAGTATTATAGTAGTTATATTCTTGTACATAGGGGGCAGTATTATAGTAGTTATATTCTTGTACATAGGAGCAGTATTATAGTAGTTTTATTCTTGTACATAGGAGCAGTATTATAGTAGTTATATTCTTGTACATAGGAGTAGTATTATAGTAGTTATATTCTTGTACATAGGGGCAGTATTATAGTAGTTTTATTCTTGTACATAGGGGCAGTATTATAGTAGTTATATTCTTGTACATAGGAGCAGTATTATATTAGTTATATTCTTGTACATAGGAGTAGTATTATAGTAGTTATATTCTTGTACACAGGAGGTAGTATTATAGTAGTTATATTCTTGTACATAGGAGGTAGTATTATAGTAGTTATATTCTTGTACATAGGAGGTAGTATTATAGTAGTTATATTCTTGTACATAGGGGGCTGTATTATAGTAGTTATATTCTTGTATATAGGAGCAGTATTATAGTAGTTATATTCTTGTACATAGGGGGCAGTATTATAGTAGTTATATTCTTGTACATAGGGGGCAGTATTATAGTAGTTATATTCTTGTACATAGGAGCAGTATTATAGTAGTTATATTCTTGTACATAGGAGCAGTATTATAGTAGTTATATTCCTGTACATAGGAGCAGTATTATAGTAGTTATATTCTTGTACATAGGAGTAGTATTATAGTAATTATATTCTTGTACATAGGACTAGTATTATAGTAGTTATATTCTTGTACATAGGAGTAGTATTATAGTAGTTATATTCTTGTACATAGGAGGTAGTATTATAGTAGTTATATTCTTGTACATAGGAGGTAGTATTATAGTAGTTATATTCTTGTACATAGGGGCAGTATTATAGTAGTTTTATTCTTGTACATAGGAGCAGTATTATAGTAGTTATATTCTTGTACATAGGAGCAGTATTATAGTAGTTATATTCTTGTACATAGGGCAGTATTATAGTAGTTATATTCTTGTACATAGGACTAGTATTATAGTAGTTATATTCTTGTACATAGGAGGTAGTATTATAGTAGTTATATTCTTGTACATAGGAGTAGTATTATAGTAGTTATATTCTTGTACATAGGAGGTAGTATTATATTAGTTATATTCTTGTACATAGGAGTAGTATTATAGTAGTTATATTCTTGTACATAGGAGCAGTATTATAGTAGTTATATTCTTGTACATAGGAGTAGTATTATAGTAGTTATATTCTTGTACATAGGGGGCAGTATTGTAGTAGTTATATTCTTGTATATAGGAGCAGTATTATAGTAGTTATATTCTTGTACATAGGGGGCAGTATTATAGTAGTTATATTCTTGTACATAGGGGGCAGTATTATAGTAGTTATATTCTTGTACATAGGAGTAGTATTATAGTAGTTATATTCTTGTACATAGGAGCAGTATTATGCTAGTTATATTCTTGTACATAGGAGCAGTATTATAGTAGTTATATTCCTGTACATAGGAGCAGTATTATAGTAGTTATATTCTTGTACATAGGAGGTAGTATTATAGTAGTTATATTCTTGTACATAGGGGCAGTATTATAGTAGTTTTATTCTTGTACATAGGAGCAGTATTATAGTAGTTATATTCTTGTACATAGGAGCAGTATTATAGTAGTTATATTCTTGTACATAGGGGCAGTATTATAGTAGTTATATTCTTGTACATAGGAGGCAGTATTATAGTAGTTATATTCTTGTACATAGGAGTAGTATTATAGTAGTTATATTCTTGTACATAGGGGGCAGTATTATAGTAGTTATATTCTTGTACATAGGAGCAGTATTATAGTAGTTATATTCTTGTACATAGGGGGCAGTATTATAGTAGTTATATTCTTGTACATAGGAGCAGTATTATAGTAGTTATATTCTTGTACATAGGGGCAGTATTATAGTAGTTATATTCTTGTACATAGGAGCAGTATTATAGTAGTTATATTCTTGTACATAGGAGCAGTATTATGGTAGTTATATTCTTGTACATAGGAGCAGTATTATAGTAGTTATATTCTTGTACATAGGAGCAGTATTATAGTAGTTATATTCTTGTACATGGGAGCAGTATTATAGTAGTTATATTCTTGTACATAGGAGCAGTATTATAGTAGTTATATTCTTGTACATAGGAGCAGTATTATAGTAGTTATATTCCTGTACATAGGAGCAGTATTATAGTAGTTATATTCTTGTACATAGGGGCAGTATTATAGTAGTTATATTCTTGTACATAGGAGCAGTATTATAATAGTTATATTCTTGTACATAGGAGCAGTATTATAGTAGTTATATTCTTGTACATAGGAGCAGTATTATAGTAGTTATATTCTGGTACATAGGAGCAGTATTATAGTAGTTATATTCTTGTACACAGGAGGTAGTATTATAGTAGTTATATTCTTGTACATAGGGCAGTATTATAGTAGTTATATTCTTGTACATAGGAGCAGTATTATAGTAGTTATATTCTTGTACATAGGAGCACTATTATAGTAGTTATATTCTTGTACATAGGAGCAGTATTATAGTAGTTATATTCTTGTACATAGGGGCAGTATTATAGTAGTTATATTCTTGTACATAGGAGGCAGTATTATAGTAGTTATATTCTTGTACATAGGAGCAGTATTATAGTAGTTATATTCTTGTACATAGGAGCAGTATTATAGTAGTTATATTCTTGTACATAGGAGCAGTATTATAGTAGTTATATTCTTGTACATAGGAGCAGTATTATAGTAGTTATATTCTTGTACATAGGAGCAGTATTATAGTAGTTATATTCTTGTACATAGGAGGTAGTATTATAGTAGTTATATTCTTGTACATAGGAGCAGTATTATAGTAGTTATATTCTTGTACATAGGAGCAGTATTATAGTAGTTATATTCTTGTACATAGGAGCAGTATTATAGTAGTTATATTCTTGTACATAGGAGCAGTATTATAGTAGTTATATTCTTGTACATAGGAGCAGTATTATAGTAGTTATATTCTTGTACATAGGAGCACTATTATAGTAGTTATATTGTTGTACATAGGAGCAGTATTATAGTAGTTATATTCTTGTACATAGGGGCAGTATTATAGTAGTTATATTCTTGTACATAGGAGGCAGTATTATAGTAGTTATATTCTTGTACATAGGAGCAGTATTATAGTAGTTATATTCTTGTACATAGGAGCAGTATTATAGTAGTTATATTCTTGTACATAGGAGCAGTATTATAGTAGTTATATTCTTGTACATAGGAGCAGTATTATAGTAGTTATATTCTTGTACATAGGAGCAGTATTATAGTAGTTATATTCTTGTACATAGGAGGTAGTATTATAGTAGTTATATTCTTGTACATAGGAGCAGTATTATAGTAGTTATATTCTTGTACATAGGAGCAGTATTATAGTAGTTATATTCTTGTACATAGGAGCAGTATTATAGTAGTTATATTCTTGTACATAGGAGCAGTATTATAGTAGTTATATTCTTGTACATAGGAGCAGTATTATAGTAGATTTTAGCATAGATTCTCTTGTCACTGTACTCACTATTGTGAGTTCCTTATTTGCCATCCGGACCTCCTCTTTCATCTGAATGTTGTGTACTTTTTGTGTTCGGGCACCAGTGATCCCTCGGCAGTCTTCTTTCCATTCATTCAAGAACTGAAGGCTACGCTCTCTGCAGACCACATAAAGTGATATATTACAGCAGTGACATCACCACTCTCCACATATAGTGATATATTACAGCATTGACATCACCGCTCTCCACATATAAGTGATATATTACAGCAGTGACATCACTGTTCTCCACATATAGTGATATATTACAGCAGTGACATCATCGCTCTCCACATATAGTGATATATTACAGCAGTGACATCACCGCTCTCCACATATAGTTATATATTACAGCAGTGACATCACCACTCTCCACATATAGTGATATATTACAGCAGTGACATCACCGCTCTCCACATATAGTTATATATTACAGCAGTGACATCACCACTCTCCACATATAGTGATATATTACAGCAGTGACATCACCGCTCTCCACATATAGTGATATATTACAGCAGTGACATCACCGCTCTCCACATATAGTTATATATTACAGCAGTGACATCACCACTCTCCACATATAGTAATATTTTCCAGCAGTGACATCACCGCTCTCCAGTTTTTGTGTGTCTTACCGATTTATTTCCGTCTTTGCCATCCTCTGGAGATCATCTCTCTGGAACATAAAGAAGTGGGAGATGATTGAGAATAAAACATAGAGAGGCCATTCACTAGTTTTTTATATTTGTATCTTCTCTTCACCTGGGTGATGCTTCTGGTATTACGGAAACTCCTTGACGCCAGCATCTTGAGGAAAGAACAAAGCAGCACAGAGTATTTTAGGAGTGGAGTTTGCTGATCCAGCAGGGAAATTGGTGCCCTGTCCACACGATGATGTCAGGTTTATCTAGGTAGACATGTAGTAATCACTGCTATCATGTCATCATATGGTATAGCACAGCTCCTCCAGTACTCACCCTGCCCTCAGGATCATTCAATTGTTCCTCCTGCCAGGACTCAGTCACCATGGAAACAGTCAACAAAAGTTCTAAACATGACATCACTTCCTGAAATTCTGTTTTATTTTATGGCTACAGAAATGAGGCTAGAGACGGATTCTTCTAATATACACACTCACTGACAAAAAAAATACCGCACCGAGAAGGAGTTGTTGGAATTTAAGCTAATCATGGGCAATTGGCAGACATTAACCCCATCGGGAGGGCCCTCTTGTGCAACCGAATTCAGTACGACAGGCTAAAGGCCGTAGTCTCCTAAATCCCAGAACTTAACCTATAATGCTTGAGGATAGTAGAGTGTGAGATGCAAGAGGCTGCACCATAAATCTGATCCAGGGGGATCGGTGTTCTTTCTGCCCAAAAGAGTGTCTAATATCTCTAATATCCATCTAGATAGTGTCACCGGAACCTAGGATATCACCCCAGCCCTGCAGATAGATAGGTTAGTGTCACCGGAACCAGCATATCACCCCAGCCCTGCAGATAGATAGGTTAGTGTCACCAGAACCAGCATATCACCCCAGCCCTGCAGATAGATAGGTTAGTGTCACCAGAACCAGTATATCACCCCAGCCCTGCAGATAGATAGGTTACTGTCACCAGACCCAGCATATCACCCCAGCCCTGCAGATAGATAGGTTAGTGTCACCGGAACCAGCATATCACCCCAGCCCTGCAGATAGATAGGTTAGTGTCACCAGAACCAGCATATCACCCCAGCCCTGCAGATAGATAGGTTAGTGTCACCAGAACCCACATATCACCCCAGCCCTGCAGATAGATAGGTTAGTGTCACCAGAACCAGCATATCACCCCAGCCCTGCAGATAGATAGGTTAGTGTCACCAGACCCAGCATATCACCCCAGCCCTGCAGATAGATAGGTTAGTGTCACCAGACCCAGCATATCACCCAAGCCCTGCAGATAGATAGGTTAGTGTCACCAGACCCAGCATATCACCCCAGCCCTGCAGATAGATAGGTTAGTGTCACCAGAACCAGCATATCACCCCAGCCCTGCAGATAGATAGGTTAGTGTCACCAGAACCAGCATATCACCCCAGCCCTGCAGATAGATAGGTTAGTGTCACCAGAACCAGCATATCACCCCAGCCCTGCAGATAGATAGGTTAGTGTCACCAGACCCAGCATATCACCCAAGCCCTGCAGATAGATAGGTTACTGTCACCAGACCCAGCATATCACCCCAGCCCTGCAGATAGATAGGTTACTGTCACCAGACCCAGCATATCACCCAAGCCCTGCAGATAGATAGGTTACTGTCACCAGACCCAGCATATCACCCCAGCCCTGCAGATAGATAGGTTACTGTCACCAGACCCAGCATATCACCCCAGCCCTGCAGATAGATAGGTTAGTGTCACCTGAACCAGCATATCACCCCCAGCCCTGCAGATAGATAGGTTAGTGTCACCAGAACCAGCCTATCCCCCCAGCCCTGCAGATAGATAGGTTAGTGTCATCAGAACCAGCATATCACCCCAGCCCTGCAGATAGATAGGTTAGTGTCACCAGAACCAGCATATCACCCCAGCCCTGCAGATAGATAGGTTAGTGTCACCAGAACCAGCATATCACCCCAGCCCTGCAGATAGATAGGTTAGTGTCACCAGAACCAGCATATCACCCCAGCCCTGCAGATAGATAGGTTAGTGTCACCAGACCCAGCATATCACCCCAGCCCTGCAGATAGATAGGTTAGTGTCACCAGAACCAGCGTATCACCCCGGCCCCGCAGATAGATAGGTTAGTGTCACCAGAACCAGCATATCACCCCAGCCCTGCAGATAGATATGTTAGTGTCACCAGAACCAGCATATCACCACAGCCCTGCAGATAGATAGGCTAGTGTCACCAGAACCAGCATATCACCCCAGCCCTGCAGATAGATAGGTTAGTGTCACCAGAACCAGCGTATCACCCCGGCCCCGCAGATAGATAGGTTAGTGTCACCAGAACCAGCATATCACCCCAGCCCTGCAGATAGATAGGTTAGTGTCACCAGAACCAGCATATCACCCCAGCCCTGCAGATAGATAGGTTAGTGTCACCAGAACCAGCGTATCACCCCGGCCCCGCAGATAGATAGGTTAGTGTCACCAGAACCAGCATATCACCCCAGCCCTGCAGATAGATAGGTTAGTGTCACCAGAACCAGCATATCACCCCAGTCCTGCAGATAGATAGGTTAGTGTCACCAGAACCAGCATATCACCCCAGCCCTGCAGATAGATAGGTTAGTGTCACCTGTACGAGCATATCACCCCAGCCCTGCAGATAGAACGTTTAGGGTCTTCTGAATCAAACAATGTTGTCCAAGCCATGCTGAAAAAAATCCAAGATATTGTTGAGTCAAGGATTAGAGCAGTCACTTGCTGAATTCTGCTCTAGAATGAGAATGTGTGTGTCTTCAGGTCAGCATTGGAGGGCCATCTAAATTGTGGCAGAGTCTGATCAACTTTCTGGCTGTCAGGTTGAATCTGAGTAAAGCAGATAGTCCTGAGACACCAAGTTCTGCACTAGGGGAAGTCGCCAACAGCATCATCAGTTCACCTGGATGAGATAGGAAACCCATAACTTTTTTTGGGCAAGACAGTATGATGGCCTGGTCCTTCCTGATTTTCACCAATATCCTTGGTATCCTGGAAACAGGAATGAAGATGTAGGGCAGCCTGAACCACAAGAAAGTGGAGTCTCCATTGTATGGACATAGCATTGACTGCCAGGGGATTGTTTTCCAGATAAAGGGAGCACCTTGGTATTGATCCTTGTCACCATGAGATCTATCTCTGGGATCTCCCACCTTAGTGTAATCTGGTAAAAGGCTCCGTGACTCGAGCTTTCTTCCAGAAGAATGCCCTTGACTCAGCTGGTCTGCCACCACATTGAGAGAACCTCGAAAGTGGACTGCTGAAATATGGGAAAGGTCCTTCTCTGCCCACAATAGGATCCTCCCCAGTTCTCTGAGAAAATGCTGCGATTGTGTCCATTTGTTTGCTGATATACAGGGCCGTAGTCATATTCTCTGGCCTGGACTGCCTTTCCTCTGATGTAATGAGATGATGTAGGAGAGCCAGAAAAATTCTGAGATCTCTCAAACTGGATGACATCTTCCTCTCAAGTGCCTCGTACAGGAATACTGTCCCGATGGGCTCCCCACCCCAAGAGGGATACAATGGTAGTCAACAGGGTCCAGTGAGCTTGAACCATGGACTTCCCATCCATGAGATGGCTTCACCAATCCCATTGAATTGTGGTTCCAGGTGTTGAGGACCTCGGCCTGCAATGGCTGAAGTACCAAAGGGCTCCAGGACCAGCGTAATGCAGGAGCCAACATGAGACCCAAGAACCTCACGAATGTGCTCATAGAAATCTGTGATAGTACGGACAGAAATTAAGCTGCGGCCATAACGTTTTTTCATTTGCAGGGTGGAAGTGAAATTGTCATGTCCACAATGAACTCCAAGATTTGTTTCTGAGTACCCTGGCTATACATTGGACTTTATGATCCAACCTAGCTGCTGGAGAAAGGAGTATACTGAAGAAGAAAAGACAGAATGGGGGTTTGTAGCTCATTGATAGGCTAGGTGATGGGAGAGCTCGTGGGGACCTGCCATGAGGGACAACTTGTGTCCTTTACATATCACTACTAGGGGTGACCGACTGTCCTATGTGATGGTCCCCACATCATCACACCAGCAGGGGGCAGTGTGTCACTCCATAGCAAAGGCAGGATTGAAGCGCCCACCACGAGGCCTCCATACTGTAACCTTACTGTCATCAGATCCCATACAGACCCTGATCCATCGCTATAGACGATACAGATCCTGGATCCATCACTACAGATGATACAGACCCTAATCCATCACTATAGATGATACAGATCCTGGATCCATCACTATAGACGATACAGACCCTGATTCATCACTATAGACGATATATAGATCCTGATCCATCACTATAGACGATATATAGATCCTGATCCATCACTATAGACGATACAGATCCTGATCCATCACTATAGACGATATATAGATCCTGATCCATCACTATAGACGATACAGACCCTGATTCATCACTATAGACGATATATAGATCCTGATCCATCACTATAGACGATACAGATCCTGATCCATCACTATAGACGATACAGACCCTGGATCCATCACTATAGACGATACAGATCCTGGATCCATCACTGTAGACGATACAGATCCTGGATCCATCACTGTAGACGATACAGATCCTGGATCCATCACTGTAGACGATACAGATCCTGATCCATCACTATAGACGATACAGATCCTGGATCCATCACTATAGACGATACAGATCCAGGATCCATCACTATAGACGATACAGATCCTGGATCCATCACTATAGACGATACAGACCCTGATCCATCACTATAGACGATACAGACCCTGATCCATCACTATAGACGATACAGACCCTGGATCCATCACTATAGATGATACAGATCCTGGATCCATCACTGTAGACGATACAGATCCTGGATCCATCACTGTAGACGATACAGATCCCGGATCCATCACTATAGACGATACAGATCCTGATCCATCACTATAGATGATACAGATCCCGGATCCATCACTATAGACGATACAGATCCTGATCCATCACTATAGACGATACAGATCCTGATCCATCACTATAGACGATATATAGATCCTGATCCATCACTATAGACGATATATAGATCCTGATCCATCACTATAGACGATATATAGATCCTGATCCATCACTATAGACGATACAGATCCTGATCCATCACTATAGACGATATATAGATCCTGATCCATCACTATAGACGATATATAGATCCTGATCCATCACTATAGACGATACAGACCCTGATTCATCACTATAGACGATATATAGATCCTGATCCATCACTATAGACGATACAGATCCTGATCCATCACTATAGACGATACAGACCCCGGATCCATCACTATAGACGATACAGATCCTGGATCCATCACTATAGACGATACAGACCCTGGATCCATCACTGTAGACGATACAGACCCTGGATCCATCACTATAGACGATACAGACCCTGGATCCATCACTGTAGACGATACAGATCCTGATCCATCACTATAGACGATACAGACCCTGGATCCATCACTGTAGACGATACAGATCCTGATCCATCACTATAGACGATACAGACCCTGGATCCATCACTATAGACGATACAGCCCCTGGATCCATCACTATAGACGATACAGATCCTGGATCCATCACTATAGACGATACAGACCCTGGATCCATCACTATAGACGATACAGACCCTGGATCCATCACTATAGACGATACAGATCCTGGATCCATCACTATAGACGATACAGACCCTGATCCATCACTATAGACGATACAGACCCTGGATCCATCACTATAGACGATACAGACCCTGGATCCATCACTATAGATGATACAGATCCTGGATCCATCACTGTAGACGATACAGATCCTGGATCCATCACTGTAGACGATACAGATCCCGGATCCATCACTATAGACGATACAGATCCTGATCCATCACTATAGACGATACAGATCCCGGATCCATCACTATAGACGATACAGATCCTGATCCATCATTATAGACGATACAGATCCTGATCCATCACTATAGACGATACAGATCCTGGATCCATCACTATAGACGATACAGATCCCGGATCCATCACTATAGACGATACAGATCCTGATCCATCACTATAGACGATACAGACCCTGGATCCATCACTATAGACGATACAGATCCTGGATCCATCACTATAGACGATACAGACCCTGATCCATCACTATAGACGATACAGATCCTGGATCCATCACTACAGACAATACAGATCCTGGATCCATCACTATAGGCAACCTTTTTTGTTCGTCGTGCTAATTTCGATTTAAAAATCAAAGTTGAGGTACTCAGAGTGCCGGTCAATAATTGTAAGTCTGATGACCCCTGCACACGGTATTATGTCCCATAACGGCCCCTGCACACAGTATTATGTCCCATAACAGCCCCTGCACATGGTATTATGCTTCATAGTGGCCCCTGCACACGGTATTATGCCCCATAGTGGCCCCTGCACACGGTATTATGTCCCATAGTGGCCCCTGCACACGGTATTATGTCCCATAGTGGCCCCTGCACATGGTATAATATTCTAACTTTTATAATATTCCAATTGTCGCCACTCACTAGCTATTATTATACTGTGGGGTCTCTTCTGACCCCAGAGTATAAGTGAAGGGCCAAGAGAGATGACAAACATAAAAAACAATGTTACTCACCTTTTCCTGCGCTCCGCAGCCGCTGTGTTCTTTTCAGGCACTTCTGCATGTAGTCAGCGACCACTGATTTGGTTTCAGGGGTCACGTCGCGTCATTATGCGTAATGACGTTGGATGTGACCCCTGAGGCCCTGTCAGCGGTCTCTTACATCAGGCAGAAGTGCCCGAAGAGCAAACAGCGGCTGCGGATCCAGGGAAGGCGAGTAACATTGTTTTTTTATGTTTGATCACCTCCCTGGGGGCTCCACTACTTATACTCAGGGTCTGAAGAGACCCCACAGTATAATAATAGCAGTTTTGTTTCGGCCGTGTTTGGTCCGATCGAAACTGCTGGGTGAGGACTCGGGCTGCCCGTGCCAGGGAAATGACTCGCGTGCCACTCTTGGCACTCATGCCGGGGGTTGCCGACCCCTGCTATAGACTATACTGATCCTGGATCCATAACTATAGACGATACAGATCCTGATCCATCACTATAGACGAGGGGTCCCCAACCACTGGTCCACGGACCGGGACGTTGGGGGGTCTCTTTCTGGTAATGGGAGGTGACACCAAGAAATGTTGTGGGCAGAGATAAGAGGTGTAAAGAAAGCGCCCCTGTGTCTGGATGGTGGAGAAGGAAACTATGAGAACTGCTCCTGCTTGTTGGCAGATGAAACCATCCTCTGCACCGGAGGTCTTTCTGGTCCGTGCGGTTCACCATGTGTGCGCCCTCACGTAACCACCGCCCCTACACCTCCTAACAGCGAGGACAGAACAGTCTAGATGGCGGCAATTCATCGAAAAGACCCTCCTGCTTCTCTGATGCCCCTCTAAAAGGTTGTCAACTGGGCAAAATGTCTTTGAGTGCATCACAGAGGCATGTGTAGTAATACGGAAATCTCATCAAGTGGTCACTACCCAAAAGTAGTCTGAAAGCCTTTACATAGGGCACCTGGGGAATTGCTGCACCCAAGGCAAAAACGTTCTTGCAAATTCCAACATGCAAAGCCAATGTATGTGTGTATATATATATATATATATGTGAGTGTATACAGTATATGTGTATACATACACAACATCACTGCTTTTCTGGTATAGTCAGAGCCTCCGGACAGTTCAGTTTTGATATCATTTCCTTTTTAATAATTTACATGAAAAATACAAAACCTCACGCCCCGCCCTCCTCCCTCGTCTCTTCCCCCAAAATAGTGAAAAGCGCAACAAGACATAAAGGTTGTATATACAAAGTAGAGGAAACCTCTGGAGTCCATAATACTCTATAGATATGCTGGAAACCAACTCGGAAATCTAACATCAATGGTCCCCGAGTCCACGTCTATAATGATGACGTCCGCCATGTTGCCGGTGTCTCTGCTGTCTACATGCATCCAAAACTCCACACGAGAACGCGGTCGTCTTCCAGCGTGCAGCAGAGTGAGCCCGGTGCCCCTGACTTAGGTCTCGGACCCTCCTGTAGGTGGCGCCATCACAAGGTGCTCTCCAGGGTGTTGTAATTGTCTTTGAAGTTCTTGAGCTCCAGGAAATGTTTGGGTCTCTTGCTCTTCTGGCTGGACGGTAGGTAGGTCACCTGGATGGTGGGGGTCCCGGAGGTCTCCGGAGAGGCGGTCAGGTCCTTGGCGGCAGACTGGCGGTGCCTGTGACTTCCTGCCTCCCTGGACTGAACGCTGTTGAAAAAGCAAAAGAGAGAAATCAGGGATCGATCAGGGCGCACAATGGCGACCACCACGATAACACTTATGGTCAGACGTCTTACAATGCCGATAACTCCGTCAGCGCCTCCATGAACTTCTCATGTTCCGTTTTCCCATAAAGCTGGAAAACAGAACGGAAAAAACTGTGACATCTAAATGGTGGCCTGAAGACACGCAGCGTTCCACCTTAATAAGGGGTAGACTCTTACCCCAGTGCCATATCGCGCAGAGTCATAGCCCTCCGTCAGGGTGTCCAATAATGACTTTCGCACCCCCTTGAAGGGTGAGCTGGCATTTGTCATCTCCAGCAGGTAGGATTGGAAGTTCTTACCGACTGAGGATTTGGGGAATTTGCCGTTCTCCTGGAAAGGGATGTCTGCAAGCGGAAAATACAGTCAAAGCTGGAAGAAGGGCGCCACCAAGTGGCCGAGTCACAGAGTACAAAGAAGAGTCTTAAAGGGGTTGTCTGGGGAGGTGTAATAGATTTACCTGGTCCTGGAGTCGCTCAAGATGTACCTAAGGGCTGTGTCCACGTCACGACCCCCAGGACAATCATCGGCAATCCCCGACTAGTTAAATCAATTACAACTCCCTGGACAACCCCTTTAACTCCTTGCCAGCATGCACAGTAATAGTACAAGGGATGCTGTCACTTTAAATATGGCGCCTGCTCCGAAGTTGAAGGAGTGCCATAGCTTCTGGGTCTCTGCTGTATTACCCAGAGGAGGCCTGTAATGGAAATGAACGGATTCCTCAATATACTGTAATACATTAGTACTGCAGTATATGGTAGTGATGATCAGAACCCCTGGGGGCGGGGAGAGGAGGGGGCTAAAAATAAACCAAAAAATTTGAGTTTAAAATATAGAAGTACAGTTTTTGTCAGAGCTGAGGGTTTGTTACAAAGTTTCAAACCACAAAATCCTGAGCGAGCTAATCACAGCAGCGGCACAGATCTCTCTCCTACACGGATACACTGTAACAACTCCTCAGCTGTGTGGCGCACTCAGGGCACTTACCAGAATCTTTCACGGCGTCCAGCGTCTTCATCCGGTACAGATAGTTATAACAGCCTGGAAGACACAGACACGGGAGGTTATAGCGGTTACTGGGGGAGTATAAAGCGTCCAACATGGCGGATGTGACCCCTTCCCTGACCTTGAGTGTCCAGCTGCAGCAGCCGCTCGTCTCCCTCCGCCAGAAGCCGAGGCTCAAACCTGATGTCCTGCACCTTGGAGAGGCGGTTGTCAATCTCCTCCCTCAAATCCTGCAAGAAGAGAAAAATAGAACCGTGGGGGAGAGCTGAGAAGACAGCGCCCCCACCTGGCCGCTATGTGCAGAGGGCGTACCTTAGGTGCATTGTGTCCTACAGGGACGTGCGGGCCCCTGCGAGACTTCATGGCGAATCGCATGATCTGTCTTTTAACGAAGATGAACAGGAGGACAAACACCTGCAGAAAAGAAAGGGTTAAAAAATAAATAAGACAGCAACATCTTGTTTGTGCTTGTTTACTATCAGTACGTCACCTCGTCCGCAGTCCGTACGCCACCTCTCCCCCTCGTCCGCAGTCCGTACGCCACCTCTCCCCCCTCGTCCGCACGCCACCTCTCCCCGCCATCCGCACGCCACCTCTCCCCCCTCGTCCGCAGTCCGCACGCCACCTCTCCCGCCATCCGCACGCCACCTCTCCCCCTCGTCCGCAGTCCGCACGCCACCTCTCCTCTTCGTCCGCCGTCCGCACGCCACCTCTCCCGCCATCCGCACGCCACCTCTCCCCCTCGTCTACAGTCCGTCCGCCACCTCGTCTGCCGTCCGTATGCCACCTCTCCCCCTCGTCTACAGTCCGTCTGCCACCTCTCCCCTTCGTCTACAGTCCGTACGCCACCTCGCCCCGTCGTCTGCAGTCCGTACGCCACCTCGCCCCGTCGTCTGCAGTCCGTACGCCACCTCGCCTGCAGTCCGTAAATCCGTACGCCACCTCTCCCCCTCATCCGCAGTCCGTCCACCACCTCTCCCCCTCGTCCGCACGCCACCTCTCCCCCCTCGTCCGCAGTCCGTACGTCAACCTCTCCCCCCTCGTCCGCACGCCACCTCTCCCCCTCGTCCGCACGCCACCTCTCCCCCTCGTCCGCACGCCACCTCTCCCCCTCGTCCGCCATCCGCACGCCACCTCTCCCCCTCGTCCGCACGCCACCTCTCCCCCTCGTCCGCCATCCGCACGCCACCTCTCCCCCTCGTCCGCCATCCGCACACCACCTCTCCCCCCTCGTCCGCCATCCGCACACCACCTCTCCCCTTCGTCCGCCATCCGCACGCCACCTCTCCCCCCTCGTCTGCAGTCCGTATGCCACCTCGTCTGCAGTCCGTACGCCACCTCTCCCCCCTCGTCTACAGTCCGTACGCCACCTCGCCTGCAGTCCGTAAATCCGTACGCCACCTCTCCCCCTCGTCCGCAGTCCGTCCACCACCTCTCCCCCCTCATCTGCCGTCCGCACGCCACCTCTCCCCCTCGTCCGCCATCCGCACGCCACCTCTCCCCTTCGTCCGCCATCCGCACGCCACCTCTCCCCCCTCGTCTGCAGTCCGTACACCACCTCGTCTGCAGTCCGTACACCACCTCTCCCCCTCGTCTACAGTCCGTCCGCCACCTCGTCTGCCGTCCGTACGCCACCTCTCCCCCTCGTCTGCCGTCCGTACGCCACCTCTCCCCCCTCGTCTGCAGTCAGTACGCCACCTCGTCTGCAGTCCGTACGCCACCTCTCCCCCTCGTCTGCAGTCCGTACGCCACCTCTCCCCCTCGTCTGCAGTCCGTACGCCACCTCTCCCCCCTCGTCTGCAGTCCGTACGCCACCTCTCCCCCCTCGTCTGCAGTCCGTACGCCACCTCTCCCCCTCGTCTGCAGTCCGTCCGCCACCTCGTCTGCCGTCCGTACGCCACCTCTCCCCCTCGTCTGCAGTCAGTACGCCACCTCGTCTGCAGTCCGTACGCCACCTCTCCCCCTCGTCTACAGTCCGTACGCCACCTCTCCCCCTCGTCTACAGTCCGTACGCCACCTCTCCCCCTCGTCCGCAGTCCGTACGCCACCTCGCCCCCTCGTCCGCAGTCCGTAAGTCCGTACGCCACCTCGCCCCCTCGTCCGCAGTCCGTACGCCACCTCGTCTGCAGTCCGTACGCCACCTCTCCCCCTTGTCTGCAGTCCGTACGCCACCTCGTCTGCAGTCCGTACGCCACCTCTCCCCCTCGTCTACAGTCCGTACGCCACCTCTCCCCCTCGTCTGCAGTCCGTCCGCCACTTCTCCCCCTTGTCTACAGTCCGTACGCCACCTCTCCCCCTCGTCTACAGTCCGTACGCCACCTCTCCCCCCTCGTCTACAGTCCGTACGCCACCTCTCCCCCTCGTCCGCAGTCCGTAAGTCCGTATGCCACCTCGCCCCCTCGTCTGCAGTCCGTAAGTCCATACGCCACCTCGCCCCCTCGTCCGCAGTCCGTATGCCACCTCTCCCCCTCGTCTGCAGTCCGTACGCCACCTCGTCTGCAGTCCGTACGCCACCTCTCCCCCCTCGTCTACAGTCCGTCCGCAACCTCTCCCCCTCGTCTGCAGTCAGTACGCCACCTCGTCTGCAGTCCGTAAGTCCGTACGCCACCTCTCCCCCTCGTCTACAGTCCGTACGCCACCTCTCCCCCCTCGTCTGCAGTCCGTCCGCCACTTCTCCCCCCTCGTCTACAGTCCGTACGCCACCTCTCCCCCTCGTCTGCAGTCCGTCCGCCCCCCTCGTCTGCAGTCCGTACGCCACCTCTCCCCCTCGTCTGCAGTCCGTAAGTCCGTACGCCACCTCTCCCCCTCGTCTACAGTCCATACGCCACCTCTCCCCCTCGTCTACAGTCCGTACGCCACCTCTCCCCCTTGTCTAGAGTACGTACGCCACCTCTCCCCCTCGTCCGCAGTCCGTAAGTCCGTACGCCACCTCTCCCCCTTGTCCGCAGTCCGTAAGTCCGTACGCCACCTCTCCCCCTCGTCCGCAGTCCGTACGCCACCTCTCCCCCCTCGTCTAGAGTACGTACGCCACCTCTCCCCCTCGTCTACAGTCCGTACGCCACCTCTCCCCCTCGTCTACAGTCCGTACGCCACCTCTCCCCCTCGTCTACAGTCCGTACGCCACCTCTCCCCCTCGTCTACAGTCCGTACGCCACCTCTCCCCCTCGTCTACAGTCCGTACGCCACCTCTCCCCCTCGTCTACAGTCCGTAAGTCCGTACGCCACCTCGCCCTCTCGTCCGCAGTCCGTAAGTCCGTACGCCACCTCTCCCCCTCGTCTGCAGTCCGTACGCCACCTCGTCTGCAGTCCGTACGCCACCTCTCCCCCTCGTCTGCAGTCCGTACGCCACCTCGTCTGCAGTCCGTACGCCACCTCTCCCCCTCGTCTACAGTCCGTCCGCAACCTCTCCCCCTCGTCTGCAGTCAGTACGCCACCTCGTCTGCAGTCCGTAAGTCCGTACGCCACCTCTCCCCCTCGTCTACAGTCCGTACGCCACTTCTCCCCCTCGTCTACAGTCCGTACGCCACCTCTCCCCCCTCGTCTGCAGTCCGTCCGCCCCCTCGTCTGCAGTCCGTACGCCACCTCTCCCCCCTCGTCTGCAGTCCGTAAGTCCGTACGCCACCTCTCCCCCCTCGTCTAAAGTCCGTACGCCACCTCTCCCCCTCGTCTAGAGTACGTACGCCACCTCTCCCCCCTCGTCCGCAGTCCGTAAGTCCGTACGCCACCTCTCCCCCTCGTCCGCAGTCCGTAAGTCCGTACGCCACCTCTCCCCCTCGTCCGCAGTCCGTACGCCACCTCTCCCCCTCGTCCGCAGTCCGTAAGTCCGTACGCCACCTCTCCCCCTCGTCTAGAGTACGTACGCCACCTCTCCCCCTCGTCTACAGTCCGTACGCCACCTCTCCCCCCTCGTCTACAGTCCGTACGCCACCTCTCCCCCTCGTCTAGAGTACGTACGCCACCTCTCCCCCTCGTCTACAGTCCGTACGCCACCTCTCCCCCTCGTCTACAGTCCGTACGCCACCTCTCCCCCTCGTCTGCAGTCTGTCCGCCACTTCTCCCCCTCGTCTACAGTCCGTACGCCACCTCTCCCCCTCGTCTAGAGTACGTACGCCACCTCTCCCCCTCGTCCGCAGTCCGTAAGTCCATACGCCACCTCTCCCCCCTCGTCCGCAGTCCGTAAGTCCGTACGCCACCTCTCCCCCTCGTCCGCAGTCCGTATGCCACCTCTCCCCCTCATCTAGAGTACGTACGCCACCTCTCCCCCTCGTCTACAGTCCGTACGCCACCTCTCCCCCCTCGTCTACAGTCCGTACGCCACCTCTCCCCCTCGTCTACAGTCCGTACGCCACCTCTCCCCCTCGTCTACAGTCCGTACGCCACCTCTCCCCCTCGTCTACAGTCCGTACGCCACCTCTCCCCCCTCGTCTACAGTCCGTACGCCACCTCTCCCCCTCGTCCGCAGTCCGTAAGTCCGTACGCCACCTCTCCCCCCTCGTCTAGAGTACGTACGCCACCTCTCCCCCTCGTCTACAGTCCGTACGCCACCTCTCCCCCTCGTCTACAGTCCGTACGCCACCTCTCCCCCTCGTCTACAGTCCGTACGCCACCTCTCCCCCTCGTCTACAGTCCGTACGCCACCTCTCCCCCCTCGTCCGCAGTCCGTACGCCACCTCTCCCCCTCGTCTAGAGTACGTACGCCACCTCTCCCCCTCGTCTACAGTCCGTACGCCACCTCTCCCCCCTCGTCTACAGTCCGTACGCCACCTCTCCCCCCCTCGTCCGCAGTCCGTAAGTCCGTACGCCACCTCTCCCCCTCGTCTGCAGTCTGTCCGCCACTTCTCCCCCTCGTCTACAGTCCGTACACAACACCCCCCTCCCCTTGTCCGCCGTCCGCACGCGATGTCCCCCTCCTCGTTTACTATGGGTACGCAACCTGCAGCATCAGACTGTAAGCTCTTGGGTCCAGTGCCTCTGTCACTCCTCCTGTCAGCTCTGGGGTCCCCCCTGTGATACAGCTGTACTATAGAGTCTCTGTAGGTTGTCCCTCCCCCGCCCTGCGCTCACCAGGCTGCCATAGGCCATGACCAGCACCACATTGACCCCGGACAACCAGTTGCTCTTGCTGTGAATCGTCTTCCCCATCTTTCCCCGTTTTCCGTGTTTCCCTCCGTCACGTGATTGTCCCAAGGCTCCCCCAAAACCACGCCCCCTCCAGCGGTCACCCTATCAGCTCCCGAGCGAGACGTGGGACGCACAGCCTCGTGGAACGCACAGCGCGTCGTGACGTCAGGAAGACGGCAGGCGTACGTGAGAGGGGGGCGGAGTGGAAGGGAGGTCACGTGGTGTCACAGCGGAGGAGCCGCAGGTAAGGACGGAGCTCTTCTCGTCGCACGGTGGGAGGGGGGGAACACAACGGGAGTGAGCGGGGCGAGGCGGCGGGAATTGGGCTCTGGGGGGTCAGATGGGCATTGTGGGCGGTGGCCTGGGAGCCGGCTGAGCCCTCGGGGGCACTCCCGCTCTGCGGCCTGTTAGGCCGGTTGAAGCCTCGGGCTGGAGTACAGAAGTTTGCCGCCTAGGTCGATCTGTGGTCGGTCTCGGTTGGGACCGGTTTTCGGTCTGTGTAGTGTGGGCTTGGGTGGCTGGCTGTTATCAGATGAGGCGGGATACAGGAGGGAGAGGCGGGCAGCTTCACCCCCGGCCCCGGGGCCACTTCCTGGCTGCTTCCTCCTGTCTCTGAGGGGCCCATGTGAGGCAGAGCTCTGGCCAGACTGCTGGGAGTTGTAGTCCTGCCTGCAGTCTCTGTAGTGGAGCTCTGTGCCGGCCGTGGTCTCCGCACACACAGACATGGTCACTTACAGGGGCTCTCCACCCTAAAAAGACTCCTCCGAGCACCCAATGTAATGTGATCTCCTCCTAAATCCGCTATCGGGGCCTCATGGTGGTCTCTGTCCGTGTGACCGTGATGTCACTTATCGCCCTAGAGATTGTCTGACCCCCTCCCGGGGTGTTAGGGGGTCCGTACACATCAGTCAGCGTCATGTGCAGACCCCGGGTATTAATACACCCCCTGTATGGAGTCCTGACCCTTCCTGCAGGACCTCTGCCTGTTGTCAGTGAATGTGGTCGCCCCGTCTGTCGTGATAAGCCGTGATCTCGGTGTTATCACCTTATGTCATCTGTCTGCACATCTCTCCGCTGGTTTGATGGTTTGTTACAGTGTGCCGCTTTGTTTAGCGCTGATATTGTTCAGATGTGGTGCAATTGTAACAAACCCTCAGCTGTGAGAAGGGCAGGATGTAAATGAGGCTTCCTATTCACTGACTGATGTAGCCTGAAGGATATTAATAAATGTAATGAGGGGGTGCGGGGTATACAGTACAGGGGTTGTACAGGATATTTAGGGGGACACTGGAGCGCCAGGGACGGGCGAATGTGGTTTTTTTTAAGGTTTCCCCTTCTCTGGCCTCCTGCCCCAGTACCAAAATACTCTGCACAACCCCTTTAATGCTTCAGTCCAGTGTGGTTGTCGCCTAAAACTGTCTGAACTAACCAAACACAAACAGCGCCCCCCTCTGTCCCTGGATTGTGATAGGTCAGCTCAGTCCTGTGAACTGTAATAGAGCGGAGCTGCAGTACCGGACCTAACCTGAGGATACGTGAGGCGCTGCTTCAGGAGGGAATTAGTTGTGTGTTTGTAATAGGGTGGGGGGTAATCAGGATGTATGCTGCCCCCAATATCACACCCCATCATACCCGGCACCTGTGTCATAGTCCATATGGAGATGGCGGAGCTGGGTGTGTGAGGGTGTGCTCTGTATCGGGGCTCCCCTAACTCATTGTAATAGGGGTGCCCCTGTCCTATCATGTTCCTGCTACCCCCCTCCTCTCACATGGATAATAAAGGGATGTCCTTCTTAAATATATAAGCCCTATTGGGGTGCCCAGTATGGTAGAGGGGCCCCCCATCACACACACAGTACAGGAGGGGGCCCCCTTTACATGTACTTGGAGGGGGGTGCTCCTCTCATGTACATAACAGGGCGTCCCTCTGTTACATGTATATAAGCCCTATTGAGGTGCCCAGTATGGTAGAGGGGCCCCCCATAACACACAGTACAGGAGGGGGCGCTCCTCTCATGTAGATAACAGGGTGTCCCTCTGTTACATATATAAGCCCTATTGGGGCGCCCAGTATGGTAGAGCGGCCCCCCATCACACACAGTACAGGAGGGGGCCCCCTTTACATGTACTTGGAGGGGGCGCTCCTCTCATGTAGATAACAGGGCGTCCCTCTATTACATGTATATAAGCCCTATTGGGGCGCCCAGTATGGTAGAGCGGCCCCCCATCACACACAGTACAGGAGGGGGCCCCCTTTACATTTAATTGGAGGGGGCGCTCCTCTCATGTACATAACAGGGCGTCCCTCTATTACATGTATATAAGCCCTATTGGGGCGCCCAGTATTGCTGTGTAGCCCCCCAGTACAGCAGGGCACCCCCGCCAGTGCGGTCTCCTTGTACAGACGATCTCCTTAAATAGCTGACACATAAGACTGCGCACATGGCACTTGTCCTGCAGCTGTTGTCAGACGTCATGGTGGTCGGCTGCAGGGGGCGATGTGTACACGTCAGATCTTCCACACTGCGTTATAGGGACACTCGGGATCGGCAGAGTCTGGTGGAGTGTCACGTGATCTGCGTCACATCATGTGACCGGCGCAGTATCGCGCCCAGTCTGTACAGCTGCCGTGCTGCGGGTATACAGTTATATAATGGGGGCGAGTTCTGTACAGATCACAGTATGGCGGTGGTGCCGGGATCTGCGGAGACGCTCCTAATACACTCTATTCACATCATGCTTTACACAGTAATGGGACAGAAAAGGCTAGCCGTCCATTCCCATAGAGGTTAATGTGAAAAAGTGTCGTATACTACGTGCTTGTGTCCCTAAACAGAGCGGGCGCCATAACCGTCCCGTCTCGGAGACGCAGCGCCAGTGTCCGCCATCAAAGTCCACTCTGATAGTGGGCATATAGTACATGTGAGGGCCCCCAGTCCTGGGGCAGCTCTCAATAGTTCTGAAGGCCAAGGGGCAAGTGATCTAATGATCGCAGGTTGAAGTCCCCTAGTGGGACCCATACTCACCTGTCCCCGGCACAGCCCAGCACTGCTGCTCAGCCGTCTACTTGCAGTGGGATTCCTCGCTGTGACGTCCCGGGCCTCTTCCTTGACCTCAGCAGTCACGAGCAGCAGGGACTTCCACTGGAAGACAACAACGGAGCTGCAGGACCGCGCTGGGAGGCATCGGCGAGTATGGTTTGGTTTTTTGGTTTCTTTTTCATCTCCCCCGGCCTCATTACAAAATAAAATTTTAGCCCGGACAACCCCTTTAATAAGAGGGACACTGCAGCCCTGTGCACTGTATAGCTGCTCCTAATACTTGTGTGGGAGCGCTGGTGCACTCACCGCCCGTCCACTAGAAGCTTCTGACACCCGGAGACCGCCAGGACAGCTGATCTGTGTGGGGTCCGAGTGTCTGATCACCTATCTTGTGGATAACTCATCAATATCAAAGTGGATTTGGGGCCAGAAACCATGACTAGAGCCGTCCTCTACGTACCACCAGCACATGTAGGGTTACGGTTTTACGGCGTTCACTGTGCGGTAAACATGACACTTTCCTTCTATTCTTTGGCTCAGCACGATCACAGCGATAACAAGTTTATATAGTCCTTGTCACATTTTATCCCTTTACAAAGATTCAAAACTTTGAAAAGTGGTCAAAATGATTTCAGTCGCCCTATTGTGACACCCAGAATGTTATTTTTTTTAAAAAATATATTGCTATAGTTTGGGGGGTAATACAATATATATATTTTGTATTACTCCCCAAATGGCCCTCACCCCAAAAACAACAACAAAAAGATATATTACATATCCCCATTTCCAAAAATACCCAAACAATAGCAATATATATATATATTTTTTTGTTTTGTTTTGTTTTTCACCTTCCCCAGCCTCATTTAAAAAATATTTTAGCCTGGACATCCTCCTTAATTGTATAGGAGGGGCGCTGCACTGCCCAAGTCTAGAAGCACCCGGAGGATTCTAGAAAGGCCGACCTGTGTGGTGTCGGGCCCTGACAGAGCACCTGCCGATCATCTATCCTGTGGATAAATTTGGGGCCCAAAAACTCCTTTAAATAGCGACCTCTTAGCGTTAGTTTTCCTCTTAGTATTACTACTCCTTCTTAGTAAAAAATACTCCTCACAAATAAGAGTATTGTTCATCTTCCAGTAAAAAAAATGTAGTGCGACCTCTGACGCCAGTTCCTGTCTGGTGTAGATCTCCATTCTGGGGCACAGGCCGGAGCCTCTTCTGTTCTTATTAAGACATAATACTGACCCTGAGGTACATCCTGTATTATACTCCAGAGCTGCACTCACTATTCTGCTGGTGCAGTCACTGTGTACATACATTACATTACTTATCCTGTACTGACCCTGAGGTACATCCTGTATTATACTCCAGAGCTGCGCTCACTATTCTGCTGGTGCAGTCACTGTGTACATACATTACATTACTTATCCTGTACTGATCCTGAGTTACATCCTGTATTATACTCCAGAGCTGTGCTCACTATTCTGCTGGTGCAGTCACTGTGTACATACATTACATTACTTATCCTGTACTGACCCTGAGGTACATCCTGTATTATACTCCAGAGCTGCGCTCACTATTCTGCTGGTGCAGTCACTGTGTACATACATTACATTACTTATCCTGTACTGATCCTGAGTTACATCCTGTATTATACTCCAGAGCTGCACTCACTATTCTGCTGGTACAGTCACTGTGTACATACATTACATTACTTATCCTGTATTATACTCCAGAGCTGCGCTCACTATTCTGCTGGTGCAGTCACTGTGTACATACATTACATTACTTATCCTGTACTGATCCTGAGTTACATCCTGTATTATACTCCAGAGCTGCACTCACTATTCTGCTGGTGCAGTCACTGTGTACATACATTACATTACTTATCCTGTACTGATCCTGAGTTACATCCTGTATTATACCCCAGAGCTGCGCTCACTATTCTGCTGGTGCAGTCACTGTGTACATATATTACATTACTTATCCTGTACTGATCCTGAGTTACATCCTGTATTATACTCCAGAGCTGCGCTCACTATTCTGCTGGTGCAGTCACTGTGTACATACATTACATTACTTATCCTGTACTGATCCTGAGTTACATCCTGTATTATACTCCAGAGCTGCGCTCACTATTCTGCTGGTGCAGTCACTGTGTACATACATTACATTACTTATCCTGTACTGATCCTGAGTTACATCCTGTATTATACTCCAGAGCTGCGCTCACTATTCTGCTGGTGCAGTCACTGTGTACATACATTACATTACTTATCCTGTATTATACTCCAGAGCTGCGCTCACTATTCTGCTGGTGCAGTCACTGTGTACATACATTACATTACTTATCCTGTATTATACTCCAGAGCTGCGCTCACTATTCTGCTGGTACAGTCACTGTGTACATAAATTACATTACTTATCCTGTATTATACTCCAGAGCTGCGCTCACTATTCTGCTGGTGCAGTCACTGTACATACATTACATTACTTATCCTGTACTGATCCTGAGTTACATCCTGTATTATACTCCAGAGCCGCACTCACTATTCTGCTGGTACAGTCACTGTGTACATACATTACATTACTTATCCTGTATTATACTCCAGAGCTGCGCTCACTATTCTGCTGGTACAGTCACTGTGTACATACATTGCATTACTTATCCTGTACTGATCCTGAGTTACATCCTGTATTATACTCCAGAGCTGCACTCACTATTCTGCTGGTGCAGTCACTGTGTACATACATTACATTACTTATCCTGTACTGATCCTGAGTTACATCCTGTATTATACTCCAGAGCCGCACTCACTATTCTGCTGGTACAGTCACTGTGTACATACATTACATTACTTATCCTGTATTATACTCCAGAGCTGCGCTCACTATTCTGCTGGTGCAGTCACTGTGTACATACATTACATTACTTATCCTGTATTATACTCCAGAGCTGCGCTCACTATTCTGCTGGTACAGTCACTGTGTACATACATTGCATTACTTATCCTGTACTGATCCTGAGTTACATCCTGTATTATACTCCAGAGCTGCGCTCACTATTCTGCTGGTGCAGTGACTGTGTACATACATTACATTACTTATCCTGTACTGATCCTGAGTTACATCCTGTATTATACTCCAGAGCTGCACTCACTATTCTGCTGGTGCAGTCACTGTGTACATACATTACATTACTTATCCTGTACTGATCCTGAGTTACATCCTGTATTATACTCCAGAGCTGCGCTCACTATTCTGCTGGTACAGTCACTGTGTACATACATTACATTACTTATCCTGTACTGATCCTGAGTTACATCCTGTATTATACTCCAGAGCTGCGCTCACTATTCTGCTGGTGCAGTCACTGTACATACATTACATTACTTATCCTGTACTGATCCTGAGTTACATCCTGTATTATACTCCAGAGCCGCACTCACTATTCTGCTGGTACAGTCACTGTGTACATACATTACATTACTTATCCTGTACTGATCCTGAGTTACATCCTGTATTATACTCCAGAGCTGCGCTCACTATTCTGCTGGTACTCATTAACGCTCTCTTGTCCTCTCTCTTGCAGAGCTGTAACTTGTAAATACTGTTATTTGTATATACTGTATATGATGACCTCGGTGGCCACAAACCGCACCCGGGGTAGCTGGGAACAGACACAGACACAGAATCAGACGCAGCACAAGCAGAGGCCTCAGGTACTGGCGGTGTCCCGGGGTGACGCAGCGCACCCGCCCGCTCTCTGGTGACGCCTCACGCTGACGGTTCTGTCTTCCCTTCCTCACTAGGCCACTGCTGAACAGATCCGGCTGGCACAGATGATCTCAGACCAGAACGACGCAGACTTTGAAGAAGAAGTAAAACAGGTGAGAATCTTAGCAGTGTGGATGTCCGCTCCGAGGAGTCGTCGTCAGCTGGACCGCACTGGGGGGCTTGTTACAATGTATCAGTCTCTGAGCGGTATCCTGGTAATTTGTTACAGTGTATCAGTGCAGGTCAGGTGTCTCTGGATGGCTAGTAGCAAAGCTTCGGGGGTGAGAAGCATTGGGGAAGGGGATGCAGAGCTGGTGTAGTGCTCTTCTCTTCCTGCAGGGCGGCGCCCTTCACCCATGTGTCTCTTCCTCTCCCTTCAGCTGATTGACATCACAGGGAAGAACCAGGATGAGTGTGTGATCGCTCTTCACGACTGCAATGGTGACCTGAACAGAGCCATCAACGTCCTGCTGGAGGGGAACCCGGACATGGTGAGCGCCCCCTACTGTGTGCTGGAAACACACCTATACAGGGGCCTAATAGGCAGATACTTATCGGTCCCTTTTAGATCTCTAGCACCAGGAGGGAGTAGCAGAGGGACAGCACAATGTTATAAGCAAGCAGATTCCAGTGCCTTCTGTGTCAGTGTGCACTTCATGTCTGGTGTTTTATTCCCCCTGCAGCATTCCTGGGAGATGGTGGGCAAGAAGAAAGGAGTGTCCGGGCAGAAGGAGACGGGACAGGCAGAACAGACCGAGGAGACACGAGAGAACAGAGACAGAGAAAGAGACTTCAGCCGCAGGCGTGGAGGAGCGCCCCGCAGAGGACGAGGCGGGAGCCGCGGCAGGGAGTGTAAGTGGCATGTGTCTGCCCTTCGCTGTCCGCCATATGTGACACGTCAGTCACCGCTACACATGGGTTTGTTTCTTGCTTGCAGTCCGGGCACAGGAAAACGGTTTGGAAGGCGGCAAATCTGGTGGGTCATCTGGTAGAGGCACAGAGAGGGGGCGCCGAGGACGTGGGCGGGGCAGAGGTGAGCGGCGTATACCATGTGACCTCCATATACCATGTGACCACAGACAAATGCCGACCTGGCCAGACTCTAATGATGTTTATCTATCCCTAGGCGGATCTGGAAGAAGAGGCGGCCGCTTCTCAGCGCAAGGCATGGGGTATGTGCGCTCCGTACTGCCCCCACCTGGGGTATATGCAGTATATGACAGGGGGGAGGAGTCTGTTTAGTGACCTGACATGTCTCTCTTCCAGAACCTTTAACCCCGCGGACTACGCTGAACCTTCCAGCACCGAAGACAACTATGGAAACAGCAGCACTTGGAATAACAGCGCCAACTTTGAGCCGGACGATGGAACAAGTAGGTGCCTTGCCCCTTCCCCTCCCTGTGGGGTCACCTCTCGCCCGCCGTGCCTGCAGCACACACCACACTACCGGGTTCTGGGTTGCCCTGGTTTCCTCTCTGGGGGTGCGGGGGAGGGTGAGTGAGCAGTTTCGGGGGACGGCCTGCACTTGCGCTCAATCTGATTTGTCTCTTTTGTTTTTGTTCCCTTTTTGTTTCAGGACTTGATTACATTGGGGGTGAGGGCTCAGATTATCCCCGAAAATTTTCCACTGCTCCTGGTATGACACATCCAGGTGCACTTTACTGCCCCTGTTAACCTCTTCATTTCTGATTGTCGTGTTTTCTTACCTCTCTCCTAACCTGTCCCTCCCTGCACGGGGCCGGGCCGGGGGCGGAGAGCATGTCCTATAATGATACGGGAGGCCCCCGGCACTGCGGGTAACAGTCGCTGGGGTCTGCCCTGACTCTGTGTGTGCACTGTGCTGCTGACTCTGGGACTTGTAGTTCGCTAGCAGGATGAGGGGGCGCTTGTATATGATTTGTCAGATGGATGGGCTGCAATGGACAAATGACCGATCTGCTGGTGATTCAGATGTGTAATTCAGAGGTCACTCAGTCTGTGACGTCAAGGATGAAGTCTGCAGTTTTTCTTGCTAATGTGATAATTTTGGTAGTTTTCTGCAGGACACCATCATGCCTATGCTCCAGCCACATTCAAAGCTGCATTCACAATTCTGCAGGATATCTTGTGTTATGTAGCTTGTACAGATAGCGGTCCAGCAGGGATACAGTGTGTGTGACAATATGTACAAGCTCTCAACTGGTGGGGCCATGGTAGAGAGAGACTGATTCTCTAGACACAGAATCTGAACCAGCAGGGAGTAACTGAAGGGAGAAGAGGGGTTGTGTACAGCCACTGAACCAGCAGGGGGTAATAGAAGGAAGAAGAGGGATTGTGTACAGCCACTAAACCAGCAGGGAGTGACGGAATGGAGAAGAGGGGTTGTGTACAGCCACTGAACCAGCAGGGGGTGACAGAAGGGAGAAGAGGGGTTGTGTACAGCCACTGAACCAGCAGGGGGTAATAGAAGGAAGAAGAGGGATTGTGTACAGCCACTAAACCAGCAGGGAGTGACGGAATGGAGAAGAGGGGTTGTGTACAGCCACTGAACCAGCAGGGGGTGACAGAAGGGAGAAGAGGGGTTGTGTACAGCCACTGAACCAGCAGGGGGTAATGGAAGGAAGAAGAGGGGTTGTGTACAGCCACTGAACCAGCAGGGGGTGACGGAAGGGAGAAGAGGGGTTGTGTACAGCCACTGAACCAGCAGGGGGTGACAGAAGGGAGAAGAGGGGTTGTGTACAGCCACTGAACCAGCAGGGGGTGACGGAAGGGTCTGTACAGAACAGACATGGGTTGGCAGAAAAGGTAATTTGTACAGACTCCAATCCAGCAGGGATTGACAGTGGAGAAGGGGAGGGTCTGTACACACGGAGCCAGCAGGGGTTGGCAGTGGAGAAGGGGAGGGTCTGTACACACGGAGCCAGCAGGGGTTGATAGTGGAGAAGGGGAGGGTCTGTACACACGGAGCCAGCAGGGGTTGATAGTGGAGAAGGGGAGGGTCTGTACACACAGAGCCAGCAGGGGTTGATAGTGGAGAAGGGGAGGGTCTGTACACACGGAGCCAGCAGGGCAGTGGAGAAGGGGAGGGTCTGTACACACAGAGCCAGTAGGGGTTGATAGTGGAGAAGGGGAGGGTCTGTACACACGGAGCCAGCAGGGCAGTGGAGAAGGGGAGGGTCTGTACACACAGAGCCAGCGTGGGTTGATAGTGGAGAAGGGGAGGGTCTGTACACACGGAGCCAGCAGGGCAGTGGAGAAGGGGAGGGTCTGTACACACGGAGCCAGCAGGGGTTGGCAGTGGAGAAGGGGAGGGTCTGTACACATGGAGCCAGCAGGGCAGTGGAGAAGGGGAGGGTCTGTACACACGGAGCCAGCAGGGGTTGGCAGTGGAGAAGGGGAGGGTCTGTACACACAGAGCCAGCAGGGGTTGGCAGTGGAGAAGGGGAGGGTCTGTACACACAGAGCCAGCAGGGGTTGATAGTGGAGAAGGGGAGGGTCTGTACACACAGAGCCAGCGGGGGTTGATAGTGGAGAAGGGGAGGGTCTGTACACACGGAGCCAGCAGGGGTTGGCAGTGGAGAAGGGGAGGGTCTGTACACACGGAGCCAGCAGGGGTTGGCAGTGGAGAAGGGGAGGGTCTGTACACACGGAGCCAGCAGGGGTTGATAGTGGAGAAGGGGAGGGTCTGTACACACAGAGCCAGCGGGGGTTGATAGTGGAGAAGGGGAGGGTCTGTACACACGGAGCCAGCAGGGGTTGGCAGTGGAGAAGGGGAGGGTCTGTACACACGGAGCCAGCAGGGGTTGGCAGTGGAGAAGGGGAGGGTCTGTACACACAGAGCCAGCGGGGGTTGATAGTGGAGAAGGGGAGGGTCTGTACACACGGAGCCAGCAGGGGTTGGCAGAGTGGAGGATGGTACAGAGGCTGAATCCACAGACAAGAGGCAGTAGATACTTGAGCTTGATACTAATTAAGGAATCAGCAGAATTTTCAGTGCAGCTTTGTATGTGACTGGAGCATGACGCGGTGTAACTATAGCTGCTTACAGTTTGGAGCTTCCTTCCCTGCAGCAGAGGCCGGTGTTGCCGTCGTCTTGGCCTGGTGCGGTGTTACCCGGGATCGGTTTGTCCCCGGGGTATTAATGTTTTTGAGGTGCAGGCGCTATGTTGTGGGGCACAGTGTGGCGGTCTGATACTGCACCTACTACAGATGAGGGGGTCGGGGGCTCCGTGTAATCCTCTCTGTTCTGTATGCTTGTTTACCAGGTGCCTGGAGGACGGCCACAGAAGAGTGGGGGACAGAGGACTGGAACGAGGATGTACGTATACAGCAAAAGGAATTCACTTCAGAGCTGCAATCATAATTCTGCAGCTCCAGAGCTGAAATCTCCCAGCATTCCCTGCACGTTCAGTGCCTGCACAGAGCTTGGGATGTGTTATCTTTACTCCAGGCTCTGTACAGTCATCTGATGTGTCAGTGTGGGAGCTCAGGTGGGCGGGGGGGTGACAACCAGCTTGCTGACTGTCTCCAAAACCAAGGTCATTAATGCAATGGCTTTTGTGTTTCCAGCTTTCTGAAACCAAGATCTTCACGGCGTCCAGTGTGTCGTCTGTGCCCCTCGCCTCTGAGAATGTGACAATCACTGCGGGCCAGAGGTGAGTGCCCGGTGCCAGGAGGAGGCGCAGAGGGTCCTTCTTGTAAAACAAAGCCTTAGCTCTTTGCTCTCCGCAGGATTGACCTGGCAGTCTTGCTGGGGAAGAGTCCTTCCTCCCTTGAGAACGAGGCCTCCAACCTGGACTCCGCACAGAACCCCTCCCTGTCTCAGCCCCTCGTCTTCAGTAACTCCAAGCAGAGCTCGCTGTCCCCGGCCGGCCCCGGCAGCTCCTTCACTCACCACAGCATGGTAAGTGTGTAATTCTTATGCTCCAGTCACACCCAGAGCTGCATTTACAAGTCTGCTAGATGGAAGCGGTGAGTCCTGAGCAATCTCCCAGGCTCCTCTGCTGTGCTGTGTGACCAGAAGAATGCAGCTCTGAATGGGACTTGAGATTTAAAGGGGTTTTCCTAGGCTTGTGTATTGATAAGTAGTTTGATGGAGATGTGACACCCAGCGGCCACGCCTGATAGAATAGTCCATCAATATCTAAAGCCCAGAAATCCTTTTAAGATTCTATTGGTGCAGCTTTGGATGTGACTGAAGCTTAAAGGGATTTTCCTGAAATTAGATATTGATGACCAGAACTTAGGAGAAGTGGTCGGTATCAGATTTTTGTGGTCCGACATCCAGAACCCTCAGCTGGTAGCAGGAGTCAGTCACCAATATTTACAGCCCAAAAACCCTTTATGATCCTTTTGGTGCAGCTCTGGATGTGACTGCAGCTTAAAGGGTTATCTTGGGTTTAGAGATTGATTTGTCCTTAGTAGTCATCATCAGGACTGTGGAGATTTGGATGTGACTGGAGCATAAAGGGGTTCTCCGGGAGTCTTTCCTATGAATAATGGTGAATTCAGCCGCCTCCATCAGCTACAGGTAATGAGCGGTGAGCCCCAGGGAGGGGCGGAGCAACTTGGGGGTCTGGAGCTGGTTCCGATCATGTGACTCTAGGTCAGAACCAGCCCCGATCCCCTGGGTTTGTCAGATACAAAACCCTGGAGGTAGTAAGTGTTGGCAGACTCCCTGGGGAACCCCTTTAAGAGCTTCTCTGTGCAGTTGTGGATGTGACTGGAGCGGAGGATCCTGTGAGTGCAGCTCTGGAGGTGACTACAAGTCTTGGTGTGTAAATGTAGTAAATAGTTGATGCAGATTTCTCTGGATATTTGTTGTTACCGAGATCTGTCGCCAAGTAGACGGAGCGCTGCTCATCGTTTCCATGGTTACGGCTGTCGGTAATGTAAGGCCACGCTCCAGTCAGTGCAGTGTTTTGCAGCATGCCAGTAGACCCTTTTTGGCTGTCCGTGTGGCCATAAAGGGGGGACAGCGCATGCAATAGTAAGTGTGCCCGCACCGCCTGTCAGCCGCCCACCCGGGTGATGGAACGTGCGGTAACTACAGCGTCAGCCGTGATGGTTCCTGCATGTATGACTAATCCTAGTGGTCAGAGCCTCCCCCTGTGATGTGTGACTAGTCCTGGTAGTCAGAGCCTCCCCCCTGTGATGCGTGACTAGTCCTGGTAGTCAGAGCCTCCGCCCTGTGATGTGTGACTAGTCCTGGTAGTCAGACCCTCCCCCCTGTGATGTGTGACTAGTCCTGGTAGTCAGAGCCTCCCCCTGTGATGTGTGACTAGTCCTGGTAGTCAGAGCCTCCGCCCTGTGATGTGTGACTAGTCCTGGTAGTCAGACCCTCCCCCTGTGATGTGTGACTAGTCCTGGTAGTCAGACCCTCCCCCCTGTGATGTGTGACTAGTCCTGGTAGTCAGAGCCTCCGCCCTGTGATGTGTGACTAGTCCTGGTAGTCAGACCCTCCCCCCTGTGATGTGTGACTAGTCCTGGTAGTCAGACCCTCCCCCCTGTGATGTGTGACTAGTCCTGGTAGTCAGACCCTCCCCCCTGTGATGTGTGACTAGTCCTAGTAGTCAGACCCTCCCCCTGTGATGTGTGACTAGTCCTGGTAGTCAGACCCTCCCCCCTGTGATGTGTGACTAGTCCTGGTAGTCAGACCCTCCCCCCTGTGATGTGTGACTAGTCCTGGTAGTCAGACCCTCCCCCTGTGATGTGTGACTAGTCCTGGTAGTCAGAGCCTCCGCCCTGTGATGTGTGACTAGTCCTGGTAGTCAGACCCTCCCCCCTGTGATGTGTGACTAGTCCTGGTAGTCAGAGCCTCCCCCCTGTGATGTGTGACTAGTCCTGGTAGTCAGACCCTCCCCCTGTGATGTGTGACTAGTCCTGGTAGTCAGACCCTCCCCCTGTGATGTGTGACTAGTCCTGGTAGTCAGACCCTCCGCCCTGTGATGTGTGACTAGTCCTGGTAGTCAGAGCCTCCGCCCTGTGATGTGTGACTAGTCCTGGTAGTCAGACCCTCCCCCCTGTGATGTGTGACTAGTCCTGGTAGTCAGACCCTCCCCCTGTGATGTGTGACTAGTCCTGGTAGTCAGACCCTCCCCCCTGTGATGTGTGACTAGTCCTGGTAGTCAGACCCTCCCCCCTGTGATGCGTGACTAGTCCTGGTAGTCAGAGCCTCCGCCCTGTGATGTGTGACTAGTCCTGGTAGTCAGACCCTCCCCCCCCGTGATGTGTGACTAGTCCTGGTAGTCAGACCCTCCCCCCTGTGATGTGTGACTAGTCCTAGTAGTCAGACCCTCCCCCTGTGATGTGTGACTAGTCCTGGTAGTCAGACCCTCCCCCCTGTGATGCGTGACTAGTCCTGGTAGTCAGACCCTCCCCCCCGTGATGTGTGACTAGTCCTGGTAGTCAGACCCTCCCCCCTGTGATGTGTGACTAGTCCTGGTAGTCAGACCCTCCCCCCTGTGATGTGTGACTAGTCCTGGTAGTCAGAGCCTCCGCCCTGTGATGTGTGACTAGTCCTGGTAGTCAGACCCTCCCCCTGTGATGCGTGACTAGTCCTGGTAGTCAGACCCTCCCCCCTGTGACTAGTCCTGGTAGTCAGACCCTCCCCCCCCGTGATGTGTGACTAGTCCTGGTAGTCAGACCCTCCCCCTGTGATGTGTGACTAGTCCTGGTAGTCAGAGCCTCCGCCCTGTGATGTGTGACTAGTCCTGGTAGTCAGACCCTCCCCCCTGTGATGTGTGACTAGTCCTGGTAGTCAGACCCTCCCCCCTGTGATGTGTGACTAGTCCTGGTAGTCAGACCCTCCGCCCTGTGATGTGTGACTAGTCCTGGTAGTCAGAGCCTCCGCCCTGTGATGTGTGACTAGTCCTGGTAGTCAGAGCCTCCGCCCTGTGATGTGTGACTAGTCCTGGTAGTCAGAGCCTCCGCCCTGTGATGTGTGACTAGTCCTGGTAGTCAGAGCCTCCGCCCTGTGATGTGTGACTAGTCCTGGTAGTCAGACCCTCCCCCCTGTGATGTGTGACTAGTCCTGGTAGTCAGAGCCTCCGCCCTGTGATGTGTGACTAGTCCTGGTAGTCAGACCCTTCACCCCTCATGTCTTGCAGGTCAGCATGCTGAGTAAGGGCTTTGGTGATGGGGAACCCAAGGGCGGCACGACCAGCGGCTCTCAGTTCCTGGAGCAGTTTAAGACAGCACAGGCCCTGGCCCATCTGGCAGCTCAGCATTCAGATTCCTCCAGTAACACCTCCTGGGACCTGGCCTCCACTGCACAGACCTCCTCCTTGGGGCAGTTTGGTAAGAAATCACCTCTGTTCCATCTTTTGGACAAGTTGTCCTTTTAGGGAGAGCTGGGATAACGGGGTGTTTGTCTCCACAGATCTGAAGAGCTCCTCCGACCCCTTCAACAAGCGGCAGAGTTTCTCTCCGGCCTCTACCATGATGGACGTGTACCTGCAGGAGAAGGCACCCGTCACCAGTGCCCCTTCTGCTGCGCCGGTGTGCCCGTCCTCCCCTCTGACAGGCAAAGCCAACCATCCCCCCCAGATGTCCCCCGTGTCACCCGAAAACCAGTCAGGAAGTCCGCAGCCGGCCCACCACAAGATGAAGGTGCAGAAGAAGAAGACGTCCCTGACATCAAAGGTACCAATCCCTACAGAGCGCCGGCATGTTGTGGTATACTGCCCCAATAAGTAGATACATATATATATACATGTGCACCTTCATAGTCTCCTCTGTACATATATACACACGTTCACCTACATAGTCCCCTCTGTACATATATACACACGTGCACCTACATAGTCCCCTCTGTACATATATACACACGTGCACCTACATAGTCCCCTCTGTACATATATACACACGTGCACCTACATAGTCCCCTCTGTACATATATACACACGTGCACCTACATAGTCCCCTCTGTACATATATACACACGTGCACCTACATAGTCCCCTCTGTACATATATACACACGTGCACCTACATAGTCCCCTCTGTACATATATACACACGTGCACCTACATAGTCTCCTCTGTACATATATACACACGTGCACCTACATAGTCCCCTCTGTACATATATACACACGTGCACCTACATAGTCCCCTCTGTACATATATACACACGTGCACCTACATAGTCCCCTCTGTACATATATACACACGTGCACCTACATAGTCCCCTCTGTACATATATACACACGTGCACCTACATAGTCTCCTCTGTACATATATACACACGTGCACCTACATAGTCCCCTCTGTACATATATACACACGTGCACCTACATAGTCCCCTCTGTACATATATACACACGTGCACCTTCATAGTCTCCTCTGTACATATATACACATGTGCACCTACATAGTCCCCTCTGTACATATATACACACGTGCACCTACATAGTCCCCTCTGTACATATATACACACGTGCACCTACATAGTCCCCTCTGTACATATATACACACGTGCACCTACATAGTCCCCTCTGTACATATATACACACGTGCACCTACATAGTCCACTCTGTACATATATACACACGTGCACCTACATAGTCCCCTCTGTACATATATACACACGTGCACCTACATAGTCCCCTCTGTACATATATACACATGTGCACCTACATAGTCCCCTCTGTACATACAGTCATATGAAAAAGTTTGGGCACCCCTATTAATCTTAATCATTTTTAGTTCTAAATATTTGTGTGTTTGCAACAGCCATTTCAATTTGATATATCTAATAACTGATGGACACAGTAATATTTCAGGATTGAAATGAGGTTTATTGTACAGAAAATGTGCAATATGCATTAAACCAAAATTTGACCGGTGCAAAAATTTGGGTACCCTTATCATTTTATTGATTTGAATACTCCTAACTACTTTTTACTGACTTACTGAAGCACAAAATTGGTTTTGTAACCTCACTGAGCTTTGAACTTCATAGCCAGGTGTATCCAATCATGAGAAAAGGTATTTAAGGTGGCCAATTGCAAGTTGTTCTCCTATTTGAATCTCCTCTGAAGAGTGGCATCATGGGCTCCTCAAAACAACTCTCAAATGATCTGAAAACAAAGATTGTTCAACATAGTTGTTCAGGGGAAGGATACAAAAAGTTGTCTCAGAGATTTAACCTGTCAGTTTCCACTGTGAGGAACATAGTAAGGAAATGGAAGACCACAGGGACAGTTCTTGTTAAGCCCAGAAGTGGCAGGCCAAGAAAAATATCAGAAAGGCAGAGAAGAAGAATGGTGAGAACAGTCAAGGACAATCCACAGACCACCTCCAAAGAGCTGCAGCATCATCTTGCTGCACATGGTGTCACTGTGCATCGGTCAACAATACAGCACACTTTGCACAAGGAGAAGCTGTATGGGAGAGTGATGCGAAAGAAGCCGTTTCTGAAAGCACGCTACAAACAGAGTCGCCTGAGGTATGCAAAAGCACATTTGGACAAGCCAGCTTCATTTTGGAAGAAGGTCCTGTGGACTGATGAAACAAAGATTGAGTTGTTTGGTCATACAAAAAGGCGTTATGCATGGCGTCCAAAAAACACAGCATTCCAAGAAAAACACTTGCTACCCACTGTAAAATTTGGTGGAGGTTCCATCATGCTTTGGGGCTGTGTGGCCAATGCCGGCACCGGGAATCTTGTTAAAGTTGAGGGTCGCATGGATTCAACTCAGTATCAGCAGATTCTTGAGAATAATGTACAAGAATCAGTGACGAATTTGAAGTTACGCCGGGGATGGATATTTCAGCAAGACAATGATCCAAAACACAGCTCCAAATCTACTCAGGCATTCATGCAGAGGAACAATTACAATGTTCTGGAATGGCCATCCCAGTCCCCAGACCTGAATATCATTGAACATCTGTGGGATAATTTGAAGCGGGCTGTCCATGCTCGGCGACCATCAAACTTAACTGAACTGGAATTGTTTTGTAAAGAGGAATGGTCAAAAATACCTTCATCCAGGATCCAGGAACTGATTAAAAGCTACAGGAAGCGACTAGAGGCTGTTATTTTTGCAAAAGGAGGATCTACTAAATATTAATGTCACTTTTCTGTTGAGGTGCCCATACTTTTGCACCGGTCAAATTTTGGTTTAATGCATATTGCACATTTTCTGTTAGTACAATAAACCTCATTTCAATCCTGAAATATTACTGTGTCCATCAGTTATTAGATATATCAAATTGAAATGGCTGTTGCAAACACCCAAATATTTAGAACTAAAAATGATTAAGATTAATAGGGGTGCCCAAACTTTTTCATATGACTGTATATACACACGTGCACCTACATAGTCTCCTCTGTACATATATACATGTGCACCTACATAGTCCCCTCTGTACATATATACACACGTGCACCTTTCATAGTCCGCTCTGTACATATATACATGTGCACCTACATAGTCCCCTCTGTACATATATACACATGTGCACCTTTCATAGTCTCCTCTGTACATATATACACATGTGCACCTACATAGTCCCCTCTGTACATATATACACATGTGCACCTTTCATAGTCTCCTCTGTACATATATACACATGTGCACCTTCCTAGTCCCCTCTGTACATATATACATGTGCCCCTTCATAGTTCCCTCTGTACAAATACAAACGTGCACCTAAATAGTCCCCTCTGTACATATATACATGTGCACCTACATAGTCCTTCCCCTTATACATCTGGTCTCCTGTGCCTTACTTGCCTCTCTCTGTCTCTCCCCAGATCCCTTCTCTACATATAGATATATATATATACAGTCCTTCACCTTATACATCTGCTCTCCTGTGCCTTACTTGCCTCTCTCTGTCTGTCCTCAGATCCCTTCTCTACATATAGATATATATATACAGTCCTTCCCCTTATACTTCTGGTCTCCTGTGCCTTACTTGCCTCTCTCTGTCTGTCCTCAGATCCCTTCTCTACATATAGATATATATATATACAGTCCTTCCCCTTATACTTCTGGTCTCCTGTGCCTTACTTGCGCCTCTCTGTCTCTCCTCAGATCCCTTCTCTACATATAGATATATATATACAGTCCTTCCCCTTATACATCTGGTCTCCTGTGCCTTACTTGCCTCTCTCTGTCTCTCCCCAGATCCCTTCTCTACATATAGATATATATATATACAGTCCTTCCCCTTATACTTCTGGTCTCCTGTGCCTTACTTGCCTCTCTCTGTCTCTCCCCAGTTCCCTTCTCTACATAGATATATATATACAGTCCTTCCCCTTATGCTTCTGGTCTCCTGTGCCTTACTTGCCTCTCTCTGTCTCTCCCCAGATCCCTTCTCTACATATAGATATATATACAGTCCTTCCCCTTATACATCTGCTCTCCTGTGCCTTACTTGCCTCTCTCTGTCTCTCCCCAGTTCCCTTCTCTACATAGATATATATATACAGTCCTTCCCCTTATACTTCTGGTCTCCTGTGCCTTACTTGCCTCTCTGTCTCTCCCCAGATCACTTCTCTACATATAGATATATATATACAGTCCTTCCCCTTATACATCTGGTCTCCTGTGCCTTACTTGCCTCTCTCTGTCTCTCCCCAGATCACTTCTCTACATTTAGATATATATATACAGTCCTTCCCCTTATACTTCTGCTCTCCTGTGCCTTACCTGCCTCTCTCTGTCTGTCCTCAGATCCCTTCTCTACATAGATATATATATACAGTCCTTCCCCTTATACTTCTGGTCTCCTGTGCCTTACTTGCCTCTCTCTGTCTCTCCCCAGATCCCTTCTCTACATAGATATATATATACAGTCCTTCCCCTTATACATCTGCTCTCCTGTGCCTTACTTGCCTCTCTCTGTCTCTCCCCAGATCCCTTCTCTACATAGATATATATATACAGTCCTTCCCCTTATACATCTGGTCTCCTGTGCCTTACTTGCCTCTCTCTGTCTCTCCTCAGTTCCCTTCTCTACATAGATATATATATACAGTCCTTCCCCTTATACTTCTGGTCTCCTGTGCCTTACTTGCCTCTCTCTGTCTCTCCTCAGTTCCCTTCTCTACATAGATATATATATATACAGTCCTTCCCCTTATACATCTGGTCTCCTGTGCCTTACTTGCGCCTCTCTCTGTCTCTCCCCAGATCCCTTCTCTACATATAGATATATATATATAGTCCTTCCCCTTATACTTCTGGTCTCCTGTGCCTTACTTGCCTCTCTCTGTCTGTCCTCAGATCCCATCTCTACATAGATATATATATACAGTCCTTCACCTTATACATCTGGTCTCCTGTGCCTTACTTGCCTCTCTCTGTCTGTCCTCAGATCCCTTCTCTACATATAGATATATATATATACAGTCCTTCCCCTTATACTTCTGGTCTCCTGTGCCTTACTTGCCTCTCTCTGTCTCTCCCCAGATCCCATCTCTACATAGATATATATATACAGTCCTTCACCTTATACATCTGGTCTCCTGTGCCTTACTTGCCTCTCTCTGTCTGTCCTCAGATCCCTTCTCTACATATAGATATATATATATACAGTCCTTCCCCTTATGCTTCTGGTCTCCTGTGCCTTACTTGCCTCTCTCTGTCTCTCCCCAGATCCCTTCTCTACATATAGATATATATATATACAGTCCTTCCCCTTATACTTCTGGTCTCCTGTGCCTTACTTGCCTCTCTCTGTCTTTCCTCAGTTCCCTTCTCTACATATAGATATATATATACAGTCCTTCCCCTTATACTTCTGGTCTCCTGTGCCTTACTTGCCTCTCTCTGTCTGTCCTCAGTTCCCTTCTCTACATAGATATATATATACAGTCCTTCCCCTTATACTTCTGGTCTCCTGTGCCTTACTGGCCTCTCTCTGTCTCTCCTCAGATCCCTTCTCTACATAGATATATATATACAGTCCTTCCCCTTATACATCTGCTCTCCTGTGCCTTACTTGCCTCTCTCTGTCTCTCCCCAGATCCCTTCTCTACATATAGATATATATATATACAGTCCTTCCCCTTATACTTCTGGTCTCCTGTGCCTTACTTGCCTCTCTCTGTCTCTCCCCAGATCCCTTCTCTACATAGATATATATATACAGTCCTTCACCTTATACATCTGGTCTCCTGTGCCTTACTTGCCTCTCTCTGTCTGTCCTCAGATCCCTTCTCTACATATAGATATATATATATACAGTCCTTCACCTTATACTTCTGGTCTCCTGTGCCTTACTTGCCTCTCTCTGTCTGTCCTCAGATCCCTTCTCTACATAGATATATATATACAGTCCTTCCCCTTATACTTCTGGTCTCCTGTGCCTTACTTGCCTCTCTCTGTCTCTCCCCAGATCCCTTCTCTACATATAGATATATATATATACAGTCCTTCCCCTTATACTTCTGGTCTCCTGTGCCTTACTTGCCTCTCTCTGTCTTTCCTCAGTTCCCTTCTCTACATATAGATATATATATACAGTCCTTCCCCTTATACTTCTGGTCTCCTGTGCCTTACTTGCCTCTCTCTGTCTGTCCTCAGATCCCTTCTCTACATATAGATATATATATATACAGTCCTTCCCCTTATACTTCTGGTCTCCTGTGCCTTACTTGCCTCTCTCTGTCTTTCCTCAGTTCCCTTCTCTACATATAGATATATATATACAGTCCTTCCCCTTATACTTCTGCTCTCCTGTGCCTTACTTGCCTCTCTCTGTCTGTCCTCAGATCCCTTCTCTACATATAGATATATATATACAGTCCTTCCCCTTATACTTCTGGTCTCCTGTGCCTTACTTGCCTCTCTCTGTCTGTCCTCAGATCCCTTCTCTACATATAGATATATATATATACAGTCCTTCCCCTTATACTTCTGGTCTCCTGTGCCTTACTTGCCTCTCTCTGTCTCTCCCCAGATCCCTTCTCTACATATAGATATATATATATACAGTCCTTCACCTTATACATCTGGTCTCCTGTGCCTTACTTGCCTCTCTCTGTCTCTCCCCAGATCCCTTCTCTACATAGATATATATATATACAGTCCTTCCCCTTATACTTCTGGTCTCCTGTGCCTTACTTGCCTCTCTCTGTCTCTCCCCAGATCCCTTCTCTACATAGATATATATATATACAGTCCTTCCCCTTATACTTCTGGTCTCCTGTGCCTTACTTGCCTCTCTCTGTCTGTCCTCAGATCCCTTCTCTACATATAGATATATATATACAGTCCTTCCCCTTATACTTCTGCTCTCCTGTGCCTTACTTGCCTCTCTCTGTCTCTCCCCAGATCCCTTCTCTACATAGATATATATATATACAGTCCTTCCCCTTATACTTGTGGTCTCCTGTGCCTTACTTGCCTCTCTCTGTCTCTCCTCAGATCCCTTCTCTACATATAGATATATATATATACAGTCCTTCCCCTTATACTTCTGCTCTCCTGTGCCTTACTTGCCTCTCTCTGTCTCTCCTCAGATCCCTTCTCTACATAGATATATATATACAGTCCTTCCCCTTATACTTCTGCTCTCCTGTGCCTTACTTTCCTCTCTCTGTCTCTCCCCAGATCCCGGCCCTGGCAGTGGAGATGCCGGGCACAGCGGACATAGCTGGCCTGAATCTTCAGTTCGGGGCCCTGCAGTTTGGGTCTGAGCCGGTTCTGCCGGAGTACGAGTCCTCTACAACAACCAACACAGCTGTGAGCCAGTCCCAGAACAGCCTGTATACCAGCCCGGCCAGGTGAGAGAGCAGGGGCATAAGGGGTACGTGTGGGGGGAGGGGGCACAACCGTAGACCCTTTCCTGCTTCCTCCATAGCAACAAAGGGGGGACAGTTTGTGCCACAGCAGCACAGAGCGCCTGTAGACGACACCACTGACTATATGCCATTGTCAGTGGCTCTTCCATATGAGCGCACATGTCTTGCCTCCCAGAGCACTATCCTCCTGCTGGGCGGCCATGTTAATAGACGTACTGCCTGGTCCTCTCTTACAGTGAATCATCTAGCAGTGCGGTCAGCAGCGTGGTCAGTCAGAGCCCAGAGTCTGCCTATCAAGGAAGCGGCATCCAGACCACAACATTTACCTCACAGAGCAGCACTCAGGGGCCCTTATACGAACAGAGGTCCACGCAGACCCGGCGCTACCCCATCTCCTCCTCCTCCTCTTCCCCACAGAAGGACATCAGCCAGTCCAAGGTGTGTAGACTCCGCCGTGCTGCATGCCAGTAGACCCTTCTAGGCCTTACCTGTGGCCATGAAGGGGGGACAGCGCATGCCAAAGTATCCGTCCCTGCCAGCCCTGTCAGTCCAGCGCCTCTGCTGGTGGCTCGCTGTGCGGGCACTACACTGCAGCGCCTTCACAGGGCGGCCATGTTTGCTGATCTGGGCTCATGGCTCTTCTCTCTTCCCACAGAATGGCTATAACTCCACGCAGACTTCCACCATGCAAACTCCTGTATCAGGAGAAGGTAAGTCTCCCGTGCTGAATTTGAAGGGGGCGCCAGGACACCAGTAGACCCTTTCCGGCTGCTCGTAGCCTTAAAGGGGGGACAGCGTGTCCTACAATAACCAGGCCGCGCTGTAAAGACGTCAGGTGTGTGTTGTGTGATGTCTGTGACCGGTCTGTACAGCAGAGGCATGTGCGGATGTGGTGCCCCCTACTGCATGCAAAGAGAACCTGCCGCAGAGCCATTAGCTAAATCTGCAGCAGGTGGATCAGAACTGGGGGATGTAGTGGGGGGAATCTGGGGGTCACTGCCCCATCATGTCTGCGGTGGTGTCCTGTATTCTGCCGCTCATTTCCATCTTTTTTTGTGTTCCCTTTGCAGTTCCCTCAGCGCCTGCAATTAAAGCCGATTCGTCGTCGGCCCCCAGCATCGTCCCCCTCAGTGACTCTGTGTCTGCGTCCTCCTTACTGACCACCGCCGGACCCCACGCATCACAGCTGAGCAGTCTGAGCCACACTGAGGAGCTGCAGAACCCGGTGGCCTCAGCTCAGCTCAGCAGGTAGGTGTGCGCTATAGCGGTCCCCGGGCAGCCCCTGAGGGCGACATCACACTGACCATGTCTCTCTCTCTCTCTCTCTGCAGTACTTTACCCTCTCAGCACCAGACGCCTGTATCCTCTGCAGTCAGAACCTCATCGTCCACCCCTCTGGTGAGTTGTAGTCTCCTGTTATTAACCCCTGCATGTCAGTTGACCCTTCTGGCTGCTCTCCACAACCATGAAGGGGGACAGCACATGCTAGAGCAAAAGGACGTGCAGCCGCCTGAGCAGTCCTGGTGTGATGGGCGGCCTGCAGTGTCCGTACACTAGTATACACCTGTATATGATCCTTCTGTGTATGCTGAGGCTTGTAGTTCTCTTCCTGCACAGCACACCAGTGTGGAGAGTGAGGCCAGCTTACATTCAGTCACCACCTTCTCTACGGTGTCCAATACGGTGGCCAGCGCCGCACCCGTCTCCTCCTCCCTCAGTGTCAGCAGTCTCGGCCTGGGCCTCAGTACAAGCTCCACCATTGCTCCCTCTACGCGAAACTCCATCGCTACCACATCAGGTACTGTACTGCCCCTATGGCGGGGAGTTTGGTTTAATCCCATGCCTTGTAATGTTAACAGTCTCTCTTCTGTACTGCTCGCAGGTAAAGCACCTCCAAACCTTCCCCCTGGTGTCGCACCGCTGTTACCAAACCCGTACATCATGGCTCCCGGTCTGTTACATGCCTATCCCGTAAGTGCTTGGCGGTCTCTGGCCACCAGATCATAAATCCTGGGGGTCTTCTGAGAAGGGGATGAGTCTTGTGCTGAGACACAGTGTGAGGGTCTAAAAGGGGGCCATCTGAGGGGTCTATTTAGGGGGCAGCCTATGCCCCATGCACTCACAACTGTTAGCTCTCTCTGCTTGTGCCGCTGCTTCCGTTCTCAGGTATTTCCAGTAATTTGCCCTCCTTCGTGTTTTTCAGCCACAGGTCTACGGATACGACGATCTGCAGATGTTACAGACGCGGTTCCCCCTGGTGAGTGAGTGAGCGGCCGCTGACCTGACACCCCTCAGGTTTTGTCTATGGTCAGTGACTAACCGTGTTGTCCTCTGTGCCCTGTAGGATTACTACAGCATCCCATTCCCCACGCCCAGCACTCCACTCACTGGAAGAGACGCCAGCCTGACAAGTAACCCTTACTCTGGTACGTAGCGGCGCAGTTCTCCAGTCTGTCTGCAGGGGGAGCAGTTCTGAGGATGTCCTCGGTGTCTGTGATACTAACGATCCCCATCTCCTTCCCTTTAGGTGACCTCTCCAAGTTCGGTCGTGGAGACGCCTCCTCCCCGGCCCCCGCCACCACCTTGGCGCAGCCACAGCAGAGTCAGACGCAGGGTCATCATACGACACAGCAAACATTCCTCAACCCTGCCCTGCCGCCCGGGTACAGCTACACAAGTCTTCCCTACTACACCGGGGTACCGGGTCTGCCAAGCACCTTCCAGTACGGACCCGCCGTATTCCCAGTGAGTTCGCATTTCCGTTAGTAAAACAGTGATGCCCGCAAACGGTTTTGGGGAGGGGGAGATGGGAAATAGCACCTTAAACACACAATGCCCCCACCCCCAAAAACCAGCCCTGTAGCTACCATCTGTCCACCCCCACCCCTGACCTTGTGGACAAGAAGCCCCTCTAGGGGCAGTGTGGACCGTCAGAAGCGGCGCCGCTTTGCAGCCTTGGATTTGGAATGGACGGAAGTACTGACGCATCGGGCCCTGGCGATACTGGTGGGGGGCCACACCTCTACACTTAGTCACTTTTCTGAGGACTTGTGTATTATTTTTGGGGGGTTTTTTTTGTCCCTTTTTCTTTCCTGGGGACTGGAAACATAAGAAACGGGAATCTTACAGCACAGCCTTCTAGTATGGGGTCGTCACTCAGCTTTCCCAGACTCCAGAACAGAAATCCTCCCCCAGATCAACCATTGGATGATGGGAGCAGTAGTGGCCGCCTCCAAGAAGCAGATCTTTGTAGGATCTTTACCAGAAGAGGACATCCTCTGCTCCTCCTTTAACTCCTCTGTTCTTCCAGGCTGTGTTGTAAGGCACCTGATATCCTATAGCAGTGAACTTCAACATGTAGCTGTCGGGGCATGCTGGGAGTTGTAGTTTTGGCCTCCCCTTTGATATGCTGCTGCGGCCTGTTTCCCCCAGAGCGTCGCTCTCCTCGCCTCGCTTTTTTTTTTGTAATGTTCTGAAAATTTCTCTAATTTTTTTTTTTTTCCTGACTTGTAAATATCTCAATACTTAATAAAAAGTATTTTCAATAAACTCTGCCAAATCTGCTCTTTCTGAGCCGTCCCTTATTGCTGGTGTGCATGCAGTGGGATGAAGGGGGGTGGGGGGGACAGCACGGACATGGCTGACCCGTGTGATTCTAGGTGACGTCCCCGAGTGCAGGATCCTATAGGATGGAGCTCCAGGTAGGTCCCAGCATACTGCGCCTGCCTTCTGTGTGTCCGGGGCTCGCACTGGTTGTCTGGCCACCCCTGGTGTAGGTTGTGTCTCTGCTTTTTCTTGTGATGAGCGCTCTCCCTGCAGCCCCCACCTCACTATACCAGACCCCCACCCTGGTTATTTATGGTACACTTCTGCAGTAAAACCCAGGACAGCGGGCATGACCACACACGGGCAGCAAATAGCGCTTCACTCTCTGTACGATGCATAGTGTGAATGTGGAGATGTAGAGCGAGGAGACGGCCCGAGCTGTCGGCTTTCTATAGGGCAAGTGTACTGAACAAGGCGACGTGATTTTTGCCTGCTTGCTTGATGCACAATCTGATATTCTGCCTGCAGTGTGTCTGATCTGTCACTAGGTGTCGCCAGTGTCTTGCAGCTAGGCGTCCCTATCAGCATGCGTGCTTTACAGGCTTTATCCCCCTCTTGTCTTCCCTCCAGGTGGCGCCTACCACATCAAAACAGCACGGAGTCAATGTCGGGGTTAACACGTCTGCTGGTGCCTTCCAGCAAGCGCCCAGTTACGGCTCCCATGCCTACAGCACCGGTAAGGAGATGCTTCCTAATGAGTGACAGCTGTGAATGCCCTAGTACCCTCTTTCCACCCCCTTCCTGCTCTTTTGTGCCTCTGTCCTAACCTTTCCCTGCAGCATAGCGTCTGCCCCCCGCTGGTGGTCCGAGCAGCAGCAGGTGCCGAGCTGTGTGTGATGGTCTCATTGAGGGCAGCTGATAGAAGACAGGAGAGTATGGACACCTGATAATGTATGATGTCTGAGGGGGTCCCCTGGCTCTTGGCGTTTTCTCTGTGCCGGTCAGGGTTCCCCCTCCTATGTGAGCGCACTGTCTTGTGGTGGTTTTGCTTGGGGTCTGATGCGGGTGGATACGCCGGGGTCCCTTCCGATGCTGAGGGCTGTGTCTGTTCACAGGCTTTGAGGACTTGGGCCAGGTTTCCAGCGTGGGGGATTTCTGTAAGGGTGCATTTAGTGGGGCTTCTGCTGCTCAAAGCAAACCTGCTGCTGCTTGCACCAATGGACCAGGCGCTGGTAAGTGCTCTCTCCGCTTCTGGCTTAATCTTCCTGGTCATGAGCCTCCTTTCTGTCCCCACCTCACCTATCCCTGTGCTTCAGCCTTCTCATTCTGGTTGCATCCTGCCTCTACTATCCCTGCACCTTCCTCTCATCCTAGTTGTATCCTGCCTCTGTCCCTGCTCCTTCCTATCATCATGGTTGCATCCTGCCTCTCCTGTCCCTGCACCTTCCTCGCATCCTGGTTGTATCCTGCCTCTACTGTCCCTGCACCTTCCTCTCATCATGGTTGCATCCTTCCTCTACTGTCCCTGCACCTTCCTCTCATCCTGGTTGTATCCTGCCTTACCCATCCCTGCACCTTCCTCTCATCCTGGTTGTATCCTGCCTCTACTGTCTCTGCACCTTCCTCTCATCCTGGTTGTATCCTGCCTTACCCATCCCTGCACCTTCCTCTCATCCTGGTTGTATCCTGCCTCTACTGTCTCTGCACCTTCCTCTCATCCTAGTTGTATCCTGCCTCTACTGTCCCTGCACCTTCCTGTCATCCTGGTTGTATCCTGCCTCTACTGTCTCTGCACCTTCCTCTCATCCTGGTTGTATCCTGCCTTACCCATCCCTGCACCATCCTCTCATCCTGGTTGTATCCTGCCTCTACTGTCTCTGCACCTTCCTCTCATCCTGGCTGTATCCTGCCTTACCCATCCCTGCACCTTCCTCTCATCCTGGTTGTATCCTTCCTCTACTGTCCCTGCACCTTCCTCTCATCCTGGTTGTATCCTGCCTCTACTATCCCTGCACCATCCTCTCATCCTGGTTGTATCCTGCCTCTACTGTCTCTGCACCTTCCTCTCATCCTAGTTGTATCCTGCCTCTGTCCCTGCTCCTTCCTATCATCATGGTTGCATCCTGCCTTACCCATCCCTGCACCTTCCTCTCATCCTGGTTGTATCCTGCCTCTACTGTCTCTGCACCTTCCTCTCATCCTAGTTGTATCCTGCCTCTACTGTCCCTGCACCTTCCTGTCATCCTGGTTGTATCCTGCCTCTCCTGTCCCTGCACCTTCCTCGCATCCTGGTTGTATCCTGCCTCTACTGTCCCTGCACCTTCCTCTCATCATGGTTGCATCCTTCCTCTACTGTCCCTGCACCTTCCTCTCATCCTGGTTGTATCCTGCCTTACCCATCCCTGCACCTTCCTCTCATCCTGGTTGTATCCTGCCTCTACTGTCTCTGCACCTTCCTCTCATCCTGGTTGTATCCTGCCTTACCCATCCCTGCACCTTCCTCTCATCCTGGTTGTATCCTGCCTCTACTGTCTCTGCACCTTCCTCTCATCCTAGTTGTATCCTGCCTCTACTGTCCCTGCACCTTCCTGTCATCCTGGTTGTATCCTGCCTCTACTGTCTCTGCACCTTCCTCTCATCCTGGTTGTATCCTGCCTTACCCATCCCTGCACCATCCTCTCATCCTGGTTGTATCCTGCCTCTACTGTCTCTGCACCTTCCTCTCATCCTGGCTGTATCCTGCCTTACCCATCCCTGCACCTTCCTCTCATCCTGGTTGTATCCTTCCTCTACTGTCCCTGCACCTTCCTCTCATCCTGGTTGTATCCTGCCTCTACTATCCCTGCACCATCCTCTCATCCTGGTTGTATCCTGCCTCTACTGTCTCTGCACCTTCCTCTCATCCTGGTTGTATCCTGCCTCTACTGTCCCTGCACCTTCCTCTCATCCTGGTTGTATCCTGCCTCTACTGTCCCTGCACCTTCCTCTCATCCTGATTGCATCCTGCCTCTACTGTCCCTGCACCTTCCTCTCATCCTGATTGCATCCTGCCTCTACTGTCCCTGCACCTTCCTCTCATCCTGGTTGTATCCTGCCTCTACTGTCCTTGCACCTTCCTCTCATCCTGGTTGTATCCTGCCTCTACTGTCCCTGCACCTTCCTCTCATCCTGGTTGTATCCTGCCTCTACTGTCCCTGCACCTTCCTCTCATCCTGGTTGTATCCTGCCTCTACTATCCCTGCACCTTCCTCTCATCCTGGTTGTATCCTGCCTCTACTGTCCCTGCACCTTCCTCTCATCCTGGTTGTATCCTGCCTCTACTGTCCCTGCACCTTCCTCTCATCCTGGTTGTATCCTGCCTTACCCATCCCTGCACCTTCCTCTCATCCTGGTTGTATCCTGCCTCTACTGTCTCTGCACCTTCCTCTCATCCTGGTTGTATCCTGCCTTACCCATCCCTGCACCTTCCTCTCATCCTGGTTGTATCCTGCCTCTACTGTCTCTGCACCTTCCTCTCATCCTAGTTGTATCCTGCCTCTACTGTCCCTGCACCTTCCTGTCATCCTGGTTGTATCCTGCCTCTACTGTCTCTGCACCTTCCTCTCATCCTGGTTGTATCCTGCCTTACCCATCCCTGCACCATCCTCTCATCCTGGTTGTATCCTGCCTCTACTGTCTCTGCACCTTCCTCTCATCCTGGCTGTATCCTGCCTTACCCATCCCTGCACCTTCCTCTCATCCTGGTTGTATCCTGCCTCTACTATCCCTGCACCATCCTCTCATCCTGGTTGTATCCTTCCTCTACTGTCCCTGCACCTTCCTCTCATCCTGGTTGTATCCTGCCTCTACTATCCCTGCACCATCCTCTCATCCTGGTTGTATCCTGCCTCTACTGTCTCTGCACCTTCCTCTCATCCTGGTTGTATCCTGCCTCTACTGTCCCTGCACCTTCCTCTCATCCTGGTTGTATCCTGCTTCTACTGTCCCTGCACCTTCCTCTCATCCTGATTGCATCCTGCCTCTACTGTCCCTGCACCTTCCTCTCATCCTGGTTGTATCCTGCCTCTACTGTCCTTGCACCTTCCTCTCATCCTGGTTGTATCCTGCCTCTACTGTCCCTGCACCTTCCTCTCATCCTGGTTGTATCCTGCCTCTACTGTCCCTGCACCTTCCTCTCATCCTGGTTGTATCCTGCCTCTACTATTCCTGCACCTTCCTCTCATCCTGGTTGTATCCTGCCTCTACTGTCCCTGCACCTTCCTCTCATCCTGGTTGTATCCTGCCTCTACTGTCCCTGCACCTTCCTCTCATCCTGGTTGTATCCTGCCTCTACTGTCCCTGCACCTTCCTCTCATCCTGGTTGCATCCTGCCTCTACTGTCCTTGTACCTTCCTCTCATCCTGGTTGTATCCTGCCTCTACTGTCTCTGCACCTTCCTCTCATCCTGGTTGTATCCTGCCTTACCCATCCCTGCACCTTCCTCTCATCCTGGTTGTATCCTGCCTCTACTGTCTCTGCACCTTCCTCTCATCCTAGTTGTATCCTGCCTCTACTGTCCCTGCACCTTCCTGTCATCCTGGTTGTATCCTGCCTCTACTGTCTCTGCACCTTCCTCTCATCCTGGTTGTATCCTGCCTTACCCATCCCTGCACCATCCTCTCATCCTGGTTGTATCCTGCCTCTACTGTCTCTGCACCTTCCTCTCATCCTGGCTGTATCCTGCCTTACCCATCCCTGCACCTTCCTCTCATCCTGGTTGTATCCTGCCTCTACTATCCCTGCACCATCCTCTCATCCTGGTTGTATCCTTCCTCTACTGTCCCTGCACCTTCCTCTCATCCTGGTTGTATCCTGCCTCTACTATCCCTGCACCATCCTCTCATCCTGGTTGTATCCTGCCTCTACTGTCTCTGCACCTTCCTCTCATCCTGGTTGTATCCTGCCTCTACTGTCCCTGCACCTTCCTCTCATCCTGGTTGTATCCTGCTTCTACTGTCCCTGCACCTTCCTCTCATCCTGATTGCATCCTGCCTCTACTGTCCCTGCACCTTCCTCTCATCCTGGTTGTATCCTGCCTCTACTGTCCTTGCACCTTCCTCTCATCCTGGTTGTATCCTGCCTCTACTGTCCCTGCACCTTCCTCTCATCCTGGTTGTATCCTGCCTCTACTGTCCCTGCACCTTCCTCTCATCCTGGTTGTATCCTGCCTCTACTATTCCTGCACCTTCCTCTCATCCTGGTTGTATCCTGCCTCTACTGTCCCTGCACCTTCCTCTCATCCTGGTTGTATCCTGCCTCTACTGTCCCTGCACCTTCCTCTCATCCTGGTTGTATCCTGCCTCTACTGTCCCTGCACCTTCCTCTCATCCTGGTTGCATCCTGCCTCTACTGTCCTTGTACCTTCCTCTCATCCTGGTTGTATCCTGCCTCTACTGTCCTTGTACCTTCCTCTCATCCTGGTTGTATCCTGCCTCTACTATCCCTGCACCTTCCTCTCATCCTGGTTGTATCCTGCCTCTACTATCCCTGCACCTTCCTCTCATCCTGGTTGTATCCTGCCTCTACTGTCCCTGCACCTTCCTCTCATCCTGATTGCATCCTGCCTCTACTGTCCCTGCACCTTCCTCTCATCCTGGTTGTATCCTGCCTCTACTGTCCTTGCACCTTCTTCTCATCCTGATTGCATCCTGCCTCTACTATCCCTGCACCTTCCTCTCATCCTGGTTGTATCCTGCCTCTACTGTCCCTGCACCTTCCTCTCATCCTGATTGCATCCTGCCTCTACTGTCCCTGCACCTTCCTCTCATCCTGGTTGTATCCTGCCTCTACTATCCCTGCACCTTCCTCTCATCCTGATTGCATCCTGCCTCTACTATCCCTGCACCTTCCTCTCATCCTGATTGCATCCTGCCTCTACTGTCCCTGCACCTTCCTCTCATCCTGGTTGTATCCTGCCTCTACTGTCCTTGCACCTTCTTCTCATCCTGATTGCATCCTGCCTCTACTATCCCTGCACCTTCCTGTCATCCTGGTTGTATCCTGCCTCTACTATCCCTGCACCTTCCTCTCATCCTGATTGCATCTTGCCTCTACTATCCCTGCACCTTCCTCTCATCCTGATTGCATCCTGCCTCTACTGTCCCTGCACCTTCCTCTCATCCTGATTGCATCCTGCCTCTACTATCCCTGCACCTTCCTCTCATCCTGATTGCATCCTGCCTCTACTATCCCTGCACCTTCCTCTCATCCTGATTGCATCTTGCCTCTACTATCCCTGCACCTTCCTCTCATCCTGATTGCATCCTGCCTCTACTGTCCCTGCACCTTCCTCTCATCCTGATTGCATCCTGCCTCTACTATCCCTGCACCTTCCTCTCATCCTGATTGCATCCTGCCTCTACTGTCCCTGCACCTTCCTCTCATCCTGGTTGTATCCTGCCTCTACTGTCCTTGCACCTTCTTCTCATCCTGATTGCATCCTGCCTCGCTCGTCCCTACATCTTCCTTTTATCATGGTTGTCTCGCTCATGCTTTGCCTTGAGCTTTCCTTTCTCCATTATCTTAATATAATCCACAAGGTCCTTCAGTGTCTTAGACTCGAGCTGCCCCTCCAAAGGCCATGTCTAATATAACCAAGCACTTCCCCATTTTCTAAGTCTCTGGATTTTAGCAAAAGCTTTTAGAAAAGGTTAATAATGACCATAAAGCCCTCCCCACATCATGTATAGGGTCTGCTTGGAGGGCTGGCTATGTGACCACCTGCCTCTGCTGTTCCCACAGGGGTGTCTGTAACCTCCAGTAACACCGGTGTGCCAGATATTTCGGGCTCAGTCTATTCTAAGACGCAGGTAGGTCATGTGTGTCATAGAAGTGCCCGGCTGTTGGCCATACTTACATGTAGGTGCTCAGCCCTTGTGTCTTCTCCTTGCAGCAATCATTCGAGAAGCAGGGTTTCCATACCGGGACCCCGGCCACATCCTTCAACTTGCCCTCAGCACTGGGCAGTGGTGGCCCCATGAACCCGGCCACAGCAGCGGCGTACCCACCGGCTCCATTCATGCACATCCTGGCTCCACATCAACAGCCGCACTCCCAGATTCTGCACCATCACCTACAGCAGGACGCTCAGGTAACACGCCAAAGACCGATCCTTCATTATATCTGTCAGAAATCAGTCACTGTACATCCTGGTGATAAGTACGACACAGCGATCACCAGGGCATAGTGATATCACTATATAATCACTGGTGAGAGGTCACCTACAGTATATAGTGATCACTACTACACACCGGATCACCAGGACATAGTGATATCACTGTATATACATCACTGGTGAGAGGTCACCTAGAGTATAGTGATCAGTACTACACACCAGATCACCAGGACATAGTGATATCACTGTATATACATCACTGGTGAGAGGTCACCTAGAGTATAGTGATCAGTACTACACACCAGATCACCAGGACATAGAGCAGTGATATCACTGTATATACATCACTGGTGAGAGGTCACCTAGAGTATAGTGATCAGTACTACACACCGGATCACCAGGACATAGAGCAGTGATATCACTGTATATACATCACTAGTGAGAGGTCACCTAGAGTATAGTGGTCAGTACTACACACCAGATCACCAGGACATAGAGCAGTGATATCACTGTATATACATCACTGGTGAGAGGTCACCTAGAGGATAGTGATCAGTACTACACACCAGATCACCAGGACATAGAGCAGTGATATCACTGTATATACATCACTGGTGAGAGGTCACCTAGAGGATAGTGATCAGTACTACACACCAGATCACCAGGACATAGAGCAGTGATATCACTGTATATACATCACTGGTGAGAGGTCACCTAGAGTATAGTGATCAGTACTACACACCGGATCACCAGGACATAGAGCAGTGATATCACTATATATACATCACTGGTGAGAGGTCACCTATAGTGGTCAGTACTACACACCAGATCACCAGGACATAGAGCAGTGATATCACTGTATATACATCACTGGTGAGAGGTCACCTAGAGTATAGTGATCAGTACTACACACCAGATCACCAGGACATAGTGATATCACTGTATATACATCACTGGTGAGAGGTCACCTAGAGTATAGTGATCAGTACTACACACCAGATCACCAGGACATAGAGCAGTGATATCACTGTATATACATCACTGGTGAGAGGACACCTAGAGTATAGTGATCAGTACTACATAACAGGACATAGAGCAGTGATATCACTGTATATACATCACTGGTGAGAGGTCACCTACAGTATAGTGATCAGTACTACACACCGGATCACCAGGACATAGAGCAGTGATATCACTGTATATACATCACTGGTGAGAGGTCACCTAGAGTATAGTGATCAGTACTACACACCGGATCACCAGGACATAGAGCAGTGATATCACTGTATATACATCACTGTTGAGAGGTCACCTAGCGTATAGTGATCAGTACTACACACCAGATCACCAGGACATAGTGATATCACTGTATATACATCACTGGTGAGAGGTCACCTAGCGTATAGTGATCAGTACTACACACCAGGACATAGTGATATCACTGTATATACATCACTGGTGAGAGGTCACCTATAGTGATCAGTACTACACACCAGATCACCAGGACATAGAGCAGTGATATCACTGTATATACATCACTGGTGAGAGGTCACCTAGAGTATAGTGATCAGTACTACACACCGGATCACCAGGACATAGAGCAGTGATATTACTGTATATACATCACTGGTGAGAGGTCACCTAGCGTATAGTGATCAGTACTACACACCAGGACATAGTGATATCACTGTATATACATCACTGGTGAGAGGTCACCTAGCGTATAGTGATCAGTACTACACACCAGGACATAGAGCAGTGATATCACTGTATATACATCACTGGTGAGAGGTCACCTAGCGTATAGTGATCAGTACTACACACCAGGACATAGTGATATCACTGTATATACATCACTGGTGAGAGGTCACCTAGAGTATAGTGATCAGTATTACACACCAGATCACCAGGACATAGTGATATCACTGTATATACATCACTGGTGAGAGGTCACCTAGAGTATATAGTGATCAGTACTACACACCAGGACATAGTGATATCACTGTATATACATCACTGGTGAGAGGTCACCTAGAGTATAGTGATCAGTACTACACACCAGATCACCAGGACATAGAGCAGTGATATCACTGTATAGACATCACTTGTGAGAGGTCACCTAGTGTATAGTGATCAGTACTACACACCAGATCACCAGGATACAGAGTAGTGATATCACTGTATATACATCACTGGTGAGAGGTCACCTAGAGTATAGTGATCAGTACTACACACCAGGACATAGAGCAGTGATATCACTGTATATACATCACTGGTGAGAGGTCACCTATAGTGATCAGTACTACACACCAGATCACCAGGACATAGAGCAGTGATATCACTGTATATACATCACTGGTGAGAGGTCACCTAGAGTATAGTGATCAGTACTACACACCGGATCACCAGGACATAGAGCAGTGATATTACTGTATATACATCACTGGTGAGAGGTCACCTAGCGTATAGTGATCAGTACTACACACCAGGACATAGTGATATCACTGTATATACATCACTGGTGAGAGGTCACCTAGCGTATAGTGATCAGTACTACACACCAGGACATAGAGCAGTGATATCACTGTATATACATCACTGGTGAGAGGTCACCTAGCGTATAGTGATCAGTACTACACACCAGGACATAGTGATATCACTGTATATACATCACTGGTGAGAGATCACCTAGAGTATAGTGATCAGTATTACACACCAGATCACCAGGACATAGTGATATCACTGTATATACATCACTGGTGAGAGGTCACCTAGAGTATATAGTGATCAGTACTACACACCAGGACATAGTGATATCACTGTATATACATCACTGGTGAGAGGTCACCTAGAGTATAGTGATCAGTACTACACACCAGATCACCAGGACATAGAGCAGTGATATCACTGTATAGACATCACTTGTGAGAGGTCACCTAGTGTATAGTGATCAGTACTACACACCAGATCACCAGGATACAGAGTAGTGATATCACTGTATATACATCACTGGTGAGAGGTCACCTAGAGTATAGTGATGAGTACTACACACCAGGACATAGTGATATCACTGTATATACATCACTGGTGAGAGGTCACCTAGAGTATAGTGATCAGTACTACACACCAGGACATAGTGATATCACTGTATATACATCACTGGTGAGAGGTCACCTAGAGTATAGTGATCAGTAGTACACACCGGATCACCAGGACATAGAGCAGTGATATCACTGTATAGACATCACTGGTGAGAGGTCACCTAGAGTATAGTGATCAGTACTACACACCAGGACATAGTGATATCACTGTATATACATCACTGGTGAGAGGTCACCTAGAGTATAGTGATCAGTACTACACACCAGGACATAGTGATATCACTGTATATACATCACTGGTGAGAGGTCACCTAGAGTATAGTGATCAGTAGTACACACCGGATCACCAGGACATAGAGCAGTGATATCACTGTATAGACATCACTGGTGAGAGGTCACCTAGAGTATAGTGATCAGTACTACACACCGGGACATAGAGCAGTGATATCACTGTATATACATCACTGGTGAGAGGTCACCTAGCGTATAGTGATCAGTACTACACACCAGGACATAGAGCAGTGATATCACTGTATATACATCACTAGTGAGAGGTCAACTAGAGTATAGTGATCAGTACTACACACCAGATCACCAGGACATAGAGCAGTGATATCACTGTATATACATCACTGGTGAGAGGTTACCTAGAGTATAGTGATCAGTACTACACACCAGATCACCAGGACATAGTGATATCACCGTATATACATGACTGGTGAGAGGTCACCTAGAGTATAGTGATCACTACTACACACTGGATCACCAGGACATAGAGCAGTGATATCACTGTATATACATCACTGGTGAGAGGTCACCTAGAGTATAGTGATCAGTACTACACACCGGATCACCAGGACATAGTGATATCACTGTATATACATCACTGGTGAGAGGTCACCTATATAGTGATCAGTACTACACACCAGATCACCAGGACATAGTGATATCACTGTATATACATCACTGGTGAGAGGTCACCTAGGGTATAGTGATCAGTACTACACACCGGATCACCAGGACATAGAGCAGTGATATCACTGTATATACATCACTGGTGAGAGGTCACCTAGAGTATAGTGATCAGTACTACACACCAGATCACCAGGACATAGTGATATCACTGTATATACATCACTGGTGAGAGGTCACCTAGGGTATAGTGATCAGTACTACACACCGGATCACCAGGACATAGAGCAGTGATATCACTGTATATACATCACTGGTGAGAGGTCACCTACAGTATATAGTGATCACTACTACACACCGGATCACCAGGACATAGTGATATCACTGTATATACATCACTGGTGAGAGGTCACCTAGAGTATAGTGATCAGTACTACACACCAGATCACCAGGACATAGTGATATCACTGTATATACATCACTGGTGAGAGGTTACCTAGAGTATAGTGATCAGTACTACACACCAGATCACCAGGACATACAGCGGTGATATCACTGTATATACATCACTGGTGAGAGGTCACCTAGAGTATAGTGATCAGTACTACAACTAGATCACCAGGACATAGAGCAGTGATATCACTGTATATACATCACTGGTGAGAGGTCACCTAGAGTATAGTGATCAGTACTACACACCAGGACATAGAGCAGTGATATCACTGTATATACATCACTGGTGAGAGGTCACCTAGAGGATAGTGATCAGTACTACACACCGGATCACCAGGACATAGTGATATCACTATATAATCACTGGTGAGAGGTCACCTAGAGTATAGTGATCAGTACTACACACCGGATCACCAGGACATAGAGCAGTGATATCACTGTATATACATCACTGGTGAGAGGTCACCTAGAGTATAGTGATCAGTACTACACACCAGGACATAGTGATATCACTGTATATACATCACTGGTGAGAGGTCACCTAGAGGATAGTGATGAGTACTACACACCAGATCACCAGGACATAGAGCAGTGATATCACTGTATATACATCACTGGTGAGAGGTCACCTAGAGTATAGTGATCAGTACTACACACCAGGACATAGAGCAGTGATATCACTGTATATACATCACTGGTGAGAGGTCACCTAGAGTATAGTGATCAGTACTACACACCGGATCACCAGGACATAGAGAGCAGTGATATCACTGTATATACATCACTGGTGAGAGGTCACCTAGAGTATAGTGATCAGTACTACACACCGGATCACCAGGACATAGAGCAGTGATATTACTGTATATACATCACTGGTGAGAGGTCACCTAGCGTATAGTGATCAGTACTACACACCAGGACATAGTGATATCACTGTATATACATCACTGGTGAGAGGTCACCTAGCGTATAGTGATCAGTACTACACACCAGGACATAGTGATATCACTGTATATACATCACTGGTGAGAGGTCACCTAGAGTATATAGTGATCAGTACTACACACCAGGACATAGTGATATCACTGTATATACATCACTGGTGAGAGGTTACCTAGAGTATAGTGATCAGTACTACACACCAGATCACCAGGACATAGTGATATCACTGTATATACATGACTGGTGAGAGGTCACCTAGAGTATAGTGATCACTACTACACACTGGATCACCAGGACATAGAGCAGTGATATCACTCTATATACATCACTGGTGAGAGGTCACCTAGAGGATAGTGATCAGTACTACACACCGGATCACCAGGACATAGAGCAGTGATATCACTGTATATACATCACTGGTGAGAGGTCACCTAGAGTATAGTGATCACTACTACACACTGGATCACCAGGACATAGTGATATCACTGTATATACATCACTGGTGAGAGGTCACCTACAGTATATAGTGATCACTACTACACACCGGATCACCAGGACATAGTGATATCACTGTATATACATCACTGGTGAGAGGTCACCTAGAGTATAGTGATCAGTACTACACACCAGATCACCAGGACATAGTGATATCACTGTATATACATCACTGGTGAGAGGTCACCTATAGTATAGTGATCAGTACTACACACCGGATCACCAGGACATAGAGCAGTGATATCACTGTATATACATCACTGGTGAGAGGTCACCTAGAGTATAGTGATCACTACTACACACCAGGACATAGAGCAGTGATATCACTGTATATACATCACTGGTGAGAGGTCACCTAGGGTATAGTGATCAGTACTACACACCGGATCACCAGGACATAGAGCAGTGATATCACTGTATATACATCACTGGTGAGAGGTCACCTAGGGTATAGTGATCAGTACTACACACCGGATCACCAGGACATAGAGCAGTGATATCACTGTATATACATCACTGGTGAGAGGTCACCTACAGTATATAGTGATCACTACTACACACCGGATCACCAGGACATAGTGATATCACTGTATATACATCACTGGTGAGAGGTCACCTAGAGTATAGTGATCAGTACTACACACCAGATCACCAGGACATAGTGATATCACTGTATATACATCACTGGTGAGAGGTTACCTAGAGTATAGTGATCAGTACTACACACCAGATCACCAGAACATAGAGCGGTGATATCACTGTGTATACATCACTGGTGAGAGGTCACCTAGAGTATAGTGATCAGTACTACACACCAGGACATAGAGCAGTGATATCACTGTATATACATCACTGGTGAGAGGTCACCTAGAGTATAGTGATCAGTACTACACACCAGGACATAGTGATATCACTGTATATACATCACTGGTGAGAGGTCACCTAGAGGATAGTGATCAGTACTACACACCGGATCACCAGGACATAGAGCAGTGATATCACTGTATATACATCACTGGTGAGAGGTCACCTAGAGTATAGTGATCAGTACTACACACCGGATCACCAGGACATAGAGCAGTGATATCACTGTATATACATCACTGGTGAGAGGTCACCTAGAGTATAGTGATCAGTACTACACACCGGATCACCAGGACATAGTGATATCACTATATAATCACTGGTGAGAGGTCACCTAGAGTATAGTGATCAGTACTACACACCGGATCACCAGGACATAGTGATATCACTATATAATCACTGGTGAGAGGTCACCTAGAGTATAGTGATCAGTACTACACACCAGGACATAGTGATATCACTGTATATACATCACTGGTGAGAGGTCACCTAGAGTATAGTGATCAGTACTACACACCAGATCACCAGGACATAGAGCAGTGATATCACTGTATATACATCACTGGTGAGAGTTCACCTAGCGTATAGTGATCAGTACTACACACCAGATCACCAGGACATAGTGATATCACTGTATATACATCACTGGTGAGAGGTCACCTAGAGGATAGTGATGAGTACTACACACCAGATCATAGTGAGATCACTGGTGAGGAGGTGATCTTACACACTGTCTCTGTGTGGGGCACGGTTCATATATGCTGTCAGCAGGATGCTTGTTGCACGGTACCCTCCACCGTCGTGGGGTTGTTTCCATTTAACCCCTCTCTGTCCCTTTATTTTGTATATCCGGCCTCTCTACGCCCGCTGCCCTGTTTGCAGATTTTGTGTTACCAGCTGCTGCACAGTGATCAGGTAAATGAGACAAGGACTCTGTATCTGTCCCTGCACATGGGTGATGGGGTATGTAGTGTGCACAGACCAAAATGCCACCCCCCACTGTGCACCTGCCATCACCTCTAATGAGCCTCAGGCTGGTGAAGGGTACGGAACCTGATCAGGTGTAGGAGGAGTCCGGATATGTATGTTCATATACCTCACCTGTGTACTAAGTCTCGTCCTGTAATAACTGGTCATTGTGTGCTGAGGGTGCAAGAAACAGTGACCTTACACACATCACCCCCATATACTGTATGTACACAGTGACTGTACCAGCAGAATAGTGAGCACAGCTCTGGAGTATAATACAGGATGTAACTCAGGATCAGTACAGGATAAGTAATGTAATGTATGTACACAGTGACTGCTCCAGCAGAATAGTGAGCGCAGCTCTGGAGTATAATACAGGATAAGTAATGTAATGTATGTACACAGTGACTGCACCAGCAGAATAGTGAGTGCAGCTCTGGAGTATAATACAGGATGTAACTCAGGATCAGTACAGGATAAGTAATGTAATGTATGTACACAGTGACTGTACCGGCAGAATAGTGAGCGCAGCTCTGGAGTATAATACAGGATAAGTAATGTAATGTATGTACACAGTGACTGCTCCAGCAGAATAGTGAGTGCAGCTCTGGAGTATAATACAGGATAAGTAATGTAATGTATGTACACAGTGACTGCACCAGCAGAATAGTGAGTGCAGCTCTGGAGTATAATACAGGATGTAACTCAGGATCAGTACAGGATAAGTAATGTAATGTATGTACACAGTGACTGTACCAGCAGAATAGTGAGTGCAGCTCTGGAGTATAATACAGGATGTAACTCAGGATCAGTACAGGATAAGTAATGTAATGTATGTACACAGTGACTGTACCAGCAGAATAGTGAGCGCAGCTCTGGAGTATAATACAGGATGTAACTCAGGATCAGTACAGGATAAGTAATGTAATGTATGTACACAGTGACTGCACCAGCAGAATAGTGAGCGCAGCTCTGGAGTATAATACAGGATGTAACTCAGGATCAGTACAGGATAAGTAATGTAATGTTATGTACACAGTGACTGCACCAGCAGAATAGTGAGCGCAGCTCTGGAGTATAATACAGGATGTAACTCAGGATCAGTACAGGATAAGTAATGTAATGTATGTACACAGTGACTGCACCAGCAGAATAGTGAGCGCAGCTCTGGAGTATAATACAGGATGTAACTCAGGATCAGTACAGGATAAGTAATGTAATGTATGTACACAGTGACTGCACCAGCAGAATAGTGAGCGCAGCTCTGGAGTATAATACAGGATGTAACTCAGGATCAGTACAGGATAAGTAATGTAATGTATGTACACAGTGACTGCACCAGCAGAATAGTGAGCGCAGCTCTGGAGTATAATACAGGATGTAACTCAGGATCAGTACAGGATAAGTAATGTAATGTTATGTACACAGTGACTGCACCAGCAGAATAGTGAGCGCAGCTCTGGAGTATAATACAGGATGTAACTCAGGATCAGTACAGGATAAGTAATGTAATGTATGTACACAGTGACTGCACCAGCAGAATAGTGAGCGCAGCTCTGGAGTATAATACAGGATAAGTAATGTAATGTATGTACACAGTGACTGTACCAGCAGAATAGTGAGCTCAGCTCTGGAGTACAATACAGGATAAGTAATGTAATGTATGTACACAGTGACTGCACCAGCAGAATAGTGAGCGCAGCTCTGGAGTATAATACAGGATGTAACTCAGGATCAGTACAGGATAAGTAATGTAATGTATGTACACAGTGACTGCACCAGCAGAATAGTGAGCGCAGCTCTGGAGTATAATACAGGATGTAACTCAGGATCAGTACAGGATAAGTAATGTAATGTTATGTACACAGTGACTGCACCAGCAGAATAGTGAGCGCAGCTCTGGAGTATAATACAGGATGTAACTCAGGATCAGTACAGGATAAGTAATGTAATGTATGTACACAGTGACTGCGCCAGCAGAATAGTGAGCGCAGCTCTGGAGTATAATACAGGATGTAACTCAGGATCAGTACAGGATAAGTAATGTAATGTATGTACACAGTGACTGCACCAGCAGAATAGTGAGCGCAGCTCTGGAGTATAATACAGGATGTAACTCAGGATCAGTACAGGATAAGTAATGTAATGTATGTACACAGTGACTGCACCAGCAGAATAGTGAGCGCAGCTCTGGAGTATAATACAGGATGTAACTCAGGATCAGTACAGGATAAGTAATGTAATGTTATGTACACAGTGACTGCACCAGCAGAATAGTGAGCGCAGCTCTGGAGTATAATACAGGATGTAACTCAGGATCAGTACAGGATAAGTAATGTAATGTATGTACACAGTGACTGCACCAGCAGAATAGTGAGCGCAGCTCTGGAGTATAATACAGGATAAGTAATGTAATGTATGTACACAGTGACTGTACCAGCAGAATAGTGAGCTCAGCTCTGGAGTACAATACAGGATAAGTAATGTAATGTATGTACACAGTGACTGCACCAGCAGAATAGTGAGCGCAGCTCTGGAGTATAATACAGGATGTAACTCAGGATCAGTACAGGATAAGTAATGTAATGTATGTACACAGTGACTGCACCAGCAGAATAGTGAGCGCAGCTCTGGAGTATAATACAGGATGTAACTCAGGATCAGTACAGGATAAGTAATGTAATGTATGTACACAGTGACTGTACCAGCAGAATAGTGAGCGCAGCTCTGGAGTATAATACAGGATAAGTAATGTAATGTATGTACACAGTGACTGTACCAGCAGAATAGTGAGCGCAGCTCTGGAGTATAATACAGGATAAGTAATGTAATGTATGTACACAGTGACTGCACCAGCAGAATAGTGAGCGCAGCTCTGGAGTATAATACAGGATGTAACTCAGGATCAGTACAGGATAAGTAATGTAATGTATGTACACAGTGACTGTACCAGCAGAATAGTGAGCGCAGCTCTGGAGTATAATACAGGATGTACCTCAGGATCAGTACAGGATAAGTAATGTAATGTATGTACACAGTGACTGTACCAGCAGAATAGTGAGTGCAGCTCTGGAGTATAATACAGGATGTAACTCAGGATCAGTACAGGATAAGTAATGTAATGTATGTACACAGTGACTGCACCAGCAGAATAGTGAGCGCAGCTCTGGAGTATAATACAGGATGTAACTCAGGATCAGTACAGGATAAGTAATGTAATGTATGTACACAGTGACTGCACCAGCAGAATAGTGAGTGCAGCTCTGCAGTATAATACAGGATGTACCTCAGGATCAGTACAGGATAAGTAATGTAATGTATGTACACAGTGACTGCACCAGCAGAATAGTGAGTGCAGCTCTGGAGTATAATACAGGATGTAACTCAGGATCAGTACAGGATAAGTAATGTAATGTATGTACACAGTGACTGTACCTGCAGAATAGTGAGTGCAGTTCTGGAGTATAATACAGGATGTAACTCAGGATCAGTACAGGATAAGTAATGTAATGTATGTACACAGTGACTGCACCAGCAGAATAGTGAGCGCAGCTCTGGAGTATAATACAGGATGTAACTCAGGATCAGTACAGGATAAGTAATGTAATGTATGTACACAGTGACTGTACCAGCAGAATAGTGAGTGCAGCTCTGGAGTATAATACAGGATGTAACTCAGGATCAGTACAGGATAAGAAATGTAATGTATGTACACAGTGACTGCACCAGCAGAATAGTGAGCGCAGCTCTGGAGTATAATACAGGATGTAACTCAGGATCAGTACAGGATAAGTAATGTAATGTATGTACACAGTGACTGCACCAGCAGAATAGTGAGCGCAGCTCTGGAGTATAATACAGGATAAGTAATGTAATGTATGTACACAGTGACTGTACCAGCAGAATAGTGAGCGCAGCTCTGGAGTATAATACAGGATAAGTAATGTAATGTATGTACACAGTGACTGTACCAGCAGAATAGTGAGCGCAGCTCTGGAGTATAATACAGGATAAGTAATGTAATGTATGTACACAGTGACTGTACCAGCAGAATAGTGAGCGCAGCTCTGGAGTATAATACAGGATAAGTAATGTAATGTATGTACACAGTGACTGTACCAGCAGAATAGTGAGCGCAGCTCTGGAGTATAATACAGGATAAGTAATGTAATGTATGTACACAGTGACTGTACCAGCAGAATAGTGAGCGCAGCTCTGGAGTATAATACAGGATGTAACTCAGGATCAGTACAGGATAAGTAATGTAATGTATGTACACAGTGACTGTACCAGCAGAATAGTGAGCGCAGCTCTGGAGTATAATACAGGATAAGTAATGTAATGTATGTACACAGTGACTGCACCAGCAGAATAGTGAGCGCAGCTCTGGAGTATAATACAGGATAAGTAATGTAATGTATGTACACAGTGACTGTACCAGCAGAATAGTGAGCGCAGCTCTGGGGTATAATACAGGATGTAACTCAGGATCAGTACAGGATAAGTAATGTATGTACACAGTGACTGTACCAGCAGAATAGTGAGTGCAGCTCTGGAGTATAATACAGGATATAACTCAGGATCAGTACAGGATAAGTAATGTAATGTATGTACACAGTGACTGCACCAGCAGAATAGTGAGCGCAGCTCTGGAGTATAATACAGGATGTAACTCAGGATCAGTACAGGATAAGTAATGTAATGTATGTACACAGTGACTGCACCAGCAGAATAGTGAGCGCAGCTCTGGAGTATAATACAGGATGTAACTCAGGATCAGTACAGGATAAGTAATGTAATGTATGTACACAGTGACTGCACCAGCAGAATAGTGAGCGCAGCTCTGGAGTATAATACAGGATAAGTAATGTAATGTATGTACACAGTGACTGCACCAGCAGAATAGTGAGCGCAGCTCTGGAGTATAATACAGGATAAGTAATGTAATGTATGTACACAGTGACTGTACCAGCAGAATAGTGAGCGCAGCTCTGGGGTATAATACAGGATAAGTAATGTAATGTATGTACACAGTGACTGCACTAGCAGAATAGTGAGCGCAGCTCTGGAGTATAATACAGGATAAGTAATGTAATGTATGTACACAGTGCACACCAGCAGAATAGTGAGTACAGCTCTGGAGTATAATACAGGATGTAACTCAGGATCAGTACAGGATAAGTAATGTAATGTATGTACACAGTGACTGTACCAGCAGAATAGTGAGCGTAGATCTGGAGTATAATACAGGATAAGTAATGTAATGTATGTACACAGTGCACACCAGCAGAATAGTGAGTGCAGCTCTGGAGTATAATACAGGATAAGTAATGTAATGTATGTACACAGTGCACACCAGCAGAATAGTGAGTACAGCTCTGGAGTATAATACAGGATGTAACTCAGGATCAGTACAGGATAAGTAATGTAATGTATGTACACAGTGACTGCACCAGCAGAATAGTGAGCGCAGCTCTGGAGTATAATACAGGATGTTTCTGATTCTTGCCTCCTGTGGTTCCCGTATACAGGCCATCCTATCACCTTGAGGACACTACTAAGCTTTCTTCTCTTCTCTCCACAGACTGGCTCTGGACAGAGAAACCAGGGCGCCTCCATGCCGCAGAAGTCTCAGGCCAGCAAGTCTGCGTACAGCAGTTACAGCTGGGGGTCGAACTGAGTGGCAGACATTATAACCCCCATCCTCCTCCCACATGTGAACCACAGGATCAGCCCATGAACCATCTCCGTCTCCTCAGCGGCCCCTCCATGCTGAGCCTCCGCCCGGCCTCTCCCCTCCCCTCCTTGTATGTAACATAGAATTTGTATTTTCCTTCCAATTTTCTGCAGTCGGATTATAAAACGTTTGCTATTTTACGGGGAGGGGCCGGTCTTATTATTTTTCTTGTTTCTCCTCCCCTTCCTGTTTTGGTTTTTTTTTTTAACCTCTTCATGCAGAGGTGAGTGAGGGGAAGCAGCGCGCCGCCGCCTCTGTGTGCCCTAGGAAGGATCGCTATGAATTCTGCATCGTATGAATCATTAGTTGATGTGTTTTTTTTGTACTGTGTTCTAAATTTAATGGATAAATGTGTCTTGTATATATAAAAGGAAAACACAGCTGCACGTGCGCGCCTCCGCTCCTTTATTATACCACAGCGGACTCCTCACACCCTGGCCTCTAGCCGCCATCTTTGTTCTGTTCATGGATTTGGTTGTCTGTGACTCCTCAATGTCAGGGAGCTGCCGCCGAGCTGAATATAGACTGCCGCCCAGCTGACTATAGGCTGCCGCCCAGCTGACTATAGACTGCCGCCGAGCTGAATATAGACTGCCGCCCAGCTGGATATAGACTGCCGCGCAGCTGACTATAGGCTGCCGCCGAGCTGAATATAGACTGCTGCCGAGCTGAATATAGACTGCCGCACAGCTTAATATAGACTGCCGCGCAGCTGGATATAGACTGCCGCGCAGCTGACTATAGGCTGCCGCCCAGCTGACTATAGACTGCCGCCGAGATGAATATAGACTGCCGCCCAGCTGGATATAGACTGCCGCCCAGCTGGATATAGACTGCCGCCCAGCTGACTATAGGCTGCCGCCGAGCTGAATATAGACTGCTGCCGAGCTGAATATAGACTGCCGCACAGCTTAATATAGACTGCCGCGCAGCTGGATATAGACTGCCGCCCAGCTGACTATAGGCTGCCTCCGAGCTGAATATAGACTGCTGCCGAGCTGAATATAGACTGCCGCACAGCTTAATATAGACTGCCGCGCAGCTGGATATAGACTGCCGCCCAGCTGGATATAGACTGCCGCCCAGCTGACTATAGACTGCCGCCCAGCTGGATATAGACTGCCGCCCAGCTGAATATAGACTGCCGCCCAGCTGAATATAGACTGCCGCCCAGTTGGATATAGACTGCCGCCCAGCTGACTATAGACTGCCGCCCAGTTGGATATAGACTGCCGCCCAGTTGGATATAGACTGCCGCACAGTTGGATATAGACTGCCGCCCAGCTGAATATAGACTGCCGCCCAGCTGAATATAGACTGCCGCCCAGCTGAATATAGACTGCCGCCCAGTTGGATATAGACTGCCGCCCAGCTGACTATAGACTGCCGCCCAGCTGACTATAGACTGCCGCCCAGCTGGATATAGACTGCCGCCCAGCTGACTATAGACTGCCGCCCAGCTGACTATAGACTGCCAGCAGCTGGATATAGACTGCCGCCCAGCTGACTATAGACTGCCGCCCAGTTGGATATAGACTGCCGCACAGTTGGATATAGACTGCCGCCCAGCTGAATATAGACTGCCGCCCAGCTGAATATAGACTGCCGCCCAGCTGAATATAGACTGCCGCCCAGCTGAATATAGACTGCCGCCCAGTTGGATATAGACTGCCGCCCAGCTGACTATAGACTGCCGCCCAGCTGACTATAGACTGCCGCGCAGTTGGATATAGACTGCCGCCCAGCTGACTATAGACTGCCGCCCAGCTGACTATAGACTGCCGCCCAGCTGACTATAGACTGCCGCCCAGCTGGATATAGACTGCCGCCCAGCTGACTATAGACTGCCGCCCAGCTGACTATAGACTGCCAGCAGCTGGATATAGACTGCCGCCCAGCTGACTATAGACTGCCGCCCAGTTGGATATAGACTGCCGCACAGTTGGATATAGACTGCCGCCCAGCTGAATATAGACTGCCGCCCAGCTGAATATAGACTGCCGCCCAGCTGACTATAGACTGCCGCCCAGCTGACTATAGACTGCCGCGCAGCTGGATATAGACTGCCGCCCAGTTGGATATAGACTGCCGCCCAGCTGGATATAGACTGCCGCCCAGCTGACTATAGACTTCCGCCCAGCTGACTATAGACTGCCGCCCAGCTGACTATAGGCTGCCGCCCAGTTGGATATAGACTGCCGCGCAGCTGGATATAGACTGCCGCCCAGCTGGATATAGACTGCCGCCCAGCTGAATATAGACTGCCGCGCAGCTGGATATAGACTGCCGCCCAGTTGGATATAGACTGCCGCCCAGTTGGATATAGACTGCCGCGCAGCTGGATATAGACTGCCGCCCAGCTGACTATAGACTGCCGCCCAGCTGGATATAGACTGCCGCCCAGCTGACTATAGACTGCCGCCCAGCTGGATATAGACTGCCGCCCAGCTGACTATAGACTGCCGCCCAGCTGACTATAGACTGCCGCGCAGTTGGATATAGACTGCCGCCCAGCTGACTATAGACTGCCGCCCAGCTGACTATAGACTGCCGCCCAGCTGACTATAGACTGCCGCCCAGCTGGATATAGACTGCCGCCCAGCTGACTATAGACTGCCGCCCAGCTGACTATAGACTGCCAGCAGCTGGATATAGACTGCCGCCCAGCTGACTATAGACTGCCGCCCAGTTGGATATAGACTGCCGCACAGTTGGATATAGACTGCCGCCCAGCTGAATATAGACTGCCGCCCAGCTGAATATAGACTGCCGCCCAGCTGACTATAGACTGCCGCCCAGCTGACTATAGACTGCCGCGCAGCTGGATATAGACTGCCGCCCAGTTGGATATAGACTGCCGCCCAGCTGGATATAGACTGCCGCCCAGCTGACTATAGACTTCCGCCCAGCTGACTATAGACTGCCGCCCAGCTGACTATAGGCTGCCGCCCAGTTGGATATAGACTGCCGCGCAGCTGGATATAGACTGCCGCCCAGCTGGATATAGACTGCCGCCCAGCTGAATATAGACTGCCGCGCAGCTGGATATAGACTGCCGCCCAGTTGGATATAGACTGCCGCCCAGTTGGATATAGACTGCCGCGCAGCTGGATATAGACTGCCGCCCAGCTGACTATAGACTGCCGCCCAGCTGGATATAGACTGCCGCCCAGCTGACTATAGACTGCCGCCCAGCTGGATATAGACTGCCGCCCAGCTGACTATAGACTGCCGCGCAGCTGGATATAGACTGCCGCCCAGTTGGATATAGACTGCCGCCCAGCTGACTATAGACTGCCGCGCAGCTGGATATAGACTGCCGTCCAGCTGGATATAGACTGCCGCCCAGCTGACTATAGACTGCCGCCCAGCTGACTATAGACTGCCGCCCAGTTGGATATAGACTGCCGCCCAGCTGAATATAGACTGCCGCCCAGCTGACTATAGACTGCCGCCCAGTTGGATATAGACTGCCGCCCAGCTGGATATAGACTGCCGCCCAGCTGGATATAGACTGCCGCGCAGCTGGATATAGACTGCCGCCCAGCTGGATATAGACTGCCACCCAGCTGACTATAGACTGCCGCCCAGCTGACTATAGACTGCCGCCCAGCTGACTATAGACTGCCGCCCAGCTGGATATAGACTGCCGCATAGTTGGATATAGACTGCCGCCCAGCTGGATATAGACTGCCGCCCAGCTGACTATAGACTGCCGCCCAGCTGACTATAGACTGCCGCCTAGTTGGATATAGACTGCCGCGCAGCTGACTATAGAGTGCCGCCCAGCTGGATATAGACTGCCGCCCAGCTGACTATAGACTGCCGCCCAGCTGGATATAGACTGCCGCCCAGCTGACTATAGACTGCCGCCCAGCTGGATATAGACTGCCGCCCAGCTGACTATAGACTGCCGCCCAGCTGGATATAGACTGCCGCCCAGCTGACTATAGACTGCCGCCCAGCTGGATATAGACTGCCGCCCAGCTGGATATAGACTGCCGCCCAGCTGGATATAGACTGCCGCGCAGCTGGATATAGACTGCCGCCCAGCTGGATATAGACTGCCGCCTAGTTGGATATAGACTGCCGCCCAGCTGGATATAGACTGCCGCCTAGTTGGATATAGACTGCCGCCCAGCTGGATATAGACTGCTGCTGTCTGATCCATTGCAGGATCGTCCTTCAATAAAGCAGCCCCAAACCCGAGCCAGCAGCAGAAATCGCAGGATAAGAAGAAATAAAAACTGCAGAGCAATAAAGCATCAGGGCCTGCTGGGCGTTGTGGTGCTACAGGTTACATATAATGATAAATACAGACGATGCGGCTTATCCCCATAAGATACAGTGAGAGAGCACGCCATATTCACGCAATAAGCTCAGCCGGCAGTGACAGCGCTAATTAATGAAGTTTGGCCGTTTCCGGCTCTGGTTGCTAGGCGAAAATATAAGCGTGGAGGGGGGGGGGGGGGTAGCGGAAGTGACGTGAGTAGGGAGGAGATTAGGGCTTCGTAACGTGTTTTTACCGGAAGTGACGTAGCCCCGCGGCGTTTGTTTTGAATTAGTAGCTCGACCCACGTGTGTTGTATCAGTAGTGCGGTCTGTCCGTGTGTGAGTGAGGGGGAGAGAAGCGACGTCTGTCCGTGAGAGAGCCGCAGCCTGAGGATGCACGACCTGATCCTGAACTTCTACCAGGGCACGAGGTGAGGAGACCGGGCTTCTACATGTTACTGTACTCCAGTCACCTCCAGAGCTGCCATCACACCCCGCATCTCCCTGCTGGTGCATGCTAGGACTTGTAGTGTGTGCAGGAGGAAGCAGACTGCTCTACATTATTATTATTGTTTATACAGCACCATTAACTCCATGTGCTGTACATTATTATATTAATCCCATGGTGCTGTACATTATTATATTAATCCCATGGTGCTCTGTACATTATTATATTAATCCCATGGTGCTCTGTACATTATTATATTAATCCCATGGTGCTCTGTACATTATTATATTAATCCCATGGTGCTCTGTACATTATTATATTAATCCCATGGTGCTCTGTACATTATTATGTTAATCCCATGGTGCTGTACATTATTATATTAATCCCATGGTGCTCTGTACATTATTATATTAATCCCATGGTGCTCTGTACATTATTATATTACTTCCATGTGCTGTACATTATTATATTAATCCCATGGTACTCTGTACATTATTATATTACTTCCATGTGCTGTACATTATTATATTAATTCCATGGTGCTGTACATTATTATATTAATACCATGGTGCTCTGTACATTATTATATTAATTCCATGGTGCTCTGTACATTATTATATTAATTCCATGGTGCTCTGTACATTATTATATTAATTCCATGTGCTGTACATTATTATATTAATCCCATGGTGCTCTGTACATTATTATATTAATTCCATGGTGCTCTGTACATTATTATATTAATTCCATGTGCTGTACATTATTATATTAATCCCATGGTGCTCTGTACATTATTATATTAATCCCATGGTGCTCTGTACATTATTATATTAATCCCATGGTGCTCTGTACATTATTATATTAATCCCATGGTGCTCTGTACATTATTATATTAATCCCATGGTGCTCTGTACATTATTATGTTAATCCCATGGTGCTGTACATTATTATATTAATCCCATGGTGCTCTGTACATTATTATATTAATCCCATGGTGCTCTGTACATTATTATATTACTTCCATGTGCTGTACATTATTATATTAATCCCATGGTACTCTGTACATTATTATATTACTTCCATGTGCTGTACATTATTATATTAATTCCATGGTGCTGTACATTATTATATTAATACCATGGTGCTCTGTACATTATTATATTAATTCCATGGTGCTCTGTACATTATTATATTAATTCCATGGTGCTCTGTACATTATTATATTAATTCCATGTGCTGTACATTATTATATTAATCCCATGGTGCTCTGTACATTATTATATTAATCCCATGGTGCTCTGTACATTATTATATTAATCCCATGGTGCTCTGTACATTATTATATTAATCCCATGGTGCTCTGTACATTATTATATTAATCCCATGGTGCTCTGTACATTATTATATTAATCCCATGGTGCTCTGTACATTATTATATTAATCCCATGGTGCTCTGTACATTATTATATTAATCCCATGGTGCTCTGTACATTATTATATTAATCCCATGGTGCTCTGTACATTATTATATTAATCCCATGGTGCTCTGTACATTATTATATTAATCCCATGGTGCTCTGTACATAATTATATTAATCCCATGGTGCTCTGTACATAATTATATTAATCCCATGGTGCTCTGTACATAATTATATTAATCCCATGGTGCTCTGTACATTATTATATTAATCCCATGGTGCTCTGTACATTATTATATTAATCCCATGGTGCTCTGTACATTATTATATTAATCCCATGGTGCTCTGTACATTATTATATTAATCCCATGGTGCTCTGTACATTATTATATTAATCCCATGGTGCTCTGTACATTATTATATTAATCCCATGGTGCTCTGTACATTATTATATTAATCCCATAGTGCTCTGTACATTATTATATTAATTCCATGGTGCTCTGTACATTATTATAGTAATTCATTATTATAATAATTGGGGTAGAGGCTGTACAGATGGCGGTGTGGTGACAGTAGTGTTATTGGGGGTTGTACAGATGGCGGTGTGGTGACAGTAGTGTTATTGGAGGTTGTACAGATGGCGGTGTGGTGACAGTAGTGTTATTGGGGGCTGTACAGATGGCGGTGTGGTGACAGTAGTGTTATTGGAGGCTGTACAGATGGCGGTGTGGTGACAGTAGTGTTATTGGAGGCTGTACAGATGGCGGTGACAGTAGTGTTATTGGAGGTTGTACAGATGGCGGTGTGGTGACAGTAGTGTTATTGGAGGTTGTACAGATGGCGGTGACAGTAGTGTTATTGGGGGTTGTACAGATGGCGGTGTGGTGACAGTAGTGTTATTGGAGGCTGTACAGATGGCGGTGTGGTGACAGTAGTGTTATTGGGGGCTGTACAGATGGCGGTGTGGTGACAGTAGTGTTATTGGGGGTTGTACAGGTGGCGGTGTGGTGACAGTAGTGTTATTGGTGGTTGTACAGGTGGCGGTGTGGTGACAGTAGTGTTATTGGGGGCTGTACAGATGGCGGTGTGGTGACAGTAGTGTTATTGGGGGTTGTACAGATGGCGGTGTGGTGACAGTAGTGTTATTGGGGGTTGTACAGATGGCGGTGTGGTGACAGTAGTGTTATTGGAGGTTGTACAGATGGCGGTGTGGTGACAGTAGTGTTATTGGAGGCTGTACAGATGGCGGTGTGGTGACAGTAGTGTTATTGGAGGTTGTACAGGTGGCGGTGTGGTGACAGTAGTGTTATTGGAGGCTGTACAGGTGGCGGTGTGGTGACAGTAGTGTTATTGGGGGTTGTACAGATGGCGGTGTGGTGACAGTAGTGTTATTGGAGGTTGTAGGCCTTCCTGAATAGGGGAGTCTTCAGGGCCTTCTTGAAGCTTGTGACTGTGGGGGTCAGTCTTATGTGTCTTGGTAATGAGTTCCAGAGTATGGGGGATGCACGGGAGAAGTCTTGAGTCGATTGTGTGAAGAGCGGATAAGAGCAGAGCAGAGTAGGAGGTCTTTGGAGGATCGGAGGTTATGTTCGGGCAGGTAGCGGGAGATTAGGTCGGAGATATATGGAGGGGACAGGCTGTGGATGGCTTTGTATGTCAGTGTTAGTAATTTGATCTCTATTCGCTGGGAGATGGGTAGCCAGTGAAGGGATTGGCAGAGGGGGCGGCCGATGAAGAACGGGGGGAGAGGTGTATTAAGCAAGCAGCACAGTTTAAGGTGGACTGGAGGGGGCGAGGGTGTTACCTGGGAGGCCATGGAGAAGGGTGTTACAGTAGTCTAGGCGGGGAGATTATGAGGGCATGGACTAGCATCTTTGTAGTTTCAGGGGTGAGAAGGAGCGGATTCGGTGGATGTTCTTGAGTTGGAGGCGGCAGGAGGTGTTGAGGGTTTGAATATGCGGCTTGAAGGATAGGTCAGAGTCTAAGGTTATCCCAAGGCAGCGGGCTCGTGGGACTGGGGTGAGAGTGGTTCCAGTAACTATGATAGATGGGTCAGGTAAGGGGGTTGTGCGTGGAGCGGTGAAGATGATGAACTCTGTTTTCTCCATGTTGAGTTTGAGAAAGCGGGAGGAAAGAAAGATGGGGATGAGATGTGACTGGATCGGGTCAAGTGCACAGGAGGTGAGGTGGGATTTAGAGATTAGGGTGGAGAGCTTTACATCAGTGACGGTGGAGAAACGGGTTAAAGCAGAGCACTGAGCAGTTGGATAGCGTGGCTGTCGGGGGTGTAGGGTGAGACTGTCTCTGATGGTATCAATTTTGGTTTTGAAATAAGAGGCAAAGTCATCAGCTGTGATAAGTGATGTCGGAGGGGGTGCAGGAGGACGGAGAAGGGAGGGGAAGGCAGTGAATAGCTGTTTGGGGTTGCGGGATAGGGCAGATATTAGTGCGGAGAAGTAGACCTGCTTTGCAGAGGTGAGTGCGTTCTTGAATGTGAGAACTGCCTCTTTATACCTGATGAAGTCCTCCTGGGAGTGACTTTACTTCCAGAGGCGTTCTGCAACTCGTGAGGCATGTCTCAGTTTTTTAGTCAGGTCAGTGTGCCAGGGCTGCCTATTGATCAGTCGGGCTCTGGTGTTAGTGAGGGGGCCACAGAGTCAAGGGCTGAAGTAATGGTGGTGTTGTAGAAGTCAGTGGTGGTATCTGCGTCCTGGAGTGAGGATATGTCAGTGAGCGGTAGGAGAGAGTCTGAGAGCGTGCGGATGTCAAGGCGATTAAGGTTCCTGCAGGGGTGTGTTGGTTTAGGGGTTGGAGGGTCTATTCCAGAGGAGAGGGCTGAGAATGTCAGCAGGTTGTGGTCAGAGAGCGTGGACAGAGAGTTAGAGAGGTTGACTAGAGAGTAGAGGCGGGTGAATATGAGGTTCAGCGTGTGCCCCTTTGTGTGGGTGGCAGAGGAGGACCATAGAGAGACCAAAGGAGGCAGTGAGGGACAAGAGACTGGAAGCGGCGGGGTGGTTTGTGTTAATGGGGATGTTGAAGTCACCCATGATGATGTTGGAGGTGTCAGTGGGTCCTGGCGGTCGATATATGACGGCCAGGTGGAGGGCGAGTAAATGTGAACAGAGTGCATTTAAAAGGTGGGGAGGGTGAGAGCAGGTAGAGGTTGGATTGGGGCAAAGGAGCAATCGTCAGACAGGAGTACGCCTACGCCTCCGCCAGGGTGTATTGTTGGGGCGAGGAGTGTGTGAGAATTGCAGACCTCCATAGGAGAGGGCAGCAGCGGAGGAGGTGTCTGAGGGTGTTATCCACGTTTCTGTGATACCAAGAAATGAGAACTCACGAGAAATGAAGAGGTCGTGGATGTAGTCAGGTTTGTTGCGTACAGAGCGAGCGTTCCATAGCGCACTGGAGAGGGGCAGGAGCGGGTAAGATAGGTGTAAGGTTTAGGGGGTTCTGTGTGCTGGTGCCGGTTGTGCAGAAAGATCTGACAGCAGGGAAGTGCTGGGGCGGTCCAGGATTAGGAGATGTCGCCAGAAGTAAGGAGTAGCAGGGAGAGGGATAGCAGGTGTAAGTAGGAGAGAGTGTGGGGAGGTTGTGTGTGTCTGGGGGGAGAGCTTGTAGGTGTGTGAGTAGCTGTGCAGAGAAGGTCAGATGGTGGGGCAGGATAGATGGAGAGATAAAGATATTCTTAGTGACATGGCTGGTTTGGGGTGGTAGAGCGGTTTTTACAAGTCTGGGAAGGACAACAGTGATTATAGTGAGAAGTGTTTCTATAGTTAATAGGTTGTTTTTTTTAAATGGGTTGTTGTTACCTTCAGTTTCCTTCTGGTCACATTCTGGTCTGAAGACTTTTAAGCTGCACTTTGAGGATGCAAAATGACCATCTCCCAGAATGCTCTGCAGCAGAGTCCGTGATGACATTTGTGAATGCAGCTTGGGATGTGACTGGAGTCAATCGAAAGTGAATGTGGGGTTTTACATGGCGAATAAAAGGTTTACTAAAATTTTCAGCTGGTAAAAAGACTTTCTAGTATTACAATCCTGGCTGCGGCGCTGCCTCTTTAAGATAAAATATGGCAGGAGTGCCGCACTCATCAGCGAATAGACTGGTGGAGTATTCAAGGGGCTGCTAGTGATGTCTGCGGCTCAGTACTGGTCTGCTCCACCATTCAGGCAGCTGCTAGTGATGTCTGCGGCTCAGTACTGGCCTGCTCCACCGTTCAGGCAGCTGCTAGTGATGTCTGCGGCTCAGTACTGGCCTGCTCCACCATTCTGGGAGTTGCTAGTGATGTCTGCCGCTCAGTACTGGCCTGCTCCACCATTCTGGGAGCTGCTAGTGATGTCTGCCGCTCAGTACTGGACTGCTCCACCATTCAGGCAGCTGCTAGTGATGTCTGCGGCTCAGTACTGGTCTGCTCCACCATTCAGGCAGCTGCAAGTGATGTCTGCGGCTCAGTACTGGCCTGCTCTACCATTCAGGCAGCTGCTAGTGATGTCTGCGGCTCAATACTGGCCTGCTCCACCATTCTGGGAACTGCTAGTGATGTCTGCGGCACAGTACTGGTCTGCTCCACCATTCTGGGAGCATCTAGTGATGTCTGCGGCTCAGTACTGGCCTGCTCCACCATTCAGGCAGCTGCTATGACGTCTGCTCCACCATTCAGGCAGCTGCTAGTGATGTCTGCGGCTCAGTACTGGTCTGCTCCACCATTCATGCAGCTGCTAGTGATGTCTGCGGCTCAGTACTGGTCTGCTCCACCATTCATGCAGCTGCTAGTGGTGTCTGCGGCTCAGTACTGGCCTGCTCCACCATTCAGGCAGCAGCTATGATGTCTGCTCCACCGTTCAGGCAGCTGCTAGTGATGTCTGCGGCTCAGTACTGGTCTGCTCCACCGTTCAGGCAGCTGCTAGTGATGTCTGCGGCTCAGTACTAGTCTTGCACACCATTCTGGGAGCTGCTAGTGATGTCTGCGGCTCAGTACTGGTCTGCTCCACCATTCAGGCAGCTGCAAGTGATGTCTGCGGCTCAGTACTGGCCTGCTCTACCATTCAGGCAGCTGCTAGTGATGTCTACGGCTCAATACTGGCCTGCTCCACCATTCTGGGAACTGCTAGTGATGTCTGCGGCTCAGTACTGGCCTGCTCCACCATTCAGGCAGCTGCTATGACGTCTGCTCCACCATTCAGGCAGCTGCTAGTGATGTCTGCGGCTCAGTACTGGTCTGCTCCACCGTTCAGGCATCTGCTAGTGATGTCTGCGGCTCAGTACTGGCCTGCTCCACCGTTCAGGCAGCTGCTAGTGATGTCTGCGGCTCAGTACTGGTCTGCTCCACCATTCAGGCAGCTGCTAGTGATGTCTGCGGCTCAGTACTGGCCTGTTCCACCATTCTGGGAGCTGCTAGTGATGTCTGCGGCTCAGTACTGGCCTGCTCCACCGTTCAGGCAGCTGCTAGTGATGTCTGCGGCTCACTACTGGCCTGCTCCACCATTTAGGCAGCTGCTATGACGTCTGCGGCTCAGTACTGGCCTGCTCCACCATTCTGGGAACTGCTAGCAATGTCTGCGGCTCAGTACTGGCCTGCTCCACCATTCTGGGAGCTGCTAGTGATGTCTGCGGCTCAGTACTGGCCTGCTCCACCGTTCAGGCAGCTGCTAGTGATGTCTGCGGCTCAGTACTGGCCTGCTCCACCATTCTGGGAGCTGCTAGTGGTGTCTGTGGCTCAGTACTGGCCTGCTCCACCATTCTGGGAACTGCTAGCAATGTCTGCGGCTCAGTACTGGCCTGCTCCACCGTTCAGGTAGCTGCTAGTGATGTCTGCGGCTCAGTACTGGCCTGCTCTACCATTCAGGCAGCTGCTAGTGATGTCTACGGCTCAATACTGGCCTGCTCCACCATTCTGGGAACTGCTAGTGATGTCTGCGGCTCAGTACTGGCCTGCTCCACCATTCAGGCAGCTGCTATGACGTCTGCTCCACCATTCAGGCAGCTGCTAGTGATGTCTGCGGCTCAGTACTGGTCTGCTCCACCGTTCAGGCAGCTGCTAGTGATGTCTGCGGCTCAGTACTGGCCTGCTCCACCATTCTGGGAGCTGCTAGTGGTGTCTGTGGCTCAGTACTGGCCTGCTCCACCATTCTGGGAACTGCTAGCAATGTCTGCGGCTCAGTACTGGCCTGCTCCACCGTTCAGGCAGCTGCTAGTGATGTCTGCGGCTCAGTACTGGCCTGTTCCACCATTCTGGGAGCTGCTAGTGATGTCTGCGGCTCAGTACTGGTCTGCTCCACCATTCATGCAGCTGCTAGTGATGTCTGCGGCTCAGTACTGGCCTGCTCCACCGTTCAGGCAGCTGCTAGTGATGTCTGCGGCTCAGTACTGGCCTGCTCCACCATTTAGGCAGCTGCTATGACGTCTGCGGCTCACTACTGGCCTGCTCCACCATTCTGGGAACTGCTAGCAATGTCTGCGGCTCAGTACTGGCCTGTTCCACCATTCTGGGAGCTGCTAGTGATGTCTGCGGCTCAGTACTGGTCTGCTCCACCATTCTGGGAGCTGCTAGTGATGTCTGCGGCTCAGTACTGGCCTGCTCCACCGTTCAGGCAGCTGCTAGTGATGTCTGCGGCTCAGTACTGGCCTGCTCCACCATTTAGGCAGCTGCTATGACGTCTGCGGCTCAGTACTGGTTCTGCTCCACCATTCTGGGAGCATCTAGTGATGTCTGCTGTTCAGTACTGGCCTGCTCCACCATTCAGGCAGCTGCTAGTGATGTCTGCGGCTCAGTACTGGCCTGCTCCACCATTCAGGCAGCTGCTAGTGATGTATGTGGCTCAGTACTGGTCTGCTCCACCGTTCAGGCAGCTGCTAGTGATGTCTGCGGCTCAGTACTAGTCTTGCCCACCATTCTGGGAGCTGCTAGTGACGTCTGCGGCTCAGTACTGGCCTGCTCCACCATTCAGGCAGCTGCTAGTGATGTCTGCGGCTCAGTACTGGTCTGCTCCACCATTCTGGGAGCTGCTAGTGATGTCTGCGGCTCAGTACTGGCCTGCTCCACCGTTCAGGCAGCTGCTAGTGATGTCTGCGGCTCACTACTGGCCTGCTCCACCATTTAGGCAGCTGCTATGACGTCTGCGGCTCAGTACTGGCCTGCTCCACCATTCAGGCAGCTGCTAGTGATGTCTGCGGCTCAGTACTGGCCTGCTCCACCATTCTGGGAGCTGCTAGTGATGTCTGCGGCTCAGTACTGGCCTGCTCCACCGTTCAGGCAGCTGCTAGTGATGTCTGCGGCTCAGTACTGGCCTGCTCCACCATTCAGGCAGCTGCTAGTGATGTCTGCGGCTCAGTACTGGCCTGCTCCACCGTTCAGGCAGCTGCTAGTGATGTCTGCGGCTCAGTACTGGCCTGCTCCACCATTCAGGCAGCTGCTAGTGATGTAATATGTAACCTTTCAAGAAAAATGGGGTGGGGCTGTGACAACCTCTCAGACATGATGTATAGGCTGGTTGTCAGCAGGATTAATAGCTGAAGTTCCCCTTTAATCTCTCTTACATGTGATTGGTTGCAGGGTTCCGTTCCTCAGGGTGATTGCACATGTTGAGGATGATGATGATGATGATGATGATGACTACGTCTTCGCTCAGCAGTCGCCACCTCGCCACCATCGCACTCCGTTTCGTGACTCTCTTGGCATTGAGAATGTATTCAGCCATTTCACGGAGTTGTTTTCAGATTCGGAGTCAATGAATTCAGACGTGTCCAGTAAGTGATTGATGTGTGCACGGTGGGGGGTATGAAGAACAAAATATTCCCTGTTGTGGATTGCTGGGACTTGTAGTGACAACATTGGGAATTAGATGACAGGGTGGCAGCTCCTTTCATTAGCTTGTCTTATTCTCCAGTCACATCTAGAGCTGCATTTACAATTCTGTAATATTATTTACTATTCCAGCACCTCTATGGAGTTGACGTCTCTCTAATCTCTCGGGTTTACTTCTAGGCTCTGCCGGTCGGAGTGGAAGGATGACCAGGGAGAACCAAGAAGACCACCATTATGTCTCCTACCGCCGGCGGCAGGAAGCGCGCAGGAGCCGCTCACCGTTATCTCATCGTCCTCATTGGTCACAGGAGCCGCCATGTGTAAGCAGCCGGCCGTATCCTGCCCCACAGTCTGTGCCCGGGGGACGTCCAGGAGAGAGCAGGGCCCAGCGCAACCGGCGTCTCCAGTCTCTGATCTCCACTGCTGCTCAATATCTCTGCAGGTGCAACATCTGCGTGCGGGACAATGTGCGCGGAGAGCGGCTGACTCCACTGCGCTCCTCTCACCGACCCTGCATCGCCAGCAGGCTCCAGACTAGCCACTGCTGTCCGGTGTGCCGCGCCCGCCGCCTGTCCAGGAGGGCGATGTGACCACCGCAACCCCACAGACTAAGAGGCGAACATTTGCACAAAGTTTACATTTACAGACTTATGCAGGTTTTACGGTTTTGCAGATTTTACGGTTTCCTCCATCATCACTGTCGGGGGTCATCTGTGGTTTTAAACCTTGGACAGGCTACAAAAAAAAGTGACATTTTTAAAGACATTAAAAAAAAAAAAATCTATAAAAACAATAAAAAAAAAAAAACTTTAATTCACCCTGCCGCTCCCTGGAGCCGCAAACACATCAGGTATCCCCGGCCTATAGACATAGAAGGATACGGTCCCTGCACGGGAAATAATCAAAATGGCCAAACCCGCTGTTTGTTTATCGTTTTAATTGAATGAAAAGCTGTGAAAATGTCCAACGCGCCCCCAAGTGGTATAAATAAAGGGCACCTCCGACCCCGCAGGAAACGGCCTCAGCCACACCCCAATACCGAAATATAAAAAAGTCACCGGTGTCAGAGCGCGGAGGCTTCAGGAATTTGCTGCATTTTTTTTTTAGCTTTGGATTTGTGTTAAGGTGTTAAAGGGATTGTTTGGGGAGTTAATTGGACTTTCAGACCAATATTCAGAGACAAAGTGTTATTGTTTGTATAATAAAAAGTACAATTTTCCAATATTCTTTCTGTATCAATTCCTTATCTATAAGGAGTCACTATTATCCATAAGGGGGTACTGTTACCTAAAAGGGGCTCTATTATCCATAAGGGGGCACTATTACTGTAAGAGGGATTCAAGTTTTATGTCTCATTTCAGTGTAATATGGTTTATATACACATGATATTTAGTTTTATCCATGTATTCAAATATATACATGGTTGTCTTATATGTGTGTGTGTGTGTATATATATATATATATATATATATATATATATATATATATATTATTATTGTTTATATAGCACCATTAATTCCATGGTGCTGTACATTATTATATTAATCCCATGGTGCTGTACATTATTATAGTAATCCCATGGTGCTCTGTACATTATTATATTAATTCCATGGTGCTCTGTACATTATTATATTAATTTCATGGTGCTCTGTACATTATTATATTAACTCCATGGTGCTGTACATTATTATATTAATCCCATGGTGCTGTACATTATTATATTAATACCATGGTGCTGTACATTATTATATTCCATGGTGCTCTGTACATTATTATATTAATTCCATGGTGCTCTGTATATTATTATATTAATCCCATGGTGCTCTGTACATTATTATATTAATTCCATGGTGCTCTGTATATTATTATATTAATCCCATGGTGCTCTGTACATTATTATATTAATCCCATGGTGCTCTGTACATTATTATATTTCCATGGTGCTCTGTACATTATTATATTAATCTCATGGTGCTCTGTACATTATTATAGTAATTCCATGGTGCTGTACATTATTATATTAATCCCATGGTGCTGTACATTATTATATTAATTCCATGGTGCTCTGTACATTATTATATTAATTTCATGGTGCTCTGTACATTATTATATTAATCCCATGATGCTCTGTACATTATTATATTAATCCCATGGTGCTCTGTACATTATTATATTAATCCCATGATGCTCTGTACATTATTATATTAATCCCATGGTGCTCTGTACATTATTATATTAATCCCATGGTGCTCTGTACATTATTATATTAATCCCATGGTGCTCTGTACATTATTATATTAATCCCATGGTGCTCTGTACATTATTATATTAATTCCATGGTGCTCTGTACATTATTATATTAACTCCATGGTGCTGTACATTATTATATTATTCCCATGGTGCTCTGTACATTATTATATTAATCCCATGGTGCTCTGTACATTATTATATTAATCCCATGGTTCTGTACATTATTATATTAATTCCATGGTGCTTTACATTTGAGGATTTACATACAGTCCACAAAATATACAAAACAAATATAATACTAACAGTGATCACTGGCACAGTGGGATAGAGGGCCCTGCCCGCAAGGGCTTACAATCTATGAGGGAAGAGGGATAGAGACAGAAGGTGGGGGTAGAGGCTGTACAGATGGTGGTGTGGTGACAGTAGTGTTATTGGAGGTTGTACAGATGGCGGTGTGGTGACAGTAGTGTTATTGGAGGTTGTACAGATGGCGGTGTGGTGACAGTAGTGTTATTGGAGGCTGTACAGATGGCGGTGACAGTAGTGTTATTGGAGGTTGTACAGATGGCGGTGTGGTGACAGTAGTGTTATTGGGGGTTGTACAGATGGCGGTGTGGTGACAGTAGTGTTATTGGAGGTTGTACAGGTGGCGGTGTGGTGACAGTAGTGTTATTGGAGGTTGTACAGATGGCGGTGTGGTGACAGTAGTGTTATTGGAGGCTGTACAGGTGGCGGTGTGGTGACAGTAGTGTTATTGGAGGCTGTACAGATGGCGGTGTGGTGACAGTAGTGTTATTGGAGGCTGTACAGATGGCGGTGTGGTGACAGTAGTGTTATTGGAGGCTGTACAGATGGCGGTGTGGTGACAGTAGTGTTATTGGAGGCTGTACAGATGGCGGTGTGGTGACAGTAGTGTTATTGGAGGTTGTACAGATGGCGGTGTGGTGACAGTAGTGTTATTGGGGGCTGTACAGATGGCGGTGTGGTGACAGTAGTGTTATTGGGGGTTGTACAGATGGCGGTGTGGTGACAGTAGTGTTATTGGAGGTTGTACAGGTGGCGGTGCGGTGACAGTAGTGTTATTGGTGGCTGTACAGATGGCGGTGTGGTGACAGTAGTGTTATTGGGGGTTGTACAGATGGCGGTGTGGTGACAGTAGTGTTATTGGAGGCTGTACAGATGATGGTGTGGTGACAGTAGTGTTATTGGAGGTTGTACAGATGGCAGTGACAGTAGTGTTATTGGAGGTTGTACAGATGGCGGTGTGGTGACAGTAGTGTTATTGGAGGCTGTACAGATGGCGGTGTGGTGACAGTAGTGTTATTGGAGGTTGTACAGATGGCGGTGTGGTGACAGTAGTGTTATTGGAGGCTGTACAGATGATGGTGTGGTGACAGTAGTGTTATTGGAGGCTGTACAGATGGCGGTGTGGTGACAGTAGTGTTATTGGAGGTTGTACAGATGGCAGTGACAGTAGTGTTATTGGAGGTTGTACAGATGGCGGTGTGGTGACAGTAGTGTTATTGGAGGTTGTACAGATGGCGGTGTGGTGACAGTAGTGTTATTGGAGGTTGTACAGATGGCGGTGTGGTGACAGTAGTGTTATTGGAGGTTGTACAGATGGCGGTGTGGTGACAGTAGTGTTATTGGAGGTTGTACAGATGGCGGTGTGGTGACAGTAGTGTTATTGGAGGCTGTACAGATGGCGGTGTGGTGACAGTAGTGTTATTGGAGGCTGTACAGATGGCGGTGTGGTGACAGTAGTGTTATTGGAGGCTGTACAGATGGCGGTGTGGTGACAGTAGTGTTATTGGAGGCTGTACAGGTGGCGGTGTGGTGACAGTAGTGTTATTGGAGGTTGTACAGATGGCGGTGTGGTGACAGTAGTGTTATTGGGGGCTGTACAGATGGCGGTGTGGTGACAGTAGTGTTATTGGAGGTTGTACAGATGGCGGTGTGGTGACAGTAGTGTTATTGGAGGCTGTACAGATGGCGGTGTGGTGACAGTAGTGTTATTGGTGGTTGTACAGATGGTGTGGTGACAGTAGTGTTATTGGAGGTTGTACAGATGGCGGTGTGGTGACAGTAGTGTTATTGGAGGTTGTACAGATGGCGGTGTGGTGACAGTAGTGTTATTGGAGGCTGTACAGATGGCGGTGTGGTGACAGTAGTGTTATTGGAGGCTGTACAGATGGCGGTGCGGTGACAGTAGTGTTATTGGAGGTTGTACAGATGGCGGTGCGGTGACAGTAGTGTTATTGGGGGTTGTACAGATGGCGGTGCGGTGACAGTAGTGTTATTGGAGGTTGTACAGATGGCGGTGCGGTGACAGTAGTGTTATTGGAGGCTGTACAGATGGTGGTGTGGTGACAGTAGTGTTATTGGGGGCTGTACAGATGGCGGTGTGGTGACAGTAGTGTTATTGGGGGTTGTACAGATGGCGGTGTGGTGACAGTAGTGTTATTGGAGGTTGTACAGATGGCGGTGTGGTGACAGTAGTGTTATTGGGGGATGTACAGATGGCGGTGTGGTGACAGTAGTGTTATTGGAGGCTGTACAGGTGGCGGTGTGGTGATAGTAGTGTTATTGGAGGTTGTACAGATGGCAGTGACAGTAGTGTTATTGGAGGTTGTACAGATGGCGGTGTGGTGACAGTAGTGTTATTGGAGGCTGTACAGATGGCGGTGTGGTGACAGTAGTGTTATTGGAGGCTGTACAGGTGGCGGTGTGGTGACAGTAGTGTTATTGGAGGTTGTACAGATGGCGGTGTGGTGACAGTAGTGTTATTGGGGGCTGTACAGATGGCGGTGTGGTGACAGTAGTGTTATTGGAGGTTGTACAGATGGCGGTGTGGTGACAGTAGTGTTATTGGAGGCTGTACAGATGGCGGTGTGGTGACAGTAGTGTTATTGGTGGTTGTACAGATGGCGGTGTGGTGACAGTAGTGTTATTGGAGGTTGTACAGATGGCGGTGTGGTGACAGTAGTGTTATTGGAGGTTGTACAGATGGCGGTGTGGTGACAGTAGTGTTATTGGAGGCTGTACAGATGGCGGTGTGGTGACAGTAGTGTTATTGGAGGCTGTACAGATGGCGGTGCGGTGACAGTAGTGTTATTGGAGGTTGTACAGATGGCGGTGCGGTGACAGTAGTGTTATTGGGGGTTGTACAGATGGCGGTGCGGTGACAGTAGTGTTATTGGAGGTTGTACAGATGGCGGTGCGGTGACAGTAGTGTTATTGGAGGTTGTACAGATGGCGGTGTGGTGACAGTAGTGTTATTGGGGGTTGTACAGATGGCGGTGTGGTGACAGTAGTGTTATTGGGGGCTGTACAGATGGCGGTGTGGTGACAGTAGTGTTATTGGAGGTTGTACAGATGGCGGTGTGGTGACAGTAGTGTTATTGGAGGTTGTACAGATGGCGGTGTGGTGACAGTAGTGTTATTGGAGGTTGTACAGATGGTGGTGTGGTGATTGTAGTGTTATTGGAGGCTGTACAGATGGCGGTGTGGTGACAGTAGTGTTATTGGAGGCTGTACAGATAGTGGTGTGGTGACAGTAGTGTTATTGGAGGCTGTACAGATGGTGGTGTGGTGACAGTAGTGTTATTGGGGGTTGTACAGATGGCGGTGTGGTGACAGCAGTGTTATTGGAGGTTGTACAGATGGCGGTGTGGTGACAGTAGTGTTATTGGAGGCTGTACAGATGGTGGTGTGGTGACAGTAGTGTTATTGGGGGTTGTACAGATGGCGGTGTGGTGACAGTAGTGTTATTGGGGGCTGTACTGGTGGTGGTGTGGTGACAGTAGTGTTATTGGGGGATGTACAGATGGCGGTGTGGTGACAGTAGTGTTATTGGAGGTTGTACAGATGGCGGTGTGGTGACAGTAGTGTTATTGGAGGTTGTACAGATGGCGGTGTGGTGACAGTAGTGTTATTGGAGGCTGTACAGATGGCGGTGTGGTGACAGTAGTGTTATTGGAGGTTGTACAGATGGCGGTGTGGTGACAGTAGTGTTATTGGAGGCTGTACAGATGGCGGTGTGGTGACAGTAGTGTTATTGGGGGATGTACAGATGGCGGTGTGTTGACAGCAGTGTTATTGGAGGTTGTACAGATGGCGGTGTGGTGACAGTAGTGTTATTGGGGGATGTACAGATGGCGGTGTGGTGACAGTAGTGTTATTGGAGGTTGTACAGATGGCGGTGACAGTAGTGTTATTGGAGGCTGTACAGGTGGCGGTGTGGTGACAGTAGTGTTATTGGAGGCTGTACAGATGGCGGTGTGGTGACAGTAGTGTTATTGGAGGCTGTACAGATGGTGGTGTGGTGACAGTAGTGTTATTGGAGGCTGTACAGATGGTGGTGTGGTGACAGTAGTGTTATTGGGGGTTGTACAGATGGCGGTGTGGTGACAGCAGTGTTATTGGAGGTTGTACAGATGGCGGTGTGGTGACAGTAGTGTTATTGGAGGTTGTACAGATGGCGGTGTGGTGACAGTAGTGTTATTGGAGGCTGTACAGATGGCGGTGTGGTGACAGTAGTGTTATTGGGGGTTGTACAGATGGCGGTGTGGTGACAGTAGTGTTATTGGAGGTTGTACAGATGGCGGTGTGGTGACAGTAGTGTTATTGGAGGTTGTACAGATGGCGGTGTGGTGACAGTAGTGTTATTGGAGGTTGTACAGATGGCGGTGTGGTGACAGTAGTGTTATTGGAGGTTGTACAGATGGCGGTGTGGTGACAGTAGTGTTATTGGAGGTTGTACAGATGGCGGTGACAGTAGTGTTATTGGAGGCTGTACAGATGGCGGTGTGGTGACAGTAGTGTTATTGGGGGTTGTACAGATGGCGGTGTGGTGACAGTAGTGTTATTGGAGGTTGTACAGATGGCGGTGTGGTGACAGTAGTGTTATTGGGGGATGTACAGATGGCGGTGTGTTGACAGCAGTGTTATTGGAGGTTGTACAGATGGCGGTGTGGTGACAGTAGTGTTATTGGGGGTTGTACAGATGGCGGTGTGGTGACAGTAGTGTTATTGGAGGTTGTACAGATGGCGGTGTGGTGACAGTAGTGTTATTGGGGGTTGTACAGGTGGCGGTGTGGTGACAGTAGTGTTATTGGGGGTTGTACAGGTGGCGGTGTGGTGACAGTAGTGTTATTGGGGGTTGTACAGATGGCGGTGTGGTGACAGTAGTGTTATTGGGGGCTGTACAGATGGCGGTGTGGTGACAGTAGTGTTATTGGAGGTTGTACAGATGGCGGTGTGGTGACAGTAGTGTTATTGGAGGTTGTACAGATGGCGGTGTGGTGACAGTAGTGTTATTGGAGGTTGTACAGATGGCGGTGTGGTGACAGTAGTGTTATTGGAGGTTGTACAGATGGCGGTGACAGTAGTGTTATTGGAGGCTGTACAGATGGCGGTGTGGTGACAGTAGTGTTATTGGGGGTTGTACAGATGGCGGTGTGGTGACAGTAGTGTTATTGGAGGCTGTACAGGTGGCGGTGTGGTGACAGTAGTGTTATTGGGGGCTGTACAGGTGGTGGTGTGGTGACAGTAGTGTTATTGGGGGTTGTAGGCCTTCCTGAATAGGTGAGTCTTCAGGGCCTTCTTGAAGCTTGTGACTGTGGGGGTCAGTCTTATGTGTCTTGGTAATGAGTTCCAGAGTATGGGGGATGCACGGGAGAAGTCTTGGAGACGTTTGTGTGAAGAGCGGATAAGAGCAGAGCGGAGTAGGAGGTCTTTGGAGGATCGGAGGTTACGTGTGGGCAGGTAGCGGGAGATTAGGTCGGAGATATATGGAGGGGACAGGTTGTGGATGGCTTTGTATGTCAGCGTTAGTAATTTGGACAGGGGTGAGTGTGATTCCGCTAACTTTGATAGATGGGTCAGGTAGGGGGGCCGTGCGAGGAGGGGTGAAGATTATGAACTCCGTTTTCTCCATGTTGAGTTTGAGAAAGCGGGAGGAGAGAAAGGAGGCTACGGCTGCGAGACATTCTGGGACTCTGGACAACAGGGAGGTAATGTCTGGTCCAGAGAGAGATATTTGGGTGTCGTCACCATAGCAATGGTAATGGAAGCCATGGGATTCTATGAGTTGGCCGAGGGTGTAGATGGAGAACAGGAGGGGTCCTAGGACGGAGCCTTGGGGGACACCTACAGAAAGAGGGCGTGGTGGGGAGGTGATTAGTCACCTTGGTTAGGGCAGTTTCTGTGGAGTGATGGGGTCTGAAGCCTGACTAGTCTGTCACAGAGCATATTGGACGAGAGATAGGAGGATAGTTTGGAGTGGACGTGTTGCTCCAGCAGTTTAGAGGCGTACGAGAGCAGTGAGATGGGGCGATAGTTGGCTGGAGTTGGTTTAAATTATTTTGGTAGATTTTGTGTGAGTGTTCTTTGTTATAGCTTTCCTGGGACCCTGAAAAGTATACATGGCAAGTATACAGTACATTATCGAAGAATTATGGAGTTAATAGGGGGATTTATTTAGGGAGATGTAGTACTTGGCACTCTCTATTTTAGCATTATCTGGTATGTTACCCAGCTTTCCCGGGAGCATGAAAGGTAAATCTGGCAAGCTTTGGAGCAAAGAGGGTGATTTATTTTACTTTATTATTGAGAATTTCTAATTCCAGTATTACATGGTATACTAACCAACTTTCCCAGGACCCTGACAAGCAAATCTGGCATGGTATGTTGTACTATTTAGCACACATATACTATCAGGGCAATAGTAAGGATACTACATACCCAGGGTATTAGTTGTTACTCAGCTTTCCAAAAGGTAAATATGTATATTATAATAAAGAAGGGGAATTATCAAATGATAACTACATATATTTGTCATTCAGCAGTTTGGGAAAGTTTGGTGATTTTCCCTGTTGGGTTGTACTTTTGTTACAGAGAGTTATTGAGGTACAGTCAACTGCTGTCACCGGGTGTACTACTACGGCTGGTGTATCGCTACTACTACTGGTACTGTTACTACTACTACTGGCACTGTTACTACTACTGCTGGTACTGTTACTACTACTACTGGCACTATTACTACTACTACTGGCTCTGTTACTACTACTGCTGGTACTATTTCTACTATTACTGGCACTGTTACTACTACTACTGGTACTGTTACTACTACTACTGGCACTATTACTACTACTACTGGCACTGTTACTACTACTGCTGGTACTGTTACTACTACTACTGGCACTATTACTACTACTACTGGCTCTGTTACTACTACTGCTGGTACTATTTCTACTATTACTGGCACTGTTACTACTACTACTGGCTCTGTTACTACTACTGCTGGTACTATTTCTACTATTACTGGTACTGTTACTACTACTACTGGTACTGTTACTACTACTACTGGCACTGTTACTACTACTGCTGGTACTATTGCTACTATTACTGGCACTGTTACTACTACTACTGGCACTGTCAGTATTACTACTGGCTCTGTTACTACTACTACTGGCACTATTGCTACTACTACTGGTACTGTTGCTACTACTACTGGTACTGGTACTACTACTACTGGCACTGTTACTACTGCTGGTACTGTTACTACTACTGCTACTATTACTGGCACTGTTACTACTACTATTACTGGCACTGTTACTACTACTATTACTGGCACTGTTACTACTACTATTGGCTCTGCTACTACTACTGCTGGTACTATTTCTACTATTACTGGCACTGTTACTACTATTGGCACTGTCACTACTACTGCTGGCACTGTTACTACTGCTGGCACTATTGCTACTATTTCTGGCACTGTTACTACTATTAGCACTGTTACTACTACTACTGGTACTGTCAGTATTACTACTGGCTCTGTTACTACTACTGCTGGTACTGTTACTACTACTACTGTTACTGTCAGTACTGGTACTGTTACTACTGGCTCTGTTACTACTACTGCTGGTACTGTTACTACTACTACTGTTACTGTCAGTACTGGTACTGTTACTACTGGTACTGTCAGTATTACTACTGGCTCTGTTACTACTACTGCTGGTACTGTTACTACTACTACTGTTACTGTCAGTACTGGTACTGTTACTACTGGCTCTGTTACTACTACTGCTGGTACTGTTACTACTACTACTGTTACTGTCAGTACTGGTACTGTTACTACTGGTACTGTCAGTATTACTACTGGCTCTGTTACTACTACTGCTGGTACTGTTACTACTACTACTGTTACTGTCAGTACTGGTACTGTTACTACTGGTACTGTCAGTATTACTACTGTCTCTGTTACTACTACTGCTGGTACTGTTACTACTACTACTGTTACTGTCAGTACTGGTACTGTTACTACTGGTACTGTCAGTATTACTACTGGCTCTGTTACTACTGCTGGTACTATTGCTACTATTACTGGCACTGTTACTACTACTGCTGGCACTGTTACTACTACTGTTGGCTCTGTTACTACTACTGGCACACGGTTACTACTACTACTGGCTCTGTTACTACTACTACTGGCACTGTTACTACTGCTGGCACTGTCAGTACTACTGTTGGCTCTGTTACTACTACTACTGGCACGGTTACTACTACTACTGGCTCTGTTACTACTACTACTGGCACTGTTACTACTACTGCTGGCTCTGTTACTACTACTGGCTCTGTTACTACTACTGTTACTGTTACTACTACTACTGGTACTGTTACTACTACTGCTGGATCTGTTACTACTACTGCTGGCTCTGTTGCTACTACTGCTGGTACTGTTACTACTACTGCTGGTACTGTTACTACTACTACTGGCACTGTTACTACTACTACTGGCACTGTTACTACTACTACTGGATCTGTTACTACTACTACTGGCTCTGTTACTACTACTGTTACTGTTACTACTACTACTGGTACTGTTACTACTACTGCTGGATCTGTTACTACTACTGCTGGCTCTGTTGCTACTACTGCTGGTACTGTTACTACTACTACTGGCACTATTACTACTACTACTGGATCTGTTACTACTACTACTGGCTCTGTTACTACTACTGTTACTGTTACTACTACTACTGGTACTGTTACTACTACTGCTGGATCTGTTACTACTACTGCTGGCTCTGTTGCTACTACTACTGGTACTGTTACTACTACTACTGGCACTGTTACTACTACTACTGGATCTGTTACTACTACTGCTGGTACTGTTACTACTACTACTACTGACTCTGTTACTACTACTGCTGGTACTGTTACTACTACTACTACTGGATCTGTTACTACTACTGCTGGTACTGTTACTACTACTACTGACTCTGTTACTACTACTGCTGGTACTGTTACTACTATTACTGGCACTGTTACTACTACTACTGGATCTGTTACTACTACTGCTGGCTCTGTTACTACTACTGGCACTGTTACTACTACTGCTGGCACTGTTACTACTACTACTGGCACTGTTACTACTACTACTGTTACTGTCAGTACTGGTACTGTTACTACTACTACTGGCACTGTCAGTACTACTACTGGCACTGTTACTACTACTACTACTGGCACTGTTACTACTACTACTGGTACTGTTACTACTACTACTGTTACTGTCAGTACTGGTACTGTTACTACTACTACTGGCACTGTCAGTACTACTACTGGCACTGTTACTACTACTACTGGCACTGTTACTACTACTACTGGTACTGTTACTACTACTACTGGTACTGTTACTACTACTGCTGGTATTGTTACTACTACTACTGGTACTGTTACTACTACTGTTACTGTCAGTACTACTACTGGTACTGTTACTACTACTACTGGTACTGTCAGTACTACTACTGCTACTGTTACTACTACTACTGGCACTGTTACTACTACTACTGTTACTGTCAGTACTGGTACTGTTACTACTACTACTGGCACTGTCAGTACTACTACTGGCACTGTTACTACTATTACTGGCACTGTTACTACTACTACTGGTACTGTTACTACTACTACTGGCACTGTTACTACTACTGCTGGAACTGTCAGTACTACTACTGGTACTATCGCTACTACTACTGGTACTGTTACTACTACTACTGGTACTGTTACTACTACTACTGGTACTGTTACTACTACTACTGGTACTGTTACTACTACTGTTACTGTCAGTACTACTACTGGCACTGTTACTACTACTGCTGGTACTGTCAGTACTACTGCTGGTACTGTCAGTACTACTACTGGTACTGTTACTACTACTACTGGTACTGTTACTACTACTGTTACTGTCAGTACTACTACTGGCACTGTTACTACTACTGCTGGCACTGTTACTACTACTGCTGGCACTGTTACTACTACTGCTGGCTCTGTTACTACTACTGGCACGGTTACTACTACTGCTGGTACTGTCAGTACTACTGCTGGTACTGTCAGTACTACTGCTGGTACTGTCAGTACTACTACTGGTACTGTTACTACTACTACTGGTACTGTTACTACTACTGTTACTGTCAGTACTACTACTGGTACTGTTACTACTACTGCTGGCACTGTTACTACTACTGCTGGCACTGTTACTACTACTGCTGGCACTGTTACTACTACTACTACTACTGTTACTGTCAGCACTGGTACTGTTACTACTACTACTACTGGCTCTGTTACTACTACTACTGGCACTGTTACTACTACTACTACTACTACTGTTACTGTCAGTACTGGTACTGTTACTACTACTACTACTGGCTCTGTTACTACTACTACTACTGGTACTGTTACTACTACTGCTGGCACTGTTACTACTACTACTGCTGGTACTGTTACTACTACTACTGGCACTGTTACTACTACTGCTGATACTACCAGTCCTGGGAAGCGCGCCCCCTGCCTATGTATAGCTATGGAAGCAATGCGCGCTCTCGCGGACAGGTACGCTCAAGTCAAGAGGGCGATGGAAAGGGGCGGGACAATATTTGACTGACAGGCGGGCTGGACCAATGAGATGAGGCATTCTGCTTTCTTCTAGTGACGTAGCGCTTATCTCCTTTCCACCCCATTTCTCTGGTGTCGGTGTCGTTGGGTCGGTGTTATATTGTCTTTTCCTCTGAGGATCATGTTACCGGAGGATTCACCCGGTTACACCGACCAAGGGAAGAAGAAGAACAGAGGTTGTGCGTGTGGCGCGGGAGAGCTGCTGCCCTCCTTCAGCCGCTCTCCTCTCCCACCTAGCCTGGACCGCGGCCGCTGACAGACAAGGTAAGAGCTGGCCGGGGAGGGGCAGATTGATATAAAACTATGAAAGCGTCTGTGAATGTAAAATCTTAGGAGGTTTCTACCTATAACAAATACATGGACAAGCGGGTATAATAAGATTCTTTATCCTTCAGGTTTTATTTGTATGCCAGTGTTCACACTGACCCAGGTAGCAGAACTATATTCAGTGATGATATTTCCATACTTCCCAACCGTTCCGGATTCTGCGGGACAGTCCTGGATTGTGGGTTGTGTCCCACGGTCCCGGTCAGCGGATTCAACTCATCTGCGTCCAGAGAGGATTTGAATACAAAGCCCACAGACGGCTCCCGCTTCACCTCTATTCCCCTCCCTATGCTCCGGCCTCGGGAGCTGTAGATATGATGTGATGACGTCACACACATCGCGCCTGCAACTCCCTAAACACTCCAGGAGAAGAGACAGCAGGGGAGCGAGGAGAGGGGAGGAGCAGTGATTTTATTATGTTAAACTTTGGGGAGGACATTAGACTGGGGAAAGATAAAGGGGGGCATTAAGCTGGTGGCAGATGTAGGGGGACATTAAATTGGTGGCAGATACAGGGGGACATTAAATTGGTGGCAGATGAATGGAGGACATTAAATTGGTGGCAGACGTAGGGGGACATTAAACGGTTGGCAGATGGATTGGGGTACATTAAATTGATGGCAGATGGAGGGGACATTAAACTGGAGATAGAGGAGTGGACATTAAACTGGGGTCAACTGGAGGGGAACATTAAAATGGGCTCATCTGGAGTGTGACATTAAACCGTGGAGGTAGCTGGAGGGGGACGTGTCTGGCTCTAGTTGCCCCCAGTTTAAACTGGGGGACCAGTTGATGGACTTCATACTGTGGGGTAATTGTAGAGGAATATTATAATGTGGGGGCATATAATATTAGGGTGACTGTAAGAGCATTATACTGTGTGGGGGGACATGGAAAAATGGATGTGAATAGGCGGAGTCAACATAGAAGTGGGTGGAGCTGAATTTGCACATTGTGTCCCTCCTTCTATGCATACTCTAGCCTGATACCAGAAATTGTAGCTTCCGCTGATAGCAGGGAAATAAATCGTCACAGCATGCTGGGATTTGTAGTTCCACAGGTTAGCTTGTGGTCTATAGGCTATATATAATAGTATACACACACCATGCCGGTTATAAAATCAGAATATACATAAATTAAGCGACTCTAGACAGCAGAAACGCAAGCTGAAGAGGATTGGCCTTCATGGGCTCCCGTTGTACTATGAGCTTCCGTTGGCTGGCAAAATGTAGAAGTATGCATGGTTGGCGGAAGTGACGTCAATGACTGGCGTACATTTGTTTAGTGCAGTTAGTGTTACGTGTGGTTGGCGGAAGTGCAGCGAGATTGTTGTTCGTGTGACAGTCAGGACATGAGTGTGTTCGACCTGCTCAGGAGATTCTTCCACCCCCCGGGGATGAGGTGAGAAGACCGGTGTATTAGTGGTGTGAGGACCCTCCGGGGGGCGCTGCACTCACCTCACCTTGTCTAGACTGCAGGAGCCTGTTCACATCTCCTCCGGTACCGGCTGCTTATGGGTTACATATGTTATTATATTCCAGTCACTTCCTCACATTCTGGGACTTGTAGTGCGCACACATCTCCCACAATGCACTGCAGCGGAGTCCTGAGCAGCCAGTGAAAGGTTTCATGAGATTTGTGAATGCAGCTTTGGATGTGACTGGAGTATTAGCTGCAGGAATGAGAGTGAACAGCTGGAGTCAAGGACACAGCCTATACTGATGTAATGGGATGTAACCTGCTGGGAAGAAGGGGGCGGGGCTGTGACAACCTCCCAGACATGGTGATGTACAGGCTGGTGGTCAGCAGGGTTATTGGCTGGAGTTCCCCTTTAAGCCTATTATTATGTGGTTTGGTTGCAGGGATCCGTTCTTCGGGGGGGATGATGGATGATGAAGAGGATGATGAGGATGATGAAGATGATGAGGGTGATGATGACTTCTTCTTCGCTCAGCAGTCGCCGTCTCGCCGCCATCGTCCTCCTTTTCACGACCCTTTTGGCTTTGAAGATTTATTCAGAGATTTCAATGAACTTTTTGCAGATTTCGGGTCGATGATTCCAGATGTGTCCAGTAAGTGACTGGTATATACTGGGAGAGAGGGGAGTATACTGGGGGGTGTATATTGTATACCTGGAGGTGTATATTGTATACTGGGGGGTGTATATTGTATACTGGGGGGTGTATATTGTATACTGGGGGGTGTATATTGTATACTGGGGGGTGTATATAGTATACTGGGAGGTGTATATAGTATACTGGGGGGTGTATATTGTATACTGGGGGGTGTATATTGTATACTGGGAGGTGTATATGGTATACTGGGGGGTGTATATTGTATACTGGGGGTGTATATAGTATACTGGGAGGTGTATATAGTATACTGGGAGAGAGGGGAGTATACTGGGGGGTGTATATTGTATACTGGGGGGTGTATATAGTATACTGGGGGGTGTATATTGTATACTGGGGGGTGTATATTGTATACTGGGGGGTGTATATAGTATACTGGGGGGTGTATATTGTATACTGGGAGGGAGGAGAGTATACTGGGGGGTGTATATTGTATACTGGGGGGTGTATATTGTATACTGGGGGGTGTATATGGTATACTGGGGGGTGTATATTGTATACTGGGGGGTGTATATTGTATACTGGGGGGTGTATATTGTATACTGGGGGGTGTATATAGTATACTGGGGGGTGTATATTGTATACTGGGAGGGAGGAGAGTATACTGGGGGGTGTATATTGTATACTGGGGGGTGTATATAGTATACTGGGAGAGAAGGGAGTATACTGGGAGGTGGATATTGTATACTGGGGGGTGTATATAGTATACTGGGAGAGAGGGGAGTATACTGGGATGTGTATATAGTATACTGGGAGAGAGGAGAGTATACTGGGGGGTGTATATTGTATACCTGGAGGTGTATATTGTATACTGGGGGGTGTATATTGTATACTGGGGGGTGTATATAGTATACTGGGAGGTGTATATAGTATACTGGGAGAGAGGGGAGTATACTGGGGGGTGTATATTGTATACTGGGGGGTGTATATTGTATACTGGGGGGTGTATATGGTATACTGGGGGGTGTATATTGTATACTGGGGGGTGTATATTGTATACTGGGGGGTGTATATTGTATACTGGGGGGTGTATATAGTATACTGGGGGGTGTATATTGTATACTGGGAGGGAGGAGAGTATACTGGGGGGTGTATATTGTATACTGGGGGGTGTATATTGTATACTGGGGGGTGTATATGGTATACTGGGGGGTGTATATTGTATACTGGGGGGTGTATATTGTATACTGGGGGGTGTATATTGTATACTGGGGGGTGTATATAGTATACTGGGGGGTGTATATTGTATACTGGGAGGGAGGAGAGTATACTGGGGGGTGTATATTGTATACTGGGGGGTGTATATAGTATACTGGGAGAGAAGGGAGTATACTGGGAGGTGGATATTGTATACTGGGAGGTGGATATTGTATACTGGGGGGTGTATATAGTATACTGGGAGAGAGGGGAGTATACTGGGATGTGTATATAGTATACTGGGAGAGAGGAGAGTATACTGGGGGGTGTATATTGTATACCTGGAGGTGTATATTGTATACTGGGGGGTGTATATTGTATACTGGGGGGTGTATATAGTATACTGGGAGGTGTATATAGTATACTGGGAGAGAGGGGAGTATACTGGGGGGTGTATATTGTATACTGGGGGGTGTATATAGTATACTGGGGGGTGTATATGGTATACTGGGGGTGTATATTGTATACTGGGGGGTGTATATAGTATACTGGGGGGTGTATATTGTATACTGGGAGAGAGGGGAGTATACTGGGGGGTATATATTGTATACCTGGAGGTGTATATTGTATACTGGGGGGTGTATATTGTATACTGGGGGGTGTATATAGTATACTGGGAGGTGTATATAGTATACTGGGAGAGAGGGGAGTATACTGGGGGGTGTATATTGTATACTGGGAGGGAGGAGAGTATACTGGGGGGTGTATATTGTATACTGGGGGGTGTATATAGTATACTGGGAGAGAAGGGAGTATACTGGGAGGTGGATATTGTATACTGGGAGGTGAATATTGTATACTGGGGGGTGTATATAGTATACTGGGAGAGAGGGGAGTATACTGGGATGTGTATATAGTATACTGGGAGAGAGGGGAGTATACTGGGAGGTGGATATTGTATACTGGGGGTGTATATAGTATACTGGGGGTGTATATAGTATACTGGGAGGTGGATATTGTATACTGGGGGTGTATATAGTATACTGGGGGGTGTATATTGTATACTGGGAGGGAGGGGAGTATACTGGGGGGTGTATATTGTATACTGGGGGGTGTATATTGTATACTGGGGGTGTATATAGTATACTGGGAGAGAGGGGAGTATACTGGGGGGTGTATATAGTATACTGGGAGAGAGAGGAGTATACTGGGGGGTGTATATAGTATACTGGGGGGTGTATATTGTATACTGGGGGGTGTATATAGTATACTGGGAGAGAGGGGAGTATACTGGGGGGTGTATATAGTATACTGGGAGAGAGGGGAGTATACTTGGGGTATATATTGTATACTGGGAGGTGTATATTGTATACTGGGAGAGAGGGGAGTATACTGGGGGGTGTATATAGTATACTGGGAGAGAGGGGAGTATACTTGGGGTATATATTGTATACTGGGGGGTGTATATTGTATACTGGGAGGGAGGGGAGTATACTGGGGGGTGTATATAGTATACTGGGAGAGGGGAGTATACTTGGGGTATATATGGTATACTGGGGGGTGTATATTGTATACTGGGGGGTGTATATAGTATACTGGGGGGTGTATATTGTATACTGGGAGAGAGGGGAGTATACTGGGGGGTATATATTGTATACCTGGAGGTGTATATTGTATACTGGGGGGTGTATATTGTATACTGGGGGGTGTATATTGTATACTGGGGGGTGTATATAGTATACTGGGAGGTGTATATAGTATACTGGGAGAGAGGGGAGTATACTGGGGGGTGTATATTGTATACTGGGAGGGAGGAGAGTATACTGGGGGGTGTATATTGTATACTGGGGGGTGTATATAGTATACTGGGAGAGAAGGGAGTATACTGGGATGTGTATATAGTATACTGGGAGAGAGGGGAGTATACTGGGAGGTGGATATTGTATACTGGGAGGTGAATATTGTATACTGGGGGGTGTATATAGTATACTGGGAGAGAGGGGAGTATACTGGGATGTGTATATAGTATACTGGGAGAGAGGGGAGTATACTGGGAGGTGGATATTGTATACTGGGGGTGTATATAGTATACTGGGGGTGTATATAGTATACTGGGAGGTGGATATTGTATACTGGGGGTGTATATAGTATACTGGGGGGTGTATATTGTATACTGGGAGGGAGGGGAGTATACTGGGGGGTGTATATTGTATACTGGGGGGTGTATATTGTATACTGGGGGTGTATATAGTATACTGGGAGAGAGGGGAGTATACTGGGGGTGTATATAGTATACTGGGGGTGTATATAGTATACTGGGAGAGAGGGGAGTATACTGGGGGGTGTATATAGTATACTGGGAGAGAGAGGAGTATACTGGGGGGTGTATATAGTATACTGGGGGGTGTATATTGTATACTGGGGGGTGTATATAGTATACTGGGAGAGAGGGGAGTATACTGGGGGGTGTATATAGTATACTGGGAGAGAGGGGAGTATACTTGGGGTATATATTTTATACTGGGGGGTGTATATAGTATACTGGGAGAGAGGGGAGTATACTTGGGGTATATATTGTATACTGGGGGGTGTATATTGTATACTGGGGGGTGTATATAGTATACTGGGAGGGAGGGGAGTATACTGGGGGGTGTATATGGTATACTGGGGGGTGTATATAGTATACTGGGGGGTGTATATAGTATACTGGGGGGTGTATATGGTATACTGGGGGGTGTATATAGTATACTGGGGGGTATATATTGTATACTGGTGGGTGTATATAGTATACTGGGGGGTGTATATAGTATACTGGGGGGTGTATATAGTATACTGGGGGGTGTATATTGTATACTGGGGGTGTATATAGTATACTGGGGGGTGTATATTGTATACTGGGAGAGAGGGGAGTATACTGGGAGGTGTATATTGTATACTGGGGAGTGTATATTGTATACTGGGGGGTGTATATTGTATACTGGGGGGTGTATATTGTATACTGGGGGTGTATATAGTATACTGGGAGAGAGGGGAGTATACTGGGGGGTGTATATAGTATACTGGGAGAGAGAGGAGTATACTGGGGGGTGTATATGGTATACTGGGGGGTGTATATGATATACTGGGGGGTATATTGTATACTGGGGTGTGTATATAGTATACTGGGGGGTGTATATTGTATACTGGGGGGTGTATATTGTATACTGGGGGGTGTATATTGTATACTGGGAGGGAGGGGAGTATACTGGGGGGTGTATATAGTATACTGGGGGGTGTATATTGTATACTGGGGGGTGTATATAGTATACTGGGAGAGAGGGGAGTATACTGGGGGGTGTATATAGTATACTGGGAGAGAGGGGAGTATACTTGGGGTATATATTGTATACTGGGAGGTGTATATTGTATACTGGGAGAGAGGGGAGTATACTGGGGGGTGTATATAGTATACTGGGAGAGAGGGGAGTATACTTGGGGTATATATTGTATACTGGGGGGTGTATATTGTATACTGGAGGGTGTATATAGTATACTGGGAGGGAGGGGAGTATACTGGGGGGTGTATATGGTATACTGGGGGGTGTATATAGTATACTGGGGGGTGTATATAGTATACTGGGGGGTGTATATGGTATACTGGGGGGTGTATATAGTATACTGGGGGGTATATATTGTATACTGGTGGGTGTATATAGTATACTGGGGGGTGTATATAGTATACTGGGGGGTGTATATAGTATACTGGGGGGTGTATATTGTATACTGGGGGTGTATATAGTATACTGGGGGGTGTATATTGTATACTGGGAGAGAGGGGAGTATACTGGGAGGTGTATATTGTATACTGGGGGTGTATATTGTATACTGGGGAGTGTATATTGTATACTGGGGGGTGTATATTGTATACTGGGGGGTGTATATAGTATACTGGGGGGTGTATATAGTATACTTGGAGAGAGGGGAGTATATTGGGGGGTGTATATAGTATACTGGGGGTGTATATAGTATACTGGGAGAGGGGAGTATACTGGGAGGTGTATATAGTATACTGGGGGGTGTATATAGTATACTGGGAGAGAGGGGAGTATACTGGGAGGTGTATATTGTATAACGGGGGGGTATATTGTATACTGGGGGAGTATATTGTATACTGGGGGGGTATATTGTATACTGGGGGGTGTATATTGTATACTGGGGGGTGTATATAGTATACTGGGGGGTGTATATTGTATACTGGGGGGTGTGTATTGTATACTGGGGGGTGTATATAGTATACTGGGGGATGTATATAGTATACTGGGGGTGTATATAGTATACTGGGGGGTGTATATAGTATACTGGGAGGTGTATATAGTATACTGGGGGGTGTATATAGTATACTGGGGGGTGTATATAGTATACTGGGGGGTGTATATGGTATACTGGGGGGTGTATATGGTATACTGGGGGGTGTATATGATATACTGGGGGGTATATTGTATACTGGGGTGTGTATATAGTATACTGGGGGGTGTATATAGTATACTGGGGGGGTGTATATAGTATACTGGGGGGGTGTATATTGTATACTGGGGTGTGTATATAGTATACTGGGGGGTGTATATAGTATACTGGGAGGTGTATATAGTATACTGGGGGGTGTATATAGTATACTGGGGGGTGTATATAGTATACTGGGAGGTGTATATAGTATACTGGGGGGTGTATATAGTATACTGGGAGATGTATATAGTATACTGGTGGGTGTATATTGTATACTGGGGGGTGTATATAGTATACTGGTGGGTGTATATAGTATACTGGGAGGTGTATATAGTATACTGGGGGGTGTATATAGTATACTGGGGGGTGTATATAGTGTACTGGGGGTGTATATAGTATACTGGTGGGTGTATATAGTATACTGGGGGGTGTATATAGTATACTGGGGGGTGTATATGGTATACTGGGGTGTGTATATAGTATACTGGGGGGTGTATATAGTATACTGGTGGGTGTATATTGTATACTGGGGGGTGTATATAGTATACTGGGGGGTGTATATAATATACTGGGAGGTGTATATGGTATACTGGGGGGTGTATATTGTATACTGGGGTGTGTATATAGTATACTGGGGGGTGTATATGGTATACTGGGGGGTGTATATGGTATACTGGGGGGTGTATATAGTATACTGGGAGGTGTATATAGTATACTGGGGGGTGTATATAGTATACTGGGGGGTGTATATTGTATACTGGGGGGTGTATATTGTATACTGGGGTGTGTATATAGTATACTGGGGGGTGTATATGGTATACTGGGGGGTGTATATAGTATACTGGGGGGTGTATATAGTATACTGGGAGGTGTATATAGTATACTGGTGGGTGTATATAGTATACTGGGGTGTGTATATAGTATACTGGGGGGTGTATATGGTATACTGGGGGGTGTATATTGTATACTGGGGGGTGTATATAGTATACTGGGGTGTGTATATGGTATACTGGGGGGTGTATATGGTATACTGGGGGGTGTATATAGTATACTGGGAGGTGTATATAGTATACTGGTGGGTGTATATAGTATACTGGGGGGTGTATATAGTATACTGGGGGGTGTATATGGTATACTGGGGGGTGTATATTGTATACTGGGGGGTGTATATGGTATACTGGGGGGTGTATATGGTATACTGGGGGGTGTATATGGTATACTGGGGGGTGTATATAGTATACTGGTGGGTGTATATTGTATACTGGGGGGTGTATATGGTATACTGGGGGGTGTATATTGTATACTGGGGGGTGTATATTGTATACTGGGGGGTGTATATGGTATACTGGGGGGTGTATATAGTATACTGGGGGGTGTATATAGTATACTGGGGGGTGTATATAGTATACTGGGGGGTGTATATTGTATACTGGGGGGTGTATATTGTATACTGGGGGGTGTATATTGTATACTGGGGAGGGCTTTTGTTCGTGATATCACCTCCCTTTAAAAATTCAAGAGAATACTTGCTGTTTAACACCGTAAATACTGTGGTCAAGGCTGAACCCACACAATTCACATGCATTAACCCTTGGCACCACCATTTTGGGGTGGATCTCTGGCCCCCAGAGCGAGATATAAGGGTGGCGCTTCATTGTCTAGGCAGCAGGGAGCCTATTGAAAGGGCCCCTAAGTGTTCATGAGAAGTTGCGCTGTGTGCAGGGTCTTGCTGGGCCGCCTGTATAATCCTTCATATATGGCGGTTTTCTGCTGCTAATAGCCCCATTATGGCTGCAGCGCATTGTACATTGTGGGCGTGTACAATAAGTAGTAGTCTGCCCCGCCCCCATCCATTGTAACTAGGTTTGTTTGGTTACATGTAATTCTGCCAGGAGTAACTGTACAATAGCAAATAGCCGTGTTTGAAAGCAGCTCTGGCGGTGACTGGAGTGTTAGTGCAACAGAATATGTAACAGGATCAAATGCATAGTATAGTAACATTAGGATGGAATGCAGCTCTGGTTGTGATTGGAGTATTTGGTAATATAACAGAAGGGTTGAAGGCATCTCTGGATGTAACTGGAGTATAAGATGTAAGAGCAGGACTGAATGCAGCTCTTGTTATGATTGGAGTATAACAGGGTAAGATTGGGATTGAGTGCTGCTCTGGATGTGACTGGAGTATAACAAGCAGTATAACCTACTTTTTTCCTTCTCCTAGGTCTTCCAGGGATTGAGCCCCCCACTCGGAGCCCAGGGCGGTCTGGGATGGGTTCACTGCGAGATTTCATGTTGAAGTATCCAGATTCCCACCTGCCCACAGACCCGACAACACCTCCCCGGGGCCCCAGCAGCATCCAGGGGCCTGATGCGCCAAGATGGACGCCAAGATGGGTGTGTGAGCTGGGGTTTGTATAGGGGCCCCAGCTGTATAGTAACTATCAGGGGCCACTGCAGCATCCAGGGGCCTGATGCGCCAAGATGGACGCCAAGATGGGTGTGTGAGCTGGGGTTTGTATAGGGGCCCCCAGCTGTATAGTGACTATCAGGGGCCACTGCAGCAATGAGGGGCCTGATGCGCCAAGATGGACGCCAAGATGGGTGTGTGACCTAGGGTTTGTATAGGGGCCCCCAGCTGTATAGTGACTATCAGGGGCCACTGCAGCAATGAGGGGCCTGACCAGGCAAGATGGACACCAAGATGGGTGTGTGAGCTGGGGTTTGTATAGGGGTCCCAGCTGTATAGTAACTATCAGGGGCCACTGCAGCAATGAGGGGGCCTGATGCGCCAAGATGGACGCCAAGATGGGTGTGTGAGCTGGGGTTTGTATAGGGGCCCCCAGCTGTATAGTGACTATCAGGGGCCACTGCAGCAATGAGGGACCTGACCAGGCAAGATGGACGCCAAGATGGGTGTGTGAGCTGGGGTTTGTATAGGGGTCCCAGCTGTATAGTGACTATCAGGGGCCACTGCAGCAATGAGGGGCCTGATGCGCCAAGATGGACGCCAAGATGGGTGTGTGACCTGGGGTTTGTATAGGGGCCCCCAGCTGTATAGTGACTATCAGGGGCCACTGCAGCAATGAGGGACCTGACCAGGCAAGATGGCTGCCGAGATGGGTGTGTGAGCTGGGGATTGTATAGGGGTCCCAGCTGTATAGTGACTATCAGGGGCCACTGCAGCAATGAGGGACCTGACCAGGCAAGATGGCTGCCGAGATGGGTGTGTGAGCTGGGGATTGTATAGGGGTCCCAGCTGTATAGTGACTATCAGGGGCCCCGCATTCACTGCTGTAGTCTCATCATTGTCATATCTGCTTCTTCGCAGGAAGCCGACGCAGGGGACACCAAACAGGATAAAAGTAAGTGACCCCCGGGCCACATTACCCATAATCTCCATCTCTTAGTTCTGTCTTTGTGGACGTTACTACCACAAGACTTGTTACCCATCACCATTACATATTCATCGCTGCCCCATCTGACACATCGCAGTGCCCCCTGTTGACGAGCCGGGGTATTGCAGGAGCGGGCACATCAGTGTAGCCTCTCATTCACACACACCTGTTCTGTCTGTCGCCCAGTCTTGGACTCCGAGGTCTCTTCTCATGGTCTGGATTCTATCCTGAGTCCGGCGGAGCCAGCGCCACCACTACAACCACCATCATCCTCCTCATCGTATTTCCGGAGCGTCTCTGTCTCCAGGGTGATGAGACCTGATGGGGTGAGTCCTCTGAGAATAAATGCTTTGCCTGTGTAGCCGCTATTCTAGGGGGCGCCATTGTCACAGCGTGTTTACTGATCCTGCAGACCGTGGAGGAGCGACGATCAGTAAAGGACAGTGACGGTAACACAAATACCACGGTGACGGTAACCAGGGGTGACCAGGTGATCAGCAGTGGGACCACCGATCCCGCCAGTGGTAAGTCACATCTAGTCCTCTTGTAGAGAGTGCCCTCTAGTGCCAGAGAAGAGCGGTACATCCTCTGTCCACAATACTTTACCCTGTCTTTGCGCTCTCCATTCCTCTAGGTGACAAGGACATAGGCCTGATCCCGCACAGATCCCTGCCTGATCTCTCCGATTCACAGACTATCCTGAGCCGCATCCTGCACCGATGGTTCTCCAGCTGACCGCAGATGTAGTGTGATATAGTGTACACAGAGGGGAGGGGGCGCTGTCTGTGTGTACACCACCGGACTAACCGAAAATATGTAAGAAAAGAACAATGTACATCAGATGGATAAAACCTGAGGCTGCACTACTGAGACATCCTGATGATGTGTCGCGGGATAAGATCTAATTATAAACTACAGAGGTTTCCATGACTGTACTACAGCCTCAGGCTTTGGGCCTACAACTTCCAAGGATCCAGTCTCAGCTCAGAAATTACAGATTATTATAAGGAATGAATAATTGTAACCAAAGAGCCCGAGGAATCCTGGGAAATAAATGTAAATTACAAGGAAATGTCTACAGTGGATATCGGGGTACAGGATAATGACAGGCTGACACTGGGGGTACAGGATAATGACACTGGGGTACGGGATAATGACAGGCTGACACTGGGGTACAGGATAATGACAGGCTGACACTGGGGGTACGGGATAATGACACTGGGGTACAGGATAATGACAGGCTGACACTGGGGTACAGGATAATGACACTGGGGTACGGGATAATGACAGGCTGACACTGGGGGTACAGGATAATGACACTGGGGTACGGGATAATGACAGGCTGACACTGGGGGTACGGGATAATGACACTGGGGTACGGGATAATGACAGGCTGACACTGGGGGTACGGGATAATGACAGGCTGACACTGGGGGTACAGGATAATGACAGGCTGACACTGGGGGTACGGGATAATGACAGGCTGACACTGGGGGTACAGGATAATGACACTGGGGGTACAGGATAATGACAGGCTGACACTCGGGGTACAGGATAATGACAGGCTGACACTCGGGGTACAGGATAATGAAAGGCTGACACTCGGGGTACAGGATAATGACAGGCTGACACTGGGGGTACAGGATAATGACAGGCTGACACTGGGGGTACGGGATAATGACAGGCTGACACTGGGGGTACGGGATAATGACAGGCTGACACTGGGGGTACAGGATAATGACAGGCTGACACTGGGGGTACGGGATAATGACAGGCTGACACTGGGGGTACGGGATAATGACAGGCTGACACTGGGGGTACGGGATAATGACAGGCTGACACTGGGGGTACGGGATAATGACAGGCTGACACTGGAAGTACGGGATAATGACAGGCTGACACTGGGGGTACGGGATAATGACACGCTGACACTGGGGGTACAGGATAATGACAGGCTGACAGTGGGGGTACAGGATAATGACAGGCTGACACTGGGGTACAGAATAATGACAGGCTGACACTGGGGGTACAGGATAATGACAGGCTGACACTGGGGGTACAGGATAATGACAGACTGACACTCGGGGTACAGGATAATGACAGGCTGACAATGGGGGTACGGGATAATGACAGGCTGACACTGGGGGTACGGGATAATGACAGGCTGACACTGGGGTACGGGATAATGACAGGCTGACACTGGGGGTACAGGATAATGACAGGCTGACACTGGGGGTACGGGATAATGACAGGCTGACACTGGGGGTACAGGATAATGACACTCGGGGTACAGGATAATGACACTCGGGGTACAGGATAATGACAGGCTGACACTGGGGGTACGGGATAATGACAGGCTGACACTGGGGGTACAGGATAATGACACTCGGGGTACAGGATAATGACAGGCTGACACTGGGGGTACGGGATAATGACAGGCTGACACTGGGGGTACAGGATAATGACAGGCTGACACTGGGGGTACGGGATAATGACAGGCTGACACTTAGGGTACAGGATAATGACAGGCTGACACTGGGGGTACAGGATAATGACAGGCTGACACTCGGGGTACAGGATAATGACAGGCTGACACTTAGGGTACAGGATAATGACAGGCTGACACTGGGGTACAGGATAATGACAGGCTGACACTTAGGGTACAGGATAATGACAGGCTGACACTGGGGTACAGGATAATGACAGGCTGACACTGGGGGTACAGGATAATGACAGGCTGACACTGGGGTACAGGATAATGACAGGCTGACACTGGGGGTACAGGATAATGACACTGACACTGGGGGTACGGGATAATGACAGGATGACACTCGGGGTACAGGATAATGACAGGCTGACACTGGGGTACAGGATAATGACACGCTGACACTGGGGGTACAGGATAATGACAGGCTGACAGTGGGGGTACAGGATAATGACAGGCTGACACTGGGGGTACAGGATAATGACAGGCTGACACTGGGGGTACGGGATAATGACAGGCTGACACTCGGGGTACAGGATAATGACAGGCTGACACTGGGGTACAGGATAATGACAGGCTGACACTGGGGGTACAGGATAATGACAGGCTGACACTGGGATTACAGGATAATGACAGGCTGACACTGGGGGTACAGGATAATGACAGGCTGACAGTGGGGGTACAGGATAATGACACTGGGGGTACAGGATAATGACAGACACACTCGGGGTACAGGATAATGACAGGCTGACACTGGGGGTACAGATAATGACAGGCTGACAATGGGGGTACGGGATAATGACAGGCTGACACGGGGTACGGGATAATGACAGGCTGACACTGGGGTACGGGATAATGACAGGCTGACACTGGGGGTACAGGATAATGACAGGCTGACACTGGGGGTACAGGATAATGACAGGCTGACACTGGGGGTACGGGATAATGACAGGCTGACACTGGGGGTACGGGATAATGACAGGCTGACACTGGGGGTACGGGATAATGACAGGCTGACACTGGGGGTACAGGATAATGACAGGCTGACACTGGGGATACAGGATAATGACAGGCTGACACTGGGGGTACGGGATAATGACAGGCTGACACTGGGGGTACGGGATAATGACAGGCTGACACTGGGGGTACGGGATAATGACAGGCTGACACTGGGGGTACAGGATAATGACAGGCTGACACTGGGGGTACGGGATAATGACAGGCTGACACTCGGGGTACAGGATAATGACAGGCTGACACTGGGGGTACAGGATAATGACAGGCTGACACTGGGGTACAGGATAATGACAGGCTGACACTGGGGGTACAGGATAATGACAGGCTGACACTGGGGGTACGGGATAATGACAGGCTGACAGTGGGGGTACGGGATAATGACAGGCTGACACTGGGGGTACAGGATAATGACAGGCTGACACTGGGGGTACAGGATAATGACACTCGGGGTACAGGATAATGACAGGCTGACACTGGGGGTACGGGATAATGACACTGGGGGTACAAGATAATGACACTGGGTGTACGGGATAATGACACTGGGGGTACAGGATAATGACAGGCTGACACTGGGGGTACAGGATAATGACAGGCTGACACTGGGGGTACGGGATAATGACAGGCTGACAGTGGGGGTACGGGATAATGACAGGCTGACACTGGGGGTACGGGATAATGACAGGCTGACACTGGGGGTACAGGATAATGACACTCGGGGTACAGGATAATGACAGGCTGACGCTGGGGGTACGGGATAATGACACTGGGGGTACAAGATAATGACACTGGGTGTACGGGATAATGACACTGGGGGTACAAGATAATGACACTGGGGGTACAGGATAATGACAGGCTGACACTCGGGGTACAGGATAATGACAGGCTGACACTGGGGGTACAGGATAATGACAGGCTGACACTGGGGGTACAGGATAATGACAGGCTGACACTGGGGGTACAGGATAATGACAGGCTGACACTGGGGGTACAGGATAATGACAGGCTGACACTGGGGGTACAGGATAATGACAGGCTGACACTGGGGGTACAGGATAATGACAGGCTGACACGGGGGGTACAGGATAATGACAGGCTGACACTCGGGGTACAGGATAATGACAGGCTGACACTGAGGGTACGGGATAATGACAGGCTGACACTTAGGGTACAGGATAATGACAGGCTGACACTGGGGGTACAGGATAATGACAGGCTGACACTCGGGGTACAGGATAATGACAGGCTGACACTTAGGGTACAGGATAATGACAGGCTGACACTGGGGTACAGGATAATGACAGGCTGACACTTAGGGTACAGGATAATGACAGGCTGACACTGGGGTACAGGATAATGACAGGCTGACACTGGGGGTACAGGATAATGACAGGCTGACACTGGGGTACAGGATAATGACAGGCTGACACTGGGGGTACAGGATAATGACACTGACACTGGGGGTACGGGATAATGACAGGCTGACACTCGGGGTACAGGATAATGACAGGCTGACACTCGGGGTACAGGATATTGACAGGCTGACACTGGGGTACAGGATAATGACAGGCTGACACTGGGGGTACAGGATAATGACAGGCTGACACTTGGGGTACAGGATAATGACAGGCTGACACTGGGGGTACAGGATAATGACAGGCTGACACTGGGGGTACAGGATAATGACAGGCTGACACTGGGGTACAGGATAATGACAGGCTGACACTGGGGGTACAGACTAATGACACTGACACTGGGGGTACAGGATAATAACAGGCTGACACTGGGGGTACAGACTAATGACACTGACACTGGGGGTACAGGATAATGACAGGCTGACACTGGGGGTACAGACTAATGACACACACTGGGGGTACAGGATAATGACAGGCTGACACTCGGGGTACAGGATAATGACAGGCTGACACTCGGGGTACAGGATAATGACAGGCTGACACTCGGGGTACAGGATATTGACAGGCTGACACTGGGGTACAGGATAATGACAGGCTGACACTGGGGTACAGGATAATGACAGGCTGACACTCAGGGTACAGGATAATGATACTTGGGGTACAGGATGACACTCTGGGTACTGTATTAGCCCCACTCCTGACTCTAGACCTCCCCTCTGCTCCCAGCCTGTATTGGTACATCTCTCTGCCAGTCTCGGGGTGTTTATCTAGGACACCCAGTTTTTGTCTGATTTATGGTTGCCCCCCTCCTCTCTTGCTGTCCCCGTCATTGAGTCACTGCTGGGTGATGATTTTGCAACGATGTTGTACTTTATGGTTGCTGCTTTCTGGGCAGGATCATTGATCGGTGGATCTTCTACTCACCCCAATATGAAGACAGATATCAGATAGAAATTTGGGCATTTTTTACAACTGAACTTCCCATCTCCACCTGTTAGACATGGCAGGGCTGCAGGTACTTATGGAGCTCAGACTCCTCCTCTTACTGGGCAAGTGTCACAGAATTACCCTAAAACCTCCACCTTTCAAAGCCCTCCAGAAACATAAGTGGTGTAACCGCAGAGCGGTATATCGGGTACTCCGTGACCCCCTATAACTCCCGCACCTTCCATCAGAGGCCATGGAACAAGAGCAGTATAGGAAGTTTATGGGCTGCGCTCCTCATATAGGTTAGCGGTCGCAAGTGATAGTGATCTGTGGGGGTCGCTGCAAAGTTTTGGATAGATCATGAATTACAGATGGGAAGGGGTCTGACACCTGGGCCCCCACCAGTCAGACAAGTGCTGCGGTCTCTGCACACATGTCCAAGGACAGCGCCATGCGTTATAGTGGCTTTGATTGGTATTGCAGCTCAGACTTATTCACTTGAATTGGACTGAGCTATGAACAGGTCTAGTGACTGGTGAAAGTGACATCACATGGCCTGTGAAGCAGAATCGGCGAACAGCTGATCCGCTGGGGCCCTAGATTTCGTATCCCTGCAAATCTTACATTGATGACCTGTCCTCTTAGTAGGGTGCCCCAAAACCTCTCACATTACAATTTAGGAACAGCATAAATAAGTTACAGAGTTGTAGCTCCGTATCATACCACAGGGTGGCAGTCCAGGACAGTAAACCAAGTCAGAGGTGACTAAAGGGTTGTCCAGGAATTTAACCCCTTGGGAACGTAGCTCAAAGGCCTCATTTTACAAATCTGACATGTGTCACTTTATGCGGTAATAACTTTGAGACGCTTTATGTTATCAAAGCGATTCTAAGATTGTTTTTTCGTGACACCTTGTACTTCGTGTCAGTGGCAAATTGTGGTCGATATGTTTTGTCTTTCATTATCAAAAAGTCATTTCCCAAATTTTCAAGAGTCATTTTTCAAGGGACCAGTTCAGTTCTGAGGGGTCCTTGAAAGGCCTCTCTGATGGGAACCCCCATAAATCACCCCATTCTCTAAACCGCACCTCTGAAAGAATCCAAAACAGCATTTAGGAAGGTTCTTAGCCCTTTCAGCATTTCACAGCAATGAAAAAAAAAAAAATGGAGATGAAATTTACACTTTTCAATTTCTGTCACTAATATATTCATAGGATTTATACCTTCACTATGGGTTAAAGGAGAAAATACATTCCATATCTGAGCAGGAAATTGTCCCAACGTGGATGTAACTGATGTATGGGCACATGGTAGGGTAAAGAATGGAAGCAGCGCTATTGGGATTTTGGAGGGCAGATTTTGCTGGAATCTGTTTCAGGCACCATGTTGCATTTGCAAAGCCCCTGCAGTGCCCGAACAGTGGAACCCCCCTCCCCTCCTCCCCAATGACCCCATTTTGGAAACTACACTCCTCAAGGAAATTAGCAAGGGGTATAGCGAGCACTTTGACCCTACAGGTGAGTCACAGTTTTCTTTTGCCATTGAGATGTGAAAATTAAAAATGACTTTTTTACAATAAAATGTCACTTTAGCCCCAAATTTTTCATCTTCACAAGGGATTAAAGAAGAAATTGCACCCCACATTTTGTTACATAATTTCTCCCATGATCAACCCCTCCCATGTCAGGATGCAGTCTGGCTTTGGGGTGAGGGTATCGGTACCACGCAGAGGGGCAGGGGGGCTGCCGTTACCATGAATTGTGGTCAGTACATCACTCTTGTCTTTATACTTGACCCCCAGCATGTTCTCATTGCAGACCACCCTACTCTCACCCCTTCTGAGGGGCTGCACAATCTGTGCCCTACGGTGGCCTCTCTGATTTCTGCGCACCGTCCCACAGGCTGCAGTTCCTCTGGATCTGCGGCACCTAAACAGTGGGACGCCGGTGTAGAAGTTCTCCACGTAGAGGTGATAACCCGGGTCCAGCAGTGGCTGCAGCAAATCTCACACTAATCCCACTAAACTCCTAGGATTGGGGGCATTCTGGGGGCTCAATCCTTGTGTCCCTTCCTTCATACACCCTAAACTTGTGGTGTCCCGTGAGCTGCTCTCGCACAGTTTGTACATGTTAGTGCCGTACCGCGCCCTCTTACTGGGAGGTATTCGCAGAATTTCACCTCCCTTTGATACTGATCAGAGACTCCTCTATAGGAATGTTCAGATCTGGGATGTGACGCTGCAGATGTGGCACTAAAGTGGTCACTGACTGGCCTGACTTTGTATAGACGGTCAGAGTTTGGGGCACTTCGGGGCGGGCGCTGTGTATTATCATTATAGTGTAAGAATTTTAGGATCATTTCACAGCGTGTCCTGGTCATGGCCATTCTAGAGATTGGAGTCTTATACAAGAAGTCTGGACAATACTGGCTAATACTTAATATGTCCATATGGAGAACAAGACCCCAGAATATTTCCATCTCTGCTGCAGTTACTGGGGGCCACCTCCGGGGTCTGCTATAGGAGGAGGGGGCATTTTGTTCTATAAATTGCTGGCCACATAAATTTGTTTGGGCCGCCATAAAATCTATAAAATCATCCGAGAAAAAGACAATTTCTGTGAATCCTTCAGTCTCAGTTTGGATTCCTGACCTGGCCACAAGGTCAGGAAGCTGAGGCCGATCATTTTCTGGGGGTCGGGGGCCACATTGGGTCAGGAGCGGCCTCAGCAATTGTTCTGGGGTCTCCTTTGGGGTCGCTCATCACTGGACGATGATGTGGAGGGGGAAGGAAATATAGAGGAATGGGGCATCTCCCTCGCTGGCGGTGTCAGAGGTCAGTAAGACATTCGCCTCTTCTGCTGAATACAGTATCTGGGACACTTGGTGTATGTCTTATTACACGTCTATAGAAACTTTCCTTCTTGGACCTTTCTTAGACATGTGGGGTGTATGTTCTGATCCAACACGTGTATATATGTAAGAAATATAACCAGAAATAAGAGAGAGCTTTTAGGACAAGGCCTTCATTTCTATCTAAAAACTGAGCAGGTTCCGGTCAGAAATGTCTATCAGTGACGGCCGCTCGGCGCCGCAGGACGCAGACAAGAAGACGACTTGTACGTGTACAGTATAAAAGACCCTGACCAATAAGCTATGTAATATTTGTTCTATAGATAGAAACTTCTACCTATCTATATACTGTATACATTTATAGCAATTCTAACTCAATATAACTAAAACTGAGGTTACTAGAAAAAGAACTCTGCAGCCAAAAAATATTTAGCAGAGGCCCGAACAGTAATCTAGGTCACTGAACGGAGCTGTGCGGGAGAGAGGGATGGAAAAAAAAAAAAAGAGCACAGTCCGACCCATGGCAGCGATGGGAGGGGGCGCCACTGCACACCCTCAATGCTCCATAGTGATTGGTGCTATGTATGGCTGCATTTACACCGCTCAGATGTCGCCTCATGAACCCCCATTGATCGGTGCGGGTTTGCATGGGCCTTGCACATGGCGGGAATACTTACTTGACACATCATTCCTCCTGTGCTGTATAGATTGTAGGACTTACCCCTGCTGATGTGCGCATGACAGTCCTGCATGTGTTATGTGCTGTACCAGTCCCTGTATTCTCCATGGTCAGCTGATCAGCAGTGCATTTAACCCCTTCCTGCCGCAAGCTTCTTTTATGATTTTTTATTTTCATTTTTGACTCCCCGCCTTCCAAACCCCATAACGTTGTTATTTTTACGATCACAGAGCCATAAGGGGGCTTAATGTTTGTGGGACAAATTGTACTTTGTAATGGTATCATGTAATATTCTGTACGATGTACTGGGAAGCTGGAAAAATTTCTGAATGGGGTGGAATTGGAGAAAAACTGTGTTTGTGGGACTTTCTTATGGGCTTTGTTTTTATGGTGTTCACTGTATTCTGAGGGTCGTACGTTTTCGGGGATACCAAATTTATATAGTTTTTTTTTTTTTTTTTACATTTTAATCCCTTAAAGTCCAAAACGTTCCTGTAACTTTTTTATATTTCCAAGTACAGGGATACATAGGGCGTTTTTGTTTTGCGGGCCCATCTTTACTCTATATTTATACCATTTTTGGGAATGTCCGATGTTTTGATCACTTTTTACAAAAATTTCGCAAACAGCAAAAAAAACCCGCCGGTTTGCCACTTTATTTTTTCCGCTATGGAGTTCGCCATATGGGAAAAATATTTTTTTGTTTGTAGACCGGGCGTTTTTATTTTTTATTATTTTTTAATATTTTTAAATACTTTTTTTAAATTTTTTTTTTTAACTATTTTATTAGCCCCCCCCCCAGTTGCAGGTCCCATAGACTGCAATACAACTATACTGTAGTCTATGGGATTGTCGCTACATAGCTATAGAGGCTGATCATAGACCATCCTCAATAGCTATAATAGAGTGACAGATATGCCAGTTAGGCTCTCTATTGTCAGGTGGGCGGTCTTGGGCTGGAGCTGATAGTCTGGGACCGCCCACCTAAAGTACACAACTTAATTAGCATATTCAATGCTGAAACTAACATCACCAACTGCTCAGGAATGGCGGGGGCCAGAGAATATTCTAACCGCACCAGAATCATGGAGAGCAGCTATCGAAGGATGCAAAGAGTTAGAGTTGGTGGAGGAGGTGAGCGGTCTTCTTTACATGACGATTATTGTTAGATTACAATAGCAGTTCACGACTTTTTCACAGTGTACTATCTACGACTGCCATATGTACCATCAGAACACAAAAAGATTGATGACACCGGCCTACTAGGATTAGTGACACCGGCCTACTAGGATTAGTGACACCGGCCTACTAGGATTGGTGACACCGGCCTACTAGGATTAGTGACACCGGCCTACTAGGATTAGTGACACCGGCCTACTAGGATTGGTGACACCGGCCTACTAGGATTAGTGACACCGGCCTACTAGGATTAGTGACACCGGCCTACTAGGATTAGTGACACCGGCCTACTAAGATTGATGACACCGGCGAATCTTGCCAAGGACAACATCTGGAAGGAGTTTGTATGTTCTCCCGTGTTTGCGTGGGTTTCCTCCGGGTTCTCCGGTTTCCTCCCACACCCCAGAGACATCCTGATATGGAATGTAGATTGTGAGCCCTGTATGGGACAGTGAGTGACAATGTGTGTACAGCGCTGCGGAATATGATGGCGCTATACAAGTAAGCATAATAAGTAAAGGATATAAGTAATGTTACATTATAAGACTTGTACACATTGCTATTCTAGGATATGGTAGAGAGGGAACACTACAGCAAATAACTGTATAAGGCCGGGGCCACACTTGTGAAAACGCCACGACTTGAGTTTTACAGTCCCCTGCAGACTGGATGGGATTTTGGCTAATCCCATCCACACATTGCAGCAAAATATCCGCAGCGGACACGCTGTGATTTAAAAACCATTGCATTTATGTAAATCGCAGCATGTGAATTATACCTACGGAAATGCTGACGTTTTCTGTATAGGTATTATAGGGACAGAGTAAAACTCTGCGGATGTGATGCGTTTCTGCCGCGTTTTTTTTTTTCCACAGTGGTTTTTGGCTGTGGCTCGCCTTACATGGGGCCTTAGCCTAAAGGATTGTTCAGACTGAAACTTTTATCCTGATTTCACATCAAGCCTGGGTAAGTTGTGAAAGAACCTATATGTAAATGGTCCTTGGTGCAAAAAAGGTTGGGGACCGCTACTCTAGATCACACAAGAAGGGAGACAGGCACCCTCCTCTAGAACAACAGCCCCCTATGCATAGACACAAGAGTAGCTCCTATTATTTAAAGGGGTTGTCCGGGATAAAATAAAAATTAACCCCTACACTAAACCCCCTCCATCCGCCTAACTTCTAATTTACTAACTTAAAAAAATGCGTAATTACCTAGATAACCAGGGTGGTCATGTGACCGCCCCAGTCACACTTTCTGATAATCTGGTGATGTTCCGTTTCCGGAAAAAGAACATCACCAATACTCTCCCCTCCTCCTTAGTAGTGGGCAGGATAGCTTAGCTACGGAGACAGGGAGGGGGGTGTAATGGAGTGAGAGAGGAAGGGGCAGTGACAGGGAGGTAGTGTGGAAGGTACACGGGAAGTTACATAGTAAGAAGCTAACACTATGTAAACAAATGCAGAAGATGCCAGGAGCTCCCAGAGAAACCCAGAAATCACTCAAAACACTACTAAAAGTATATGGGTGCACATTTAACCCATTAATAGCACTAACACACCTTTAAAAAAAATAAACATTTTTGCTCAGAAAACCCCTGTAAGGCTCTAGACAAAAAATGATGGATTCAATCAGTAGTTAATAAATATTACATTAACGTTCAGACATATTACTTATTATGGTGGAAACATTTTCTAAATGAAAGAAGCAAAAGCGATAACCACATTAAGGCCCTTATATTTCACACACAAAACTCTGTAGGTCCATTGTGCTTCTTTTTGCAGTATTTTTTTTTTTTTTTAATCAGAAATACCGCCTAGATATAAGGGCATATTCTATCTATGCCTTAAAATGCTACATTATACGGACAAAATGATATTCACACATATGTTTGGCCAGGGGGTGATCTTCACAGCGAGAGCTATTACCTATATGATCTAGAATTCTTTGTCTTAATTCACTCTTTGTCTTGCCATGTAAGTAAGTGGGCCAAGGACATGTAGCCATGTAGACAACCCTGGACATTGTGCAATTAATATAGTCCCTGTATACATGGCCTGTATACATACAAAACTGAGGCTACATATGTGTGTTACATAAATATAATGTTTAATATGTGATACATAAATATGAAATATGATGCATGCTACTTAAATATCATATGTGATGTGTGCTGCATAAATATCATATGTGATGTTTGCTACATAAATATAATATTTTATGTGTGATACATTAATATAATATGTGATGTGAGCTACATAAATATAATATGTGATGTGTGTTACATAAATATAATATTTAACATGTGCTACATAAATATAATATTTATATGCTAAGTAAATAAACTATGTGATGTTTGCTACATAAATATAATATGTGATGTTTCCTACATAAATATATTATGTGATGAGTGTTACATAAATATAATATTTAATATGTTCTACATAAATATATGTAATGTATGCTACATAAATATAATATTTAATATGTGCTTCAAAATATAATATGGGTATGATGTGTGCTACATAAACATAATTATAGATATGTAAGAAATAAATATGTGTGATGTATGCTACATAAATATAACATTTAATATGTTCTACATAAATATATGTCAATAATTTGTGTTGCATAAATATAATGATATGTAACAAATAAATATAATATGTGATTTTTGCTACAAAAATATTATATGTGATGTATGCTACATAATTATAATATTTAATATATGCTAAATTAATATAATGATTTTGCTACTTAAATATAATATGTGATATTTGCTACATAAATATAATATGTGATGTATGCGAAGTAAATATACTATGTAATGTTTGCTACATAAATATAATATTTAATATATGCTACATAAATATAAAATATGATTCATGCTACATAAATATCATATGTGATGTGTGCTATATAATCGTTGATTATGATGTTAATCTGTTTTCCCTTAGTCCCAACAGCAGCATGATATGGGGTATTCCTGCCCCTGTGTGCTGGTAGGACAGGTGGAACATTTAATTAGCATAATTTATGCATTACTACATTACCCTATAAGAGGGCAAAGAGACCTCCCCCCTTGTGTAAGTTATGAAGTAAAAAATTTCCAAATTTAGGGAGGGAAGCTTGTGCTGCTGTTGGGACTAAGAGAAAACAGATTAACATAATAATCAACGATTCCCTTACATCCCACAGCAGCACAATATGGGGATATAGCAAGTAATTCCCTTAGGGAGGGTTTCCCTGCTGTACAATACTTAGGACTGACTAACCAAAGGCAGTCTCCACAGAACTCTGAACCTCTAGATGATAATGTTTTATAAAGGCTAGGTGAGCCGACCAAGAAGCAGCCGCACAGATCCGATCCAAAGGTAAGGTCCAGTTCTCAGCCCAAGAGGTTGGTACAGCCCTGGTTGAATGGGCTGTACAAAATTCAGGTGGAGCTAACCCCTGAGCAAAAAGAGACTTTCATTGCCTCCTTGATCCACCTAGACAAGGTAAGCTTGGAAGCCCTGAGACCTTTGTCTCTACCATACATGTTGACAAGGAGATTCCCGCTCTCCTAAAGGACCGTGTGCATAAGAGGTAAATCTGGAGACACCTCACAACATCTAGGTGTGTGCAGTTTTTTATCCTCTTCAGAGGAAGGGGAAGGAAAAAACACAGGTAAAGAAATTAATTGATTAATATTGGTGCGGGAAGGCACCTTAGGGTTAAACCCAGGAAGAAACCTAAGTTGGACCCTATCTGCAAAAAAAGGATATATAAGGTTCCTTGGAAGAGAAAGCCTGGAGCATACTCACCCTTTTGGCTGAAGTGATGCCTAACAGAAAAAGGTGGTTTTAAAGGCAAGAAATTTAAGATCTACCTACTCCAAAGGTTCAAAAGGAGAACAAAGACCTGAAAGAACAGACCAGGCCACTTTGATCAATCTTTCCTTGCAGGTGTTAAGGAAATCTCCATGTGGTCTGAGTCCAACAGATACCCCAGGAACTTCCTGCGGGTTGAGGGAACTATATCTGACTTCTCCCAATTTATTAGCCAACCCAAACTCTGGAGAAGGGAATGGCTATCAGTAATGGCTGGAGCAAAACAGATTCTGACTGGGCTTTTATTAGCCAGTCATCCAGGTATGGCACTACAAAAGGCCCTGAAGCCTGAAAGAGGCGGCTATAGGAGCTACAACCTTAGTGAAGGTATGAGGAGCTGAAGTGATGCCTAGGGCAGGGCTGCAAACTGAAGATGCTTCCTGTCCGGAGGATATATTGGGACATGCAGATAGGCATCTTTAGATCTAAGGTGACGAAAACTTCGACCTGTTGCAAAGGGATGTCACAGATTTTACGGTCTCCATAAGAAAATGTTTTTTTTTTTTTCTTTATGAAGCAATTCAGATATCTTAAATCTATAATTATTCTCCAGCTGCCTGATGGTTCTGGCCCCAGAAAATTGGGGAGACACCGAATCCTTCCTCCAAGGGGGGAACTCTTCCAAAGCCCCCTTGCGGATGTAATCATGAATGGAGAATTCCAATATATCCTACTGAGCCACAGGAAGGGAGCGGGTTATGACCTGTCCCACCACACAGGACAGAAAAAAACACAAGGGGGAGGTCTCTTTGCCCTCTTATAGGGTAACGTAGTAATGCATAAATTATGCTAATTAAAAGTTCTGCAGGAATACCCCATATTGTGCTGCTATGGGATGTAAGGGAAATATAATTCATGATATATGCTGCTTAAATTTAATATGTAATGTTTGCTCCATAAATATAATATGTGATGTATGCTTAGTAAATAAATTTTATATGTGCTACATAAATATAATATGTAATGTTTGATATATAAATATAATATGTAATGTTTGAAACATAAATAAAATATATTTGCAACATAAATATAATATGTGATGTGTGTTACATAAATATAATATGTGATGTGTGCTACATAAATATAATATTTAATATGTGCTACAAAAATATAATATGTGAATGATGTGTGCTACATACTTAATATGTGTGTTACATAAAAGTAATTAATGATATGTAACAAATAAATATAATATGTGATTTTAGCTACAAAAATATAATATTTGAAGTTTGCTACATAAATAAAATATTTAATATATGCTACATGAATATAATATATGATGTATTCTACAAAATTTAATATGTGATGTGTGCTACATAAATATATTGAATATATGCTACATAAATATAATATATGATGTTTGCTACATAAATATAATATGTGATATTTTCTACATAAATATAACATTTAATATGTGCTACATAAATAAAAAGATGATGCATGCTACTTAAATATCATATGTGATGTGTGCTACATAAATATAATATGTGATGTATGCTATATAAATATAATATTTAATATGTGCTACATAAATATATGTCAAAAATGTATTTTATGTAAATATAATTAATGATATGCAACAAATAAATATAGTATGTGATTTTTGCTACAAAAATATATGTGATGTGTGCTATATAAACATAATATTTAATATATGCTAAATGAATATAATATATGATGTTTGCTACTTAAATATAATATGTGATATTTGCAACATAAATATAATATGTGATAACTGCTATATAAATATAATATGTGATGTGTGCTACATAAATATAATATGTGATGTATGCTACATAAATATATTGAATATGTGCTACATAAATATAATATAAGATGTTTGCTACATAAATATAATATGTGATGTGTGCTACATAAATATAATATTGAATATGTGCTACAAAATATAATATGTGAATGATGTGTGCTACACAAATATAATTATAGATATGTAAGAAATAAATACAATATGTGATTTTTGCTACATAAATATAATATGTGATGTATGCTACATAAATATATTATTTAATATGTGCTACATAAATATAAAGATGATGCATGCTACTTAAATATCATATGTGATGTGTACTACATAAATATAATATGTAATGCTTGCTACATAAATATAATATGTGATGTATGCTATATAAATATAATATTTAATATGTGCTACATAAATATATGTCAAAAATGTATTTTATGTAAATATAATTAATGATATGCAACAAATAAATATAGTATGTGATTTTTGCTACAAAAATATATGTGATGTGTGCTATATAAGCATAATATTTAATATTTGCTAAATGAATATAATATATGATGTTTGCTACTTAAATATAATATGTGATATTTGCAACATAAATATAATATGTGATAACTGCTATATAAATATAATATGTGATGTGTGCTACATAAATATAATATGTGATGTATGCTACATAAATATATTGAATATGTGCTACATAAATATAATATAAGATGTTTGCTACATAAATATAATATTGAATATGTGCTACAAAATATAATATGTGAATGATGTGTGCTACACAAATATAATTATAGATATGTAAGAAATAAATACAATATGTGATTTTTGCTACATAAATATAATATGTGATGTATGCTACATAAATATATTATTTAATATGTGCTACATAAATATAAAGATGATGCATGCTACGTAAATATATGTGATGTGTGCTACATAAATATAATTAATGATGTATTCTACATAAAAATAATATGTGATGTGTGCTAGATAAATATAATGTGATGTGTGCTACATTAACATAATATGTGATGTATGTTGCATAAATATAATAGATGATGTTTTGCTACGTAAATATATGTGAATATAATGTGTTACATAAATATACCTATTGATATGTAAGAAATAAATATATGTGATTTTGTTACATAAATATAATATGTACATCCTACATCCTACATGTATATCCTACATAAATATAATACTTATTATGTGCTACATAAAAATAAAGTCGATGTATGCTACTTAAATATCATATGTAATGTGGGCTACATAAATATTATATGTCATGTACGCTACATAAATATAATATGTGATGTGTGCTACATGAATATATGTGAATAATGTGTGTTACATAAATATAATTAATTATATGTAACAAATAAATATAATATGTGATTTTTGCTACAAAAATATAATATGTGATGTATGCGACATAAATATAATATTTAATATATGCTGCATAAATATAAAATATGATGCATGCTACTTAAATATCATATCTGGTGTGTGCTACATGAATTTAATATGTGATGTATGCTACATAAATATATTGAATATGTGCTACATAAATATAATATAAGATGTTTGCTGCATAAATATAATATGTGATGTTTGCTACATAAATATAATATTTTATTATGTGCTGTAAAATATAATATGTGAATGATATGTGCTACACAAATATAATTATAGATATGTAAGAAATAAATACAATATGTGATTTTTGCTACATAAATATAATATGTGATGTATGCTATATAAGTATATTATTTAATATGTGCTACATGAATATAAAGATGATGCATGCTACTTAAATATCATATGTGATGTGTGCTTCATAAATATTATATGTGATGTGTGTTACAGAAATATAATATTTAATGCGTGCTACATAAATATATGTGAATAATGTGTGTTACATAAAAGTAATTAATGATATGTAACAAATAAATATATGTGATCTTTGCTACAAAAATATAATATGTGATGTGTGCTACATAAATATAATATGTAATGCTTGCTTCATATATATATATATATATATATATATATATATATGATATGTGCTACAAAAATATAATATGTGATGTGTGCTACATTAATATAATATGTGATGTGTGCTACATAAATATAATATTTAATATGTGCTACATAAATATATGTGAATAATGTGTGTTACATAAAAGTAATTAATGATATGTAACAAATAAATATGTGATTTTTACTACAAAAATATAATATTTGATGCATTCTACTTAAATATAATGTGTTGTGTGCTACATAAATATAATATGTGATGTGTGCTACATAAATATGTGATGTGTGCTACATAAATATAAAAAAGTAATGCTTGCTACATAAATATAAAATATGATGCATGCTATATAAATATAATATGTGATGTGTGCTACATAAAAATATGTCATGTGTGCTACATAAATATAATATGTGATATGTGCTACACAAATATAAAATTTAATATGTGCTACATAAATATATGTGAATAGTGTGTGCTAAATAAATATAAAATGTGATGTGTGCTACATAAATATAATATTTAGTATATGCTACATGAATATAAAATATGATGCATGATACTTAAAAATCATATGTGATGTGTGCTTCCTAAATATAATATGTGATATGTGTTACATAAATAAAATATTTAATATGTGCTACATCAATATAGTATGTGATGTTTGCGGTATAAATAGAATATTTAATATGTGCTACAAAAAATAATATGTGAATGATGTGTGCTACAAAAATATATTTACAGATATGTAAAAAATAAATATATGTGATTTTGTTACATAAATATTATGTGATGAATGCTACATAAATATAATACTTAATATGTGCTACATAAATATAAAAATGATACATGCTACTGAAGTATCATATATAATGTATGCTACATAAAAATAATGTGTGATGTATGCTACATAAATATATGTCTTGTGTAATACATAAATTTAATATGTAATGCTTGCTCTGTATATATATGTGATGTGTGTCACATAAATGCAATATGTAATGCTTGCTACATAAATGTAATATGTTATCTCTGCTACTTAAATATGTCATGTGTGCTACATAAATATAATATGTGATGTATGCTACATAAATATATTTAATATGTGCTACATAAATATATGTGAATAATCTGTATTACATGAAAGTAATTAATAATATGTGACAAATAAATATAATATGTGATTTTTACTACAAAAATATAATATTTGATGTATGCTACATAAATATAAAATATGATGCATTCTACTTAAATATAATATGTATTGTGTGCTTCATAAATATAATATGTGATGTGTGCTACATAAATACATGTAATGCTTGCTACATGAATAGAAATATGATGCATGCTACTTAAATATCATGTAATGTGTGCTAAATAAATATAATATATGATGTATGCTAAATAAATATATGTGATGTTTACTACATAAATACAATATATGATGTATTCTATATGAATTTAATATGTGATGTATGCGATATAAATATAATATTTAATATATGCGACATAAATATAAAATATGATGCATGCTACTTAAGTATCATATGTGGTGTGTGCTGCATAAATATAATATGTGATGTATGCTACATAAATATAGTGAATATGTGCTATATAAATATAATATATAATGTTTGCTACATAAATAAAATATGTGATGTTCACTACATAAATATAATATTTGATATGAGCTACATAATTATATGTAGTGCATGCTACAAAAATATAATTTGTGATGTGTGCTACATAAATATAATATGTGATATATTCTAAGTAAATATACTATGCGATGTGTGCTTCATAAATATTATATGTGATGTGTGTTACAGAAATATAATATTTAATATATGCTAAATAAATATACTATGTGATGTTTGCGGCATAAATATAATATTTAATATGTGCTACAAAAATAATATGTGAATGATGTGTGGTATATAAATATAATTATAGATATGTAAGAAATAAATATAATATGTGATTTTTGCTACAAAAATATAATATGTGATGTGTGCTACATAAATATTTTATTTAATATGTGCTACATAAATATAAATATGATGTATGCTACTTAAAAATCATATGTAATGTGTCCTACATAACTATAATATGTGATGTGTGCTACATAAAAATAAAATGTGATGTTTGCTACATAAATATAATGTTTAATATGTGCTACAAAAATATAATATTTGAATGATGTGTGTTACATAAATATAAACATATAGATGTAATAAATAAATAAATATAATATGTGATGTGGGCTACATTAATATTTTATTTAATATGTGCTACATAAATATAAATATGATGCATGCTACTTAATTATCATACGTGATGTGTGCTACAAAAAATATAATATGTGATGTATGCTACATAAATATAATAATGATGTATTCTACATAAATATATGTGATTTTTGCTACATAAATATAATATGTGATGTGTGCTATATAAATATATGTGGTGCTTGCTACATAAATATAATTTGTGATGTGTGCTTCATAAATATAATATGTGATGTATGCTAAGGAAATATACTATAAGATGTTTGCTACACAAGTACATATGATGTTTGCTACATAAATATATTATTGAATATGTGCTAAAAATATAATATGTCAATGATGTGTGCTACACAAATATAATTATAGATATGTAAGAAATAAATACAATATGTGATTTTTGCTACATAAATATATGTGATGTTTGCTACATAAATATTTTATTTAATATGTGCTACATAAATATAAATATGATGCATGCTACTTAAATATCATATGTGATGTGTGCTACATAAATTTAATATGTGAAGTATACTACATAAATATAATAATGATGTATTCTACATAAATATAAGTGATGTTTGCTAAATACATATAATATGTGATGTGTGCTACATTAATATATGTGATGTGTGCTACATAAATAAAATATTTAATATGTGCTACGTAAATATATGTGAATAATGTCTGTTACAAAAATATAATTAATTATATGTAACAAATGAATATAATATGTAATTTTTGCTACATAAATATATGTGATGTGGGCTACATTAATATTTTATTTAATATGTGCTACATAAATATAAAGATGATGCATGCTACTTAAATATCATATGTGATGTGTGCTTCATAAATATTATATGTGTATGTTATAGAAATATAATATTTAATATGTGCTAAATAAATATACTATGTGATGTTTGCGGCATAAATATATTTAATATGTGCTACAAAAATAAAATGTGAATGATGTGTGCTACATAAATATAACTATAGATATGTAAGAAATAAATGTAATATGTGATTTTTGCTACATAAATATAATATGTGATGTGTGCTTCATAAATATATGTGGTGCAATATTATATAAATATAATATTGAATATGTGCTACAAAATATATGTGAATGATGTGTGCTACACAAACATAATTATAGATATGTAAGAAATAAATACGATATGTAATTTTTGCTACATAAATATAATATGTGATGTGTGCTACATAAATATTTTATTTAATATGTGCTACATAAATATAAATATGCTGTATGCTACTTAAATATTATATGTAATGTGTGCTACATAAATATAAGATGTCATGTGTGCTACATAAAAATATGTGATGTGTGCTACATAAATATAATGTTTAATATGTGCTACAAAAATATAGTATGTGAATGATGTGTGCTACATAAATATAAATATGTAAGAAATAAATATAATATGTGATTTTTGCTACATAAATATATGTGATGTATGCTACATCAATATTTTATTTAATATATGCTACATAAATATAAATATGATCTATGCTACTTAAATATATGTGATGTGTGCTACATCAATATTTTATTTAATATATGCTACATAAATATAAATATGATCTATGCTACTTAACTATCATATGTAAAATGTCCTACATAAATATAATGTGTGATGTATGCTACCTAAATATATGTCTTGTGTGATACATAAATTTAATATGTAATGCTTGCTCTATATATATATGTGATGTGTGTTACATAAATGCAATATGTAATGCTTGCTACATAAATGTAATATGTTATCTCTGCCACTTAAATATATGTCATGTGTGCTACATAAATATCATATGTGATGTATGCTACATAAATATATTTAATATGTGCTACATAAATATATGTGAATAATGTGTATCACATAAAAGTAATTAATGATATGTGACAAATAAATATAATATGTGATTTTTACTACAAAAATATATTTGATGTATGCTACATAAATATATTTAATATATGCTACATAAATATAAAATATGATGCATTCTACTTAAATATAATATGTATTGTGTGCTTCATAAATATAATATGTGATGTGTGCTACATAAATATATGTAATGCTTGCTACATAAATAGAAATATGCATGCTACTTAAATATCATATGTAATGTGTGCTAAATAAATATAATATATGATGTATGCTAAATAAATATATGTGATGTTTACTACATAAATATAATATATGATGTATTCTATATGAATTTAATATGTGATGTATGCAATATAAATATGATATTTAATATATGCTACATAAATATAAAATATGATGCATGCTACTTAAGTATCATATGTGGTGTGTGCTGCATAAATATAATATGTGATGTATGCTACATAAATATAGTGAATATGTGCTATATAAAGATAATATATAATGTTTGCTACATAAATAAAATATGTGATGTTCACTGCATAAATATAATATTTGATATGAGCTACATAATTATATGTAGTGCATGCTACAAAAATATAATTTGTGATGTGTGCTACATAAATATAATATGTGATATATTCTAAGTAAATATACTATGTGATGTGTGCTTCATAAATATTATATGTGATGTGTGTTACAGAAATATAATATTTAATATATGCTAAATAAATATACTATGTGATGTTTGCGGCATAAATATAATATTTAATATGTGCTACAAAAATAATATGTGAATGATGTGTGGTATATAAATATAATTATAGATATGTAAGAAATAAATATAATATGGGATTTTTGCTACAAAAATATAATATGTGATGTGTGCTACATAAATATTTTATTTAATATGTGCTACATAAATATAAATATGATGTATGCTACTTAAAAATCATATGTAATGTGTCCTACATAACTATAATATGTGATGTGTGCTACATAAAAATAATATGTGATGTTTGCTACATAAATATAATGTTTAATATGTACTACAAAAATATAATATTTGAATGATGTGTGTTACATAAATATAAACATATAGATGTAATAAATAAATAAATATAATATGTGATGTGGGCTACATTAATAATTTATTTAATATGTGCTACATAAATATAAATATGATGCATGCTACTTAAATATCATATGTGATGGGTGCTACAAAAAATATAATATGTGATGTATGCTACATAAATATAATAATGATGTATTCTACATAAATATATGTGATTTTTGTTACATAAATATAATATGTGATGTGTGCTATATAAATATATGTGGTGCTTGCTACATAAATATAATTTGTGATGTGTGCTTCATAAATATAATATGTGATGTATGCTAAGGAAATATACTATAAGATGTTTGCTGCACAAAAAAATATGATGTTTGCTACATAAATATAATATTGAATATGTGCTAAAAAATATAATATGTCAATGATGTGTGCTACACAAACATAATTATAGATATGTAAGAAATAAATACAATATGTGATTTTTGCTACATAAATATATGTGATGTTTGCTACATAAATATTTTATTTAATATGTGCTAAATAATTATAAATATGATGCATGCTACTTAAATATCATATGTGATGTGTGCTACATAAATTTAATATGTGAAGTATAATACATAAATATAATAATGATATATTCTACATAAATATAAGTGATGTTTGCTAAATACATATAATATGTGATGTGTGCTACATTAATATAATATGTGATGTGTGCTACATAAATATAATATTTAATATGTGCTACGTAAATATATGTGAATAATGTCTGTTACAAAAATATAATTAATTATATGTAACAAATGAATATAATATGTAATTTTTGCTACATAAATATATGTGATGTGGGCTACATTAATATTTTATTTAATATGTGCTACATGAATATAAAGATGATGCATGCTACTTAAATATCATATGTGATGTGTGCTTCATAAATATATGTGATGTATGTTACAGAAATATAATATTTAATATGTGCTAAATAAATATACTATGTGATATTTGCGGCATAAATAAATTTAATATGTGCTACAAAAATAATATGTGAATGATGTGTGCTACATAAATCTATCTATAGATATGTAAGAAATAAAATTAATATGTGATTTTTGCTACATAAATATAATATGTGATGTGTGCTTCATAAATATATGTGGTGCAATATTATATAAATATAATATTGAATATGTGCTACAAAATATAATATGTGAATGATGTGTGCTACACAAATATAATTATAGATATGTAAGTAATAAATACAATATGTGATTTTTGCTACATAAATATAATATGTGATGTGTGCTACATAAATATTTTATTTAATGTGTGCTACATAAATCTAAATATGATGTATGCTACTTAAATATCATATGTAATGTGTGCTACATAAATATAAGATGTCATGTGTGCTACATAAAAATAATGTGTGATGTCTGCTACACAAATATAATGTTTAATATGTGCTACAAAAATATAATATGTGAATGATGTGTGCTACATAAACATAAATATAAATATGTAAGAAATAAATATAATATGTGATTTTTGCTACATAAATATATGTGATGTGTGCTACATCAATATTTTATTTAATATATGCTACATAAATATAAATATGATCTATGCTACTTAAATATCATATGTAAAATGTCCTACATAAATATAATGTGTGATGTATGCTACCTAAATATATGTCTTGTGTGATACATAAATTTAATATGTAATGCTTGCTCTGTATATATATGTGATGTGTGTTACATAAATGCAATATGTAATGCTTGCTACATAAATGTAATATGTTATCTCTGCTACTTAAATATATGTCATGTGTGCTACATAAATATCATATGTGATGTATGCTACATAAATATATTTAATATGTGCTACATAAATATATGTGAATGTTTATCACATAAAAGAAATTAATGATATGTGACAAATAAATATATGTGATTTTTACTACAAAAATATAATATTTGATATATGCTACATAAATATATTTAATATATGCTACATAAATATAAAATATGATGCATTCTACTTAAATATAATATGTATTGTGTGCTTCATAAATATAATATGTGATGTGTGCTACATAAATATATGTAATGCTTGCTACATAAATAGAAATATGATGCATGCTACTTAAATATCATATGTAATGTGTGCTAAATAAATATAATATATGATGTATGCTAAATAAATATATGTGATGTTTACTACATAAATATAATATATGATGTATTCTATATGAATTTAATATGTGATGTATGCAATATAAATATGATATTTAATATATGCTACATAAATATAAAATATGATGCATGCTACTTAAGTGTCATATGTGGTGTGTGCTGCATAAATATAATATGTGATGTATGCTACATAAATATAGTGAATATGTGCTATATAAAGATAATATATAATGTTTGCTACATAAATAAAATATGTGATGTTCACTGCATAAATATGATATTTGTATGAGCTACATAATTATATGTAGTGCATGCTACAAAAATATAATTTGTGATGTGTGCTACATAAACATAAATATAAATATGTAAGAAATAAATATATGTGATTTTTGCTACATAAATATATGTGATGTGTGCTATATCAATATTTTATTTAATATATGCTACATAAATATAAATATGATCTATGCTACTTAAATATCATATGTAAAATGTCCTACATAAATATAATGTGTGATGTATGCTACCTAAATATATGTCTTGTGTGATACTTAAATTTAATATGTAATGCTTGCTCTGTATATATATGTGATGTGTGTTACATAAATGCAATATGTAATGCTTGCTACATAAATGTAATATGTTATCTCTGCTACTTAAATATATGTCATGTGTGCTACATAAATATAATATGTGATATATTCTAAGTAAATATACTATGTGATGTGTGCTTCATAAATATTATATGTGATGTGTGTTACAGAAATATAATATTTAATATATGCTAAATAAATATACTATGTGATGTTTGCGGCATAATTATAATATTTAATATGTGCTACAAAAATAATATGTGAATGATGTGTGGTATATAAATATAATTATAGATATGTAAGACATAAATATAATATGGGATTTTTGCTACAAAAATATAATATGTGATGTGTGCTACATAAATATTTTATTTAATATGTGCTACATAAATATAAATATGATGTATGCTACTTAAAAATCATATGTAATGTGTCCTACATAACTATATGTGATGTGTGCTACATAAAAATAATATGTGATATTTGCTACATAAATATAATGTTTAATATGTGCTTCAAAAATATAAAATTTGAATGATGTGTGCTACATAAATATAAACATATAGATGTAATAAATATATAAATATAATATGTGATGTGGGCTACATTAATATTTTATTTAATATGTGCTACATAAATATAAATATGATGCATGCTACTTAAATATCATATGTGATGTGTGCTACAAAAAATATAATATGTGATGTATGCTACATAAATATAATAATGATGTATTCTACATAAATATATGTGATTTTTGCTACATAAATATAATATGTGATGTGTGCTATATAAATATATGTGGTGCTTGCTACATAAATATAATTTGTGATGTGTGCTTCATAAATATAATATGTGATGTATGCTAAGGAAATATACTATAAGATGTTTGCTACACAAAAAAATATGATGTTTGCTACATAAATATAATATTGAATATGTGCTAAAAAATATAATATGTCAATGATGTGTGCTACACAAACATAATTATAGATATGTAAGAAATAAATACAATATGTGATTTTTGCTACATAAATATATGTGATGTTTGCTACATAAATATTTTATTTAATATGTGCTACATAATTATAAATATGATGCATGCTACTTAAATATCATATGTGATGTGTGCTACATAAATTTAATATGTGAAGTATAATACATAAATATAATAATGATATATTCTACATAAATATAAGTGATGTTTGCTAAATACATATAATATGTGATGTGTGCTACATTAATATAATATGTGATGTGTGCTACATAAATATAATATTTAATATGTGCTACGTAAATATATATGAATAATGTCTGTTACAAAAATATAATTAATTATATGTAACAAATGAATATAATATGTAATTTTTGCTACATAAATATATGTGATGTGGGCTACATTAATATTTTATTTAATATGTGCTACATAAATATAAAGATGATGCATGCTACTTAAATATCATATGTGATGTGTGCTTCATAAATATTATATGTGATGTATGTTACAGAAATATAATATTTAATATGTGCTAAATAAATATACTATGTGATGTTTGCGGCATAAATATATTTAATATGTGCTACAAAAATAATATGTGAATGATGTGTGCTACATAAATATAACTATAGATATGTAAGAAATAAAAGTAATATGTGATTTTTGCTACATAAATATAATATGTGATGTGTGCTTCATAAATATATGTGGTGCAATATTATATAAATATAATATTGAATATGTGCTACAAAATATAATATGTGAATGATGTGTGCTACACAAATATAATTATAGATATGTAAGTAATAAATACAATATGTGATTTTTGCTACATAAATATAATATGTGATGTGTGCTACATAAATATTTTATTTAATATGTGCTACATAAATATAAATATGATGTATGCTACTTAAATATCATATGTAATGTGTGCTACATAAATATAAGATGTCATGTGTGCTACATAAAAATAATGTGTGATGTCTGCTACATAAATATAATGTTTAATATGTGCTACAAAAATATAATATGTGAATGATGTGTGCTACATAAACATAAATATAAATATGTAAGAAATAAATATAATATGTGATTTTTGCTACATAAATATATGTGATGTGTGCTACATCAATATTTTATTTAATATATGCTACATAAATATAAATATGATCTATGCTACTTAAATATCATATGTAAAATGTCCTACATAAATATAATGTGTGATGTATGCTACCTAAATATATGTCTTGTGTGATACATACATTTAATATGTAATGCTTGCTCTGTATATATATGTGATGTGTGTTACATAAATGCAATATGTAATGCTTGCTACATAAATGTAATATGTTATCTCTGCTACTTAAATATATGTGATGTGTGCTACATAAATATAATATGTGATATATTCTAAGTAAATATACTATGTGATGTGTGCTTCATAAATATTATATGTGATGTGTGTTACAGAAATATAATATTTAATATATGCTAAATAAATGTACTATGTGATGTTTGCGGCATAAATATAATATTTAATATGTGCTACAAAAATAATATGTGAATGATGTGTGGTATATAAATATAATTATAGATATGTAAGAAATAAATATAATATGGGATTTTTGCTACAAAAATATAATATGTGATGTGTGCTACATAAATATTTTATTTAATATGTGCTACATAAATATAAATATGATGTATGCTACTTAAAAATCATATGTAATGTGTCCTACATAACTATAATATGTGATGTCTGCAACATAAAAATAATATGTGATGTTTGCTACATAAATATAATGTTTAATATGTGCTACAAAAATATAATATTTGAATGATGTGTGTTACATAAATATAAACATATAGATGTAATAAATAAATATAATATGTGATGTGGGCTACATTAATAATTTATTTAATATGTGCTACATAAATATAAATATGATGCATGCTACTTAAATATCATATGTGATGTGTGCTACAAAAAATATAATATGTGATCTATGCTACATAAATATAATAATGATGTATTCTACATAAATATATGTGATTTTTGCTACATAAATATAATATGTGATGTGTGCTATATAAATATATGTGGTGCTTGCTACATAAATATAATTTGTGATGTGTGCTTCATAAATATATGTGATGTATTCTAAGGAAATATACTATAAGATGTTTGCTACACAAATACATATGATGTTTGCTACATAAATATATTATTGAATATGTGCTAAAAAATATAATATGTCAATGATGTGTGCTACACAAATATAATTATAGATATGTAAGAAATAAATACAATATGTGATTTTTGCTACATAAATATATGTGATGTTTGCTACATAAATATTTTATTTAATATGTGCTACATAAATATAAATATGATGTATGCTACTTAAATATCATATGTAATGTGTGCTACATAAATATAAGATGTCATGTGTGCTACATAAAAATAATATTTGATGTATGCTACATAAATATAATGGTTAATATGTGCTACAAAAATATAATATGTGAATGATGTGTGCTACATACACATAAATATAAATATGTAAGAAATAAATATAATATGTGATTTTTGCTACATAAATATATGTGATGTGTGCTACATCAATATTTTATTTAATATATGCTACATAAATATAAATATGATCTATGCTACTTAAATATCATATGTAAAATGTTCTACATAAATATAATGTGTGATGTATGCTACCTAAATATATGTCTTGTGTGATACATAAATTTAATATGTAATGCTTGCTCTGTATATATATGTGATGTGTGTTACATAAATGCAATATGTAATGCTTGCTACATAAATGTAATATGTTATCTCTGCTACTTAAATATATGTCATGTGTGCTACATAAATATCATATGTTATGTATGCTACATAAATATATTTAATATGTGCTACATAAATATATGTGAATAATGTGTATCACATAAAAGTAATTAATGATATGTGACAAATAAATATAATATGTGATTTTTACTACAAAAATATAATATTTGATGTATGCTACATAAATATATTTAATATATGCTACATAAATATAAAATATGATGCATTCTACTTAAATATAATATGTATTGTGTGCTTCATAAATATAATATGTGATGTGTGCTACATAAATATATGTAATGCTTGCTACATAAATAGAAATATGATGCATGCTACTTAAATATCATATGTAATGTGTGCTAAATAAATATAATATATGATGTATGCTAAATAAATATATGTGATGTTTACTACATAAATATAATATATGATGTATTCTATATGAATTTAATATGTGATGTATGCAATATAAATATGATATTTAATATATGCTACATAAATATAAAATATGATGCATGCTACTTAAGTGTCATATGTGGTGTGTGCTGTCATTCTCTGATTGGACAGTGACAGCGAGCTCTGTATCCCACCCCCTTTCCTGCCCCTGCATCAATCTGCAGGTGCAGTAGAGAGATTAGTTATTATATCAGGCACAAAAACTAAATGCACTGATTGAATGCCCGAACTACAAACATATAAAATTATTTTTCCCATACAGAAGCGCAATAGCAGTGAATAAAAAAATACAATGGCCGAACCACCTTTTTCATAAATTTTCCAATAAAAAGTACAACTGTTCCCACAAAAAAGATGCCCTAAAGACAACATAAAAATTATGGTGTTTTGGATTTTTGCTAAGCTATTAAAATATAGCAGAAACTATATACAGTGGGGAAAAAAAGTATTTAGTCCGACACCAATTGTGCAAGTTCTCCCACTTATAAAGATGAGGCCGGCCTGTAATTGTCATCATAGGTAGACCTCAACTATGAGAGACAAAATGAGAAAACAAATCCAGAAAATCACATTGTCTGATTTTTTAAGAATTTATTTGCAAATTACGGTGGAAAATAAGTATTTGGTCACCTATAAACAAGCAAGATTTCTGTCTCTCCCAGACCTGTAACTTCTTCTTTAAGAGGCTCCTCTGTCCTCCACTCATTACCTGTAGTAATGGCTCCTGTATGACATTGTTATCAGTATAAAAGACTCCTGTCCACAACCTCAAACAGTCACACTCCAAACTCCACTATGGTGAAGACCAAAGAGCTGTGGAAGGACCAGAAACAAAATGGTAGCCCTGCACCAGGCTGGGAAGACTGAATCTGCAATAGGCAAGCAGCTTGGTGTGAAGAAATCAACTGTGGGAGCAATAATTAGAAAATGGAAGACATACAAAACCACTGATAATCTCACTCCATCAGGGGCTCCACGCAAGATCTCACCCCGTGGGGTCAAAATGATCACAAGAATGGTGAGCAAAAATCCCAGAACCACACGGGGGACCTAGTGAGTGACCTGCAGAAAGCTGGGACTAACGTAACAAAGGCTACCGTCAGTAACACACTACGCCGCCAGGGACTCAGATCCTGCAGTGCCAGACGTGTCCCCCTGCTTAAGCCAGTACATATCTGGGTCCATCTGAAGTTTGCTAGAGAGCATTTGGATGTTCCAGAAGAGTATTGGGAGAATGTCATATGGTCAGACGAAACCAAAGTAGAACTGTTTGGTAGAAACACAACTCATCGTGTTTGGAGGAGAGTGAATGCTGAGTTGTATCCAAAGAACACCATACCTACTGTGAAGCATGGGGGGGCAACATCATGTATGGGGCTGTTTCTCTGCAAAGGGACCAGGACGACTGATCCGTGTACATGAAAGAATGAATGGGGCCATGTATGGTGAGATTGTGAGTGCAAACCTCCTTCCATCAGCAAGGGCATTGAAGATGAAACGTGGCTGGGTCTTTCAGCATGACAATGATCCCAAGTAGTGGAAGAGTGAAGAAATCAGGCGATACCTTTTAGAGGCTAACTGAGTATATTTATAAGTAAGCTTTCAGGAGTACTCGCTCCCTTCATCAGACATGGTGTGATACAAGAACTGAAAATGAACAGATTTTTATACACATGGTTAAAAAAAATTGCAATCTAAGTAGAGAAGTTATTTACAACAGGTAAAAAAAAAACAGTCTGGAAACTTGTGGTGCGTGACGGAGGGATCAGTAATTCTTGCTGTTATCTGTTTGCCATCAGGAGGTGATTTGTGTCCCTCAGAGGTCATACATAGTGTGACATGAAGCTGGCATGAATATTAAGTCCAAATTGCAGAGTTTGAAATTTTTGCATAAATTTGTACTCCATTTCTTTCCTTTTCTCCTGTGTCTTAAAATGTCCCATTAAAACCACAACCCGCAAATCTTCAATAGAGTGGTTTTCTCCGTAGAAATGTGTGGCCAAGCACACCTCCAGGGCAACGAAGGAGCAGCTTCGTAAGAAGCATTTCAAGGTCCTGGAGTGGCCTAGCCAATCTCCAGATCTCAACCCCATAGAAAACCTTTGGAGGGAGTTGAAAGTCCGTGTTGCCCAGCGACAGCCCCAAAACATCCCTGCTCTAGAGGAGATCTGCATGGAGGAATGGGCCGACATACCAGCAACAGTGTGTGCCAACCTTGTGAAGACTTACAGGAAACGTTTCACCTCTGTCATTGCCAACAAAGGATATTAACAAAGTATTGAGATGAACTTTTGTTATTGACCAAATACTTATTTTCCATCATAATTTGCAAATAAATTCTTAAAAAATCAGACAATGTGACTTTCTGGATTTGTTTTCTCATTTTGTCTCTCATAGTTGAGGTCTACCTATGATGACAATTACAGGCCGGCCTCATCTTTATAAGTGGGAGAACTTGCACACTTGGTGGCTGACTAAGTACTTTTTTTCCCCAGTGTAAATTTTGTATTGCTGTAATCGTAGTGACCTGCAGAATATCAGTAACATGCTATAAGAATATGGCGCATGTGCAGTTTTTTTCACCCCGTTCTGAATTCTTTCCAGCTTCCCAATACATTGTACAGAATATTAAATGGTACCATTACAAAGTACAACATGACTTGCAAAAAATAAACTCTCTGGACGGAAAAATAAAAAGTTATGGCTTTCAGAAGGTGACAAATTAAAAAAACTGAACGAAAAATGGCTGTGGCAGGAAAGGGTTAATGGTGATCCCCCCAATAGTATATAATTCGGTGTAGCTTCTTCCCCACTCCCTACCCCCCTTGATCCATCTAGTCTGCCCTGATATTACCTACAAACTATCTTGGTATAGACATGTGTATATCCCCACATACTTACATTCACTTGCTGGAAATTTGTCCCAAGTCTCATCTGTTCTTTCAGTAAAATATTTCCTGACATTTTAATCTTCTCCCTCCAACTAATGTCAGATTGTGCCCCTGAATCTTATTTATTCAATTTACATATATAAAGGTTCCCATCACGTCCCCCGCTCCCTCATTCCCACACTATACAGATTCAGTTCTTTAACCCTCTCTAGATATATTTGATGGTTCACACCCTCCACCAATTTTGCAGCCGGCCATTGCATCCTTTCTTTTTTGCCATATCTTATTGTAGGTGGGTTCTCCACAACTGGACACAGCATTACAGATGTGATGATGTGTGTCCTTATATAATGACATTATGTGTGACCTTCCTTGTATTCTAGAAATACCTCAGTCTAGGAAATGATAGAAAAACATTGGCCCGGATATTACTACAGGATATTTTCCACAGAGGAAGAGAAGCTGTGATAGCATTGTGGGTTAGCCTTCATGTCATACAGAAGGATCATGGTAACCCCGGCCTGCACGCTGTACTGGAGGAACTCCGTCATACAGGTAACATTGTGTATGTGATGTGTCCGTCATACAGGTAACATTGTGTATGTGATGTGTCCGTCATACAGGTAACATTGTGTATGTGATGTGTCCGTCATACAGGTAACATTGTGTATGTGATGTGTCCGTCATACAGGTAACATTGTGTATGGGATGTGTCCGTCATACAGGTAACATTGTGTATGCGATGTGTCCGTCATACAGGTAACATTGTGTATGGGATGTGTCCGTCATACAGGTAACATTGTGTATGGGATGTGTCCGTCATACAGGTAACATTGTGTATGTGATGTGTCCGTCATACAGGTAACATTGTGTATGTGATGTGTCCCCATACAGGTAACATTGTGTATGCGATGTGTCCGTCATACAGGTAACATTGTGTATGCGATGTGTCCGTCATACAGGTAACATTGTGTATGTGATGTGTCCGTCATACAGGTAACATTGTGTATGCGATGTGTCCGTCATACAGGTAACATTGTGTATGTGATGTGTCCGTCATACAGGTAACATTGTGTATGCGATGTGTCCCTCATACAGGTAACATTGTGTATGCGATGTGTCCGTCATACAGGTAACATTGTGTATGTGATGTGTCCGTCATACAGGTAACATTGTGTATGTGATGTGTCCGTCATACAGGTAACATTGTGTATGTGATGTGTATGTCATACAGGTAACATTGTGTATGTGATATGTCCGTCATACAGGTAACATTGTGTATGCGATGTGTCCGTCATACAGGTAACATTGTGTATGTGATGTGTCCGTCATACAGGTAACATTGTGTATGTGATGTGTCCGTCATACAGGTAACATTGTGTATGTGATGTGTCCGTCATACAGGTAACATTGTGTATGTGATGTGTCCGTCATACAGGTAACATTGTGTATGTGATGTGTCCGTCATACAGGTAACATTGTGTATGCGATGTGTCCGTCATACAGGTAACATTGTGTATGCGATGTGTCCGTCATACAGGTAACATTGTGTATGCGATGTGTCCGTCATACAGGTAACATTGTGTATGTGATGTGTCCGTCATACAGGTAACATTGTGTATGTGATGTGTCCGTCATACAGGTAACATTGTGTATGTGATGTGTCCCCATACAGGTAACATTTTGTATGTGATGTGTCCGTCATACAGGTAATATTGTGTATGCGATGTGTCCGTCATACAGGTAACATTGTGTATGTGATGTGTCCGTCATACAGGTAACATTGTGTATGTGATGTGTCCGTCATACAGGTAACATTGTGTATGTGATGTGTCCGTCATACAGGTAACATTGTGTATGTGATGTGTCCCCATACAGGTAACATTGTGTATGTGATGTGTCCATCATACAGGTAACATTGTGTATGTGATGTGTCCGTCATACAGGTAACATTGTGTATGTGAATTGTCCGTCATACAGGTAACATTGTGTATGTGATGTGTCCGTCATACAGGTAACATTGTGTATGTGATGTGTCCATCATACAGGTAACATTGTGTATGTGATGTGTCCGTCATACAGGTAACATTGTGTATGCGATGTGTCCGTCATACAGGTAACATTGTGTATGTGATGTGTCCATCATACAGGTAACATTGTGTATGTGATGTGTCCGTCATACAGGTAGCATTGTGTATGTGATGTGTCCGTCATACAGGTAACATTGTGTATGTGATGTGTCCGTCATACAGGTAACATTGTGTATGCGATGTGTATGTCATACAGGTAACATTGTGTATGTGATGTGTCCGTCATACAGGTAACATTGTATGTGATGTGTCCGTCATACAGGTAACATTGTGTATGTGATGTGTCTGTCATACAGGTAGCATTGTGTATGTGATGTGTCCGTCATACAGGTAACATTGTGTATGTGATGTGTCTGTCATACAGGTAACATTGTGTATGTGATGTGTCCGTCATACAGGTAACATTGTGTATGCGATGTGTCCGTCATACAGGTAACATTGTGTATGCGATGTGTCCGTCATACAGGTAACATTGTGTATGTGATGTGTCCGTCATACAGGTAACATTGTGTATGTGATGTGTCCGTCATACAGGTAACATTGTGTATGTGATGTGTCCGTCATACAGGTAACATTGTGTATGTGATGTGTCCGTCATACAGGTAACATTGTGTATGTGATGTGTCTGTCATACAGGTAACATTGTGTATGTGATGTGTCCGTCATACAGGTAACATTGTGTATGCGATGTGTCTGTCATACAGGTAACATTGTATGTGATGTGTCCGTCATACAGGTAACATTGTGTATGTGATGTGTCCGTCATACAGGTAACATTGTGTATGCGATGTGTCCGTCATACAGGTAACATTGTGTATGCGATGTGTCCGTCATACAGGTAACATTGTGTATGTGATGTGTCCGTCATACAGGTAACATTGTGTATGCGATGTGTCTGTCATACAGGTAACATTGTATGTGATGTGTCCGTCATACAGGTAACATTGTGTATGTGATGTGTCCGTCATACAGGTAACATTGTGTATGCGATGTGTCCGTCATACAGGTAACATTGTGTATGCGATGTGTCCGTCATACAGGTAACATTGTGTATGCGATGTGTCTGTCATACAGGTAACATTGTGTATGCGATGTGTCCGTCATACAGGTAACATTGTGTATGCGATGTGTCCGTCATACAGGTAACATTGTGTATGCGATGTGTCCGTCATACAGGTAACATTGTGTATGTGATGTGTATGTCATACAGGTAACATTGTGTATGTGATGTGTATGTCATACAGGTAACGTTGTGTATGTGATGTGTCCGTCATACAGGTAATATTGTGTATGTGATGTGTATGTCATACAGGTAACATTGTGTATGTGATGTGTCCGTCATACAGGTAACATTGTGTATGTGATGTGTCCGTCATACAGGTAACATTGTGTATGTGATGTGTCCGTCATACAGGTAACATTGTGTATGTGATGTGTCCGTCATACAGGTAACATTGTGTATGTGATGTGTCCGTCATACAGGTAACATTATGTATGTGATGTGTCCGTCATACAGGTAACATTATGTATGTGATGTGTCCGTCATACAGGTAACATTGTATGTGATGTGTCCGTCATACAGGTAACATTGTGTATGTGATGTGTCCCCATACAGGTAACATTGTGTATGTGATGTGTCCGTCATACAGGTAACATTGTGTATGTGACGTGTCCGTCATACAGGTAACATTGTGTATGTGACGTGTCCGTCATACAGGTAACATTGTGTGTGTGACGTGTCCGTCATACGGGTTACATTGTGTATGCGATGTGTCCGTCATGCAGGTAACATTGTGTATGTGATGTGTCCGTCATACAGGTAACATTGTGTGTGTGATGTGTCCGTCATACAGGTAACATTGTGTATGCGATGTGTCCGTCATACAGGTAACATTGTGTATGTGACGTGTCCGTCATGCAGGTAACATTGTGTATGTGATGTGTCCCCATACAGGTAACATTGTGTATGTGATGTGTCCGTCATACAGGTAACATTGTGTATGTGATGTGTCCGTCATACAGGTAACATTGTGTATGTGATGTGTCCGTCATACAGGTAACATTGTGTATGTGATGTGTCCCCATACAGGTAAAATTGTGTATGTGATGTGTCCGTCATACAGGTAACATTGTGTATGTGACGTGTCCGTCATGCAGGTAACATTGTGTATGCGATGTGTCCCCATACAGGTAACATTGTGTGTGTGATGTGTCCGTCATACAGGTAACATTGTGTATGCGATGTGTCCCCATACAGGTAACATTGTGTATGTGATGTGTCCCCATACAGGTAACATTGTGTATGTGATGTGTATGTCATACAGGTAACATTGTGTATGTGATGTGTCCGTCATACAGGTAACATTGTGTATGCGATGTGTCCGTCATACAGGTAACATTTTGTATGTGATGTGTCCGTCATACAGGTAACATTGTGTATGTGATGTGTCCGTCATACAGGTAACATTGTGTATGTGATGTGTCCCCATACAGGTAACATTGTGTATGCGATGTGTCCGTCATACAGGTAACATTGTGTATGTGATGTGTCCGTCATACAGGTAACATTGTGTATGTGATGTGTCCGTCATACAGGTAACATTGTGTAAGTGATGTGTCCGTCATACAGGTAACATTGTGTATGTGATGTGTCCGTCATACAGGTAATATTGTGTATGCGATGTGTCCGTCATACAGGTAACATTGTGTATGTGATGTGTCCGTCATACAGGTAACATTGTGTATGTGATGTGTCCGTCATACAGGTAACATTGTGTATGTGATGTGTCCGTCATACAGGTAACATTGTGTATGCGATGTGTCCGTCATACAGGTAACATTGTGTATGTGATGTGTCCGTCATACAGGTAACATTGTGTATGTGATGTGTCCGTCATACAGGTAACATTGTGTGTGCGATGTGTCCGTCATACAGGTAACATTGTGTATGTGATGTGTCCCCATACAGGTAACATTGTGTATGCGATGTGTCCGTCATACAGGTAACATTGTGTATGTGATGTGTCCGTCATACAGGTAACATTGTGTATGTGATGTGTCCGTCATACAGGTAACATTGTGTATGTGATGTGTCCGTCATACAGGTAACATTGTGTATGTGATGTGTCCGTCATACAGGTAACATTGTGTATGTGATGTGTCCGTCATACAGGTAACATTGTGTATGTGATGTGTCCGTCATACAGGTAACATTGTATGTGATGTGTCCGTCATACAGGTAACATTGTGTATGTGATGTGTCCGTCATACAGGTAATATTGTGTATGCGATGTGTCCGTCATACAGGTAACATTGTGTATGCGATGTGTCCGTCATACAGGTAACATTGTGTATGCGATGTGTCCGTCATACAGGTAACATTGTGTATGCGATGTGTCCGTCATACAGGTAACATTGTGTATGTGATGTGTCCGTCATACAGGTAACATTGTGTATGTGATGTGTCCGTCATACAGGTAACATTGTGTATGTGATGTGTCCGTCATACAGGTAACATTATGTATGTGATGTGTCCGTCATACAGGTAACATTGTATGTGATGTGTCCCCATACAGGTAACATTGTGTATGTGATGTGTCCGTCATACAGGTAACATTGTGTATGTGACGTGTCCGTCATGCAGGTAACATTGTGTATGCGATGTGTCCGTCATACAGGTAACATTGTGTGTGTGATGTGTCCGTCATACAGGTAACATTGTGTATGCGATGTGTCCGTCATACAGGTAACATTGTGTATGTGATGTGTCCCCATACAGGTAACATTGTGTATGCGATGTGTCCGTCATACAGGTAACATTGTGTATGTGATGTGTCCGTCATACAGGTAACATTGTGTATGTGATGTGTCCGTCATACAGGTAACATTGTGTATGTGATGTGTCCGTCATACAGGTAATATTGTGTATGCGATGTGTCCGTCATACAGGTAACATTGTGTATGCGATGTGTCCGTCATACAGGTAACATTGTGTATGCGATGTGTCCGTCATACAGGTAACATTGTGTATGCGATGTGTCCGTCATACAGGTAACATTGTGTATGTGATGTGTCCGTCATACAGGTAACATTGTGTATGTGATGTGTCCGTCATACAGGTAACATTGTGTATGTGATGTGTCCGTCATACAGGTAACATTATGTATGTGATGTGTCCGTCATACAGGTAACATTGTATGTGATGTGTCCCCATACAGGTAACATTGTGTATGTGATGTGTCCGTCATACAGGTAACATTGTGTATGTGACGTGTCCGTCATGCAGGTAACATTGTGTATGCGATGTGTCCGTCATACAGGTAACATTGTGTGTGTGATGTGTCCGTCATACAGGTAACATTGTGTATGCGATGTGTCCGTCATACAGGTAACATTGTGTATGTGATGTGTCCCCATACAGGTAACATTGTGTATGCGATGTGTCCGTCATACAGGTAACATTGTGTATGTGATGTGTCCGTCATACAGGTAAGATTGTGTATGTGATGTGTCCGTCATACAGGTAACATTGTGTATGCGATGTGTCCGTCATACAGGTAACATTGTGTATGTGATGTGTCCGTCATACAGGTAACATTGTGTATGTGATGTGTCCGTCATACAGGTAACATTGTGTATGCGATGTGTCCGTCATACAGGTAACATTGTGTATGTGATGTGTCCGTCATACAGGTAACATTGTGTATGTGATGTGTCCGTCATACAGGTAACATTGTGTATGTGATGTGTATGTCATACAGGTAACATTGTGTATGCGATGTGTGCGTCATACAGGTAACATTGTGTATGTGATGTGTCCGTCATACAGGTAACATTGTGTATGTGATGTGTATGTCATACAGGTAACATTGTGTATGTGATGTGTCCGTCATACAGGTAATATTGTGTATGCGATGTGTCCGTCATACAGGTAACATTTTGTATGTGATGTGTCCGTCATACAGGTAATATTGTGTATGCGATGTGTCCGTCATACAGGTAACATTGTGTATGTGATGTGTCCGTCATACAGGTAACATTGTGTATGTGATGTGTCTGTCATACAGGTAACATTGTGTATGTGATGTGTCCGTCATACAGGTAACATTGTGTATGCGATGTGTCCGTCATACAGGTAACATTGTGTATGCGATGTGTCCGTCATACAGGTAACATTGTGTATGTGATGTGTCCGTCATACAGGTAACATTGTGTATGCGATGTGTCCGTCATACAGGTAACATTTTGTATGTTATGTGTCCGTCATACAGGTAATATTGTGTATGTGATGTGTCCGTCATACAGGTAACATTGTGTATGTGATGTGTACGTCATACAGGTAACATTGTGTATGCGATGTGTATGTCATACAGGTAACATTGTGTATGCGATGTGTCCGTCATACAGGTAACATTTTGTATGTGATGTGTCCGTCATACAGGTAATATTGTGTATGCGATGTGTCCGTCATACAGGTAACATTGTGTATGTGATGTGTCCGTCATACAGGTAACATTGTGTATGTGATGTGTCCGTCATACAGGTAACATTGTGTGTGCGATGTGTCCGTCATACAGGTAACATTGTGTATGTGATGTGTATGTCATACAGGTAACATTGTGTATGTGATGTGTCCGTCATAAAGGTAACATTGTGTGTGTGATGTGTCCGTCATACAGGTAACATTGTGTATGCGATGTGTCCGTCATACAGGTAACATTGTGTATGTGATGTGTCCGTCATACAGGTAACATTGTGTATGTGATGTGTCCGTCATACAGGTAACATTGTGTATGTGATGTGTCCGTCATACAGGTAACATTGTGTATGTGATGTGTCCGTCATACAGGTAACATTGTGTATGTGATGTGTCCGTCATACAGGTAACATTGTGTATGCGATGTGTCCGTCATACAGGTAACATTGTGTATGTGATGTGTATGTCATACAGGTAACATTGTGTATGTGATGTGTATGTCATACAGGTAACATTGTGTATGTGATGTGTCCCCATACAGGTAACATTGTGTATGCGATGTGTCCGTCATACAGGTAACATTGTGTATGTGATGTGTCCGTCATACAGGTAATATTGTGTATGCGATGTGTCCGTCATACAGGTAACATTTTGTATGTGATGTGTCCGTCATACAGGTAATATTGTGTATGCGATGTGTCCGTCATACAGGTAACATTGTGTATGCGATGTGTCCGTCATACAGGTAACATTGTGTATGTGATGTGTCCCCATACAGGTAACATTGTGTATGCGATGTGTCCGTCATACAGGTAACATTGTGTATGTGATGTGTCCGTCATACAGGTAACATTGTGTATGTGATGTGTCCGTCATACAGGTAACATTGTGTATGTGATGTGTATGTCATACAGGTAACATTGTGTATGTGACGTGTCCGTCATACGGGTAACATTGTGTATGTGATGTGTCCGTCATACAGGTAACATTGTGTATGCGATGTGTCCGTCATACAGGTAACATTGTGTATGTGATGTGTCCGTCATACAGGTAACATTGTGTATGTGATGTGTCCGTCATACAGGTAACATTGTGTATGTGATGTGTCCGTCATACAGGTAATATTGTGTATGCGATGTGTCCGTCATACAGGTAACATTGTGTATGCGATGTGTCCGTCATACAGGTAACATTGTGTATGCGATGTGTCCGTCATACAGGTAACATTGTGTATGCGATGTGTCCGTCATACAGGTAACATTGTGTATGTGATGTGTCCGTCATACAGGTAACATTGTGTATGTGATGTGTCCGTCATACAGGTAACATTGTGTATGTGATGTGTCCGTCATACAGGTAACATTATGTATGTGATGTGTCCGTCATACAGGTAACATTGTATGTGATGTGTCCCCATACAGGTAACATTGTGTATGTGATGTGTCCGTCATACAGGTAACATTGTGTATGTGACGTGTCCGTCATGCAGGTAACATTGTGTATGCGATGTGTCCGTCATACAGGTAACATTGTGTGTGTGATGTGTCCGTCATACAGGTAACATTGTGTATGCGATGTGTCCGTCATACAGGTAACATTGTGTATGTGATGTGTCCCCATACAGGTAACATTGTGTATGCGATGTGTCCGTCATACAGGTAACATTGTGTATGTGATGTGTCCGTCATACAGGTAAGATTGTGTATGTGATGTGTCCGTCATACAGGTAACATTGTGTATGCGATGTGTCCGTCATACAGGTAACATTGTGTATGTGATGTGTCCGTCATACAGGTAACATTGTGTATGTGATGTGTCCGTCATACAGGTAACATTGTGTATGCGATGTGTCCGTCATACAGGTAACATTGTGTATGTGATGTGTCCGTCATACAGGTAACATTGTGTATGTGATGTGTCCGTCATACAGGTAACATTGTGTATGTGATGTGTATGTCATACAGGTAACATTGTGTATGCGATGTGTGCGTCATACAGGTAACATTGTGTATGTGATGTGTCCGTCATACAGGTAACATTGTGTATGTGATGTGTATGTCATACAGGTAACATTGTGTATGTGATGTGTCCGTCATACAGGTAATATTGTGTATGCGATGTGTCCGTCATACAGGTAACATTTTGTATGTGATGTGTCCGTCATACAGGTAATATTGTGTATGCGATGTGTCCGTCATACAGGTAACATTGTGTATGTGATGTGTCCGTCATACAGGTAACATTGTGTATGTGATGTGTCTGTCATACAGGTAACATTGTGTATGTGATGTGTCCGTCATACAGGTAACATTGTGTATGCGATGTGTCCGTCATACAGGTAACATTGTGTATGCGATGTGTCCGTCATACAGGTAACATTGTGTATGTGATGTGTCCGTCATACAGGTAACATTGTGTATGCGATGTGTCCGTCATACAGGTAACATTTTGTATGTGATGTGTCCGTCATACAGGTAATATTGTGTATGTGATGTGTCCGTCATACAGGTAACATTGTGTATGTGATGTGTACGTCATACAGGTAACATTGTGTATGCGATGTGTATGTCATACAGGTAACATTGTGTATGCGATGTGTCCGTCATACAGGTAACATTTTGTATGTGATGTGTCCGTCATACAGGTAATATTGTGTATGCGATGTGTCCGTCATACAGGTAACATTGTGTATGTGATGTGTCCGTCATACAGGTAACATTGTGTATGTGATGTGTCCGTCATACAGGTAACATTGTGTGTGCGATGTGTCCGTCATACAGGTAACATTGTGTATGTGATGTGTATGTCATACAGGTAACATTGTGTATGTGATGTGTCCGTCATAAAGGTAACATTGTGTGTGTGATGTGTCCGTCATACAGGTAACATTGTGTATGCGATGTGTCCGTCATACAGGTAACATTGTGTATGTGATGTGTCCGTCATACAGGTAACATTGTGTATGTGATGTGTCCGTCATACAGGTAACATTGTGTATGTGATGTGTCCGTCATACAGGTAACATTGTGTATGTGATGTGTCCGTCATACAGGTAACATTGTGTATGTGATGTGTCCGTCATACAGGTAACATTGTGTATGCGATGTGTCCGTCATACAGGTAACATTGTGTATGTGATGTGTATGTCATACAGGTAACATTGTGTATGTGATGTGTATGTCATACAGGTAACATTGTGTATGTGATGTGTCCCCATACAGGTAACATTGTGTATGCGATGTGTCCGTCATACAGGTAACATTGTGTATGTGATGTGTCCGTCATACAGGTAATATTGTGTATGCGATGTGTCCGTCATACAGGTAACATTTTGTATGTGATGTGTCCGTCATACAGGTAATATTGTGTATGCGATGTGTCCGTCATACAGGTAACATTGTGTATGCGATGTGTCCGTCATACAGGTAACATTGTGTATGTGATGTGTCCCCATACAGGTAACATTGTGTATGCGATGTGTCCGTCATACAGGTAACATTGTGTATGTGATGTGTCCGTCATACAGGTAACATTGTGTATGTGATGTGTCCGTCATACAGGTAACATTGTGTATGTGATGTGTATGTCATACAGGTAACATTGTGTATGTGACGTGTCCGTCATACGGGTAACATTGTGTATGTGATGTGTCCGTCATACAGGTAACATTGTGTATGCGATGTGTCCGTCATACAGGTAACATTGTGTATGTGATGTGTCCGTCATACAGGTAACATTGTGTATGCAATGTGTCTGTCATACAGGTAACATTGTGTATGTGATGTGTCCGTCATACAGGTAACATTGTGTATGTGATGTGTCCGTCATACAGGTAACATTGTGTATGCGATGTGTCCGTCATACAGGTAACATTGTGTATGTGATGTGTATGTCATACAGGTAACATTGTGTATGTGATGTGTATGTCATACAGGTAACATTGTGTATGTGATGTGTCCGTCATACAGGTAACATTGTGTATGTGATATGTCCCCATACAGGTAACATTGTGTATGCGATGTGTCCGTCATACAGGTAACATTGTGTATGTGATGTGTCCGTCATACAGGTAACATTGTGTATGTGATGTGTCCGTCATACAGGTAACATTTTGTATGTGATGTGTCCGTCATACAGGTAATATTGTGTATGCGATGTGTCCGCCATACAGGTAACATTTTGTATGTGATGTGTCCGTCATACAGGTAATATTGTGTATGCGATGTGTCCGTCATACAGGTAACATTGTGTATGTGATGTGTCCGTCATACAGGTAACATTGTGTATGTGATGTGTCCCCATACAGGTAACATTGTGTATGCGATGTGTCCGTCATACAGGTAACATTGTGTATGTGATGTGTCCGTCATACAGGTAACATTGTGTATGTGATGTGTCCGTCATACAGGTAACATTGTGTATGTGATGTGTATGTCATACAGGTAACATTGTATGTGATGTGCCCGTCATACAGGTAACATTGTGTATGTGATGTGTCCGTCATACAGGTAATATTGTGTATGTGATGTGTCCGTCATACAGGTAATATTGTGTATGTGATGTGTCCGTCATACAGGTAACATTGTGTATGTGACGTGTCCGTCATACGGGTAACATTGTGTATGTGATGTGTCCGTCATACAGGTAACATTGTGTATGCGATGTGTCCGTCATACAGGTAACATTGTGTATGTGATGTGTCCGTCATACAGGTAACATTGTGTATGTGATGTGTCCGTCATACAGGTAACATTGTGTATGTGATGTGTCCGTCATACAGGTAACATTGTGTATGTGATGTGTCCGTCATACAGGTAACATTGTGTATGCGATGTGTCCGTCATACAGGTAACATTGTGTATGTGATGTGTCCGTCATACAGGTAACATTGTGTATGTGATGTGTCCGTCATACAGGTAACATTGTGTATGCGATGTGTCCGTCATACAGGTAACATTATGTATGTGATGTGTCCGTCATACAGGTAACATTGTGTATGCGATGTGTCCGTCATACATGTAACATTGTGTATGCGATGTGTCCGTCATACAGGTAACATTGTGTATGTGATGTGTCCGTCATACAGGTAACATTGTGTATGTGATGTGTATGTCATACAGGTAACATTGTGTATGTGATGTGTCCGTCATACAGGTAACATTGTGTATGTGATGTGTCCGTCATACAGGTAACATTGTGTATGTGATGTCCGTCATACAGGTAACATTGTGTATGTGATGTGTATGTCATACAGGTAACATTGTGTATGTGACGTGTCCGTCATACGGGTAACATTGTGTATGTGATGTGTCCGTCATACAGGTAACATTGTGTATGTGATGTGTCCGTCATACAGGTAACATTGTGTGTGTGATGTGTCCGTCATACAGGTAACATTGTGTATGCGATGTGTCCGTCATACAGGTAACATTGTGTATGTGATGTGTCCGTCATACAGGTAACATTGTGTATGTGATGTGTCCGTCATACAGGTAACATTGTGTATGTGATGTGTCCGTCATACAGGTAACATTATGTATGTGATGTGTCCGTCATACAGGTAACATTGTGTATGGGATGTGTCCGTCATACAGGTAACATTGTGTATGCGATGTGTCCGTCATACAGGTAACATTGTGTATGCGATGTGTCCGTCATACAGGTAACATTGTGTATGTGATGTGTCCGTCATACAGGTAACATTGTGTATGCGATGTGTCCGTCATACAGGTAACATTGTGTATGCGATGTGTCCATCATACAGGTAACATTGTGTATGTGATGTGTCCGTCATACAGGTAACATTGTGTATGTGATGTGTATGTCATACAGGTAACATTGTGTATGTGATGTGTCCGTCATACAGGTAACATTGTGTATGTGATGTGTCCGTCATACAGGTAACATTGTGTATGTGATGTCCGTCATACAGGTAACATTGTGTATGCGATGTGTCCGTCATACAGGTAACATTGTGTATGTGATGTGTCCGTCATACAGGTAACATTGTGTATGCGATGTGTCCGTCATACAGGTAACATTGTGTATGTGATGTGTCCGTCATACAGGTAACATTGTGTATGTGATGTGTCCGTCATACAGGTAACATTATGTATGTGATGTGTCCGTCATACAGGTAACATTGTGTATCCATAATGCTGCAGGTACATCGGCCGTAATATTAACCCCTTAATGACCAGGCCATTTTTTGTTTTTGCATTTTCGTTTTTCCCTCCACACATTCCAAGAGTCATAACTTTTTCATTTTTCAATTCCCAGAGTCACATGATGGCTTACTGTTTGCGAAACAAATTGTACTTTGTAATGTCACTATTCAATCTGCTGTGCAATGTACTGGGAAGCTGGAAAAAAATTCAGAATGAGGTGCAATTGGAGAAAAACTGAATTTGCGCCAAATTCATATGGGTTTAATTTTTACAGTATTCACTGTGTGGTAAAAATGACCAGTTACCTGTATTCTGCGGGTCAGTACGAACACGGTGATACCAAATTTATATAGTATTTGTAATGTTTTGATACCTTTTAAAACTTTGCTAAATAGAAAAAAAATTTTGCGTCGCTATATTTTGTCACCTGTAACTTTTTCATATTTACATGTATGGAGCTGGGTAAGGCGTCTTTTTATGCGGGACAACATGACGTTTTTATTGATACCATTTGGGGAAAGATCTGATGGTTTGATCATTTTTTATTCAATTTTTTATAGGAGACAAAGTGTTGAAAAAAATGCTATTTGGCCATTTTGATTTTTTTTCCCCGCTACGCCGTTCACCGTATGGGATAAATATTTTAATATTTTAATAGTTCGGGCATTTTGGAGCGCGGGGATACCTAAAGTGTTTATGCTTACTTTTGTTTATTTACTTTTATATCTGATCTAGGGAAAGGGGGGGTGATTTGAACTTTTGTGTTTTTTTTAATTTTTTTCATACTTTTAAAAACTTTTTTTTTTCTACTTTTACTTGTATGATCAGACTCCCTAGGGACCTTGAAACCTATTGAGTCTGATCGATCATACTATTCACTGCGATACTACTGTATCGCAGTGAATAGCAAAATGCCTTCACTGCTATTAGACGATGCCTCTGGCATCGTGTAATAGCTGTAATGTAATAACAGGCCTGGGAGCCTTCAATAGGCTCCCGGCTGTCATGGCAACCAAGCGCCACCCTCCAATGACGTTCTGGAGGGCAGTGATGGGGGAAAAATGGCGGCGCCCATGGCGGCTGCGCTATTTAGATGCCGCGGTCCCGTTTGACCTCGACATCTAAAGGGTATTATACAGCCGGCACCCGCGGTGTATGGAGAGCGCTCAGCTCCTGAGCGCTCTCCATACATCGTCATGCGACTCAGGATGTACTATTACGCCCTGGGTCATTAAGGGGTTAAAGAGCTAAGCACTAACTAGGGACGTTTTAACACATTGTTGGGCCCTGTGCAAAGGTTTCATAAGTGGGCCCCCCCATCACAACCACTTAGAAATCCTTGACCTGCACAAATTATAATGCCCCCTCAATGGCCCCCACATAGTATAATGCACCTTAGTGGCTCTCACACAGTATAATGCCTCCCACAGTGTCATGTCCCCCCAGGTTTCCCCCCCAGTTTCATTTCCCCATCAAGTTGCTCCCTCAACGTCATGTTCTCTCCACAGGTTGCCCCTACATTTTCATGTCCCCCTCCATGTTATCTCCCCAGATTCATGTCCCCCCACACCCTGGTTGCCCCCACAGTGTCATGTGTACCCCCCCAAGTTGCCATCACACTGTATTGTCCCCCCATCCCCCAGGTTGCCCCCACAGTATCAGGTCAACTCATCCCCCAGATTGCCCCCACAGTATCATGCCCCCCATCCTCTAGGTTGCCCCTACAGTATCATATCCCCCCACCCTCAGGTTGCCCCCACAGTATCATGCCCCCCATCCTCCAGGTTGTCCCCAAAGTATCATGTCCCCCCACCCCTCAGGTTGCCCCCACAGTATCATGCCCCTCATTTGTGTCCTCCGGATGCCAATGAGTTGGTGCAGCAAGGACCCACTGTCCTGGACAGCGGGACAGCAAATACAGGACCCTCGCTACCATAGGGTCCAGTGCAAGTGCACCGTCAACGCTATAGTTAAAGCGGCCCTGGCGCTAACTATATTTTCAGTGCAACGTAATAGTTTGGCACTGAGTGGGAAGGGATTAAAGCTATTACTAAATTAATATTTTTGGCCAGATTGATTGTATTAAGAAAATGGTTAACTCCAGAAAAACCGTCACTAAATGTTTAGAAGGAAGTGACATCTCAGGGTTTGGCATAAGAGAAATGGTTTTATCTATCAGAAGAAATCTCTCTTTTGTAATGTTTGATATGTAAAATAGAAAAAAAAAGAACAAAAAAAGAACAAAAAACCCCCCAGTAACATCAGGATGCAAAACAGGAGTAACATTGAGGCAAGATTAACCCCTTGAGAACACTGGGTTTTTCCATTTTTCTGTTTTAGTTTATTTTTGGCAGGACAAATTGTACTTTATACTATCATCATATTCTGGACAATGTACTGGGAAGCCAGAATTTTTTTTTTGAATAGGGTGAAATTGAAAGAAAAAAAAATTACAATGTTGCAAATTTCTTACAGGTTTTATATTTATAGCATTCACCTCATGTGTTAAAAATGACATTGTTATTCTGCAGGTCAGTATATTCACCAAATTAAGATACCAAATTAAGGCTCGGTTCACACCAGCGTTGGCTCTCCGTACGGGGATTCCATTCCCCTCTCCGCATTTTCCACCTTTTTTGGGCGGAATCCGAGCGGAAATCACGCGGACCGCATTATAGTTTATACCCCAAGTTTATTTATATTTATATGTGATCAAGGGATTTTTGAATTTTTCTATATTTTTGATTATTCTTAAAACTTTTAGCATTTTTTGAACATTTTAAAATTTGTGGCATGTATATCCTGAATAAAAACACTATGGTATGTTCACACATGGTGAGTCACTACTGAATTGTGTAAAAAGTTCAACACATGAATGAATCTGAGCTGTGGGATTAAATAGGTTGTGGTCCGCTGGATATTATGGATACTGATGACCTATCAATGAATATTAATGAAGTGGTGCGGCACAGCCATACTGATGCAGTAGTAAGTCAGTCTCTAATGGAAAGGGGCCGGGAGACTCGTACATACTTTACAGGATTGGGTACCATGTAGTGCAGGGGTCTGACTTTTTTCCTAGCTTTGCCTTTAGGACCATTACACCTTGTTCCGGTCACTGTATAATCCCATATTTATATGATATCTGGACATCTATCTATACACTAGGAAATCCTACTAATCTGTCATTTCTTATTAGGTGATACTCTGGTGGAGCAAATCCTAGTGGATGAAGACGGACATCGACTAACCCCAGAACTGACAGGTAAGTGCACATTATACAATATACAGTGGGGGAAAAAAGTATTTAGTCAGCCAGAAATTGTGCAAGTTCTCCCACTTATAAAGATGAGGCCGGCCTGTAATTGTCATCATAGGTAGACCTCAACTATGAGAGACAAAATGAGAAAACAATCCAGAAAATCACATTGTCTGATTTTTAAAGAATTTATTTGCAAATTATGGTGGAAAATAAGTATTTGGTCAATAACAAAAGTTCATCTCAATACTTTGTTCTATCTCCTTTGTTGGCAATGACAGAGGTGAAACGTTTCCTGTAAGTCTTCACAAGGTTGGCACACACTGTTGCTGGTATGTCGGCCCATTCCTCCATGCAGATCTCCTCTAGAGCAGGGATGTTTTGGGGCTGTCGCTGGGCAACACGGACTTTCAACTCCCTCCAAAGGTTTTCTATGGGGTTGAGATCTGGAGACTGGCTAGGCCACTCCAGGACCTTGAAATGCTTCTTACGAAGCCGCTCCTTCGTTGTCCTGGCAGTGTGCTTGGGATCATTGTCATGCTGAAAGACCCCGCCACGTTTCATCTTCAATGCCCTTGCTGATGGAAGGAGGTTTGCACTCACAATCTCACCATACATGGCCCCATTCATTCTTTCATGTACACAGATCAGTCGTCCTGGTCCCTTTGCAGAGAAACAGCCCCATACATGATGTTGCCCCCCCATGCTTCACAGTAGGTATGGTGTTCTTTGGATGCAACTCAGCATTCACTCTCCTCCACGACAAGTTGTGTTTCTCCCAAACAGTTCTACTTTGGTTTCATCTGACCATATGACATTCTCCCAATACTCTTCTGGAACATCCAAATGCTCTCTAGCAAACTTCAGACGGGCCCGGATATGTACTGGCTTAAGCAGGGGGACACGTCTGGCACTGCAGGATCTGAGTCCCTGGCGACGTAGTGTGTTACTGACGGTAGCCTTTGTTACGTTAGTCCCAGCTTTCTGCAGGTCAGTCACTAGGTCCCCCCGTCTGGTTCTGGGATCATTGTGACCCCACGGGGTGAGATCTTGCGTGGAGCCCCTGATGGAGGGAGATTATCAGTGGTCTTGTATGTCTTCCATTTTCTAATTATTGCTCCCACAGGTGATTTCTTCACACCAAGCTGCTTGCCTATTGCAGATTCAGTCTTCCCAGCCTGGTGTAGGGCTACCATTTTGTTTCTGGTCCTTCCACAGCTCTTTGGTCTTCACCATAGTGGAGTTTGGAGTGTGACTGTTTGAGGTTGTGGACAGGAGTCTTTTATACTGATAACAATGTCAAACAGGAGCCATTACTACAGGTAATGAGTGGAGGACATTAAAGGAGAAGTTACAGGGCTGTGAGAGACAGAAATCTTGCTTGTTTGTAGGTGACCAAATACTTATTTTCCACCATAATTTGCAAATAAATTCTTTAAAAATCAGACAATGTGATTTTCTGGATTAGTTTTCTCATTTTGTCTCTCATAGTTGAGGTCTACCTATGATGACAATTACAGGCCGGCCTCATCTTTATAAGTGGGAGAACTTGCACAATTGGTGGCTGACTAAACACTTTTTTTTTCCCCACTGTAAACTAATTATTGACACAATGCTCACAATCTCCATGAAAATAACCCATTACAACCACAACCAGATAAAGCAGGTGCATGGCAGTATATCTGTGGAGGCCATATGTATTCTTACCTTGCAGCATTTTGTTCCACACCTGCCTAAGACATTTGTACAGTACTGTATGTATATAAATGGTAATGTCCGAGTTGTGTAGATAAAGAGATATTCCTCTGGCTGGGTAAAGACACGGCTCATGGTGTCCCTGGGTAGCTACTGGGGTCTGTGTTACCCCAGTGTAGGATGAGAGTTTGGTCCTCTCAAGTTTGTTGAAACAACAGTGACATAGAGCCAATCAGAGGAGAACACAAGTATATCACAAAGTGTCTATTATAATAAGGTGTAAAAAATAAGGTGTAAAAAAACGTAATGGGCTCGGCCACTTTCAGACGAATATTAACCCCTTAAGGACCCAGCCCAAAAGTGCGTTAAGGACCAGGCCTCATTTTTCAAAAGACGTCTTAACTTACACATGAGACGTCTTAACTTACACAAGTGATTTTGAGATTGTTTTTTCGTGACACATTGTACTTCATGTAAGTGGTAAACACTAATGAATATTTTTGTATTTGTTTATAAAAAAATAGGAAATTTGGAAAAAAATCGCAATTTTCAAAATGTGAAATGCTCTGCTTTTCAGACAGATAGTCATACCATCCAAATACATTAATACATATTATCTACCATATCTCTGCTATATATCGGCATCATCTTTTAATCGTCCTGTAATTTATTTTGGATGTTATAAAGCTTACAAGTGTAACAGCGATTTTGCAGATTTACAAGAAAATTTCCCAAACTAATTTTTTAGGGACCACTTCAGTTCTGAAGGGGATTATAATGGTCTATATATTAGAAACCCCCATAAATCACCCCATTTTCAAAACTGCACCCCTCAAATAATTAAAAGTAACATTTGGGAAGTTTGTTAACCCTTTAAGCATTTCACTGGAATTAAAACAATATGGAGGTGAAATTTAGATATTTAATTTTTTCCCACTAATTCCTTCATTTAGCCCTAAAATTAACACATTCACAAAGGGTTAAAGGAGAAAATGCATCTCACAGTTTGTTATGCAATTTCTCCCGAGCACAGAAATACCCCACAAGTGGGTGTAAACTGATGTTTGGGCGAATGGCAGCGCACGGAAGGGAAGGAGCGACACTGGGCGTCTGAAAAGCAGATTTTGCTGGAATAGTTTTCAGGTACCATGTCTCATTTGCAAAGCCCCTAGTGTACCAATACAAAGGAAAACCCCAAAAAGTGACCCCATTTTGGAAACTACACCCCTCACAGAATTCATATAGGGGTATAGTGAGCATTTTGACCCCACAGCCGTTTCACAGATTTTGCTAACATTGGGATGTATAAATGAAACATTACTAAAATGTCACTTTATCCCCAAAGTTTTCATTTTCACAAGGGGTTAAAGGAGAAAAAGCCCCCCACAGTTTGCAAAACAATTGCTCCTGAACACGGCAATACCCCATATGTGGTCGTAATCTGCTATATGGGTACATGGCAGGGCTGAGAATGGAAAGAGTGCTATTTGGCTTTTGGAGAGCAGATTTTGCTGGAATAGTTTTCAGGTGCCATGTCGCATTTGCAGAGCCCCCAAAGTACCAATACAGTGGAAACCCCCTAAAAGTGACCCCATTTTGGAAACTACACCCCTCACAGAACATATCAAGGGGTATAGTGAGCATTTTGATGCTACAGCTGTTTCACCGATTTTATTAACATTGGGACATTAAAATGAAAAATTACTTTTTTTCCAATAAACCGTCAATTTAGCCCCAAATTTTTCATTTTCACAAGAGGACAAAGGAGAAAATGCTCCCCAAAGTTCGTTACACAATTTCTCCTGAACACAGAAATGCCCCATATGTGGTTGTAATCTGCTGCATGGGTACATGGCAGGGCTCAAAATGGAAAGAGCGCTATTTAGCTTTTGGAGGACAGATTTTGCTGGAATAGTTTTCGGGTGCCATGTCGCAATTGCAGAGCCCCCAAAGTACCAACACAATACAAACCCCCAAAAAGTGACCCCATTTTGAAAACTACACCCCTCATAGAATTTATCTAGGGGTATGGTGAGCATTTTGACCCCACAGCTGTTTCACAGATTTTATCATCATTGGGACGTAAAAATGAAAAATTACTTTTTTCCAATAAACCGTCCATTTAGTGACATATTTTTAATTTTTGAAAGTGGTTAAAGAAGAACAAACACCCCACAGTTTGTTACACAATTTCTTCTGAACACATAAATGCCCCATATGTGGTCATAAACTGCTGTAGGGGTACATAGTGGGGCTCAGAATGGAAAGAGCGCTATTTAGCTTTAGGAGGGCAGATGTGGCTGGAATAGTTTTCAGGTGCCATGTTGCATTTGCAGAGCCCCTAAAGTACCAGTACAATGGAAACCCCCTAAAAGTGACCCCATTTTAGAAACTACACCCCTCAAGGAATGTATCAAGGGGTATTATCATTTTGAGCCTAAAAATGCTTCCCAAAAATTAATGTACAAAGTAAAAATTAAAGTTTTTAAAGAAATATCCAATTTCAGTGCCTAATAGGTTGTGGCCACTTTGTGGCATCAGAGACATGAACTCCTAAAACTATTAAGTGGGCTATCCCGGGGACAAAAAAATTAAATATGTGGGTATAAACTGCTGCTTGGGCACGCAGCAGGGCTCAGAAGGGAAGGAGCACTGTGTTTTTTTAGCTTTTGGAGTACAGATTTAGAGGGACTTTCTCGTCGTCACGTTGTTTTTGCAGAGCCCTGGAGGTGCCAGTAAATTAGAATTCCCCAAGAAGTGACCCCCATTTTCTAGGGGCAATTTTAGGGTCTCTGCAAATGTGACATGGTGTCCAAAAGAAACAACAATCTAAATATGTGCTCCAAAAGCACATAGCGCTCCTTCACATTTGTGCCCTGCTGTGTACCCAAAGCGGCAGTTTATGCCCACATGTATGACACTGGTGTACCCAGGATAACGTACTTAATGCCATATGTGGGTATAAACTGCTGTTTGGGCACAGCCGGGCACAGAAGGGAAGGAGCACTATTTTGGTTTTTAGAGCACAGTTTGGTTTTTGGACACCATGCCACTTTTGCAGAGCCCATGAATTGCCAGTAAAGTGGAATCCGCAGACTTGTCACCCCATTTTGGAAACTACACCCTTCAAGGGATTTATCAAGTGGGGTAGCGAGCATTATTAACCCTTAAGTGTTGCAGTCTTTTAATTTCCAGAAATGAATGCGCAGCTGATAATGAAAAGTTAAAAATGAAATTTTTCTATAGATACGCCATTTCAGTGCCCGATATGTTGTGCCCAGCTTATGTCTGCACAGACACACACTCCAAAAACTGGTGAGCGGGGTTCCCGGGCACAACAGCTTTTGGAGCGTTCATCTCTGATACAAGCCGGGCACAACATATTACGCACTGAGATGTCGTATTCCTGGATAAATTGTCATTTTCACCTTTCACAATCAGCTGCGTATTCATTTATGGATAATAAATTATAGCAACACTTGGGGGTTAAAAATGCTCAGTGTACCCCAGGATAAATTCCTTCAGGGGTGTAGTTTCCAAAATGGGGTCACATGTCAGAGGATTCCACTTTACTGGCATTTCAGCTCTGCAAAAGTGCAATGGCGTCCAAAAACCAAATAGCGCTCCTTCCCTTCTGTGCCCGGCTGTGCCCATACAGCAGTTTATACCCACATATGGCATTATGTACGTTACCCTGGGTACACCAGTGTCATACATGGGGGGATAAACTGCAGTTTGGGCACACAGCAGGGCGCAGAAGGGACGGAGCGCTATGTGGTTTTTGGAGCGCAGATTTAGATGTTTTGTATCTGGACGCCATGTCATGTTTGCAGAGCCTCTAAAGTACCAGTAAAGTGGAATCCCCTAGGGAATGACCCCATTTTGAAAAGTGCACCCCTCAAAGAATTTATCAGGGGGTGTAGCGAGCATTAGTATCCCAGACGCGACTGCACAGCGGATGGGGAAAAATGAATGAATATGTAAGCTGTGCGGAGTACATTGGGTACACTAAATTCACTACTGTTTCCCCAGTAGTTCCTATTATTGGGGGGGGTCACTCTGGGGGTCACTTCTGGTTTATTATCCCTCGTAAGCTCTGAATCTGGTTTGCCCCCTGATATACGCTCGCACAGTTTATACATTCCCTTTGATCTCTGGCTCAGCACTATAGACTGCAAGACACGAGCATGCAAGTGTCTTGCAGTCTATAGAGGAAGTCCTCGCTATGGAAACACAGCGCTGACTTCCGCAGGTCTCGGCAGGATCAACCAGGTAGTGGGGTCTCCAGGCAGCCTGGGGTCACTTGGCAGACCCCAGGCTGCAGATTATAGATATCGGCACCCCCCAATCTCACCACGGGGGGTTAGGGGGGGGGGGCGGCAAGATGGCGGAACCCCTTGGATGCCGCAGTCATGCTTGACCGCGGCATCCAAGGGGTTAAAACCTCCGATTGGAACTCGGTTCCGACCGGGGGTTATGGAGTAGGGTGTTAGCTGTCAGTTACAGCTAACACCCGGTTCCGATGCCGCCCGCTCAGATAGTGAACGGGCAGACGGCCTCGGGCGTAGTATTACGCCCTGGTGCGCAAAGTACCTAGCGCCCAGGATGTAATAGTACGTCCAAGGTCGTTAAGGGGTTAAGACACATGTGTTATTGTTTGTATAATAAGATGTACAATTTTCCAATATTTTCTGTATCAATTCTTCACAATTTTCTAGATCTCTGCTTACTGTCATTCATTCTGCTTACCCCTAGCGGATGAAATTCTGACCATGGTCATGTGATGTACGGTCCATGGTCATGTGATGACACACAGGTGCACAGCTCATTATAGTTACAGCACGGTAATCAGACTTCTGCCTGGTAACGAGCTGTGCAGCTGTGTGCTCATCACATGACCATGTATCATAAATCACATGACCATGGTCAGAGTTGTATCCATTAGAAGTAACAGAATGATTGACAGTAAGCAGAGATCTAGGAATTGATACAGAAAGTATATTGGAAACTTGTATATCTTTTTATTATACAAACAATAACATTTGTCTCTCAATATTGGTCTGAAAGTGGCCGAGCCCTTTAAGGTCACTTAAACTAGTGCAATTTGTCTTGAAACCAATTCAACACTATATTATTAGAAGCCAACAAATGCCTTGAGCAGATGCAATTCACCCTCCTCCAATTGATTCACACATAGATTAGATATGACAATTGTGATAACTGATCATAACACAATGTTGTGTATAGAAAAGGTGCTTAACCTGTGATACATGTATCTAGACATACATACATGTTCAACCAACTTCACATCAGTAAAGAATAGCAGTCATCATTCCAACCCGACAGTGAATTGTCACACACAATTTGTATACACCTTGGTCTCAGTGCAGATCTCTCCTTCATCCTCTTGCACCCATTATAGTGGATACTGCTGTTTCTCAGGCGTCCCAAGCTGTCAGGCAGGTTGGTAACTCACAGATCACTTTCTCTCATGGGTCTTCCTCACTTGCTATCACAGGATTGGATTTCTCACCAGTCGCACCACTAGCCGTCTCTATCCATGAACAGTCATTTACTGGCTAAATACCAATTGAACCCTCCACCTTATTTCATATGGTAATATTTGTGTATGGTTTTGACAAAATTCCAAACTGAAAATCTTACCCATGGGTAAAACATTAAAAAGGACCGCAAGATTTTTTATATGGTGCAGATGCTTGTATCACTATTACATCTGCTAAATATAAAAATCCGTCTCCAGCATAATTCTTACATATGTGCTTCAGTAATTCATTGAGAGATCTACTAAGAAAAATTCTACAGAATGTAGTACATGGAGTGTGCCAGGGTTCGACTGGCCCATAGGGGGACTGGTGAATCCCCGATGGGCCCGTGCCTTTAGGGGGTACTGCCAGACCTCTACTGCCTTTTTTTTTTTCTAGGAAGTGGAGGTGCAGTAAGGCCCCTATTCATTTACCTCTCCCCGCTCCGGGCCAGGGCTCACTGTGCGTCACACATCACGTCACGATGACGTAATGTGCGACGCACAGGGCACAGGCTGCTGTGGGAAGAGGAGAAGCTGCAAACAGGAGCGGGGTGAGGTAAGTGATGCTGCCAGGTTCTCCCCAATTTTGCGATCCGGTTTTAATAATAACCGGATCGCAAAATTGGGGAGAAGTGGTGCCGCCAAACCCGGTTCTGATACTAGTAGAACAGAAAGCCACAGGCTTCCTGCTCTACTGCTCACAGACTTGTAGGCCACGGGCCCCATTGAGCCTGTGGCCTACAAGCTAAGCTCCGATACTTGCCTAACTGTTCTCCGCCACCTCCTGCTTCTTCCAGCTCCGGGCACACATGACGTTATATCAGTGCACCTTGAGCAAGATAAGCGGGAACGGGGAGCAGACAGGTAAGTAAACACCCAAAACTGCTATGGGGGACCAGTGAAGGGGCTACTGTATGGGCAATACAGTGGCCCCTGCACTATCCCCCATATAGTGGCCCCTGCACTATTCTCCCCTCCTATAGTGGCCCCTACACTATTCTCCCACCTATAGTGGCCCCTTCACTATTCCCCCCATACAGTGGCCCCTTTACTATTCCTCCCCCCATACAGTGGCCCCCTCACTCCCCCCCATACAGTGGCCCCTTCAATGGTCCCCTATACTGTATGGAAACCATAGATGGGGCCATTATATTGGGGGGGCAGTGGTGGGGGCTAATATTCTGGGGGACATTAAAGGGGTTATCCAGGATAACTTTTTTTTTTTTTTTAATTAGATCGGGGCAGGTGAAAAAAAAAACCAAAACTTACTCTTCTGTGCCCATTGTCTCCCAGAACGGTTCGGTCCTGCAGCGCTGTTGTTTTCTTACCACTGAACGTGACTACCTGTGCCAGTGAGGACTTCCGGCAAAAGAAAACAGCGGAGCTGCAAGATTGGACCTGCGGGGAAGACACAGGAGCACAGGGGACAGGTGGGTAGTTTTTTTTTTTTTGGGGGGGGGGGGATGTTTTTTCACCTCTCCCAGACTTATAATAAATAAATAAATAAAGAAATTATGCCGGACAACCTCTTTAAAGTGTGGCGCATTAGGTGCGTATATTAAAGGGGTTGTCCAGGCAGAATTTGTTATTGTTTATCCTCAGGATAGGCCATAAATACCTGATCTGTAGGTGGCCAACCCCGGACCGATCAGCTGTACTGAGTCACTTCTGGCGCCTGTCCTGTACACAATACAGGGCCAGAAGCAGAAAGCTCTGTCCATTGTGTATTAGCCGGGAACCTTCACTGCATCTCAGCACTTATTGAAGTCAGTAGGAGCTGAGCTGCAGTGACGGCGCCGGGCTGCTATACAGCGGATGGAGCTTTCTGCTTCTGGCCCTGTGTTGGGTACAGAACGGGCGCCGGAAGTGGCTCCGAACAGCTGGTGGGGCCGTGTGTCAGCCCCCTACCGATCAGGTATTTATGGCCTGTCCTGAGGATAGAAACCAAAGAAAACCTCCATATATACTTGACTATAAAATTGATATACCAACACAAGAAGAATTAGTCAATAAAAAACTAAAAAATTTCAGAAATATATAAAATATATATTTATTAATAAAAATGTAATAAATAATACATTGAAAAAATATATACCAAATCTAATAATACAGGTGACACAGACAAAAGATAAGACACAACACAAGACACATGTGTCACATAAAGAGGCTCAAAAATATACAAAAAATATATGAAGATGACAATATACATATAATGGCCCAAGATATATGACTAGTACTCAATATGCAAAATTTGCAAACCATATATAAATGGATGTCTAGATAGGGAGTTTAACCCAATCAATGGTAATTAGATGCCACATGGACAGAGAAATATATATGGAAATGCAAAATTAAAGACACTATCCATATGCTGCTTAAATATATTACTAGATATTAGTAAATACCATATATAGAAAAAAGCAATGATAGATGGAAAACATGTCAAATAAACCAATGAATAAATGCAAGATGATAATGATTACCTGCAGCCATTATAAAGACAAAATTGAGCTCCAGTGAACACAAAAGGTATGCGTGGAAACGCACCTCAACACGTTTCGCTAAAAAACTTCCTCAGGAGGTGTAGTGACCAGCAAAAGGGAGAGGTATATATAGAGACCCCCAAAGTATGTGAAACCAGCTGTGGATAATAGCGCATGATGCCGTGATGGCCGTAGCGAACAGCCCAGCGCATGCGCACTAACGAGCAGCCGCGTCATTTGACACGCAGCTCACATGCACGTAATAGCGCTTAGCTGATCTCGCGAGGTCAGCGCACCAATGTCATGCGCACCGCGCTGGAACGCATGAGAACGTAAGTATAACTACGATGATAGAAAATATATATAAACAAACGGAATCAACACATTGGAATATTGAAAAGCAGCCCCTAAACAACCTGAACATAATATCCTACATATCTAGATGTTACAAAATAATAATATCAAAGATATATTAAATAACAGCACGCTAGTTTGCCACGTCATATTTATAAAGTGGGACGTATAAAAATATACATATAGCTGCCATAATATGTAATGTATATAATTAAAGGCAGAATCAATATATTAAAAAAACAGTCTCAAATACATACATGACAATAAATAATAATAAAAAATAATTAAAATAAAGAACAAAATAATCTAATACAATAAGAGATCATAAATACATATATAAGTGAAAATAAGTGAAAATAATGTAAAAATAAAAATATAAGTGAAAATATTTAGATAATCATAAACAAAGATCAAAACACATATAATTGCATAAGTGAAACACAATATAATTATAAATATGTGAAACACCAAAAAAGTTTTGAGAAAATATGTAAAACACAATACCAATATACAATATCAATATACAGTGTAAATATGTAAAACACAATAGAAATGTATATGTATAGAAAAAAATAAATAAATAAATATAATGAAGTCCAGGTATGAATGGATGCTGCAATCTATCAAGGAGCGTATACGTCTTCAAGAGCTTCAAAAATATGCCTCATCCCATCTTAAAGAAAACAAACAATAATACAATAAATAAACAATAAAAACACAAACAATACCTTATAAAAAAGGTCTGAAGCTAACTGACTCATTTAAACCCAAAGGTGAGGCCGTCTTAAGATTAACTATCCATCGCACTTCTTTACGTAATAATGCCTTTTTTGATATCCCCACCATGGGAACCCAATTGGACACGATCGATACCAAAAGCTTTGAAACCTCTCGGGTTACATCCATGGCATTCCTTGAAATGTTTAGGGATTGGTTGTAATTTCTCAAATTCAGGGGCCGATGCAGCAGATTGTATTTTACTTACATGTTCAGATATCCTGATCTTAAGGGCCCTAGTTGTCATACCAATATAGATAAGCCCACATGGGCATGTTGCATAATAAATCACTGCAGAAGTAGTACATGTGATATTGTGACGAATTTTATAACACCTATGATTGGTAGAATCACTAAATTCCAAAGTCCTCAACATATAATAACACATACTACATCTTCCACAGGGGTAAAAACCCAACTTCGGCCCACTACTACCAAAAACATTGGTCAGTGGTCTAGAGACATAATGATTGTTAGTAAGAATGTCTCGTAAATTTCTGGAACGTCTCCATGTGATACTAGGGAAATCCTTCAAATATGGAGCTATATCAGAATCAGTCAAGCCGACCAATGTTTTTGGAGGACTTGACGAATATCTCGCCACCTAGAATTGAAATTGGTGATAAACCTAATTTGAGATGAATCAGCTTTTTTAAAATTAATAGACCCCCGACTTACCAATAAGGATTCACGTGGTGTATTTTTTGCACGAAGTATTAATGGATTTCCTATTGTAACCTCTCTGTTTAAAACGTGTGGTAAGATCCAAGGCTTGTTTTTCAAAATTGGAGTTGTTGGAGCAGATACGTCTGACACGCAAAAATTGGCTGACCGGAATTGCATCTTTAAGTTTATAGTAGTGGGAAGAGACTGCATGAAGAAATGAGTTTGTGGCAGTTTCTTTTCTAAATACATCAGTAGATATCATGCCATCAGAATCACGTTCAATTAAAATATCCAAAAACTCAATTTTCACCCTACTATAATGCCAAGTAAGGCGAATGTTGAGATCATTTGCATTTAAAGATGACAAAAAACTCTCAAGATGCGACGCCGAGCCCTGCCAAATGAAAAAAATATCATCAATGTATCTTGACCAATGGAGTACGGCATCAAAACCCTCCACATGTGGAATGACCTCACGTTCCCACAGCCCCAGGAACAAATTAGCATATGAGGGCGCAAAAGACGCCCCCATAGCTGTGCCTTGGAGCTGTAGGAACAAGCGATCTTTAAACAAAAAATAAAATCCACAATAAAATTAACCAAATCAATATCTAAATTAGTATTTTGTAGAAAAAAATCTCGACGCCCGTACTCCATGGTCATGACCAATAGATGTATACAGAGACTCGACGTCACAGGTAACCAAGAGAGTATCCTCATCCACATGCATCTCATCTAAATGTCTTAACATGTCTGAAGTATCTTTAATGTAAGATGGTAGAATTTCAACACATTGTTTAAGATAATGATCTATGAACCTACCAATATTTTCACATAGACTACCCATTCCAGAGACAATAGGCCGCCCTGCGGAATTTTGCTGTTTTTATGAATTTTAGGAAGAAGATATAATGTAGGAATTACTGGGAAATCTACAATAAGACCCAGTAAGATGTCATTATTAATAATTCCTAATGCCGCTGCATCATTTAAAATATTGTCCAATTCAGTTTTGAATTGAACAGTAGGATCACCAGGAAGTCTACGGTAACATACCGTATTGTTAAGTTGTTTGAAAGCTTCATATTCGTACATCTACGTCGGCCAGATCACAACATTTCCCCCCTTATCAGCCGGCTTTATCACAACATCTCTAAATGTACGTAATTCTTCCAAAGCCTTACGTTGACTAAAATTTAAATTGGATTCAATAACATTTTCTGGTATATCATCTAAATCCTTTTTAACCAGCTTAACAAAAATATCAACTGCTGGACTAAAAGACAAAGGAAGGAAATGTTGTGAGGGCCGACACAGATGCATAGGCATATCTGAATATTTAGTGCCAATTTGTTCCTCAAGAAGAAGTTCCAAATCTCGTACAGCCTGTTGTTCAGCAATAGAGTTAAGTTCACTATTAACTTCCTGTTTGAAATATTTTTAAAAAGAACCTTACGTGCAAATAGTTCTAGATCTTTAATCATAGTGAACCGATCAAACTTTGCTGCTGGCGAAAAAGATAGACCTTTTTGTAAAACCTCAACCTGATGATTAGTTAGAACATGAGTAGATAGATTAATTACCTTTAATCTTTCTTCCGTTTGTCTCCGGTATTGAAACCGTCCAACTTCCGTTTTGAAGAAGGGGTTCTGAGATCGTACGACTGCATTCCTATATTGAGCATGTCTGTAGATCCCCCCGTTTTCCTAAAAAAGGTCTGCCACATTCTAATTCAGAGAACAGTGATGCATTAGAAATTGAAAGAGATAGAGAATGGGATGTAGATTGTGAATTTAATCTCTGACATTTGTCACGTTTTTTATGCCACCGATATATCTTATTAGAACGAAAATCCTCAAGATCACGTGATAATTTTTTGGTTTTTATATCTTGCACTTCTTTTTCCCACTTCTCAATATCTTCTTCAAGTTTTTTCTCAAAAGACTCCACTTCAACACTACTCAAAGTATTTTGAATTTTATCTTTACAAATCTCAATTTCTTTTTCCAGTACGTCCAAGGTCTTACGATCTGCTCCAATCAACAACTCCACTAATGTACGTGAACACTTGGATAGAGCCTCTTCCCATTTACCAGTAAATTGAGTATCCTCACTGTCCAAGATTGGAAATACTTGGATACGTAACCCCCTAGGGATAATATTTTTTATTTTTTTGTAAATAATTTTCTAAAGCCACCTTGTTCCACCACACTCTTGTTCGTTTCCTAATTAGATTACAAATTTTTTGCTTCAGCTCCTTGACATCTTGTGTTTCAGTCTCAGCCGTTATCCTATCACCAAAAATAGTACTCAATTGAGAAATCCACTGTTTATCACGTTTTTTGTACCTCATTCATGGATTATAAAAAACGTGTAAAACAGAAAAAATATGTACTAACCAAAGAAAACCTCCATATATACTTGACTATAAAATTGATATACCAACACAAGAAGAATTAGTCAAGAAAAAAAAAAAATCTCAGAAATATATAAAATATATATTTATTAATAAAAATGTAATAAATAATACATTGAAAAAATATATACCAAATCTAATAATACAGGTGACACAGACAAAAGATAAGACACAACACAAGACACATGTGTCACATAAAGAGGCTCAAAAATATACAAAAAATATATGAAGATGACAATATACATATAATGGCCCAAGATATATGACTAGTACTCAATATGCAAAATTTGCAAACCATATATAAATGGATGTCTAGATAGGGAGTTTAACCCAATCAATGGTAATTAGATGCCACATGGACAGAGAAATATATATGGAAATGCAAAATTAAAGACACTATCCATATGCTGCTTAAATATATTACTAGATATTAGTAAATACCATATATAGAAAAAAGCAATGATAGATGGAAAACATGTCAAATAAACCAATGAATAAATGCAAGATGATAATGATTACCTGCAGCCATTATAAAGACAAAATTGAGCTCCAGTGAACACAAAAGGTATGCGTGGAAACGCACCTCAACACGTTTCGCTAAAAAAACTTCCTCAGGAGGTGTAGTGACCAGCAAAAGGGAGAGGTATATATAGAGACCCCCAAAGTATGTGAAACCAGCTGTGGATAATAGCGCATGATGCCGTGATGGCCGTAGCGAACAGCCCAGCGCATGCGCACTAACGAGCAGCCGCGTCATTTGACACGCAGCTCACATGCACGTAATAGCGCTTAGCTGATCTCGCGAGGTCAGCGCACCAATGTCATGCGCACCGCGCTGGAACGCATGAGAACGTAAGTATAACTACGATGATAGAAAATATATATAAACAAACGGAATCAACACATTGGAATATTGAAAAGCAGCCCCTAAACAACCTGAACATAATATCCTACATATCTAGATGTTACAAAATAATAATATCAAAGATATATTAAATAACAGCACGCTAGTTTGCCACGTCATATTTATAAAGTGGGACGTATAAAAATATACATATAGCTGCCATAATATGTAATGTATATAATTAAAGGCAGAATCAATATATTAAAAAAACAGTCTCAAATACATACATGACAATAAATAATAATAAAAAATAATTAAAATAAAGAACAAAATAATCTAATACAATAAGAGATCATAAATACATATATAAGTGAAAATAAGTGAAAATAATGTAAAAATAAAAATATAAGTGAAAATATTTAGATAATCATAAACAAAGATCAAAACACATATAATTGCATAAGTGAAACACAATATAATTATAAATATGTGAAACACCAAAAAAGTTTTGAGAAAATATGTAAAACACAATACCAATATACAATATCAATATACAGTGTAAATATGTAAAACACAATAGAAATGTATATGTATAGAAAAAAATAAATAAATAAATATAATGAAGTCCAGGTATGAATGGATGCTGCAATCTATCAAGGAGCGTATACGTCTTCAAGAGCTTCAAAAATATGCCTCATCCCATCTTAAAGAAAACAAACAATAATACAATAAATAAACAATAAAAACACAAACAATACCTTATAAAAAAGGTCTGAAGCTAACTGACTCATTTAAACCCAAAGGTGAGGCCGTCTTAAGATTAACTATCCATCGCACTTCTTTACGTAATAATGCCTTTTTTGATATCCCCACCATGGGAACCCAATTGGACACGATCGATACCAAAAGCTTTGAAACCTCTCGGGTTACATCCATGGCATTCCTTGAAATGTTTAGGGATTGGTTGTAATTTCTCAAATTCAGGGGCCGATGCAGCAGATTGTATTTTACTTACATGTTCAGATATCCTGATCTTAAGGGCCCTAGTTGTCATACCAATATAGATAAGCCCACATGGGCATGTTGCATAATAAATCACTGCAGAAGTAGTACATGTGATATTGTGACGAATTTTATAACACCTATGATTGGTAGAATCACTAAATTCCAAAGTCCTCAACATATAATAACACATACTACATCTTCCACAGGGGTAAAAACCCAACTTCGGCCCACTACTACCAAAAACATTGGTCAGTGGTCTAGAGACATAATGATTGTTAGTAAGAATGTCTCGTAAATTTCTGGAACGTCTCCATGTGATACTAGGGAAATCCTTCAAATATGGAGCTATATCAGAATCAGTCAAGCCGACCAATGTTTTTGGAGGACTTGACGAATATCTCGCCACCTAGAATTGAAATTGGTGATAAACCTAATTTGAGATGAATCAGCTTTTTTAAAATTAATAGACCCCCGACTTACCAATAAGGATTCACGTGGTGTATTTTTTGCACGAAGTATTAATGGATTTCCTATTGTAACCTCTCTGTTTAAAACGTGTGGTAAGATCCAAGGCTTGTTTTTCAAAATTGGAGTTGTTGGAGCAGATACGTCTGACACGCAAAAATTGGCTGACCGGAATTGCATCTTTAAGTTTATAGTAGTGGGAAGAGACTGCATGAAGAAATGAGTTTGTGGCAGTTTCTTTTCTAAATACATCAGTAGATATCATGCCATCAGAATCACGTTCAATTAAAATATCCAAAAACTCAATTTTCACCCTACTATAATGCCAAGTAAGGCGAATGTTGAGATCATTTGCATTTAAAGATGACAAAAAACTCTCAAGATGCGACGCCGAGCCCTGCCAAATGAAAAAAATATCATCAATGTATCTTGACCAATGGAGTACGGCATCAAAACCCTCCACATGTGGAATGACCTCACGTTCCCACAGCCCCAGGAACAAATTAGCATATGAGGGCGCAAAAGACGCCCCCATAGCTGTGCCTTGGAGCTGTAGGAACAAGCGATCTTTAAACAAAAAATAAAATCCACAATAAAATTAACCAAATCAATATCTAAATTAGTATTTTGTAGAAAAAATCTCGACGCCCGTACTCCATGGTCATGACCAATAGATGTATACAGAGACTCGACGTCACAGGTAACCAAGAGAGTATCCTCATCCACATGCATCTCATCTAAATGTCTTAACATGTCTGAAGTATCTTTAATGTAAGATGGTAGAATTTCAACACATTGTTTAAGATAATGATCTATGAACCTACCAATATTTTCACATAGACTACCCATTCCAGAGACAATAGGCCGCCCTGCGGAATTTTGCTGTTTTTATGAATTTTAGGAAGAAGATATAATGTAGGAATTACTGGGAAATCTACAATAAGACCCAGTAAGATGTCATTATTAATAATTCCTAATGCCGCTGCATCATTTAAAATATTGTCCAATTCAGTTTTGAATTGAACAGTAGGATCACCAGGAAGTCTACGGTAACATACCGTATTATTAAGTTGTTTAAAAGCTTCATATTCGTACTTCTACGTCGGCCAGATCACAACATTTCCCCCCTTATCAGCCGGCTTTATCACAACATCTCTAAATGTACGTAATTCTTCCAAAGCCTTACGTTGACTAAAATTTAAATTGGATTCAATAATATTTTCTGGTATATCATCTAAATCCTTTTTAACCAGCTTAACAAAAATATCAACTGCTGGACTAAAAGACAAAGGAAGGAAATGTTGTGAGGGCCGACACAGATGCATAGGCATATCTGAATATTTAGTGCCAATTTGTTCCTCAAGAAGAAGTTCCAAATCTCGTACAGCCTGTTGTTCAGCAATAGAGTTAAGTTCACTATTAACTTCCTGTTTGAAATATTTTTAAAAAGAACCTTACGTGCAAATAGTTCTAGATCTTTAATCATAGTGAACCGATCAAACTTTGCTGCTGGCGAAAAAGATAGACCTTTTTGTAAAACCTCAACCTGATGATTAGTTAGAACATGAGTAGATAGATTAATTACCTTTAATCTTTCTTCCGTTTGTCTCCGGTATTGAAACCGTCCAACTTCTGTTTTGAAGAAGGGGTTCTGAGATCGGACGACTGCATTCCTATATTGAGCATGTCTGTAGATCCCCCCCGTTTTCCTAAAAAAGGTCTGCCACATTCTAATTCAGAGAACAGTGATGCATTAGAAATTGAAAGAGATAGAGAATGGGATGTAGATTGTGAATTTAATCTCTGACATTTGTCACGTTTTTTATGCCACCGATATATCTTATTAGAACGAAAATCCTCAAGATCACGTGATAATTTTTTGGTTTTTATATCTTGCACTTCTTTTTCCCACTTCTCAATATCTTCTTCAAGTTTTTTCTCAAAAGACTCCACTTCAACACTACTCAAAGTATTTTGAATTTTATCTTTACAAATCTCAATTTCTTTTTCCAGTACGTCCAAGGTCTTACGATCTGCTCCAATCAACAACTCCACTAATGTACGTGAACACTTGGATAGAGCCTCTTCCCATTTACCAGTAAATTGAGTATCCTCACTGTCCAAGATTGGAAATACTTGGATACGTAACCCCCTAGGGATAATATTTTTTATTTTTTTGTAAATAATTTTCTAAAGCCACCTTGTTCCACCACACTCTTGTTCGTTTCCTAATTAGATTACAAATTTTTTGCTTCAGCTCCTTGACATCTTGTGTTTCAGTCTCAGCCGTTATCCTATCACCAAAAATAGTACTCAATTGAGAAATCCACTGTTTATCACGTTTTTTGTACCTCATTCATGGATTATAAAAAACGTGTAAAACAGAAAAAATATGTACTAACCAAAGAAAACCTCCATATATACTTGACTATAAAATTGATATACCAACACAAGAAGAATTAGTCAAGAAAAAAAAAAAATCTCAGAAATATATAAAATATATATTTATTAATAAAAATGTAATAAATAATACATTGAAAAAATATATACCAAATCTAATAATACAGGTGACACAGACAAAAGATAAGACACAACACAAGACACATGTGTCACATAAAGAGGCTCAAAAATATACAAAAAATATATGAAGATGACAATATACATATAATGGCCCAAGATATATGACTAGTACTCAATATGCAAAATTTGCAAACCATATATAAATGGATGTCTAGATAGGGAGTTTAACCCAATCAATGGTAATTAGATGCCACATGGACAGAGAAATATATATGGAAATGCAAAATTAAAGACACTATCCATATGCTGCTTAAATATATTACTAGATATTAGTAAATACCATATATAGAAAAAAGCAATGATAGATGGAAAACGTCAAATAAACCAATGAATAAATGCAAGATGATAATGATTACCTGTAGCCAATATAAAGACAAAATTGAGCCCCAGTGCCCCACACAGTTTAATACCCCCCACTGGATGTTAGCCTCCATCACTGCCCCGACCCAATATCATGGCCCCATCACTGTTCCCCATACAGTATGGGGGACCAGTGCAGAGACCATTGTATTGGGAGCCATTAAAAAAATTTGGCCCACACAACCCCTTTAAAGAGGTTGTGCATAAATTGGAGCAACCACTGTGGCGGCCGCCAGGGAGGTGTAAAAATTGAAAAAAAGCATACTCACCTGTCCCCAGCACCCCATTGTCCCCTGCCTGTGTCTGTTCGGTCTCATGGTGGCGCATCATTTCTAGAAATCCTGTACCAAATTGGTATTAGTGGTCACATGAGGTGCAGAACTCCCCGCAAGGAGTCGCCGGCACAAGACTGAATGGACACTGGCAGCAGACAACAACTTATCTATTTTTTTTTATTTTATTTTACACCTCCTGCCCAGCACATGGGTTGCTCCAATTCCTGGACAACCTCTTTAAAGGATTTATACATCTTTCTAATATTGATTGTCCTTAGGATAGGCCATCAATATTACATCTGCAGGGGTACAACAGCCAGTACTAATGCAAATTAGCTATTCCAGGACAAAGCGGCTACAGGTAATGGAAATAATTCTAGGAGCCACACTGTTCACTTGCTATACAGAGTGTAGCTTAGTTTAGTTGTAGTTCAGGTAGTACAGTGGTGCACATCGCAAGGCCGGTGAGCAGCATGGCTCCCAACATGTTATTTCCTTTAGCCGCCCTGTATTGGTACAGCTGATCTTCAGAGGACATGGAATTGTCCCCCTAGAAACAATTCCACTGGTGGACCCTAGACATCCCAATCCGACACTGGAGTGTACAACATACAGTGCCTTGCGAAAATATTCGGCCCCCTTGAACTTTTCAACCTTTTGCCACATTTCAGGCTTCAAACATAAGGATATAAAATTTAAATTTTTTGGTGAAGAATCAACAACAAGTGGGACACAATCGTGAAGTGGAACGAAATTTATTGGTTATTTTAAACTTTTGTAAAAAATAAAAAACTGAAAAGTGGGGCGTGCAATATTATTCGGCCCCTTTAAGTTAATACTTTGTAGCGCCACCTTTTGCTGCGATTACAGCTGCAAGTTGCTTGGGGTTTGTCTCTATCAATTTTGCACATCGAGAGACTGAAATTCTTGCCCATTCTTCCTTGGAAAACAGCTGGAGCTCAGTGAGGTTGGATGGAGAGCGTTTGTGAACAGCAGTTTTCAGCTCTTTCCACAGATTCTCGATTGGATTCAGGTCTGGACATTGACTTGGCCATTCTAACACCTGGATACGTTTATTTGTGAACCATTCCATTGTAGATTTGGCTTTATGTTTGGGATCATTGTCTTGTTGGAAGATAAATCTCCGTCCCAGTCTCAGGTCTTTTGCAGACTCCAACAGGTTTTCTTCCAGAATGGTCCTGTATTTGGCTCCATCCATCTTCCCATCAATTTTAACCATCTTCCCTGTCCCTGATGAAGAAAAGCAGGCCCAAACCATGATGTTGCCACCACCATGTGTGACAGTGGGGATGAGCTGTGTTGCTTTTACGCCAAACATATCGTTTTGCATTGTGGACAAAAAGTTGGATTTTGGTTTCATCTGGCCAGAGCACCTTCTTCCACATGTTTGGTGTGTCTCCCAGGTGGCTTGTGGCAAACTTTAAACTAGACTTTTTATGGATATCTTTGAGAAATGGCTTTCTTCTTGCCACTCTTCCATAAAGGCCAGATTTGTGCAGTGTACGACTGATTGTTGTCCTATGGACAGACTCTCCCACCTCAGCTGTAGATCTCTGCAGTTCATCCAGAGTGATCATGGGCCTCTTGGCTGCATCTCTGATCAGTCTTCTCCTTGTTTGAGATGTAAGTTTAGAGGGACGGCCGGGTCTTGGTAGATTTGCAGTGGTCTGATACTCCTTCCATTTCAATATGATCGCTTGCACAGTGCTCCTTGGGATGTTTAAAGTTTGGGAAATCTTTTTGTATCCAAATCCAGCTTTAAACTTCTCCACAACAGTATCACGGACCTGCCTGGTGTGTTCCTTGGTCTTCATGATGCTCTCAGAACCCTGAGACTATCACAGAGCAGATGCATTTATACGGAGACTTGATTACACACAGGTGGATTATATTTATCATCATCAGTCATTTAGGACAACATTGGATCATTCAGAGATCCTCATTGAACTTTTGGAGTGAGTTTGCTGAACTGAAAGTAAAGGGGCCGAATAATATTGCACGCCCTACTTTTCAGTTTTTTATTTTTTACAAAAGTTTAAAATAACCAATAAATTTCATTCCAATTCACAATTGTGTCCCACTTGTTGTTGATTCTTCACCAAAAAAAATTAAAATTTTATATTTTTATGTTTGAAGCCTGAAATGTGGCAAAAGGTTGAAAAGTTCAAGGGGGCCGAATACTTTCGCAAGGCACTGTATTTATTGACCAAGAGGAGTTGTAAAAAGCATCAAATTTACTCCAGTTGTCTATAAAATATTTTGTTTTGTTTCAGCCTTTTACCTTTACTATTGTTTTCTATAGATATCCAGATCTGTCACAAGAAACAATTACATGAAAAAACTGAGAAACTTATAGAGAACAAACCTCCAAGATGTAACCAGGGAGAGGAAAGTTTCCCCTTCTCTACACGTTATGTGAACCTCATCATTGTCTCCATTGATCACTTTAGGGAACGTTCTGAGAATGAGCTCATAGAGACCGGGGCAAAACATGAGAGATATTTAAAGGAAAAACAAAATGTATTACAGCGCATTTCCCCCAACAAGATGTTCCGTTGGTGCCCCCGATCCAGACTTGTACCACATATGGTAATGGTGAGCGGAGTGCCCGGTGTAGGGAAGACCACACTGATGCAGAAGTTTGTCTATGACTGGGTGAAGGGCGATCTCTATCAAAGATTCTTTTTTGTCTTTTTCTTTAAATTCCGGGAACTCAACAGACTGGATAAGGTTAGTCTGGAGACCATGATCCTTCATCAGTACCCATATCTGGAGGAGCAGCTGGAGAACATCTTACAAGATCCAGAGAAACTTCTCTTTATATTTGATGGATTAGATGAAAGCAATCATACAATGGATTTCACATCACGTCACTTGTGCTCTAATCCTAAACAGCCTGAACATTGTGGTCAGATTGTGGTTAGTTTGGTGAGAAAGTCTCTTCTTAATGGTTGTTCTGTCCTAATGACCAGTCGCCCAACCAGACTGGCATCAATTGATTGTAGAGTTTTCCAGAGAATAGTAGAAATCACTGGTTTTCTTCCAGAAGAACGACAGATTTACTTTGAGAATTTCTTCTCCGACCCTGAACTGTCAGAAAAGGCTTTTACTTATGTGAAGCAGAATGACACCTTGTACACGTTCTGTTACCTCCCGTCCTACTGCTGGATCATCTGTACTGTATTATCCAGGAGCTTCCAGACAACAAGTAGTGACCAGCAGGTGACATTATTACCCAGAACAGTGACACAGCTCTTTGCCATATTTGTCACCAACATTCTGTCCAATCACAGCCTGGAGAAAAGTGACGCTCAGAAGATCCTGCAGTCCATCGGATGGATGGCAGAACATGGAGTCATGAATCACAGGGTTATTTTTGATGATCGAGATCTGGATTCTTTCCATGTGGACAATAAGTCAAAGCTCTTATCAAGTTTTCTGATGGAATCGGAGGAACCTGTGACCTATTCCTTCTTACATCTCAGTGTTCAGGAATTCTTCTCTGCCTTGGTCCATTATACTGATTATTCTCCTGAGAAGTTACAGAAATCACTAGAAGAAGCCAAATCCTATCCTGATGGACGTGGTGAGATGCTCCTCCGTCTCCTGTGTGGTCTATCAGACGGCACCACCAGGTCAATACTAACTGGACACCTGGACAAACAAGCAGCTCAGACTTCCAGAGATGTTATCACTTGGCTGAAGAACTTCATTCCAGAAGAAAAGAGGCCAATGGAAAGTAAAGACAAGAAGCGACATCTTCTCAGGACATTCTTCTATCTGTTTGAGACCCGGAATGAGGCTCTAGTGCTGGAATCATTACAATCATACAGAAGATTGGACCTTTCTGGTGTTCACATGTTAGCTCTAGACTGCACAGTGTTAGCGTTCATCATGGGAACCTGCATACATATAGAAGAACTCAATATTTCTGAATGTTCCTTAGACACTGAAGGATTAGAGAGACTTGTACCAGGGTTACATAACCTGCAGAATCTAAGGTAAATACTAATTATATTTTATCTTTCTGTGGTATTAAGGTTCTGTCACACATCTGATAAACTTCATATAATTATCTTCATGGCTGGTAGTATATACTGTAGTCCTATTATGAAGTAATAGATTCCTGTGGTGATGCTAGTGAGGACCGGGCTGAACAGTAGATGGAGGGTCTTGTATATATAAATGCAGATCTACTATAGTTTGTGTTACATATGCAAAATAACGTCTTGACATACCTTCCATCACACCCTCTTTTTTTCTCAGCCACATACCTTCTATTGCAGATGATAGAACATATTACTTTTGCTGTTCCAAAAATCTGTTTGTTTTTTTCTAGGGATGTGATATGTTACACCTGAGTTCAAAAGGAGAATGATTGTTGGTGGACACCTTGTAGGGGCACCCGTGACCTGAGTTACTGAGTTGATGAGTTTCGAGGTATACCATTTCCTTGATCACATCTCAGTATTCAAAGAACGGCCAAACACCAGAAGCAGCTCGTGGTCAAAACTTGACATGAGGGACAGAAGAGCACTTTGTTGAAAAAACACTTTGTTGAAAAAAACACTTTGTCAAAGAATACAGAACTGATGCCTGAGGGTTTTAACTGATACTAGTGCCCGTAAACTTGGACGTTTTATGTTTTTTGGCTACAATTAGACATAGTGCTTTACTGTCTTTCATGTCAATCTTTGACTTTCAACCACAGCTGTCTCTGTGTTTCAAGTTTTTGCTGGTCTTTGCATACATAGATCTAATCAAGGAAAATTCGACTTCAACACACCCATCATCAGATGCCCATACCAGGTGCACATGCTCCTTTTGAATTTGGTCAGGTCTGACGCATTACTCCCCTAAAACAAACAGATCAGCAAAGGTAATAAAGTTTATTAACAGTTATATTAGCTATGTGACTGAGAAAAAAGGTAGTGATACCAGTGATGACAGGTGTGTCAGGAAGAATTCAACTTGATTATGTAAAGATAGGGGTGTGCTAGTTATTTTGTTAAACCCATTTATGTATATCTGATCATAATGGACCCTAGAAGAAGAAATGTATTAATGTTGCTTTGGACTTCATATATTGTTTGTATATGTATTCGGTGGTAGTGTCTAGCATATGGACCTGTTGTGCACCTTTTCTTTCCCATTTTGATAGTTCTTGTGCTCACCTTTGAGCAATGTGGTGTCACTTTTTCTATATTTTACTTTCTGTAATAACAGGGACAGGGACTTTCTGTAGAACAGGGACAAATGCAAAGTTCTACATCTGGGTAACAGAAATGCAAGAAGCATATATAGTATGGGAGGAATAGTACTAAGTGAGAGTACAGGGGAAAAGGATCTGGGCATAATAATAGATCGCAAATTCAACATGAGTCAACAGTGCGGTGCGGTGGCTAAAAAGGCTAATAAAATTCTAGGATGTATCAAGACGAGCATTGTAGCTAGATCAAGAGAGGTAATTATTCCGCTGTACTCTGCCCTGGTCAGACCCCACCTGGAATACTGTGTACAGTTCTGGGCTCCCCAGTTTAAGAAAGACATCGATTTATTGGAGCAGGTCCAGAGAAGAGCAACCAAAATGGTGGAAGGTCTACAAACCATGTCCTACGAGGAGAGGCTAAAAGAATTGGGACTGCTTAGTTTGCAGAAGAGAAGGCTAAGGGGAGACTTAATAGCGGTATTTAAATATCTGAAAGGTTGTCACAGTGCAGAGGGATCTACCCTTTTCTCATTAGCAGAAGGAAGCACGAGAAGTAATGGGATGAAACTAAGGGGAAGGAGATTCAGATTAGACATTAGGAAAAACTTTCTAACAGTAAGGGTAGTGAGAGAGTGGAATAGGCTGCCACAGGAGGTGGTGAGTTCTTCATCAATTGAAATCTTCAAGCGGAAACTGGATAGGTATATAGCTGGGATGTTTTAGGAATTCCTGCTTTGCAGGGGGTTGGACTCGATGGCCCTTGAGGTCCCTTCCAACTCAAAATCAAACTCAAACTCAAACTCAAATAGTGAAGTTAAGTTATTGTGTATAAGGCCTTATTCATACATCAATGTTTTGCATCAGTAAACCAGAACCAGGAGTGGAGACGACAGAGGTGAGGTATAATGGGAAGATTTACATCTGTTCTGTGTTTTCATCCCACTTCTGGTTTTGAATTAGAATTATGTGGGAACAAGGCTTAATACTGTTTGCTGGGGAGATGTATCTAATGCTATCAAGTGAGAACCTGTCTTCTCAGCAGTGTATCTAATGCTATCATGTGTGATACTGACTGCTGAAACACTATATCTAATCCAATCATGTGTGGTGACTGTCTGCCATAATGTGAAGACAGGAGGTGAATGGAGGACACAGAAGCCACAGACTGAGAGCTACAAGATATAGTGACTGGTGACATAAGATCCTCCATCCAGCTTTATGACTATTATACAGGAGCATCTCAATACATTAGAATATCTTTGAAACGTTTATGTCTTTCAGTAATTAAGTTATAAAAGTGACCTCCTATATTTTCTAGATTCTTTACACACAGAGTTTTCTATTTCAAGTGTTTTATTTCTGTAAATGTTGATTATGGATTACAGGGAATGAAAACCCAAATCTAAGAAAATTAGAATATTGTAAGTTCAATTCAGTCTTGTAAATTCAGTGTCACCTGCCAAGGTTTCCTAAGCCTTTACATGGCCCCTCAGTCTGGTTCAGTAGGACACACAATCCTGGAAGACGCTGATTCTGGATTGTATTACTGAATTACTGACCTGAAGGAACGTTTCACAGATATTCTCATTTATTCAGATGAACCTGTATAACAGTGGGGAAAAAAAAGTATTTAGTCAGCCACAAATTGTGCAAGTTCTCCCACTTATAAAGATGAGGCCGGCCTGTAATTGTCATCATAGGTAGACCTCAACTATGAGAGACAAAATGAGAAAACTAATCCAGAAAATCACATTGTCTAATTTTTAAAGAATTTATTTGCAAATTATGGTGGAAAATAAGTATTTGGTCAATAACTAAAGTTCATCTCAATACTTTGTTAATATCCTTTGTTGGCAATGACAGAGGTCAAACGTTTTCTGTAAGCCCTTGCTGATGGAAGGAGGTTTGCACTCACAATCTCCCCATACATGGCCCCATTCATTCTTTCATGTACACGGATCAGTCGTCCTGGTCCCTTTGTAGAGAAACAGCCCCATACATGATGTTGCCCCCCCATGCTTCACAGTAGGTATGGTGTTCTTTGGATGCAACTCAGCATTCACTCTCCTCCAAACACGACCAGTTGTGTTTCTACCAAACAGTTCTACTTTGGTTTCATCTGACCATATGACATTCTCCCAATACTCTTCTGGAACATCCAAATGCTCTCTAGCAAACTTCAGACGGGCCCGGATATGTACTGGCTTATGTAGGGGGACACGTCTGGCACTGCAGGATCTGAGTCCCTGGCGGCGTAGTGTGTTACTGACGGTAGCCTTTGTTACGTTAGTCCCAGCTTTCTGCAGGTCACTCACTAGGTCCCCCCGTGTGGTTCTGGGATTTTTGCTCACCGTTCTTGTGATCACTTTGACCCCACGGGGTGAGATCTTGCGTGGAGCCCCTGATGGAGGGAGATTATCAGTGGTCTTGTATGTCTTCCATTTTCTAATTATTGCTCCCACAGGTGATTTCTTCACACCAAGCTGCTTGCCTATTGCAGATTCAGTCTTCCCCGCCTGGTGCAGGGCTACCATTTTGTTTCTGGTCCTTCCACAGCTCTTTGGTCTTCACCATAGTGGAGTTTGGAGTGTGACTGTTTGAGGTTGTGGACAGGTGTCTTTTATACTGATAACAATGTCAAACAGGAGCCATTACTACAGGTAATGAGTGGAGGACAGAGGAGCCTCTTAAAGAAGAAGTTACACGTCTGTGAGAGTCAGGAATCTTGCTTGTTTGTAGGTGACCAAATACTTATTTTCCACCATAATTTGCAAATAAATTCTTAAAAAATCAGACAATGTGATTTGCTATATATGTTTTCTAGTGATTTTCTAGATATGTTTAGCTCTATAGGAGATCTGCATGGAGGAATGGGCCAACATACCAGCAACAGTGTGTGCCAACCTTGTGAAGACTTACAGAAAACGTTTGACCTCTGTCATTGCCAACAAAGGATATAGAACAAAGTATTGAGATGAACTCTTGTTATTGACCGAATACTTATTTTCCACCATAATTTACAAGTAATTTCTTTAAAAATCAGACAATGTGATTTTCTGGATATGTTTTCTCATTTTGTCTCTCATGGTTGAGGTCTACCTATGATGACAATTACAGGCCGGCCTCATCTTTTTAAGTGGGAGAACTTGCACAATTGGTGGCTGATTAAATACCTGATTTATGACATGCCATGAAATGAAGACATTATTGTTAATTTGGCGTAAGTGGACATCAGATATAGGTGTCCACCACATACAAGAGCAGGCTACTAGTGATGACATTTATGGATTTTACTAAAAGTCGGGGACATGTCCTCTCAACCTTCACAATCATGGATTTTACACTAAGGCTCTGTGAACGCCTCACTCACATCTCATCTTCTTATTCTTACAGATTGGCTAATAATCTTCTACCAGACACTTCCTGCATCCAGTTGGCCTCTGTAATAAGGAATAACCAGTCGCTGAAGATACTTGACCTGTCCTATAACCGTCTGTCCGGTCCTCACCTCAGTGACTTGATGGCCGCTCTGTCCAGTCCAGCCTGCAGGATAGAGGAATTACGGTGAGTATAAGAGATGTGTACAGGATGAGACAAGTGGGGGACAAGTTATACATGGATTTTATTCTATTTTATATTATGTCTATGAGATAAACTGCTGACTGCACCTTCATATGTGACGTCTCTACTGAGCTGTGTATCTAATCATATCATGTGTGATACTATATACTGAGCTGTGTATCTAATCCTGTCATGTGTGATACTGTCTGCTGAGCTGTGTATCTAATCCTATCATGTGTGATACAGTCTGCTGATACATCACTCACATCTCATCTTCTTATTCTTACAGTTTGGGTAAGAATGATCTACCAGACACTTCCTGCACCCAGTTGGCCTCTGTAATAAGGAATAACCAGTCCCTGAAGATACTTGACCTGTATAACAACAATCTGTCCGGTCCTCACTTCAGTGACTTGATGGCCGCTCTGTCCAGTCCAGCCTGCAGGATAGAGGAATTACAGTGAGTATAAGAGATGTGTACAGGATGGGACATGTGGGGGACAAGTGATAAACTGCTGACCATACTTTCATTGCCCCTCTCTACCGGTGTTCACAGCATGCTTGGTTGCTTACCTTCTAACAATGGTTGACTATTGGATAACAGTGATTTTAGACCCTCATTATAAACCAAAATGGGAGAAACGTTTTTTTCCTTTGAAAGAGAGTCCAGGACCTCTAATATGACACCTGCAGGACATATGGCCATTGACAACTGATACAATTCTGTATTTTCCCTGTAGCTATGTTTTATGAAGAGTTCTATTAATGTCCAGATTTTTATAAGAAGTGGTGAGTCCTCCTTATATAATCCATATTTTATATGTGGGTAAGAATTACAAAGAATTTCATTATTTTTTACATTGGCAAGACTGACCACAACTATCATCATTCAGCTTGAAAAGGGGGATGGTATAACCTAGACAGAAGTATCAAGCTTCAGGAAAGTCAGAGAACCTAGGAAACTTCTCAAGGAGGACTACAAGTGCCAGATATACTAAGACATGCTGGTGACAGGAACAAGCTGTTTGCTAGAGAAACTACAATCTTAAAGTCTTCTAAGGTTGTAGGTATGGCAAGTATTAATTGTATTGCTAGGATGAGTAAGCTAGAGATTAAGATTTTATATGCAGAATGTAATATGAGTGTTATATATATATATATATATATATATATATATATATATATGCTGTAATTGTATTATTTCTGCTAGTAAAGAGAGAGAGAGAGAAATGAAGGAATATTATACATAAGGTATCAGTGCAGATCCTAAGACAGATCCAGAGGTCTACGAGGAGTCCATTACTACTTATAGGAAATGCGGAGAAATTAAAAAATACCTTTTCTCACTGATATTTTTGTAATTCCTTAATCCAATTACCTCTAATACGCCTACTTCCCCATGATTGTGTCGCCTACTGAACCAGACTAAGGGACCTTTTTAAACACTTAGGAAGCCTTTGCAGATGTTTTGGGTTAATTATTCTATTTTTCTGAGATAATGACTTTTGTTTTTTCTTGGCTGTAAGCCGTAATCATCAACATTAACAGAAATAAACACTTGAAAAAAATTCACTCTGTTTGTAATGATTCAATATATTATATAGGTTTCACTTTTTCAATTAACCCTTTCCCGAAATCCACCGTAATAGTACGGCGGTTGCTGGTGCTTAAATATGGCGGCCGCTCGGTACCCGAGCAGCTGCAATAGCCGCCGGGTTTCTGCTGTATTATACAGCAGACACCCGGCGCTAATGCCCACGATTAACCCCTCTGGCGCCTCGGTCAAAGCTGGGGTCGGGGTCGGCGTCCAATTGCTATGACACTCGGGATCCTTGTGAAAGCTCCCAGGCCTGTCTTTCATTAATTGTTATTGCAGGCTACTCTATGTAGCCTACTCTATGATCAGACCCCCAGGGGTTCAAGACCCCTAGGGGGTCTAATAAATGCAAAAAAAATAATAATAAAAAGTAAAAAAATATATATATTAAAAGTTCAAATCACCCCCCTTTCCCTAGAACACATATAAAAGTACTTAAATACTGTGAAACACATACACTTTAGATATCCCTGTGTCCAAAATGCCCGGTCTACAAATTTATAAAAATATTTTTCCCGTACGGTAAACGCTGTGGCAGGAAAAAAAAATCAAAAATGCCAAACCACCGCTTTTTCACTGTTTTGCCTCTGATAAAAATTTGAATAGAAAGTGATCAAAGCAATAGTAATTCCCCAAAATGATATAACTAAAAAGTACACCTGATCCTGCAAAAAAAGATGCCTTAAGCATCTCCGTACATGGAAGTATAAAAAAGTTACAGGTGTCAGAATATGACGACTTTTAGAAAAAAAAATTTTTGTACAGTTTTGGATTTTTGTTAAGGAGTGAAAATGTATATATATATATATACATACATTTTAACCCCTTAACAAAAATCCAAATATATATATATATATATATATATATATATATATATATATATGTATACATGTATATGTATATATAAAACCATATAAATTTGGTATCACCGGAATTGTACCAAAACATCAAATACAGGTGACATGTCATTTTGGCTGTAGAGCAAACGCCGTAAAAACGAAGCCCGTAAGAAAGTTGCACAAATGCAGTTTTTCTTCAAATCCACCCCATTCTGAATTTTTTTCCAGCTTCCCAGTACATTGTACAAAATAATAAATGGTAGCATCATGATAAAAAAAATTTATCCCACAAACATTAAGACCTCATATGGCTCTTAGAACAGAAAAATAAAAATGTTATTGGGTTTGGAAGGGAGGGGAGGAGTCAAAAACGAAAATCAAAAAAATGTCACAAAAAAAAATTCCAAAAAAACCCAAAAAAAACTGTTTGATATTTATTGAGATGCACTTGTATGCAATCTATATTGGTGCACAAGGGCTACATCATGGATATATAAAAGCTGTACTAGAGATTTTTCAGATATAAAGATAAGAACATCTAAATATCTAAGGTACACTTGCATTATTGGTATAAATGATTGACATAGTCAGGGAGGGTGAAGGGAAACACACACAAGATACCTGGAAAGGAGTAAAAAATCCTTGCAAATTCAGCCTGTCCTGGACTGAAAAGTAATGAGTGGGAATGCCCTGATTTTTTACTAAGCAGAAGTTGGTAAGTATACATGTGCTGCAATGATCACTTATTTACATCTTGCCATAGAGTGAGGACATCACTATGGATTTGGTGTCCGTGGGCCACCTGCATTCCTGGCATCCCCCACTCACATGTAGTGGCTTCTAGTAGTGACAGTTATGGATTGTACTAAAACCCGGGGACATTTTCTTTCCTCTTTCACAATCTACAGGTTATATTCTAATGCATGGATATTTATCACTGACATCTCATCTTCTTATTCTTACAGTTTGGCTGATAATCTTCTACCAGACACTTCCTGCACCCAGTTGGCCTCTGTAATAAGGAATAACCAGTCCCTGAAGATACTTGACCTGTCCTATAACCGTCTGTCTGGTCCTCACTTCAGTGACTTGATGGCCGCTCTGTCCAGTCCAGCCTGCAGGATAGAGGAATTACAGTGAGTATAAGAGATGTGTACAGGAGGAGACATGTGGGGGACAAGTTATACATGGATTTTATTCTATTTTATATTATGTGTATGAGATAAACTGCTGACTGCACCTTCATAATATCTGACTGCCTCGGTTCCTCGTATCACTTCTCCTATGTAAGTCATGAGCTCAGGAATCTCTCTTCATACACCATGGCTGCCCACACTTATTTCTTGTAATGACATACTTGTAATTATTGTTTTAGTGTATTAGATTTGTGGCACATTTTAAAGGTAGATTCCACCAGCCTCAAGTATAATAGATATGAAAACAATCTTCCATAACCAACCAACACATATCGGTGTTAAGAAAATTGGTACTGAATTCTGGGCTTCATTAAAGCTGGTGGAGGTTCCTGAGCAAAATTATGATGTCAGCAATAATTGAAGCAGCTGTCCAGGGATTAGAAATGCATGGCCTATAAAGGTGGGGGGGGGGGCACAGGTGCGGCCCACATGTATCAACGCTACAGGCGCCCATTCTATACACAACACTGGGACAAAAACAGTTTACTCCGGTTCCTGTGTAATGGCTGACTTCAATGGGAGCTGAACACTAGCAGCGCCTGGCCACTATACAGGGCATGGAACCAACTGCTTTCAGACTGATGTTGTGTATAGTATGTTAGGGGTAGTCTCGTCCTCCTGATCCTTAAGAAAGGGCCATACATTTGTAATTCCTGGACAACCCCTTTACATTTTTTTTCAGAGGAAAGTTGCAGAAAGGTCAAATTCAAAATATACAGACGTGGAAAAAATTGTTGGTACCCCTCCCTCGTTTAATGAAAGAAAAACCCACAATGGTCACAGAAATAACTTGAATCTGACAGACTGGAATTTGCCAAACTACATGTTGACAAGCCACAAAGCTTCTGGGAGGATGTCCTATGGACAAATCGAAATTTTTGGCAAGGCACATCAGCTCTATGTTCACAGACGGAAAAATGAAGCCTATCTTGAAAAGAACACTGTCCCTACTGTGACACATGGAGGAGGCTCTGTTATGTTCTGGGGCTGCTTTGCTGCATCTGGCACAGGGTGTCTTGAATCTGTGCAGGGTACAATGAAATCTCAAGACTATCAAGGGATTCTAGAGAGAAATGTGCTGCCCAGTGTCAGAAAGCTTGGTCTCAGTCGCAGGTCATGGGTCTTGCAACAGGATAATGACCCAAAACACAGCTAAAAACACCCAAGAATGGCTAAGAGGAAAACATTGGACTATTCTGAAGTGGCCTTCTATGAGCCCTGACCTAAATCCTATTGAGCATCTTTGGAAGGAGCTGAAACATGCCGTCTGGAAAAGGCACCCTTCACACCCGAGACAACTGGAGCAGTTTGCTCATGAGGAGTGGCCAAAATCCCTGCTGAGAGGTGCAGAAGTCTCAGTGACAGTTACAGGAATCGTCTGATTGCAGGGATTGCCTCAAAAGGTTGTGCAACTAAATATTAAGGGAACCCTCATTTCTGTCCAGGCCTGTTTCATGAGGTTTCTTTTTTTAAAAATTCTGTTGAAGCCTGGTTGGAAAGCAATGTCTGACTTTCATTTGTTCATTTTCATAGAATTTTTATATATTATTACTTTTATCAGATTCAAGTTATTTCTGTGACCATTGTGGGTTTTTCTTTCATTAAACAAGGTGTACCAACAATTTTGTCCACGTTTGTAGAAAACTGTAAGTCCCAAATGCTGCTGCCCCTGCGGTGATGTACTGTATATCCTGATGCACGTTTTATATGTATGTACTTCCCACACCAAGCAGGCACTTGCCATGCAGAGATTATCTTCTACAGCACACGAGTTTGGTGTATGTGGACTGCTCATAAAAAAAAAAAAAAATATATATATATTAATTCTTTCTGGGGTGAGCTGAAAAAAAAAAAAAAACAACAATTCTGGCATTGTTTGCTAAATCATAAATTTTGTGCATTCACCATAAATAAATAAATACATATCTTTTTTTATTTTACCTACCTCTGACCTAGCTGAGGCCTTGTTTTTTGCAAGGAGCGCCATGTTATTTATTGGTACCATTCTGAGATACATATACAGTGGGGAAAAAAAGTATTTAGTCAGCCACCAATTGTGCAAGTTCTCCCACTTATAAAGATGAGGCCGGCCTGTAATTGTCATCATAGGTAGACCTCAACTATGAGAGACAAAATGAGAAAACTAATCCAGAAAATCACATTGTCTGATTTTTAAAGAATTTATTTGCAAATTATGGTGGAAAATAAGTATTTTAAATTTAAATTTTTAAATTCTTTAAAAATCAGACAATGTGATTTTCTGGATATGTTTTCTCATTTTGTCTCTCATAGTTGAGGTCTACCTATGATGACAATTACAGGCCGGCCTCATCTTTATAAGTGGGAGAACTTGCACAATTGGTGGCTGACTAAATACTTTTTTTTCCCCACTGTAGATGTAGCCATCTTCAACTTGAATCTGATAACTCACTGCACTGTGATAACAAAAAAAAAAAGACATTGAAAGAAATGGAAAAACCTGAGTTAAAGTTATTAACAGCTGTTAACTTAAAGAGGACCTTTCATGTCCTCATGCACATGCAGTTTTATATACTGTTAGATAGACGAGAGTGCTCTGAATTCAGTACACTGTTGGCTCTCCTGTTATGTGCCCCGGGGCTGGAGATATCGGTGCCGTTAGTTTCATCACCGATCTCTGCCCACTGTCAGAAGGGAATTCCTGACAGTCTAGCTGGTCTGTGAGGAACGCCCTCCCCAGTACAAGTCTATGTGTCAGAGGCGTAGCTAGGAGTTCAGCACAGGGGGGCGAACATGTCCAAGTGGGCCCCCAACTTGGACATGTTCGTATACCGATACTATGAGTATACGGTGAGCGTATAGTGGTATATAGCGGCTCTACACAGGGTGAATACAGGGCAGTAACATTTAGTGACTTACCGGTGACGTCTCTGACTAATCATTCACATTCCCCGTCTCTTTTATCTGGACGGCCATGACCACTTCTTCCAGTCTCTGTAAAGTTTGCAACACAGACATCTTTGGCTCCTCACTTTTCCAGGCACCGACCCACATTGTCCTCACCTGCACAAAGCCCCCATCCTGCTTCTACCCCCAATTATATAATATATGATATAACCCCCCATAATGAATAATACCCACAAGTGCATCTTTAAATTAATAACTTCCCTGTGCACCCCCTTTAAATAATGCCCCTTATTAATAATGTCCCAGGTATTTCCCAATTGAAAAGGGAAAAGGGAAAAAAAAATTATTGGGGTTCCAATACCCGGGACCCCCAGGATCAGCTGTTTGAATGAACCGTGGTACCTGTGTAAGCGCCGTGACCCCTTCTCTGTGTCATTCATCTCATAGCGGCCATGTCATGTAACTACATCCTCGTCCTATACACGTCCATGTGACAAGGCTGTAATGACATCACACGGTCACTATAAACAGACAGCGTGTGATATAAACAGGCGCCATAGCCCCTTCATACAGCTGATCAGAAGGGAATCACTTTGCACAGAAAGTTCAGAGATTTCCTCTGAGGACTTTCTGCTTCAATTATATCTATAGGGAAACCGCTGGCGTTTCCGTAGGTATAATTGACATGCTGCGATTTCCAAAACTGTGACTGTTTTGGAAATTGCAGCGTTTCCGCTGCGCATATTTTACTGCAAAGTGGGGATGGGATGTGGCCCCTTGTGGCGAAAACCCACAGAAAAAAACCGTGGCATTCTAGCAAATCCCATCCACACATTACGGAAAAATATGTGCAGCAGACGCACTGTGATTTCCAGAACCGTTGCGGTTTTGGAAATCGCAGCATGTCAATTATACCTACAGAAACACCGGCGGTTTCCATATAGCTGTATTGAAAACAGAAAGTCCACAGAGGAAACCTCTGCGGACCTTCTGTGAAAAGCGCTGCGGGAAAAACCACAATGTTACCGCCATGGTTTTTCCTGCAGCCCGCTACATGGGGCCGTAGTCTTAATAAAGCCCAAGTGCCACTTTAATTAAATTAATTGCTCCCTCATATTATGCCCCTGATTCCCCCTGACATAAATACTGCACCTCTAATGACCCCTTATATTAATGACCACCCCTTATGTTCATAATGCCTCCTAATATAAATGGTGCCCCCTAATGGCCCATTATATAAATAACCTCCCCCCTTGTATTCATAATACCCCGTAATAACCCTTATATAACTGACCCCCCCATCGTCATAATGCCCCCTAATGAATCCTCCATTATAGTTATATTTACCCCTCCTATCTACCCCTTATACTATTAATATACCCACAAAAAAAAGTCATACTCACCTGCGATGATGAATGGAGCTGCCGGCGTTTCCTCCCTGTCCACGCGCAGGACGTCTGTGTCTGAGCGCGGGCGGTGCGATGTTATGACGTCCTCGCGCCGCCCGTGCTGAGAAGCAGACGTCGGTCTGTGGTCTCAGCGTCTTGTAAACCGCAGGCCTGTATTGGCTTGCGGTTTACAAGACAGTTAAGCACCAGGACGCATTGTAACTAGATCGGTCTCTGCAGACACCGATCTAGTTAGAAATAAAGGCTGTATTAATGGTGGCCCCGGGGTGGACCCCCCAAAAATTCAGTGGGCCCGGGGCAGCCGCCCCCCGCTAGCTACGCCTCTGCTATGTGTGAATGTTTTTATAAACCCCTTTAAATGGTTGCAAAGATTAAAAATCCACTTTACACCCTTTTTGGGAGTTCTCAGTTATTAGAAGTTTCTATACAGAAATGAGTCAGGAGAACTTATACCTGAAGCCAAAGAACTGATCATAGAGACAAGCGGCGCCTGCCATAAGTGTCTATAGAAGGGTCATGTGACCATCAGGAAATGGCGGTAATTGTAATAATAAACCAGTTCTGGAAAACACAAGATTGTACAGATTCATCCTCAGCAGGTCTAGTCACTGACTAATCTGAGGTCAGGAGAAAATCCTCACAATACAAAGTCACTAATACTGCGCTGTCTGTTTTATGTTCTAGTCTGTGGGACACTGGATTGTCTGAAGAGGAGAAGGAAGAAATAAGAAAGCTGGGAAGAGAAAAACCACATATAAGGATAATTTACTGAATAATCCAGAAGCCGGGTGTGTATGTGTGCCGAGCAGATAACAGGACATTATGGTGAATACTTCTTCACAGCTCCAGTATTAGGAGCGTCTCCTGGTGCATTATGGGTGATACCTCTGATCTACATTCTCTTGGTGGATGTAGAACGTATCACCAGTTAGTGCGGAGTAGGGTCCCAACCCTTAGACATTAGAAAATGGACTCTGTACGTCAAAAGCAGGTATAATGAAATGTGCTTTATTCACTTCCAAACACAATACGTAGAGTACAACAGTGACGTTTCGGTCTAACCGACCTTCATCAGACTCTACAAAAATGACAATAATAAGTGTACAGTGACATATGTGGACAAAATGTTATTACATAAATATACAAATATACATAAGTCACATTATAAAAAGGATGACAATTGAAGAGGCAACACTCCATGGCAAAGGTGATCACCTGGATGTTTAGATAGATACGATCTTATAGCAATAATCAAAGGTATACAGAGCCAAGTAAGTGTAGCCCCATATCATGTGTATTAAGTCAAGGTATAGCAACAAGTGAACAAGGAATGGTGAGACATTTCAGGAGAGATGGGTTTAGAGAAGTAGTCAATATGGTGTATATGTGCCAGTCCCAAAGTAGCTGCACTCATTAACTGCTGGATACCCAGCCCCAATATGAGCCTCAATCTGAGTATAAAGGCTAAAACATAACACATTGCACATACCTTTTGTGTTGTATAGAAGGGGGCATAATCCCCAGAAGATCAGGGCGCTTAGTGAATCAGAAATGCGTGGTACCGCTAAGTGTAGCGCGCTGACATAGTTAAGCTCCATGTGTTTTATCCTGTAAAATCCTCCCATAGACCAAGACACAAAGTGTGTGACAACTAGGAGATCATCTCTGTGATGTCATCAGCCCCAAGACAGACTTGTTGTGTGATCCGTCTGACAGCAGTAAAGTTCATTGTAGACTTGTGTTGTATGAGGTCTTCCTCCTCTCCCATGTTATTACATATCAGCCATAAGAGGTTACACGGCTTCCTGCTCATGTAGTATAATAGTGCCATGTGTGTGGAGGAAATAAACCGCTTTTACCATTGTCATTGTGTCTGTGTCCTGTAACTTGTTGTGTTGTATCATCCTATCACACTAATGTACAGGTAAGTAGTCACACACTATGGACACCACATCCAGAAGACTTTCCCATAGAGATCCAGCAGGTGTAACACTGTGTGCTGTAAGTGTAAGAGAGTATTGTGATGGTAGATTATAGGATCTCTGACTTTGGTAGCAGATAAGATTTTTAGATTATTAGTTCTAGGTTCAGCTGGCTCTGAAATTAATCTCAAGCTCTAACACATATGTTTAGTCCTAAAACACAATTGTTACAAAGATTTCGTTTTTACAGCAACACAAGCTGTGATAAAAACCCCAAGAACATGGTGCATGAAGTCGTTTCTGAGTCCTTGGCATAGAGATGGTAACAAAAAGATAAACTGTGTAATCCAGAACATTCATATAAAATCTGTAGATTGTGAATGTGGAGAGAAAATGTCCTAGACTGTAAAATCCATAAATGTCATCACTAGAAGTTACCTTCTGTGTGGCAGATACCAGCAGCTATTTGATATGTCTACTGACTACAGCTGAGTGAACCAAATTGGTAAGAAATCAGTTTTGACCCCAATTTTCAAAAAATTTTGATTTCAAAAGAAACCAAAACTTTTGTGATGGGTCTCTGAAGAACAAATAGAATGGCCGCCAATACATGTAACATGAGAAGAGCAGAGGAGGAGGATCACATGGTCGTGTGACCTAGGCGAGTTTCTGGCATCATTTCAGTTTATCGTGAGTGGTGGGTGGAGAGGTCACAGTAATGATGTCATATCAGCATACAAGATAATGCACCGAGAAAAGGGGGGAAGAACACAACCAGTGCCACTAGCACAGCAATAGTGAAAAAAACACCAAACATTGCTGTAGTACTACAGAATTATAGGAGAGGAGGACTCTGGGGCACAGTTTAGTTAGATTTAATAGATTTTAGACAGAAAGAGGCAGAAAAATCATAGGAATCAGGGGAGGGGAGTTCTGCACTGTGCTGTGACTGCAGTTCACTGTGTTACGTATAAACTGGCCAGGTTACCCTTTGAGTGCTAATTTTGACTTGCGAAGTCACCTTTTGAGGGCCAAATCTCAATTTATTAACCATTTTTTGTAATAGTTTTTTTTTTTGCAAAAAATCCAGTCTGATTCAATGTTACCAGTATTACCTAATTGAATTGCCAGATCAAATCTTAGTTTATTTAGCATTTTATTTGTAAAAAAAAAATTTGTAAAACAAATACACAAAGACTACCCCAGTCACTCATTCTGTGCTATCTGTGTTACCATATAATTTTGACTGCTAAGGTCACAGGCTAGGGGTGATGGCACTGGTAATGATGGACACATTTCCACTGCTGCTGATGCTGTCGGCAGTAACTACACATATTTGCATAGTTACATAGTAGATGAGGTTGGATGAAGACATCAGTCCATCAAGTCAACCTATAACTCTACAGTACCCTACATTGTTGATCCAGAGGAAGGCAGAAAACCCCATGAGGCTGATGCCAATTGCCCCATTTTAGGGGGAAAAATTCCTTCCCGAATCCAATCTCGCAATGAGTATAAAACCCTGGGTCAACGTGCCCTTAAAATCTAGAACCCATAACCCATAATATTGTTCTGTTCGAGAAAGACATCGAAGACCTCTTTGAACTTGTTCAATGAATCCACCATCACCACTTCCTGGGGCAGAGAGTTCCATAGCCTTGTTGTTCTTACTGTAAAGAATCCCCTTCTATGTTGCTGGTGTAACTTTCTCTCCTCCAGTCGTAGAGGATGTCCCCTTGTCCTTGTCACCAGTCTAGGTATAGAGCATGTCTCCTTGTCACTGTCACTGGTCTAGGAGTAAAAAGATCATTAGAAAGTTTTTTTGTGCTGTCCCTTCATGTATTTGTATATTGTTATTAAATCTCCCCGTAGACATCTTTTTTCTAGACTGAATAACCCCAAGTTTGTTAATCTATTGTTTTTCTCCAATCCACCCATTTCCCTATTAATTTTGATCGCCCTTCTTTGCACTTTCCTTTTTGATTATGTCTTTCTTGTATACTGGGGGCCATAATTGCACGCAATAGACTATGAGTGGCCGAACCAGTAATTTGTATAGAGGCATAACTATGTTCTTGTCATGACCATCTAGACCTCTTTTGATGTATCCCTTAATTTTATTTGCCTTGACGGCAGCTGCCTGGCGCTGGTCACTAAAGGTAAGCTTACTGTCCACCACAATCCCCAAGTGTCTCTCACACTCAGTCTTACCCAGTAAGTTATTAATAAGTACATAATCAGACATTTTATTTCTTCGACCAAAATGCTTAAACTTACACTTGTGAACATTAAAATTAATTTGCCCAGTCTCCGCCCATGCTTCCAGCTTCCTTAGATCCACCGGTAATATTCTAGTATCTGACTCATTTTTGACTACCTTACAGAGTTTAGTATCATCTGCAAATATGGACACCTGATCTGTAAACCCTCTACCAGGTCACTAATACTGTAAAGATAATAAACAAAAGAGGACCCAATACTGACCCATGTGGTACCCCAATGGTGACTGTGACCCCTCCAATACTGACCCCCGTGGCACTCCACTGTCGACTTTGACAAAGTCTGAGTATTTACCATTAACAAGCACCCTCTGTTTCCTATCAATGAGCTAGTTGCGAACCCAAATGCATGTTTTCCCCCAGTCTCAACATTCTCATTTTGCATACCAACCTTTTATGTGCTACAGTATCAAAAGCCTTTGAAAAGTCCAGATATACTACATCTACCACATTACCCATGTCCAGATATACTACATGTACCACATTACCCATGCCCAGATATACTACATGTACCACATTACCCATGCCCAGATATACTACATGTACCACATTACCCATGCCCAGATATACTACATCTACTGCATTACCCATGTCCAGATATACTAAACCTATCGCATTACCCATGTCCAGATATACTACATCTACCACATTACCCATGTCCAGATATACTAAACCTATCGCATTACCCATGTCCAGATATACTACATCTACCACATTACCCATGTCCAGATATACTGCATCTACCGCATTACCCATGTCCAGTCCAGATATACTACATCTACCACATTACCCATGTCCAGATATACTACATCTACCACATTACCCATGTCCAGATATATTACATCTACCACATTACCCATGTCCATATATACTACATCTACCGCATTACCCATATCCAGATATACTACATCTACCGCATTACCCATGTCCACATATACTACATCTACCGCATTACCCATGTCCAGATATACTACATCTACCGCATTACCCATGTCCAGATATACTACATCTACCGCATTACCCATGTCCAGATATACTACATCTACCGCATTACCCATGTCCAGATATACTACATCTACCACATTACCCATGTCCAGATATACTACATCTACCGCATTACCCATGTCCAGATATACTACATCTACTGCATTATCCATGTCCAGATATACTACATCTACCGCATTACACATGTCCAGATATACTACATCTACCGCATTACCAATGTCCAGATATACTACATCTACCGCATTACCTATGTCCAGTCCAGATATACTACATCTACCGCATTACCCATGACCAGATATACTACATCTACCGCATTACCCATGCCCAGATATACTACATCTACCGCATTACACATGTCCAGATATACTACATCTACCGCATTACCCATGTCCAGATATACTACATCTACCGCATTACCCATGTCCAGATATACTACATCTACTGCATTACCCATGTCCAGATATACTACATCTACCGCATTACCCATGTCCAGATATATTACATCTACCGCATTACCCATGTCCAGATATACTACATCTACCACATTACCCATGTCCAGATATACTACATCTACCGCATTACCCATGTCCAGTCCAGATATACCATATCGACCGCATTACCCATGTCCAGATATACTACATCTACCGCATTACCCATGTCCAGATATACTACATCTACCGCATTACCCATGTCCAGATATACTACATCTACCGCATTACCCATGTCCAGTCCAGATATATTACATCTACCACATTACCCATGTCCAGGTATACTACATCTACCGCATTACCCATGTCCAGATATACTACATCTACCACATTACCCATGTCCAGATATACTGCATCTACCGCATTACCCATGTCCAGTCCAGATATACTACATCTACCACATTACCCATGTCCAGATATACTACATCTACCACATTACCCATGTCCAGATATATTACATCTACCACATTACCCATGTCCATATATACTACATCTACCGCATTACCCATATCCAGATATACTACATCTACCGCATTACGCATGTCCAAATATACTACATCTACCGCATTACCCATGTCCAGATATACTACATCTACTGCATTATCCATGTCCAGATATACTACATCTACCGCATTACACATGTCCAGATATACTACATCTACCGCATTACCCATGTCCAGATATACTACATCTACCGCATTACCTATGTCCAGTCCAGATATACTACATCTACCACATTACCCATGACCAGATATACTACATCTACCGCATTACCCATGCCCAGATATACTACATCTACCGCATTACACATGTCCAGATATACTACATCTACCGCATTACCCATGTCCAGATATATTACATCTACCGCATTACCCATGTCCAGATATATTACATCTACCGCATTACCCATGTCCAGATATACTACATCTACCGCATTACCCATGTCCAGATATACTACATCTACCGCATTACCCATGTCCAGTCCAGATATACCATATCGACCGCATTACCCATGTCCAGATATACTACATCTACCGCATTACCCATGTCCAGATATACTACATCTACCGCATTACCCATGTCCAGATATACTACATCTACCGCATTACCCATGTCCAGTCCAGATATACTAAATCGACCGCATTACCCATGTCCAGATATATTACATCTACCGCATTACCCATGTCCAGATATACTACATCTACCGCATTACCCATGTCCACATATACTACATCTACTGCATTACCCATATCCAGATATATTACATCTATCACATTACACATGTCCTGATATACTACATCTACCGCATTACCCATGTCCAGTCCAGATATATTACATCTACCACATTACCCATGTCCAGGTATACTACATCTACCGCATTACCCATGTCCAGATATACTACATCTACCGCATTACCCATGTCCAGATATACTACATCTACCGCATTACCCATGTCCAGTCCAGATATACCATATCGACCGCATTACCCATGTCCAGATATACTACATCTACCGCATTACCCATGTCCAGATATACTACATCTACCGCATTACCCATGTCCAGATATACTACATCTACCGCATTACCCATGTCCAGTCCAGATATACTAAATCGACCGCATTACCCATGTCCAGATATATTACATCTACCGCATTACCCATGTCCAGATATACTACATCTACCGCATTACCCATATCCAGATATACTACATCTACCGCATTACCCATATCCAGATATACTACATCTACTGCATTACCCATATCCAGATATACTACATCTACCGCATTACCCATATCCAGATATACTACATCTACCGCATTACCCATGTCAAGATATACTACATCTACCGCATTACCCATGTCCAGATATACTACATCTACTGCATTATCCATGTCCAGATATACGTCTACCGCATTACCCATGTCCAGATATACTACATCTACCACATTACCCATGTCCAGATATACTACATCTACCGCATTACCCATGTCCAGATATACTACATCTACCGCATTACCCATGTCCAGATATACTACATCTACCGCATTACCCATGTCCAGATATACTACATCTACTGCATTACCCATGTCCAGTCCAGATATACTACATCGACTGCATTACCCATGTCCAGATATACTACATCTACCGCATTACCCATGTCCAGATATACTACATCTACCACATTACCCATGTCCAGTCCAGATATACTACATCGACCGCATTACCCATGTCCAGATATACTACATCTACCGCATTACCCATGTCCAGATATACTACATCTACCGCATTATTCATGTCCAGATATACTACATCTACCGCATTACCCATGTCCACATATACTACATCTACCGCATTACGCATGTCCAGATATATAACATCTACCACATTACACATGTCCTGATATACTACATCTACCGCATTACCCATATCCAGATATACTACATCTACCGCATTACGCATGTCCAGATATACTACATCTACCGCATTACCCATGTCCAGATATACTATATCTACCACATTACCCATGTCCAGATATACTACATCTACTGCATTACCCATGTCCAGATATACTGCATCTACCGCATTACCCATGTCCTGTCCAGATATATTACATCTACCACATTACCCATGTCCAGATATATTACATCTACCACATTACCCATGTCCAGGTATACTACATCTACCGCATTACCCATATCCAGATATACTACATCTACCGCATTACCCATGCTAGATATACTACATCTACCGCATCACCCATGTCCAGTCCAGATATACTACATCTACTGCATTACCCATTTCCAGATGTACTACATCTACCGCATTACCAATGTCCAGATATACTACATCTACCGCATTACCTATGTCCAGATATACTACATCTACCGCATTACCCATGTCCAGATATACTACATCTACTGCATTACCCATGTCCAGATATACTACATCTACCGCATTACCCATGTCCAGATATACTACATCTACTGCATTACCCATGTCCAGATATACTACATCTACCACATTACCCATGTCCAGATATACTACATCTACTGCATTACCCATGTCCAGATATACTACATCTACCACATTACCCATGTCCAGATATACTACATCTACCGCATTACCAATGTCCAGATATACTACATCTACTGCATTACTCATGTCCAGATATACTACATCTACCGCATTACCCATGTCCAGATATACTACATCTACTGCATTACCCATGTCCAGATATACTACATCTACCGCATTACCCATGTCCAGATATACTACATCTACTGCATTACCCATGTCCAGATATACTACATCTACCACATTACCCATGTCCAGATATACTACATCTACCCCATTACCCATGTCCAAATATACTACATCTACCCCATTACCCATGTCCAAATATACTACATCTACCGCATTACCCATGTCCAGATACAGTGGGGAAAAAGTATTTAGTCAGCCACCAATTGTGCAAGTTCTCCCACTTATAAAGATGAGGCCGGCCTGTAATTGTCATCATAGGTAGACCTCAACTATGAGAGACAAAATGAGAAAACCAATCCAGAAAATCACATTGTCTGATTTTTTAAGAATGTATTTGCAAATTTTGGTGGAAAATAAGTATTTGGACACCTACAAACAAGCAAGATTTCTGGCTCTCACAGACCTGTAACTTCTCCTTTAAGAGGCTCCTCCGTCCTCCACTCATTACCTGTAGTAATGGCTCCTGTGTGACATTGTTATCAGTATAAAAGACTCCTGTCCACAACCTCAAACAGTCACACTCTAAACTCCACTATGGTGAAGACCAAAGAGCTGTGGAAGGACCAGAAACAAAATGGTAGCCCTGCACCAGGCTGGGAAGACTGAATCTGCAATAGGCAAGCAGCTTGGTGTGAAGAAATCACCTGTGGGAGCAATAATTAGAAAATGGAAGACATACAAGACCACTGATAATCTCCCTCCATCAGGGGCTCCACGCAAGATCTCACCCCGTGGGGTCAAAATGATCACAAGAACGGTGAGCAAAAATCCCAGAACCACACGGGGAGACCTAGTGAGTGACCTGCAGAAAGCTGGGACTAACGTAACAAAGGCTACCGTCAGTAACACACTACGCCGCCAGGGACTCAGATCCTGCAGTGCCAGACGTGTCCCCTTGCTTAAGCAAGTACATATCTGGGCCCGTCTGAAGTTTGCTAGAGAGCATTTGGATGTTCCAGAAGAGTATTGGGAGAATGTCATATGGTCAGATGAAACCAAAGTAGAACTGTTTGGTAGAAACACAACTTGTGGTGTTTGGAGGAGAGTGAATGCTGAGTTGCATCCAAAGAACACCAAACCTACTGTGAAGCATGGGGGGGGGCAACATCATGTATGGGGCTGTTTCTCTGCAAAGGGACCAGGACGACTGATCCGTGTACATGAAAGAATGAATGGGGCCATGTATGGGGAGATTTTGAGTGCAAACCTCCTTCCATCAGCAAGGGCATTGAAGATGAAACGTGGCTGGGTCTTTCAGCTTGACAATGATCCCAAGCACACCGCCAGGGCAACGAAGGAGCGGCTTCGTAAGAAGCATTTCAAGGTCCTGGAGTGGCCTAGCCAGTCTCCAGATCTCAACCCCATAGAAAACCTTTGGAGGGAGTTGAAAGTCCGTGTTGCCCAGCGACAGCCCCAAAACATCCCTGCTCTAGAGGAGATCTGCATGAGGAATGGGCCAACATACCAGTAACAGTGTGTGCCAACCTTGTGAAGACTTACAGAAAACGTTTGACCTCTGTCATTGCCAACAAAGGATATAGAATAAAGTATTGAGATGAACTTTTGTTATTGACCAAATACTTATTTTACACCATAATTTGCAAATAAATTCTTTAAAAATCAGACAATGTGATTTTCTAGATATGTTTTCTCATTTTGTCTCTCATAGTTGAGGTCTACCTATGATGTCAATTTCAGGCCTCTCTCATCTTTTTAAGTGGAAGAACGTGCACAATTGGTGGCTGACTAAGTACTTTTTTTTCCCCACTGTATACTACATCTACCGCATTACCCATGTCCAGATATACATCTACCGCATTACCCATGTCCAGATATACTACATCTACCGCATTACTCATGTCCAGTCCAGATATACTGCATCTACCGCATTACGCATGTCCAGTCTAGATATACTACATCTACCACATTACCCATGTCCAGATATACTACATCTACCGCATTACCCATGTCCAGATATACTACATCTACCGCATTACCCATGTCCAGATATACTACATCTACCGCATTACCCATGTCCAGATATACTACACCTATCGCATTACCCATGTCCAGATATACTACATCTACCGCATTACCCATGTCCAGATATACTACATCTACCGCATTACGCATGTCCAGACTAGATATACTACATCTACCGCTTTACCCATGTCCAGATATACTACATCTACCGCATTACGCATGTCCAGTCTAGATATACTACATCTACCACATTACCCATGTCCAGATATACTACATCTACCGTATTACCCATGTCCAGATATACTACATCTACTTCAATACCCATATCCAGATATACTACATCTACCGCATTACCCATGTCCAGTCCAGATATACTGCATCTACCGCATTACCCATGTCCAGATATACTACATCTACCGCATTACCCATGTCTAGATATACTACATCTACCGCATTACCCATGTCCAGATATACTACATCTACCGCATTACGCATGTCCAGTCTAGATATACTACATCTACCACATTACCCATGTCCAGATATACTACATCTACCGCATTACCCATGTCCAGATATACCACATCTACCGCATTACCCATGTCCAGATATACTACATCTACCGCATTATGCATGTCCAGTCTAGATATACTACATCTACCACATTACCCATGTCCTGATATGCTACATCTACCGCATTACCTATGTCCAGATATACTGCATCTACCGCATTACCCATGTCCAGATATACTACATCTACCGCATTACCCATGTCCAGATATACTACATCTACCGCATTACCCATGTCCAGATATACTACATCTACCGCATTACGCATGTCCAGATAGACTACATCTACGGCATTACCCATGTCCAGATATACTACATCTTTCGCATTACCCATGTCCAGATATACTACATCTACCACATTACCCATGTCCAGATATACTACATCTACCGCATTACCCATGTCCAGATATACTACATCTACTGCATTACCCATGTCCAGATATACGTCTACCGCATTACCCATGTCCAAATATAGTACATCTCCCACATTACCCATGTCCAGTCCAGATATACTGCATCTACTGCATTACCCATGTCCAGATATACTACATCTACTGCATTACCCATGTCCAGATATACGTCTACCGCATTACCCATGTCCAAATATAGTACATCTCCCACATTACCCATGTCCAGTCCAGATATACTGCATCTACCGCATTACCCATGTCCAGATATACTACATTACCGCATTACCCATGTCTAGATATAATACATCTACCGCATTACCCATGTCCAGATATACTACATCTACCGCATTACGCATGTCCAGTCTAGATATACTACATCTACCACATTACCCATGTCCAGATATACTATATCTACCGCATTACCCATGTCCAGATATACTACATCTACCGCATTACCCATGTCCAGATATACTACATCTACCGCATTACCCATGTCCAGATATACTACATCTACCGCATTATGCATGTCCAGTCTAGATATACTACATCTACCACATTACCCATGTCCTGATATGCTACATCTACCGCATTACCTATGTCCAGATATACTACATCTACCACATTACCCATGTCCAGATATACTACATCTACCGCATTACCCATGTCCAGATATACTACATCTACTGCATTACCCATGTCCAGATATACGTCTACCGCATTACCCATGTCCAAATATAGTACATCTACCGCATTACCCATGTCCAGATATACTACATCTCCCGCATTACCCATGTCCAATCCAGATATACTGCATCTACCGCATTACCCATGTCCAGATATACTACATCTACCGCATTACCAATGTCTAGATATACTACATCTACCGCATTACCCATGTCCAGATATACTACATCTCCCGCATTACCCATGTCCAATCCAGATATACTGCATCTACCGCATTACCCATGTCCAGATATACTACATCTACCGCATTACCAATGTCTAGATATACTACATCTACCGCATTACCCATGTCCAGATATACTACATCTACCGCATCACCCATGTCCAGATATACTACATCTACCACATTACCCATGTCCAGATATACTACATCTACCGCATAACCCATGTCCAGATATACCACATCTACCGCATTACCCATGTCCAGATATACTACATCTACTGCATTATGCATGTCTAGTCTAGAAATACTACATCTACCACATTACCCATGTCCTGATATGCTACATCTACCGCATTGCCTATGTCCAGATATACTACATCTACCACATCACCCATGTCCAGTCCAGATATACTGCATTTACCGCATTACCCATGTCCAGATATACTACATCTACCGCATTACCCATGTCCAGATATACTACATCTACCGCATTACCCATGTCCAGATATACTACATCTACCGCATTACGCATGTCCAAATATACTACATCTACCGCATTACCCATGTCCAGATATACTACATCTTTCGCATTACCCATGTCCAGATATACTACATCTATCACATTACCCATGTCCAGATATACTACATCTACCGCATTACCCATGTCCAGATATACTACATCTACTGCATTACCCATGTCCAGATATACGTCTACCGCATTACCCATGTCCAAATATAGTACATCTACCGCATTACCCATGTCCAGATATACTACATCTCCCACATTACCCATGTCCAGTCCAGATATACTGCATCTACCGCATTACCCATGTCCAGATATACTACATCTACCGCATTACCAATGTCTAGATATACTACATCTACCGCATTACCCATGTCCAGATATACTACATCTACCGCATTACGCATGTCCAGTCTAGATATACTACATCTACCACATTACCCATGTCCAGATATACTACATCTACCGCATTACCCATGTCCAGATATACTACATCTACCGCATTACCCATGTCCAGATATACTACATCTACCGCATTATGCATGTCCAGTCTAGATATACTAAATCTACCACATTACCCATGTCCTGATATGCTACATCTACCGCATTACCTATGTCCAGATATACTACATCTACCACATCACCCATGTCCAGTCCAGATATACTGCATCTACCGCATTACCCATGTCCAGATATACTACATCTACCGCATTACCCATGTCCAGATATACTACATCTACCGCATTACCCATGTCCACATATACTACATCTACCGCATTACCCATGTCCAGATATACTACATCTACCGCATTACGCATGTCCAGATATACTACATCTACCGCATTACCCATGTCCAGATATACTACATCTTTCGCATTACCCATGTCCAGATATACTACATCTACCACATTACCCATGTCCAGATATACTACATCTACCGCATTACCCATGTCCAGATATACTACATCTACTGCATTACCCATGTCCAGATATACGTCTACCGCATTACCCATGTCCAAATATAGTACATCTACCGCATTACCCATGTCCAGATATACTAAATCTCCCACATTACCCATGTCCAATCCAGATATACTGCATCTACCGCATTACCCATGTCCAGATATACTACATCTACCGCATTACCAATGTCCAGATATACTACATCTACCGCATTACGCATGTCCAGTCTAGATATACTACATCTACCACATTACCCATGTCCAGATATACTACATCTACCGCATTACCCATGTCCAGATATACCACATCTACCGCATTACCCATGTCCAGATATACTACATCTACTGCATTATGCATGTCCAGTCTAGATATACTACATCTACCACATTACCCATGTCCTGATATGCTACATCTACCGCATTACCTATGTCCAGATATACTACATCTACCACATCACCCATGTCCAGTCCAGATATACTACATTTACCGCATTACCCATGTCCAGATATACTACATCTACCGCATTACCCATGTCCAGATATACTACATCTACCGCATTACCCATGTCCAGATATACTACATCTACCGCATTACGCATGTCCAGATATACTACATCTACCGCATTACCCATGTCCAGATATACTACATCTTTCGCATTACCCATGTCCAGATATACTACATCTACCACATTACCCATGTCCAGATATACTACATCTACCGCATTACCCATGTCCAGATATACTACATCTACTGCATTACCCATGTCCAGATATACGTCTACCGCATTACCCATGTCCAAATATAGTACATCTACCGCATTACCCATGTCCAGATATACTACATCTCCCACATTACCCATGTCCAGTCCAGATATACTGCATCTACCGCATTACAAATGTCTAGATATACTACATCTACCGCATTACCCATGTCCAGATATACTACATCTACCGCATTACGCATGTCCAGTCTAGATATATACATCTACCGCATTACCCATGTCCAGATATACTACATCTACCGCATTACCCATGTCCAGATATACGACATCTACCGCATTACCCATGTCCAGATATACTACATCTACTGCATTATGCATGTCCAGTCTAGATATACTACATCTATCACATTACCCATGTCCTGATATGCTACATCTACCGCATTACCTATGCCCAGATATACTACATCTACCACATTACCCATGTCCAGATATACTACATCTACCGCATTACCCATGTCCAGATATACTACATCTACTGCATTACCCATGTCCAGATATACGTCTACCGCATTACCCATGTCCAAATATAGTACATCTACCGCATTACCCATGTCCAGATATACTACATCTCCCGCATTACCCATGTCCAATCCAGATATACTGCATCTACCGCATTACCCATGTCCAGATATACTACATCTACCGCATTACCAATGTCTAGATATACTACATCTACCGCATTACCCATGTCCAGATATACTACATCTCCCGCATTACCCATGTCCAATCCAGATATACTGCATCTACCGCATTACCCATGTCCAGATATACTACATCTACCGCATTACCAATGTCTAGATATACTACATCTACCGCATTACCCATGTCCAGATATACTACATCTACCGCATCACCCATGTCCAGATATACTACATCTACCACATTACCCATGTCCAGATATACTACATCTACCGCATAACCCATGTCCAGATATACCACATCTACCGCATTACCCATGTCCAGATATACTACATCTACTGCATTATGCATGTCTAGTCTAGAAATACTACATCTACCACATTACCCATGTCCTGATATGCTACATCTACCGCATTGCCTATGTCCAGATATACTACATCTACCACATCACCCATGTCCAGTCCAGATATACTGCATTTACCGCATTACCCATGTCCAGATATACTACATCTACCGCATTACCCATGTCCAGATATACTACATCTACCGCATTACCCATGTCCAGATATACTACATCTACCGCATTACGCATGTCCAAATATACTACATCTACCGCATTACCCATGTCCAGATATACTACATCTTTCGCATTACCCATGTCCAGATATACTACATCTATCACATTACCCATGTCCAGATATACTACATCTACCGCATTACCCATGTCCAGATATACTACATCTACTGCATTACCCATGTCCAGATATACGTCTACCGCATTACCCATGTCCAAATATAGTACATCTACCGCATTACCCATGTCCAGATATACTACATCTCCCACATTACCCATGTCCAGTCCAGATATACTGCATCTACCGCATTACCCATGTCCAGATATACTACATCTACCGCATTACCAATGTCTAGATATACTACATCTACCGCATTACCCATGTCCAGATATACTACATCTACCGCATTACGCATGTCCAGTCTAGATATACTACATCTACCACATTACCCATGTCCAGATATACTACATCTACCGCATTACCCATGTCCAGATATACTACATCTACCGCATTACCCATGTCCAGATATACTACATCTACCGCATTATGCATGTCCAGTCTATATATACTAAATCTACCACATTACCCATGTCCTGATATGCTACATCTACCGCATTACCTATGTCCAGATATACTACATCTACCACATCACCCATGTCCAGTCCAGATATACTGCATCTACCGCATTACCCATGTCCAGATATACTACATCTACCGCATTACCCATGTCCAGATATACTACATCTACCGCATTACCCATGTCCACATATACTACATCTACCGCATTACCCATGTCCAGATATACTACATCTACCGCATTACGCATGTCCAGATATACTACATCTACCGCATTACCCATGTCCAGATATACTACATCTTTCGCATTACCCATGTCCAGATATACTACATCTACCACATTACCCATGTCCAGATATACTACATCTACCGCATTACCCATGTCCAGATATACTACATCTACTGCATTACCCATGTCCAGATATACGTCTACCGCATTACCCATGTCCAAATATAGTACATCTACCGCATTACCCATGTCCAGATATACTAAATCTCCCACATTACCCATGTCCAATCCAGATATACTGCATCTACCGCATTACCCATGTCCAGATATACTACATCTACCGCATTACCAATGTCCAGATATACTACATCTACCGCATTACGCATGTCCAGTCTAGATATACTACATCTACCACATTACCCATGTCCAGATATACTACATCTACCGCATTACCCATGTCCAGATATACCACATCTACCGCATTACCCATGTCCAGATATACTACATCTACTGCATTATGCATGTCCAGTCTAGATATACTACATCTACCACATTACCCATGTCCTGATATGCTACATCTACCGCATTACCTATGTCCAGATATACTACATCTACCACATCACCCATGTCCAGTCCAGATATACTACATTTACCGCATTACCCATGTCCAGATATACTACATCTACCGCATTACCCATGTCCAGATATACTACATCTACCGCATTACCCATGTCCAGATATACTACATCTACCGCATTACGCATGTCCAGATATACTACATCTACCGCATTACCCATGTCCAGATATACTACATCTTTCGCATTACCCATGTCCAGATATACTACATCTACCACATTACCCATGTCCAGATATACTACATCTACCGCATTACCCATGTCCAGATATACTACATCTACTGCATTACCCATGTCCAGATATACGTCTACCGCATTACCCATGTCCAAATATAGTACATCTACCGCATTACCCATGTCCAGATATACTACATCTCCCACATTACCCATGTCCAGTCCAGATATACTGCATCTACCGCATTACAAATGTCTAGATATACTACATCTACCGCATTACCCATGTCCAGATATACTACATCTACCGCATTACGCATGTCCAGTCTAGATATATACATCTACCGCATTACCCATGTCCAGATATACTACATCTACCGCATTACCCATGTCCAGATATACGACATCTACCGCATTACCCATGTCCAGATATACTACATCTACTGCATTATGCATGTCCAGTCTAGATATACTACATCTATCACATTACCCATGTCCTGATATGCTACATCTACCGCATTACCTATGCCCAGATATACTACGTCTACCACATCACCCATGTCCAGTCCAGATATACTGCATCTACTGCATTACCCATGTCCACATATACTACATCTACCGCATTACCCATGTCCAGTCCAGATATACTACATCTACCGCCTTACTCATGTCCAGATATACTGCATTTACCGCATTACCCATGTCCAGATATACTACATCTTTTGCATTACCCATGTCCAGATATACTACATCTACTGCATTACCCATGTCCAGATATATGTCTACCGCATTACCCATGTTCAAATATACTACATCTACCGCATTACCCATGTTCAGATAAAGTACATCTACCGCATTACCTATGTCCAGATATACTACATCTCCCACATTACCCATGTCCAGTCCAGATATACTGCATCTACCGCATTACCCATGTCCAGATATACTACATCTACCGCATTACCCATGTCCAGATATACTACATCTACCGCATTACCCATGTCTAGATATACTACATCTACCGCATTACCCATGTCCAGATATACTACATCTACCACATTACGCATGTCCAGTCTAGATATACTACATCTACCACATGACCCATGTCCAGATATACTACATCTACCGCATTACCCATGTCCAGATATACTACATCTACCGCATTACCCATGTCCAGATATACTACATCTACCGCATTACCCATGTCCAGATATACTACGTCTACCGCATTACCCATGTCCAGATATACTACATCTACCGCATTACCCATGTCCAGATATACTACATCTACCGCATTACCCATGTCCAGATATACTACATCTACCGCATTACCCATGTCCAGATATACTACATCTACCGCATTACCCATGTCTAGATATACTACATCTACCGCATTACCCATGTCTAGATATACTACATCTACCGCATTACCCATGTCCAGTCTAGATATACTACATCTACCACATTACCCATGTCCAGATATACTACATCTACCGCATTACCCATGTCCAGATATACTACATCTACCGCATTACCCATGTCCAGATATACTACATCTAACGCATTACCCATGTCCAGATATACTACATCTACCGCATTACCCATGTCCAGATATACTACATCTACCGCATTACCCATGTCCAGATATACTACATCTACCACATTACCCATGTCCAGATATACTGCATCTACCGCATTACCCATGTCTAGATATACTACATCTACTGCATTACCCATGTCTAGATATACTACATCTACCGCATTACCCATGTCCAGATATACCACATCTACCACATTACGCATGTCCAGTCTAGATATACTACATCTACCACATTACCCATGTCCAGATATACTACATCTATCGCATTACCCATGTCCAGATATACTACATCTACCGCATTACCCATGTCCAGATATACTACATCTACCGCATTACCCATGTCCAGATATACTACATCTACCGCATTACCCATGTCCAGATATAGTACATCTACTGCATTACCCATGTCCAGATATACTACATCTACCGCATTACCCATGTCCACATATACTACATCTACCGCATTACCCATTTCCAGATATACTACATCTACCGCATTACCCATGTCCAGATATACTACATCTACCGCATTACGCATGTCCAGTCTAGATATACTACATCTACCACATTACCCATGTCCAGATATACTACATCTACCGCATTACCCATGTCCAGATATACTACATCTACCACATTACCCATGTCCAGATATACTACATCTACCGCATTACCCATGTTCAGATATACTACACCTATCGCATTACCCATTTCCAGATATACTACATCTACCGCATTACCCATGTCCAGATATACTACATCTACCGCATTACCCATGTTCAAATATACTACATCTACCGCATTACCCATGTCCAGATATACTACATCTACCGCATTACCCATGTGCACATATACTACATCTACCGCATTACCCATTTCCAGATATACTACATCTACCGCATTACCCATGTCCAGATATACTACACCTATTGCATTACCCATGTCCAGATATACTACATCTACCGCATTACCCATGTCCAGATATACTACATCTACCGCATTACCCATGTCCAGATATACTACATCTACCGCATTACGCATGTCCAGACTAGATATACTACATCTACCGCATTACCCATGTCCAGATATACTACATCTACCGCATTACCCATGTCCAGATATACTACACCTATCGCATTACCTATGTCCAGATACACTACATCTACCGCATTACCCATGTCCAGATATACTACATCTACCGCATTACCCATGTCCAGATATACTACATCTACCGCATTACCCATGTCCAGATATACTACATCTACCGCATTACCCATTTCCAGATATACTACATCTACCGCATTACCCATGTCCAGATATACTAAACCTATCGCATTACCCATGTCCAGATATACTACATCTACCGCATTACCCATGTCCAGATATACTACATCTACCGCATTACCCATGTCCAGATATACTACATCTACCGCATTACGCATGTCCAGTCTAGATATACTACATCTACCACATTACCCATGTCCAGATATACTACATCTACCGCATTACCCATGTCCAGTCCATATATACTACATCTACTGCATCACCCATGTCCAGATATACTACATCTACCGCATTACCCATGTCCAGATATACTATATCTACCTAATTACCCATGTCCAGTCTAGATATACTACATCTACCACATTACCCATGTCCAGATATACTACATCTACCGCATTACCCATGTCCAGTCCAGATATACTACATCTACCGCATTACCCATGTCCAGATATACTACATCTACCACATTACCCATGTCCAGATATACTACATCTACCGCATTACCCATGTCCAGATATACTACATCTACCGCATTACCCATATCCAGATATACTACATCTACCGCATTACCCATGTCCAGATATACTACATCTACCGCATTACCCATGTCCAGATATACTACATCTACCGCATTACCCATGTCCAGATATACTACATCTACCGCATTACCCATGTCCAGATATACTACATCTACCGCATTACGCATGTCCAGTCTAGATATACTACATCTACCACATTACCCATGTCCAGATATACCACATCTACCGCATTACCCATGTCCAGATATACTACATCTACCGCATTACCCATGTCCAGATATACTACATCTACCGCATTACCCATGTCCAGATATACTACATCTAACGCATTACCCATGTCCAGATATACTACATCTACCGCATTACGCATGTCCAGATATACTACATCTACCGCATTACCCATGTCCAGATATACTACATCTACCACATTACCCATGTCCAGATATACTGCATCTACCGCATTACCCATGTCTAGATATACTACATCTACTGCATTACCCATGTCTAGATATACTACATCTACCGCATTACCCATGTCCAGATATACCACATCTACCACATTACGCATGTCCAGTCTAGATATACTACATCTACCACATTACCCATGTCCAGATATACTACATCTATCGCATTACCCATGTCCAGATATACTACATCTACCGCATTACCCATGTCCAGATATACTACATCTACCGCATTACCCATGTCCAGATATACTACATCTACCGCATTACCCATGTCCAGATATAGTACATCTACTGCATTACCCATGTCCAGATATACTACATCTACCGCATTACCCATGTCCACATATACTACATCTACCGCATTACCCATTTCCAGATATACTACATCTACCGCATTACCCATGTCCAGATATACTACATCTACCACATTACCCATGTCCAGATATACTACATCTACCGCATTACCCATGTCCAGTCCAGATATACTACATCTACCGCATTACCCATGTCCAGATATACTACATCTACCACATTACCCATGTCCAGATATACTACATCTACCGCATTACCCATGTCCAGATATACTACATCTACCGCATTACCCATATCCAGATATACTACATCTACCGCATTACCCATGTCCAGATATACTACATCTACCGCATTACCCATGTCCAGATATACTACATCTACCGCATTACCCATGTCCAGATATACTACATCTACCGCATTACCCATGTCCAGATATACTACATCTACCGCATTACGCATGTCCAGTCTAGATATACTACATCTACCACATTACCCATGTCCAGATATACTACATCTACCGCATTACCCATGTCCAGATATACTACATCTACCGCATTACCCATGTCCAGATATACTACATCTACCGCATTACCCATGTCCAGATATACTACACCTATCGCATTACCCAAGTCCAGATATACTACATCTACCGCATTACCCATGTCCAGATATACTACATCTACCGCATTACCCATGTCCAGATATACTACATCTACTGCATTACCCATGTCCAGATATACTACATCTACCGCATTACCCATGTCCAGATATACTACATCTACCGCATTACGCATGTCCAGTCTAGATATACTACATCTACCGCATTACCCATGTCCAGATATACCACATCTACCGCATTACCCATGTCCAGATATACTACATCTACTGCATTATGCATGTCCAGTCTAGATATACTACATCTACCACATTACCCATGTCCTGATATGCTACATCTACCGCATTACCTATGTCCAGATATACTACATCTACCACATCACCCATGTCCAGTCCAGATATACTACATTTACCGCATTACCCATGTCCAGATATACTACATCTACCGCATTACCCATGTCCAGATATACTACATCTACCGCATTACCCATGTCCAGATATACTACATCTACCGCATTACGCATGTCCAGATATACTACATCTACCGCATTACCCATGTCCAGATATACTACATCTTTCGCATTACCCATGTCCAGATATACTACATCTACCACATTACCCATGTCCAGATATACTACATCTACCGCATTACCCATGTCCAGATATACTACATCTACTGCATTACCCATGTCCAGATATACGTCTACCGCATTACCCATGTCCAAATATAGTACATCTACCGCATTACCCATGTCCAGATATACTACATCTCCCACATTACCCATGTCCAGTCCAGATATACTGCATCTACCGCATTACAAATGTCTAGATATACTACATCTACCGCATTACCCATGTCCAGATATACTACATCTACCGCATTACGCATGTCCAGTCTAGATATATACATCTACCGCATTACCCATGTCCAGATATACTACATCTACCGCATTACCCATGTCCAGATATACGACATCTACCGCATTACCCATGTCCAGATATACTACATCTACTGCATTATGCATGTCCAGTCTAGATATACTACATCTATCACATTACCCATGTCCTGATATGCTACATCTACCGCATTACCTATGCCCAGATATACTACGTCTACCACATCACCCATGTCCAGTCCAGATATACTGCATCTACTGCATTACCCATGTCCACATATACTACATCTACCGCATTACCCATGTCCAGTCCAGATATACTACATCTACCGCCTTACTCATGTCCAGATATACTGCATTTACCGCATTACCCATGTCCAGATATACTACATCTTTTGCATTACCCATGTCCAGATATACTACATCTACTGCATTACCCATGTCCAGATATATGTCTACCGCATTACCCATGTTCAAATATACTACATCTACCGCATTACCCATGTTCAGATAAAGTACACCTACCGCATTACCTATGTCCAGATATACTACATCTCCCACATTACCCATGTCCAGTCCAGATATACTGCATCTACCGCATTACCCATGTCCAGATATACTACATCTACCGCATTACCCATGTCCAGATATACTACATCTACCGCATTACCCATGTCTAGATATACTACATCTACCGCATTACCCATGTCCAGATATACTACATCTACCACATTACGCATGTCCAGTCTAGATATACTACATCTACCACATGACCCATGTCCAGATATACTACATCTACCGCATTACCCAAGTCCAGATATACTACATCTACCGCATTACCCATGCCCAGATATACTACATCTACCGCATTACCCATGTCCAGATATACTACGTCTACCGCATTACCCATGTCCAGATATACTACATCTACCGCATTACCCATGTCCAGATATACTACATCTACCGCATTACCCATGTCCAGATATACTACATCTACCGCATTACCCATGTCCAGATATACTACATCTACCGCATTACCCATGTCTAGATATACTACATCTATCACATTACCCATGTCTAGATATACTACATCTACCGCATTACCCATGTCCAGTCTAGATATACTACATCTACCACATTACCCATGTCCAGATATACTACATCTACCGCATTACCCATGTCCAGATATACTACATCTACCGCATTACCCATGTCCAGATATACTACATCTAACGCATTACCCATGTCCAGATATACTACATCTACCGCATTACCCATGTCCAGATATACTACATCTACCGCATTACCCATGTCCAGATATACTACATCTACCACATTACCCATGTCCAGATATACTGCATCTACCGCATTACCCATGTCTAGATATACTACATCTACTGCATTACCCATGTCTAGATATACTACATCTACCGCATTACCCATGTCCAGATATACCACATCTACCACATTACGCATGTCCAGTCTAGATATACTACATCTACCACATTACCCATGTCCAGATATACTACATCTATCGCATTACCCATGTCCAGATATACTACATCTACCGCATTACCCATGTCCAGATATACTACATCTACCGCATTACCCATGTCCAGATATAGTACATCTACTGCATTACCCATGTCCAGATATACTACATCTACCGCATTACCCATGTCCACATATACTACATCTACCGCATTACCCATTTCCAGATATACTACATCTACCGCATTACCCATGTCCAGATATACTACACCTATCGCATTACCCATGTCCAGATATACTACATCTACCGCATTACCCATGTCCAGATATACTACATCTACCGCATTACCCATGTCCAGATATACTACATCTACCGCATTACGCATGTCCAGTCTAGATATACTACATCTACCACATTACCCATGTCCAGATATACTACATCTACCGCATTACCCATGTCCAGATATACTACATCTACCACATTACCCATGTCCAGATATACTACATCTACCGCATTACCCATGTTCAGATATACTACACCTATCGCATTACCCATTTCCAGATATACTACATCTACCGCATTACCCATGTCCAGATATACTACATCTACCGCATTACCCATGTTCAGATATACTACATCTACCGCATTACCCATGTCCAGATATACTACATCTACCGCATTACCCATGTGCACATATACTACATCTACCGCATTACCCATTTCCAGATATACTACATCTACCGCATTACCCATGTCCAGATATACTACACCTATTGCATTACCCATGTCCAGATATACTACATCTACCGCATTACCCATGTCCAGATATACTACATCTACCGCATTACCCATGTCCAGATATACTACATCTACCGCATTACGCATGTCCAGACTAGATATACTACATCTACCGCATTACCCATGTCCAGATATACTACATCTACCGCATTACCCATGTCCAGATATACTACACCTATCGCATTACCTATGTCCAGATACACTACATCTACCGCATTACCCATGTCCAGATATACTACATCTACCGCATTACCCATGTCCAGATATACTACATCTTCCGCATTACCCATGTCCAGATATACTACATCTACCGCATTACCCATTTCCAGATATACTACATCTTCCGCATTACCCATGTCCAGATATACTAAACCTATCGCATTACCCATGTCCAGATATACTACATCTACCGCATTACCCATGTCCAGATATACTACATCTACCGCATTACCCATGTCCAGATATACTACATCTACCGCATTACGCATGTCCAGTCTAGATATACTACATCTACCACATTACCCATGTCCAGATATACTACATCTACCGCATTACCCATGTCCAGTCCATATATACTACATCTACTGCATCACCCATGTCCAGATATACTACATCTACCGCATTACCCATGTCCAGATATACTATATCTACCTCATTACCCATGTCCAGTCTAGATATACTACATCTACCACATTACCCATGTCCAGATATACTACATCTACCGCATTACCCATGTCCAGTCCAGATATACTACATCTACCGCATTACCCATGTCCAGATATACTACATCTACCACATTACCCATGTCCAGATATACTACATCTACCGCATTACCCATGTCCAGATATACTACATCTACCGCATTACCCATATCCAGATATACTACATCTACCGCATTACCCATGTCCAGATATACTACATCTACCGCATTACCCATGTCCAGATATACTACATCTACCGCATTACCCATGTCCAGATATACTACATCTACCGCATTACCCATGTCCAGATATACTACATCTACCGCATTACGCATGTCCAGTCTAGATATACTACATCTACCACATTACCCATGTCCAGATATACTACATCTACCGCATTACCCATGTCCAGATATACTACATCTACCGCATTACCCATGTCCAGATATACTACATCTACCGCATTACCCATGTCCAGATATACTACATCTAACGCATTACCCATGTCCAGATATACTACATCTACCGCATTACCCATGTCCAGATATACTACATCTACCGCATTACCCATGTCCAGATATACTACATCTACCACATTACCCATGTCCAGATATACTGCATCTACCGCATTACCCATGTCTAGATATACTACATCTACTGCATTACCCATGTCTAGATATACTACATCTACCGCATTACCCATGTCCAGATATACCACATCTACCACATTACGCATGTCCAGTCTAGATATACTACATCTACCGCATTACCCATTTCCAGATATACTACATCTACCGCATTACCCATGTCCAGATATACTACACCTATCGCATTACCCATGTCCAGATATACTACATCTACCGCATTACCCATGTCCAGATATACTACATCTACCGCATTACCCATGTCCAGATATACTACATCTACCGCATTACGCATGTCCAGTCTAGATATACTACATCTACCACATTACCCATGTCCAGATATACTACATCTACCGCATTACCCATGTCCAGATATACTACATCTACCACATTACCCATGTCCAGATATACTACATCTACCGCATTACCCATGTTCAGATATACTACACCTATCGCATTACCCATTTCCAGATATACTACATCTACCGCATTACCCATGTCCAGATATACTACATCTACCGCATTACCCATGTTCAGATATACTACATCTACCGCATTACCCATGTCCAGATATACTACATCTACCGCATTACCCATGTGCACATATACTACATCTACCGCATTACCCATGTCCACATATACTACATCTACCGCATTACCCATTTCCAGATATACTACATCTACCGCATTACCCATGTCCAGATATACTACATCTACCACATTACCCATGTCCAGATATACTACATCTACCGCATTACCCATGTCCAGTCCAGATATACTACATCTACCGCATTACCCATGTCCAGATATACTACATCTACCACATTACCCATGTCCAGATATACTACATCTACCGCATTACCCATGTCCAGATATACTACATCTACCGCATTACCCATATCCAGATATACTACATCTACCGCATTACCCATGTCCAGATATACTACATCTACCGCATTACCCATGTCCAGATATACTACATCTACCGCATTACCCATGTCCAGATATACTACATCTACCGCATTACCCATGTCCAGATATACTACATCTACCGCATTACGCATGTCCAGTCTAGATATACTACATCTACCACATTACCCATGTCCAGATATACTACATCTACCGCATTACCCATGTCCAGATATACTACATCTACCGCATTACCCATGTCCAGATATACTACATCTACCGCATTACCCATGTCCAGATATACTACACCTATCGCATTACCCAAGTCCAGATATACTACATCTACCGCATTACCCATGTCCAGATATACTACATCTACCGCATTACCCATGTCCAGATATACTACATCTACTGCATTACCCATGTCCAGATATACTACATCTACCGCATTACCCATGTCCAGATATACTACATCTACCGCATTACGCATGTCCAGTCTAGATATACTACATCTACCGCATTACCCATGTCCAGATATACCACATCTACCGCATTACCCATGTCCAGATATACTACATCTACTGCATTATGCATGTCCAGTCTAGATATACTACATCTACCACATTACCCATGTCCTGATATGCTACATCTACCGCATTACCTATGTCCAGATATACTACATCTACCACATCACCCATGTCCAGTCCAGATATACTACATTTACCGCATTACCCATGTCCAGATATACTACATCTACCGCATTACCCATGTCCAGATATACTACATCTACCGCATTACCCATGTCCAGATATACTACATCTACCGCATTACGCATGTCCAGATATACTACATCTACCGCATTACCCATGTCCAGATATACTACATCTTTCGCATTACCCATGTCCAGATATACTACATCTACCACATTACCCATGTCCAGATATACTACATCTACCGCATTACCCATGTCCAGATATACTACATCTACTGCATTACCCATGTCCAGATATACGTCTACCGCATTACCCATGTCCAAATATAGTACATCTACCGCATTACCCATGTCCAGATATACTACATCTCCCACATTACCCATGTCCAGTCCAGATATACTGCATCTACCGCATTACAAATGTCTAGATATACTACATCTACCGCATTACCCATGTCCAGATATACTACATCTACCGCATTACGCATGTCCAGTCTAGATATATACATCTACCGCATTACCCATGTCCAGATATACTACATCTACCGCATTACCCATGTCCAGATATACGACATCTACCGCATTACCCATGTCCAGATATACTACATCTACTGCATTATGCATGTCCAGTCTAGATATACTACATCTATCACATTACCCATGTCCTGATATGCTACATCTACCGCATTACCTATGCCCAGATATACTACGTCTACCACATCACCCATGTCCAGTCCAGATATACTGCATCTACTGCATTACCCATGTCCACATATACTACATCTACCGCATTACCCATGTCCAGTCCAGATATACTACATCTACCGCCTTACTCATGTCCAGATATACTGCATTTACCGCATTACCCATGTCCAGATATACTACATCTTTTGCATTACCCATGTCCAGATATACTACATCTACTGCATTACCCATGTCCAGATATATGTCTACCGCATTACCCATGTTCAAATATACTACATCTACCGCATTACCCATGTTCAGATAAAGTACACCTACCGCATTACCTATGTCCAGATATACTACATCTCCCACATTACCCATGTCCAGTCCAGATATACTGCATCTACCGCATTACCCATGTCCAGATATACTACATCTACCGCATTACCCATGTCCAGATATACTACATCTACCGCATTACCCATGTCTAGATATACTACATCTACCGCATTACCCATGTCCAGATATACTACATCTACCACATTACGCATGTCCAGTCTAGATATACTACATCTACCACATGACCCATGTCCAGATATACTACATCTACCGCATTACCCAAGTCCAGATATACTACATCTACCGCATTACCCATGCCCAGATATACTACATCTACCGCATTACCCATGTCCAGATATACTACGTCTACCGCATTACCCATGTCCAGATATACTACATCTACCGCATTACCCATGTCCAGATATACTACATCTACCGCATTACCCATGTCCAGATATACTACATCTACCGCATTACCCATGTCCAGATATACTACATCTACCGCATTACCCATGTCTAGATATACTACATCTATCGCATTACCCATGTCTAGATATACTACATCTACCGCATTACCCATGTCCAGTCTAGATATACTACATCTACCACATTACCCATGTCCAGATATACTACATCTACCGCATTACCCATGTCCAGATATACTACATCTACCGCATTACCCATGTCCAGATATACTACATCTAACGCATTACCCATGTCCAGATATACTACATCTACCGCATTACCCATGTCCAGATATACTACATCTACCGCATTACCCATGTCCAGATATACTACATCTACCACATTACCCATGTCCAGATATACTGCATCTACCGCATTACCCATGTCTAGATATACTACATCTACTGCATTACCCATGTCTAGATATACTACATCTACCGCATTACCCATGTCCAGATATACCACATCTACCACATTACGCATGTCCAGTCTAGATATACTACATCTACCACATTACCCATGTCCAGATATACTACATCTATCGCATTACCCATGTCCAGATATACTACATCTACCGCATTACCCATGTCCAGATATACTACATCTACCGCATTACCCATGTCCAGATATAGTACATCTACTGCATTACCCATGTCCAGATATACTACATCTACCGCATTACCCATGTCCACATATACTACATCTACCGCATTACCCATTTCCAGATATACTACATCTACCGCATTACCCATGTCCAGATATACTACACCTATCGCATTACCCATGTCCAGATATACTACATCTACCGCATTACCCATGTCCAGATATACTACATCTACCGCATTACCCATGTCCAGATATACTACATCTACCGCATTACGCATGTCCAGTCTAGATATACTACATCTACCACATTACCCATGTCCAGATATACTACATCTACCGCATTACCCATGTCCAGATATACTACATCTACCACATTACCCATGTCCAGATATACTACATCTACCGCATTACCCATGTTCAGATATACTACACCTATCGCATTACCCATTTCCAGATATACTACATCTACCGCATTACCCATGTCCAGATATACTACATCTACCGCATTACCCATGTTCAGATATACTACATCTACCGCATTACCCATGTCCAGATATACTACATCTACCGCATTACCCATGTGCACATATACTACATCTACCGCATTACCCATTTCCAGATATACTACATCTACCGCATTACCCATGTCCAGATATACTACACCTATTGCATTACCCATGTCCAGATATACTACATCTACCGCATTACCCATGTCCAGATATACTACATCTACCGCATTACCCATGTCCAGATATACTACATCTACCGCATTACGCATGTCCAGACTAGATATACTACATCTACCGCATTACCCATGTCCAGATATACTACATCTACCGCATTACCCATGTCCAGATATACTACACCTATCGCATTACCTATGTCCAGATACACTACATCTACCGCATTACCCATGTCCAGATATACTACATCTACCGCATTACCCATGTCCAGATATACTACATCTTCCGCATTACCCATGTCCAGATATACTACATCTACCACATTACCCATTTCCAGATATACTACATCTTCCGCATTACCCATGTCCAGATATACTAATCCTATCGCATTACCCATGTCCAGATATACTACATCTACCGCATTACCCATGTCCAGATATACTACATCTACCGCATTACCCATGTCCAGATATACTACATCTACCGCATTACGCATGTCCAGTCTAGATATACTACATCTACCACATTACCCATGTCCAGATATACTACATCTACCGCATTACCCATGTCCAGTCCATATATACTACATCTACTGCATCACCCATGTCCAGATATACTACATCTACCGCATTACCCATGTCCAGATATACTATATCTACCTCATTACCCATGTCCAGTCTAGATATACTACATCTACCACATTACCCATGTCCAGATATACTACATCTACCGCATTACCCATGTCCAGTCCAGATATACTACATCTACCGCATTACCCATGTCCAGATATACTACATCTACCACATTACCCATGTCCAGATATACTACATCTACCGCATTACCCATGTCCAGATATACTACATCTACCGCATTACCCATATCCAGATATACTACATCTACCGCATTACCCATGTCCAGATATACTACATCTACCGCATTACCCATGTCCAGATATACTACATCTACCGCATTACCCATGTCCAGATATACTACATCTACCGCATTACCCATGTCCAGATATACTACATCTACCGCATTACGCATGTCCAGTCTAGATATACTACATCTACCACATTACCCATGTCCAGATATACTACATCTACCGCATTACCCATGTCCAGATATACTACACCTATCGCATTACCCATGTCCAGATATACTACATCTACCGCATTACCCATGTCCAGATATACTACATCTACCGCATTACCCATGTCCAGATATACTACATCTACCGCATTACGCATGTCCAGTCTAGATATACTACATCTACCACATTACCCATGTCCAGATATACTACATCTACCGCATTACCCATGTCCAGATATACTACATCTACCACATTACCCATGTCCAGATATACTACATCTACCGCATTACCCATGTTCAGATATACTACACCTATCGCATTACCCATTTCCAGATATACTACATCTACCGCATTACCCATGTCCAGATATACTACATCTACCGCATTACCCATGTTCAGATATACTACATCTACCGCATTACCCATGTCCAGATATACTACATCTACCGCATTACCCATGTGCACATATACTACATCTACCGCATTACCCATTTCCAGATATACTACATCTACCGCATTACCCATGTCCAGATATACTACACCTATTGCATTACCCATGTCCAGATATACTACATCTACCGCATTACCCATGTCCAGATATACTACATCTACCGCATTACCCATGTCCAGATATACTACATCTACCGCATTACGCATGTCCAGACTAGATATACTACATCTACCGCATTACCCATGTCCAGATATACTACATCTACCGCATTACCCATGTCCAGATATACTACACCTATCGCATTACCTATGTCCAGATACACTACATCTACCGCATTACCCATGTCCAGATATACTACATCTACCGCATTACCCATGTCCAGATATACTACATCTTCCGCATTACCCATGTCCAGATATACTACATCTACCGCATTACCCATTTCCAGATATACTACATCTTCCGCATTACCCATGTCCAGATATACTAAACCTATCGCATTACCCATGTCCAGATATACTACATCTACCGCATTACCCATGTCCAGATATACTACATCTACCGCATTACCCATGTCCAGATATACTACATCTACCGCATTACGCATGTCCAGTCTAGATATACTACATCTACCACATTACCCATGTCCAGATATACTACATCTACCGCATTACCCATGTCCAGTCCATATATACTACATCTACTGCATCACCCATGTCCAGATATACTACATCTACCGCATTACCCATGTCCAGATATACTATATCTACCTCATTACCCATGTCCAGTCTAGATATACTACATCTACCACATTACCCATGTCCAGATATACTACATCTACCGCATTACCCATGTCCAGTCCAGATATACTACATCTACCGCATTACCCATGTCCAGATATACTACATCTACCGCATTACCCATGTTCAGATATACTACATCTACCGCATTACCCATGTCCAGATATACTACATCTACCGCATTACCCATGTGCACATATACTACATCTACCGCATTACCCATTTCCAGATATACTACATCTACCGCATTACCCATGTCCAGATATACTACACCTATTGCATTACCCATGTCCAGATATACTACATCTACCGCATTACCCATGTCCAGATATACTACATCTACCGCATTACCCATGTCCAGATATACTACATCTACCGCATTACGCATGTCCAGACTAGATATACTACATCTACCGCATTACCCATGTCCAGATATACTACATCTACCGCATTACCCATGTCCAGATATACTACACCTATCGCATTACCTATGTCCAGATACACTACATCTACCGCATTACCCATGTCCAGATATACTACATCTACCGCATTACCCATGTCCAGATATACTACATCTTCCGCATTACCCATGTCCAGATATACTACATCTACCGCATTACCCATTTCCAGATATACTACATCTTCCGCATTACCCATGTCCAGATATACTAATCCTATCGCATTACCCATGTCCAGATATACTACATCTACCGCATTACCCATGTCCAGATATACTACATCTACCGCATTACCCATGTCCAGATATACTACATCTACCGCATTACGCATGTCCAGTCTAGATATACTACATCTACCACATTACCCATGTCCAGATATACTACATCTACCGCATTACCCATGTCCAGTCCATATATACTACATCTACTGCATCACCCATGTCCAGATATACTACATCTACCGCATTACCCATGTCCAGATATACTATATCTACCTCATTACCCATGTCCAGTCTAGATATACTACATCTACCACATTACCCATGTCCAGATATACTACATCTACCGCATTACCCATGTCCAGTCCAGATATACTACATCTACCGCATTACCCATGTCCAGATATACTACATCTACCACATTACCCATGTCCAGATATACTACATCTACCGCATTACCCATGTCCAGATATACTACATCTACCGCATTACCCATATCCAGATATACTACATCTACCGCATTACCCATGTCCAGATATACTACATCTACCGCATTACCCATGTCCAGATATACTACATCTACCGCATTACCCATGTCCAGATATACTACATCTACCGCATTACCCATGTCCAGATATACTACATCTACCGCATTACGCATGTCCAGTCTAGATATACTACATCTACCACATTACCCATGTCCAGATATACTACATCTACCGCATTACCCATGTCCAGATATACTACACCTATCGCATTACCCATGTCCAGATATACTACATCTACCGCATTACCCATGTCCAGATATACTACATCTACCGCATTACCCATGTCCAGATATACTACATCTACCGCATTACGCATGTCCAGTCTAGATATACTACATCTACCACATTACCCATGTCCAGATATACTACATCTACCGCATTACCCATGTCCAGATATACTACATCTACCACATTACCCATGTCCAGATATACTACATCTACCGCATTACCCATGTTCAGATATACTACACCTATCGCATTACCCATTTCCAGATATACTACATCTACCGCATTACCCATGTCCAGATATACTACATCTACCGCATTACCCATGTTCAGATATACTACATCTACCGCATTACCCATGTCCAGATATACTACATCTACCGCATTACCCATGTGCACATATACTACATCTACCGCATTACCCATTTCCAGATATACTACATCTACCGCATTACCCATGTCCAGATATACTACACCTATTGCATTACCCATGTCCAGATATACTACATCTACCGCATTACCCATGTCCAGATATACTACATCTACCGCATTACCCATGTCCAGATATACTACATCTACCGCATTACGCATGTCCAGACTAGATATACTACATCTACCGCATTACCCATGTCCAGATATACTACATCTACCGCATTACCCATGTCCAGATATACTACACCTATCGCATTACCTATGTCCAGATACACTACATCTACCGCATTACCCATGTCCAGATATACTACATCTACCGCATTACCCATGTCCAGATATACTACATCTTCCGCATTACCCATGTCCAGATATACTACATCTACCGCATTACCCATTTCCAGATATACTACATCTTCCGCATTACCCATGTCCAGATATACTAAACCTATCGCATTACCCATGTCCAGATATACTACATCTACCGCATTACCCATGTCCAGATATACTACATCTACCGCATTACCCATGTCCAGATATACTACATCTACCGCATTACGCATGTCCAGTCTAGATATACTACATCTACCACATTACCCATGTCCAGATATACTACATCTACCGCATTACCCATGTCCAGTCCATATATACTACATCTACTGCATCACCCATGTCCAGATATACTACATCTACCGCATTACCCATGTCCAGATATACTATATCTACCTCATTACCCATGTCCAGTCTAGATATACTACATCTACCACATTACCCATGTCCAGATATACTACATCTACCGCATTACCCATGTCCAGTCCAGATATACTACATCTACCGCATTACCCATGTCCAGATATACTACATCTACCACATTACCCATGTCCAGATATACTACATCTACCGCATTACCCATGTCCAGATATACTACATCTACCGCATTACCCATATCCAGATATACTACATCTACCGCATTACCCATGTCCAGATATACTACATCTACCGCATTACCCATGTCCAGATATACTACATCTACCACATTACCCATGTCCAGATATACTACATCTACCGCATTACCCATGTCCAGATATACTACATCTACCGCATTACGCATGTCCAGTCTAGATATACTACATCTACCACATTACCCATGTCCAGATATACTACATCTACCGCATTACCCATGTCCAGATATACTACATCTACCGCATTACCCATGTCCAGATATACTACATCTACCGCATTACCCATGTCCAGATATACTACATCTAACGCATTACCCATGTCCAGATATACTACATCTACCGCATTACCCATGTCCAGATATACTACATCTACCGCATTACCCATGTCCAGATATACTACATCTACCACATTACCCATGTCCAGATATACTGCATCTACCGCATTACCCATGTCTAGATATACTACATCTACTGCATTACCCATGTCTAGATATACTACATCTACCGCATTACCCATGTCCAGATATACCACATCTACCACATTACGCATGTCCAGTCTAGATATACTACATCTACCACATTACCCATGTCCAGATATACTACATCTATCGCATTACCCATGTCCAGATATACTACATCTACCGCATTACCCATGTCCAGATATACTACATCTACCGCATTACCCATGTCCAGATATACTACATCTACCGCATTACCCATGTCCAGATATAGTACATCTACTGCATTACCCATGTCCAGATATACTACATCTACCGCATTACCCATGTCCACATATACTACATCTACCGCATTACCCATTTCCAGATATACTACATCTACCGCATTACCCATGTCCAGATATACTACACCTATCGCATTACCCATGTCCAGATATACTACATCTACCGCATTACCCATGTCCAGATATACTACATCTACCGCATTACCCATGTCCAGATATACTACATCTACCGCATTACGCATGTCCAGTCTAGATATACTACATCTACCACATTACCCATGTCCAGATATACTACATCTACCGCATTACCCATGTCCAGATATACTACATCTACCACATTACCCATGTCCAGATATACTACATCTACCGCATTACCCATGTTCAGATATACTACACCTATCGCATTACCCATTTCCAGATATACTACATCTACCGCATTACCCATGTCCAGATATACTACATCTACCGCATTACCCATGTTCAGATATACTACATCTACCGCATTACCCATGTCCAGATATACTACATCTACCGCATTACCCATGTGCACATATACTACATCTACCGCATTACCCATTTCCAGATATATTACATCTACCGCATTACCCATGTCCAGATATACTACACCTATTGCATTACCCATGTCCAGATATACTACATCTACCGCATTACCCATGTCCAGATATACTACATCTACCGCATTACCCATGTCCAGATATACTACATCTACCGCATTACGCATGTCCAGACTAGATATACTACATCTACCGCATTACCCATGTCCAGATATACTACATCTACCGCATTACCCATGTCCAGATATACTACACCTATCGCATTACCTATGTCCAGATACACTACATCTACCGCATTACCCATGTCCAGATATACTACATCTACCGCATTACCCATGTCCAGATATACTACATCTACCGCATTACCCATGTCCAGATATACTACATCTACCGCATTACCCATTTCCAGATATACTACATCTACCGCATTACCCATGTCCAGATATACTAAACCTATCGCATTACCCATGTCCAGATATACTACATCTACCGCATTACCCATGTCCAGATATACTACATCTACCGCATTACCCATGTCCAGATATACTACATCTACCGCATTACGCATGTCCAGTCTAGATATACTACATCTACCACATTACCCATGTCCAGATATACCACATCTACCGCATTACCCATGTCCAGATATACTACATCTACCGCATTACCCATGTCCAGATATACTACATCTACCGCATTACCCATGTCCAGATATACTACATCTAACGCATTACCCATGTCCAGATATACTACATCTACCGCATTACCCATGTCCAGATATACTACATCTACCGCATTACCCATGTCCAGATATACTACATCTACCACATTACCCATGTCCAGATATACTGCATCTACCGCATTACCCATGTCTAGATATACTACATCTACTGCATTACCCATGTCTAGATATACTACATCTACCGCATTACCCATGTCCAGATATACCACATCTACCACATTACGCATGTCCAGTCTAGATATACTACATCTACCACATTACCCATGTCCAGATATACTACATCTATCGCATTACCCATGTCCAGATATACTACATCTACCGCATTACCCATGTCCAGATATACTACATCTACCGCATTACCCATGTCCAGATATACTACATCTACCGCATTACCCATGTCCAGATATAGTACATCTACTGCATTACCCATGTCCAGATATACTACATCTACCGCATTACCCATGTCCACATATACTACATCTACCGCATTACCCATTTCCAGATATACTACATCTACCGCATTACCCATGTCCAGATATACTACATCTACCACATTACCCATGTCCAGATATACTACATCTACCGCATTACCCATGTCCAGTCCAGATATACTACATCTACCGCATTACCCATGTCCAGATATACTACATCTACCACATTACCCATGTCCAGATATACTACATCTACCGCATTACCCATGTCCAGATATACTACATCTACCGCATTACCCATATCCAGATATACTACATCTACCGCATTACCCATGTCCAGATATACTACATCTACCGCATTACCCATGTCCAGATATACTACATCTACCGCATTACCCATGTCCAGATATACTACATCTACCGCATTACCCATGTCCAGATATACTACATCTACCGCATTACGCATGTCCAGTCTAGATATACTACATCTACCACATTACCCATGTCCAGATATACTACATCTACCGCATTACCCATGTCCAGATATACTACATCTACCGCATTACCCATGTCCAGATATACTACATCTACCGCATTACCCATGTCCAGATATACTACACCTATCGCATTACCCAAGTCCAGATATACTACATCTACCGCATTACCCATGTCCAGATATACTACATCTACCGCATTACCCATGTCCAGATATACTACATCTACTGCATTACCCATGTCCAGATATACTACATCTACCGCATTACCCATGTCCAGATATACTACATCTACCGCATTACGCATGTCCAGTCTAGATATACTACATCTACCGCATTACCCATGTCCAGATATACCACATCTACCGCATTACCCATGTCCAGATATACTACATCTACTGCATTATGCATGTCCAGTCTAGATATACTACATCTACCACATTACCCATGTCCTGATATGCTACATCTACCGCATTACCTATGTCCAGATATACTACATCTACCACATCACCCATGTCCAGTCCAGATATACTACATTTACCGCATTACCCATGTCCAGATATACTACATCTACCGCATTACCCATGTCCAGATATACTACATCTACCGCATTACCCATGTCCAGATATACTACATCTACCGCATTACGCATGTCCAGATATACTACATCTACCGCATTACCCATGTCCAGATATTCTACATCTTTCGCATTACCCATGTCCAGATATACTACATCTACCACATTACCCATGTCCAGATATACTACATCTACCGCATTACCCATGTCCAGATATACTACATCTACTGCATTACCCATGTCCAGATATACGTCTACCGCATTACCCATGTCCAAATATAGTACATCTACCGCATTACCCATGTCCAGATATACTACATCTCCCACATTACCCATGTCCAGTCCAGATATACTGCATCTACCGCATTACAAATGTCTAGATATACTACATCTACCGCATTACCCATGTCCAGATATACTACATCTACCGCATTACGCATGTCCAGTCTAGATATATACATCTACCGCATTACCCATGTCCAGATATACTACATCTACCGCATTACCCATGTCCAGATATACGACATCTACCGCATTACCCATGTCCAGATATACTACATCTACTGCATTATGCATGTCCAGTCTAGATATACTACATCTATCACATTACCCATGTCCTGATATGCTACATCTACCGCATTACCTATGCCCAGATATACTACGTCTACCACATCACCCATGTCCAGTCCAGATATACTGCATCTACTGCATTACCCATGTCCACATATACTACATCTACCGCATTACCCATGTCCAGTCCAGATATACTACATCTACCGCCTTACTCATGTCCAGATATACTGCATTTACCGCATTACCCATGTCCAGATATACTACATCTTTTGCATTACCCATGTCCAGATATACTACATCTACTGCATTACCCATGTCCAGATATATGTCTACCGCATTACCCATGTTCAAATATACTACATCTACCGCATTACCCATGTTCAGATAAAGTACATCTACCGCATTACCTATGTCCAGATATACTACATCTCCCACATTACCCATGTCCAGTCCAGATATACTGCATCTACCGCATTACCCATGTCCAGATATACTACATCTACCGCATTACCCATGTCCAGATATACTACATCTACCGCATTACCCATGTCTAGATATACTACATCTACCGCATTACCCATGTCCAGATATACTACATCTACCACATTACGCATGTCCAGTCTAGATATACTACATCTACCACATGACCCATGTCCAGATATACTACATCTACCGCATTACCCAAGTCCAGATATACTACATCTACCGCATTACCCATGTCCAGATATACTACATCTACCGCATTACCCATGTCCAGATATACTACGTCTACCGCATTACCCATGTCCAGATATACTACATCTACCGCATTACCCATGTCCAGATATACTACATCTACCGCATTACCCATGTCCAGATATACTACATCTACCGCATTACCCATGTCCAGATATACTACATCTACCGCATTACCCATGTCTAGATATACTACATCTACCGCATTACCCATGTCTAGATATACTACATCTACCGCATTACCCATGTCCAGTCTAGATATACTACATCTACCACATTACCCATGTCCAGATATACTACATCTACCGCATTACCCATGTCCAGATATACTACATCTACCGCATTACCCATGTCCAGATATACTACATCTAACGCATTACCCATGTCCAGATATACTACATCTACCGCATTACCCATGTCCAGATATACTACATCTACCGCATTACCCATGTCCAGATATACTACATCTACCACATTACCCATGTCCAGATATACTGCATCTACCGCATTACCCATGTCTAGATATACTACATCTACTGCATTACCCATGTCTAGATATACTACATCTACCGCATTACCCATGTCCAGATATACCACATCTACCACATTACGCATGTCCAGTCTAGATATACTACATCTACCACATTACCCATGTCCAGATATACTACATCTATCGCATTACCCATGTCCAGATATACTACATCTACCGCATTACCCATGTCCAGATATACTACATCTACCGCATTACCCATGTCCAGATATAGTACATCTACTGCATTACCCATGTCCAGATATACTACATCTACCGCATTACCCATGTCCACATATACTACATCTACCGCATTACCCATTTCCAGATATACTACATCTACCGCATTACCCATGTCCAGATATACTACACCTATCGCATTACCCATGTCCAGATATACTACATCTACCGCATTACCCATGTCCAGATATACTACATCTACCGCATTACCCATGTCCAGATATACTACATCTACCGCATTACGCATGTCCAGTCTAGATATACTACATCTACCACATTACCCATGTCCAGATATACTACATCTACCGCATTACCCATGTCCAGATATACTACATCTACCACATTACCCATGTCCAGATATACTACATCTACCGCATTACCCATGTTCAGATATACTACACCTATCGCATTACCCATTTCCAGATATACTACATCTACCGCATTACCCATGTCCAGATATACTACATCTACCGCATTACCCATGTTCAGATATACTACATCTACCGCATTACCCATGTCCAGATATACTACATCTACCGCATTACCCATGTGCACATATACTACATCTACCGCATTACCCATTTCCAGATATACTACATCTACCGCATTACCCATGTCCAGATATACTACACCTATTGCATTACCCATGTCCAGATATACTACATCTACCGCATTACCCATGTCCAGATATACTACATCTACCGCATTACCCATGTCCAGATATACTACATCTACCGCATTACGCATGTCCAGACTAGATATACTACATCTACCGCATTACCCATGTCCAGATATACTACATCTACCGCATTACCCATGTCCAGATATACTACACCTATCGCATTACCTATGTCCAGATACACTACATCTACCGCATTACCCATGTCCAGATATACTACATCTACCGCATTACCCATGTCCAGATATACTACATCTTCCGCATTACCCATGTCCAGATATACTACATCTACCGCATTACCCATTTCCAGATATACTACATCTTCCGCATTACCCATGTCCAGATATACTAAACCTATCGCATTACCCATGTCCAGATATACTACATCTACCGCATTACCCATGTCCAGATATACTACATCTACCGCATTACCCATGTCCAGATATACTACATCTACCGCATTACGCATGTCCAGTCTAGATATACTACATCTACCACATTACCCATGTCCAGATATACTACATCTACCGCATTACCCATGTCCAGTCCATATATACTACATCTACTGCATCACCCATGTCCAGATATACTACATCTACCGCATTACCCATGTCCAGATATACTATATCTACCTCATTACCCATGTCCAGTCTAGATATACTACATCTACCACATTACCCATGTCCAGATATACTACATCTACCGCATTACCCATGTCCAGTCCAGATATACTACATCTACCGCATTACCCATGTCCAGATATACTACATCTACCACATTACCCATGTCCAGATATACTACATCTACCGCATTACCCATGTCCAGATATACTACATCTACCGCATTACCCATATCCAGATATACTACATCTACCGCATTACCCATGTCCAGATATACTACATCTACCGCATTACCCATGTCCAGATATACTACATCTACCGCATTACCCATGTCCAGATATACTACATCTACCGCATTACCCATGTCCAGATATACTACATCTACCGCATTACGCATGTCCAGTCTAGATATACTACATCTACCACATTACCCATGTCCAGATATACTACATCTACCGCATTACCCATGTCCAGATATACTACATCTACCGCATTACCCATGTCCAGATATACTACATCTACCGCATTACCCATGTCCAGATATACTACATCTAACGCATTACCCATGTCCAGATATACTACATCTACCGCATTACCCATGTCCAGATATACTACATCTACCGCATTACCCATGTCTAGATATACTACATCTACTGCATTACCCATGTCTAGATATACTACATCTACCGCATTACCCATGTCCAGATATACCACATCTACCACATTACGCATGTCCAGTCTAGATATACTACATCTACCGCATTACCCATTTCCAGATATACTACATCTACCGCATTACCCATGTCCAGATATACTACACCTATCGCATTACCCATGTCCAGATATACTACATCTACCGCATTACCCATGTCCAGATATACTACATCTACCGCATTACCCATGTCCAGATATACTACATCTACCGCATTACGCATGTCCAGTCTAGATATACTACATCTACCACATTACCCATGTCCAGATATACTACATCTACCGCATTACCCATGTCCAGATATACTACATCTACCACATTACCCATGTCCAGATATACTACATCTACCGCATTACCCATGTTCAGATATACTACACCTATCGCATTACCCATTTCCAGATATACTACATCTACCGCATTACCCATGTCCAGATATACTACATCTACCGCATTACCCATGTTCAGATATACTACATCTACCGCATTACCCATGTCCAGATATACTACATCTACCGCATTACCCATGTGCACATATACTACATCTACCGCATTACCCATTTCCAGATATACTACATCTACCGCATTACCCATGTCCAGATATACTACACCTATTGCATTACCCATGTCCAGATATACTACATCTACCGCATTACCCATGTCCAGATATACTACATCTACCGCATTACCCATGTCCAGATATACTACATCTACCGCATTACGCATGTCCAGACTAGATATACTACATCTACCGCATTACCCATGTCCAGATATACTACATCTACCGCATTACCCATGTCCAGATATACTACACCTATCGCATTACCTATGTCCAGATACACTACATCTACCGCATTACCCATGTCCAGATATACTACATCTACCGCATTACCCATGTCCAGATATACTACATCTTCCGCATTACCCATGTCCAGATATACTACATCTACCGCATTACCCATTTCCAGATATACTACATCTTCCGCATTACCCATGTCCAGATATACTAAACCTATCGCATTACCCATGTCCAGATATACTACATCTACCGCATTACCCATGTCCAGATATACTACATCTACCGCATTACCCATGTCCAGATATACTACATCTACCGCATTACGCATGTCCAGTCTAGATATACTACATCTACCACATTACCCATGTCCAGATATACTACATCTACCGCATTACCCATGTCCAGTCCATATATACTACATCTACTGCATCACCCATGTCCAGATATACTACATCTACCGCATTACCCATGTCCAGATATACTATATCTACCTCATTACCCATGTCCAGTCTAGATATACTACATCTACCACATTACCCATGTCCAGATATACTACATCTACCGCATTACCCATGTCCAGTCCAGATATACTACATCTACCGCATTACCCATGTCCAGATATACTACATCTACCACATTACCCATGTCCAGATATACTACATCTACCGCATTACCCATGTCCAGATATACTACATCTACCGCATTACCCATATCCAGATATACTACATCTACCGCATTACCCATGTCCAGATATACTACATCTACCGCATTACCCATGTCCAGATATACTACATCTACCGCATTACCCATGTCCAGATATACTACATCTACCGCATTACCCATGTCCAGATATACTACATCTACCGCATTACGCATGTCCAGTCTAGATATACTACATCTACCACATTACCCATGTCCAGATATACTACATCTACCGCATTACCCATGTCCAGATATACTACATCTACCGCATTACCCATGTCCAGATATACTACATCTACCGCATTACCCATGTCCAGATATACTACATCTAACGCATTACCCATGTCCAGATATACTACATCTACCGCATTACCCATGTCCAGATATACTACATCTACCGCATTACCCATGTCCAGATATACTACATCTACCACATTACCCATGTCCAGATATACTGCATCTACCGCATTACCCATGTCTAGATATACTACATCTACTGCATTACCCATGTCTAGATATACTACATCTACCGCATTACCCATGTCCAGATATACCACATCTACCACATTACGCATGTCCAGTCTAGATATACTACATCTACCACATTACCCATGTCCAGATATACTACATCTATCGCATTACCCATGTCCAGATATACTACATCTACCGCATTACCCATGTCCAGATATACTACATCTACCGCATTACCCATGTCCAGATATACTACATCTACCGCATTACCCATGTCCAGATATAGTACATCTACTGCATTACCCATGTCCAGATATACTACATCTACCGCATTACCCATGTCCACATATACTACATCTACCGCATTACCCATTTCCAGATATACTACATCTACCGCATTACCCATGTCCAGATATACTACACCTATCGCATTACCCATGTCCAGATATACTACATCTACCGCATTACCCATGTCCAGATATACTACATCTACCGCATTACCCATGTCCAGATATACTACATCTACCGCATTACGCATGTCCAGTCTAGATATACTACATCTACCACATTACCCATGTCCAGATATACTACATCTACCGCATTACCCATGTCCAGATATACTACATCTACCACATTACCCATGTCCAGATATACTACATCTACCGCATTACCCATGTTCAGATATACTACACCTATCGCATTACCCATTTCCAGATATACTACATCTACCGCATTACCCATGTCCAGATATACTACATCTACCGCATTACCCATGTTCAGATATACTACATCTACCGCATTACCCATGTCCAGATATACTACATCTACCGCATTACCCATGTGCACATATACTACATCTACCGCATTACCCATTTCCAGATATATTACATCTACCGCATTACCCATGTCCAGATATACTACACCTATTGCATTACCCATGTCCAGATATACTACATCTACCGCATTACCCATGTCCAGATATACTACATCTACCGCATTACCCATGTCCAGATATACTACATCTACCGCATTACGCATGTCCAGACTAGATATACTACATCTACCGCATTACCCATGTCCAGATATACTACATCTACCGCATTACCCATGTCCAGATATACTACACCTATCGCATTACCTATGTCCAGATACACTACATCTACCGCATTACCCATGTCCAGATATACTACATCTACCGCATTACCCATGTCCAGATATACTACATCTACCGCATTACCCATGTCCAGATATACTACATCTACCGCATTACCCATTTCCAGATATACTACATCTACCGCATTACCCATGTCCAGATATACTAAACCTATCGCATTACCCATGTCCAGATATACTACATCTACCGCATTACCCATGTCCAGATATACTACATCTACCGCATTACCCATGTCCAGATATACTACATCTACCGCATTACGCATGTCCAGTCTAGATATACTACATCTACCACATTACCCATGTCCAGATATACTACATCTACCGCATTACCCATGTCCAGTCCATATATACTACATCTACTGCATCACCCATGTCCAGATATACTACATCTACCGCATTACCCATGTCCAGATATACTATATCTACCTCATTACCCATGTCCAGTCTAGATATACTACATCTACCACATTACCCATGTCCAGATATACTACATCTACCGCATTACCCATGTCCAGTCCAGATATACTACATCTACCGCATTACCCATGTCCAGATATACTACATCTACCACATTACCCATGTCCAGATATACTACATCTACCGCATTACCCATGTCCAGATATACTACATCTACCGCATTACCCATATCCAGATATACTACATCTACCGCATTACCCATGTCCAGATATACTACATCTACCGCATTACCCATGTCCAGGTATACTACATCTACCGCATTACCCATGTCCAGATATACTACATCTACCGCATTACCCATGTCCAGATATACTACATCTACCGCATTACGCATGTCCAGTCTAGATATACTACATCTACCACATTACCCATGTCCAGATATACTACATCTACCGCATTACCCATGTCCAGATATACTACATCTACCGCATTACCCATGTCCAGATATACTACATCTACCGCATTACCCATGTCCAGATATACTACACCTATCGCATTACCCAAGTCCAGATATACTACATCTACCGCATTACCCATGTCCAGATATACTACATCTACCGCATTACCCATGTCCAGATATACTACATCTACTGCATTACCCATGTCCAGATATACTACATCTACCGCATTACCCATGTCCAGATATACTACATCTACCGCATTACGCATGTCCAGTCTAGATATACTACATCTACCGCATTACCCATGTCCAGATATACTACATCTACCGCATTACGCATGTCCAGTCTAGATATACTACATCTACCGCATTACCCATGTCCAGATATACTACATCTACCGCATTACCCATGTCCAGATATACTACATCTACCGCATTACCCATGTCCAGATATACTACATCTACCGCATTACCCATGTCCAGATATACTACATCTACCGCATTACCCATGTACAGATATAATACATCTACCGCATTACCCATGTCCAGATATACTAAACCTATCGCATTACCCATGTCCAGATATACTACATCTACCGCATTACCCATGTCCAGATATACTACATCTACCGCATTACCCATGTCCAGATATACTACATCTACCGCATTACGCATGTCCAGTCTAGATATACTACATCTACCACATTACCCATGTCCAGATATACTACATCTACCGCTTTACCCATGTCCAGTCCAGATATACTACATCTACTGCATCACCCATGTCCAGATATACTACATCTACCGCATTACCCATGTCCAGATATACTACATCTACCACATTACCCATGTCCAGATATACTACATCTACCGTATTACCCATGTCCAGATATACTACATCTACTTCATTACCCATATCCAGATATACTACATCTACCGCATTACCCATGTCCAGATATACTACATCTACCGCATTACCCATGTCCAGATATACTACATCTACCGCATTACCCATTTCCAGATATACTACATCTACCGCATTACCCATGTCCAGATATACTAAACCTATCGCATTACCCATGTCCAGATATACTACATCTACCGCATTACCCATGTCCAGATATACTACATCTACCGCATTACCCATGTCCAGATATACTACATCTACCGCATTACGCATGTCCAGTCTAGATATACTACATCTACCACATTACCCATGTCCAGATATACTATATCTACCGCATTACCCATGTCCAGATATACTACATCTACCGCATTACCCATGTCCAGATATACTACATCTACCGCATTACCCATGTCCAGATATACTACATCTACCGCATTACCCATGTCCAGGCTAGAACTGACCACTTCATAGCAGCTGATCAGATTAGTCTGACAGGACCGATTCCTGACATACCCATGCTGATTGGGCGTTACAAGATTATTTACATTGAGATACTCCAGTATTTTATCTCTTAGAAAATCATACACGATTTAGGTGGGAGATGGAAAGGAAACCTCTGAATGGACATGATCATATATTTACTGGATTAGAAGTGTCATAAATCGATAGGTCTCGTGATAAATACTCAACAAAAAAAGGATAAAAACGTGACAAGACAACAAATAAATACTGTGATGGTCTGCCTTATTAATGAATATTGTAATGTGACGTTATCATCTACGATGGAATAGTTGAAAGAGAGGAAAACTTTAAACATATTAAATAAAGATCCGAACACGTTTTATGAAATACTGTAAGTGTAACAGAAACTTCCTAAAGAGACAACTTCTGAAGAAATTCATAGGAGAGTTTATATAAGCGCATCCACTTGAAGATATTAGAATGCCAACATAGATAGGCCCCAGAAGTGACCCTGTCAGCAAAAGTAACAGTGTCTTTAAGTGACAACGGAGACAAGACCCAAATATAATATATTACTTATATGTATAATATGAGCCTGAGGCAGGAAATAGTCCCTGAATTATGGAAATCTTCTTGTGTGGTACCAGTTCCAAAGAAACCCCACCCTATGGACCTCAAAGACTACAGACCTGTAGCACTGACATCCCACCTGATGAAGATCTTGGAGAGATTGGTTCTCACACATCTCCGCCCTCTAGTGAGCCCCGCTATGGACCCCCTCCAGTTTGCTTATCGGCCGGGCATTGGAGTAGATGATGCCATCATCCATCTTCTGCACAGGGCTCTGTCTCACCTGGAGAAACCAGGGAACACAGTGAGAATAATGTTCTTTGACTTCTTCAGTGCTTTTAACACCATACAGCCCAGGTTATTGAGGGACAAGCTGGGCCTTGCTGGAGTGGACCACCACCTCTCCAACTGGATCCTAGACTACCTCACAAATCGACCGCAATACGTGAGAGCCCAAGACTGTGTGTCAGGTACCGTGATCTGTAATACGGGGGCACCTCAGGGTACGGTTCTCGCCCCTTTCCTCTTCACACTGTACACTGCAGATTTTAGGTGCTCTCATCCAGCTGCTACCTACAGAAGTATTCTGACGACTCTGCAATAGTGGGTCTCATCACAGACGATGATGACAAGGAGTACAGAGAACTGAACCAGGATTTTGTGGACTGGTGCCAGCGGAACCACCTGAAGATTAACGCGGGGAAGACCAAGGAGATGGTGGTGGACTTCCGCAAAGGCAGAAGCCCTCCTAAACCAGTGGACATCCTGGGGACGGGCATCGAGATTGTGAACACCTATAAGTACCTGGGTCTGCTCCTTAATAATAAGCTGGATTGGGCAGATCATATGGAGGCCCTGTACAGGAAGGGCCACAGCAGGCTCTACCTGCTTAGGAAGCTGAGAGCCTTTGGAATCCAGGGGGCACTTCTTAGAACTTTCTTCAACTCGGTAGTGGCATCAGCCATCTTCTTTGGAGTGGCCTGCTGGGGGAGCAGTATATCAACCAGGGACAGAAAAAAACTTGACAAGCTGATTAGAAGGGCCAGCTCTGTCCTGGGGAGCCCACTGGACCCAGTGCAGGTGGTGGGTGACAGAAGGATACTGTCCGTGGTGAGCTCCATGCAGAAGAAGAAGTCCCATCCCATGCATGAGACTGTGATCGCGCTGAGCAGTACTGTCAGTGACCGACTGCTCCACCCTAGGTGTGAGAAGGAGCGCTATCGGAAGTCTTTCCTCCCCACCGCGGTTAGGCTGTACAACCAACACCGACCTAAGCGGAGATCATTACACACAGAGAACTGAAATATCTCTCTGACTGTTAAATTCCCCCCGCTACTTCCTATCTGTCTATCTACTATCAATGGTAATGCCTCTTACCTTGGAACATTCCTGTACATGTTGTATTTGTATTTGTATCTGCTTATATTTGCTGCTGTAACACACTGAATTTCCCCATTGTGGGACTATTAAAGGACTATTATTATTATTATTATATAACTACGGGGTCCTATGTATTAATCCCACCGTGTCAAAGACCTTTTAGCAGACTGGTCACTTTTTAGGCATTATGTTAATTAGTTGTTTGAGCGCTATTTCCATGTTCAATTGAGTGGAGAAAGAGTTTTTTTATTCCCAACTCAACCAAAATATCAGCGCTAATTAGTTGGTAAACTAAGATCTAAATTCACTGCATGCAGTGCTTTTCTCTCAGTGATTTTTAAACGGGTTCGTGAACGGAAACCCCTAATGGAGTTTAAGTGCTGGTGTGAACCCAGCCTAACCCATTCATTTCTATGTCCCCATACACACAACAATGTATTAGCACAGGCCTGTGTATGAGGTCATGAGCCTGGGGTTAAACTTAGGACACATCCCTATTCCTGTCCCGGCCTTGTCCCGCTGAGTGCATCAATGGGGCCGTGGAGATATGAGCGGCACACAGATGTCATCCATTCTGTTCAATTATGGCTCGGTGATGTGCATGTAGACTTGCTGTGTGAGGTGTGAATAGTGCCATACTGCTAAGGAGTGTCTCTACTTGGGGCTGAATGAAAGTGATTGAGCACTGCAATCGGTTCTCAGATGAGAAGTACGGTATTATCTTGATCATCTTTCTTTGGATGCAATTCATCCTTATTTTATGATATACAGGAACAAGTTTTTCTGTTCACAGAATATCAGTATATATTGTGGGATCTGGTGCTTTTCTCATCTATCGCCAGTAATGAGAAGGTCTCAGCTAAGTGGTTAATAGCTACTATTGGGGAAATGCAGGACTAGTTTCAGCCATGGATCCCAGGTTTACTCACCATGGGCAGTGGTGAGCTGTGGAGCCCAATGGTGTGGTGTAGCCTGTCTTGGCACTAACTACCACTAACTAGAGAGCTGAAGGTGCTCTCTGAAACACATCTTCACATCTGTAGCTAACTACCAACTATCTCAAGCTATCAGGCCCAAACTGGCTAAGGGAAGGAGGTTATAAAGTCCGCCCGCCCTCTAAACTTATGTGCAAATGCCCCTCTGTTTACGCAGCAGCATAGGAATGGCGGATTAACCCTCAAGGAGCCAGAATAAAATGTAATAAACATTCTAGAAAAGTACAAATCATGTAAAACCTTATCATAACAATTAAATATAACATTGTACCACAATGAGTGACCTAAATATCTTATTACCCGATAATCAGATATGTATACATGATGGCGCTATTTATGTTGTGGAGAAAGCACCATACTAAATTGTCACTGTTAAATGTTTAAGGACGTCCAATTTATTTTAATATAGGATAAAAACAATATGAAGAAACTCAAAATGCAGATTAAAAATGATAATTTTGATGCCCGAAGGTTACGATTTATTCAAAAACCATCATCCATGTGAAAAAGTAATTGACCCCCAAAATCTCATAACTGGTAGAGGGCAAAAGGCAATTAAATCTCTACACACCTTTACTGGTGCTCTCCTCAATGTGAGAGATTCTTGTCCCTAACCCACTCATTGCCTCCCACTAAGCCAGCCAATTCACTTTGCTCTGTACTGATGAAGGACAACAATCCGGAAACAGCGCTGTATGCAGATAAGTGAAATTGGCTTGGCTAAAATCCCTTTTGCTGTCTCAAGGCTCGGTGAGCCAAAAGCAAATTGAGGATCTGTTACATCCAACAGAGGGCGCATGAGCTCCCCAGCTCCTTTCCCATAATACCAACCTTAGCAGTAACTTACAATAAGTGTTTTACATCGCAGTGGTGGAGTTTTGCCCTGCTCTTCTCACAGATTTCTTTTAATTCGGCTACATTGGAGGGTTTTTGTGCAGGAACATCCCTTTTCAGGTCTTGTCACATCATCTCAATGAGGTTCAAGTTATGACTTTGACTTTGCCACTCCAAAAGTTTAATTTTCCTTCTTTTGAACCATATGAGGTGAACTTAGTTGCTTGCTTTGGATCACCGTCCTCCTGCATAACCCAACTGCACTTGTGGTTTAGGTCATACATAGGGACGAGGATAATAATAATAATAATAATAATAATAATAATAATAATACACTTTATTTCTATGCACCAACATATTCCGCAGCACTTTACAAATTGTAGGTTCAAGTACAGACAAAAAGATACATTACAGAGTAATAGTCAATTCACACACTGGGACTGAGGGCCCTGCTCGCAAGCGCTTACAATCTATGACAATAAAGCCAAACACAAAATTTTTGTAAAACTCATTATTAACCTTGTTCATTACAAACCAATTTGCTCATTTTTATCTAGAGGAATTGAAAGAGCTAAGGGACACACACATAAATAAAGTACAATAATAAAATATATTTATTTCATACACACATGGTACTATCATACTGGCTGATATGTAATAACATGGGAGAGGAGGAAGACCTCATACAAGACAAGTCTACAATGAACTTTACTGCTGTCAGACGGATCACACAACAAGTCTGTCTTGGGGCTGATGACATCACTGAGATGATCTCCTAGTTGTCACACACTTTGTGTCTTGGTCTATGGGAGGATTTTACAGGATAAAACACATGGAGCTTATTACACAGATGGGGCTGGAGGATCTAAGGGCGGCCATACTGTAGTCTGTGAATTCATGGCCGTCTGCTGTAGGGACATCAGTGTCCTCCTCTATGTAATATACAGGATCTGAGTGTATCATACAGTTATACAGTCCAGGGGTTGTGTAATATGGAGGTTTTATCCCCTATAGACAGCACTGGCTCCATGATGTCCATCACCAAACCATGACCACAGTCAGAAGACATACTTCTTAATAACCATTTACTCATTATTTACCATATTAGTGGTGTACTGCCATTGCTGCAACTCCAATCGTAGAGTGGAAACACGTGTGTTCAGTAGCCAGAGACATCTGGGTCCCTTACTTTCTCTTTCTCATTGTATATAGTGCTGATTGATCTCTTTGTATTTACAACAGAGGGTGCCACAGTCAGTTCTTCTGTTTGTCTTGGTACTCAGGTAACACAGCATGTGATCACCAGTATGTCACATCAAGAAAAAGTTGGAAAAATGGTGAGAAATTGAAGAAAACAAAGTGACATGCGACTGGAGTTTACACTGTCTGTACTATAAAGATCAGTGATATTACCCGTAATGCACCAAGAGACGCTTCCAATACTGGACCTGGTTTCACTGGTAATCTATCTTCAAATTCTGTTGGTGGCTTACCAGCATTCTTATGTCTTCCTTCTCCACTACAGATAAATTATTTCCCCATATGCTAGAACATAAAACAGTCAGCGCAGTATTAGTGATTTTGTATTGTGAGGATTTTGTCAGATTAGTCAGAGAATTGCTCGGCTGAGGATAAATCTGTACAATCTTGTGTTTCCCAGAACTGGTGACACTGGAGATTTATTATTATTATTATTATTATTTATTATTTAAAATTCCAGTGCAGAAGAGCTGATATGATGGTGACACTACTGACATAAGTGGTGCTAGTAAAGAGAAACTGATGCAGGTTGTGCCATTACTGAGAAGCCAATGTAGGTGTTGCTAGTGCTGAGAAGCTGATGTAGGTGGTGCCATTATTGAGGAGTTGATATAGATGGTTACAGTACTGTGGACCTGATGTAGGTGGTGCCACGGCTGAAGAACTAAATGTAGGTGTTGTCAGTGCTAAAGAGCTGATGTAGGTGGTGTCAGTGCTGAAGAGCTAATGTAGGTGGTGTCACTGCTGAGGAGCTGATGTAGGTGGTGTTGCTGCAGAGGAGCTGTTGTAGGTAGTGTCAGTGCTGAAGCGCTAATGTATGTGGTGTTACTGCTGAGGAGCTGATGTAGGTGGTGTCACTGCAGAGGAGCTGATGTAGATGGTGTCACTGCTGAAGAGCTAATGTAGGTGGTGTCACTGCTGAGGAGCTGATGTAGGTGGTGTCGCTGCAGAGGAGCTGTAGTAGGTGGTGTCAGTGCTGAAGCGCTAATGTAGGTGGTGTCACTGCTGAGGAATTGATGTAGGTGGTGTCACTGCAGAGTAGCTGATGTAGATGGTGTCACTGCTGAAGAGCTAATATAGGTGGTGTCACTGCTGAGGATCTGATGTAGGTGGTGTCACTGCAGAGGAGCTGATGTAGGTGGTGTCAGTGTTGAAGAGCTGATGTAGGTGGTGTCAGAGCTGAAGAGCCAATGTACGTGGTGTCAGTGCTGAAGAACTCATGTGGGTGTTGCCAGTGCTGAGAAGCTGATGTAGGTGGAGCCAGTGCTGAATAGCTCATGTGGGTGTTGCCAGTGCTGAGGAGCTGATGTAGGTGGTGTCAGTGCTGAAGAGCTCATGTGGGTGTTGCCAGTGCTGAGGAGCTGATGTAGGTGTGGCCAGTGCTGATAGTACATAGTAAATCATAACTGGTGTTTGTAGATACATTACAAGCTAAATGTTATGTTCACACTTGGTGTGAAGGACACACAGGCTTGGCAGAGTTTAGTGATGAAACTTGTTGTGATCTTGTCATGGTATGGTAGGTTTTAACCAGTGGTATAGCAGAGTTGGCCCATTTGTTTAACAGAGTTCGACCAGCAGTGGAGAACAATTACACCAGTGAAATTAGCAGAATAGGAGAAGTGTTGTACCAGAAATATGGACTTAAACCAGCAGTATAGTAGATTTAGGTCACCATTGTGGTTGTGTTAGAGCAGTATTGCAACATTGTTGAGCTAGCCAAGTTAGACTAGTTCATTAGTTAAACTAGTTAGATTAGTTCTAGTTCAGAATTGGGCTACCAGTATAGCAGTCTTGGACCAGCAGTGTAGTAGAGCTGGACAAATTATGTATCCAGATAGAACTAACTGTTAGCAACGTTAGACTAGTAGTGTAGGTGGCAGGACACCAAGGGGATAACAGGGAACTGAATCTCTCAAAGACTGAACTACTGCTGTTTCCACCATCTAATAGATCTTTCCCTGATATCTCCATTGCAGTCTCCGGCCTTACCATAACTCCTAGGCAGTATGCCCGCTGCCTCTGGGTTTTGTTTGACTCAGACCTTTCCTTCACCCCCCATATCCAATCACTCGCACACTCTTGTCATCTCCACCTCAAAAACATCTCCAGAATCCGCCCTTTCCTTACCACAGATACACTAAAGACACTTATTGTTGCCCTGATTCACTCTCGCCTTGACTACTGTAACTCCTTACTAATCGGGCTTCCCCTTACTAAACTCTCCCCTCTACAATCTATTCTGAATGCGGCGGCGGCCAGGCTCATCTATCAGTCTAGACGATACAGCGATGCCTCCGGTCTGTGCCGGTCACTACATTGGCTGCCTATTCAATACAGAATACAATATAAACGTATCACCCTCATTCACAAGGCTCTCCATAATGCTGCACCTCCCTACATTTCCTCCCTCATCTCTGTCTATCGCCCAACCCGTGCTCTCCGTTCACTCAATGACCTAAGACTAACATTCTCTATTATCAGAATCTCCCATGCTCGTATACAAGACTTCTCCCGAGTTGCACCACTTCTCTGGAATGCTCTATCCCATACTATCAGATTAACCCCAATTTCCACAACTTCAAGCGCAAACTAAAGACACATCTTTTCAGACAGTCCTATCCCAACTCCTAATGTAAACCCTTCCGTAGTTAGAATCCCTAAAACGTACCCTCCTCTGTTCACGCTCCAACATTACCTCACAGGATATGAGGCCGTATCAGACTAGCTTTATATGTCCAGGCACCATCTGCATGTTAAAGGACACGACTGGTGACGGCTCATACAGCTTATATATGTGTAATGACAGTAACCTCTATTACAAAATTGTCTGACCATTGTATAAACAATGCTACATCTGTTGCCGCCCCTGCTACCTCTTGCGTCACCCCCTCTACCTCATAGATTGTAATCTCTTGCAAGCAGGGCCCTCAGTCCCAGTGTGTGAATTGACTATTTCTTTGTAATGTATCTTTTTTGTCAGTACTTGAACCCTACAAGTTGTACAGTGCTGCGGAATATGTTGGCGCTATATAAATAAAATGTATTATTATTATTATATCCTGTTCAGATGGCATCCCACTGCCTAAACCAGAGTTAAATAGCCCTGGCAGGTAATGTCATTAGTGAGAAACAAGATGCCAGTGTATGAAGTCGGTGTGGAATCATACATAGATAGTTAAATTAGTGTGTCTCACGGTGAGAAAAAAAAACTGAAAATAGTTAGATTTATAATAAATTGATATAGAGAGAGATTTTAAAGAGTGATAGGAGTCAGGCTCAGTAAGTTTCAGTGTGTTAGGCAGGCAGCCATTGCTGTGAGTGATGTCGCTACCATAATACTATTGGAGGCACCAGAAATTGGCCTATTCTTCTGTTAGGCTCACATTTATATAGGACTGTTTCTACTTTTCCTGTACTCTGGCAAAGAGTACACAGAGCTCATCTCAGGGCTCCATGTGCCAAAAAGTGGTTATTAGAGTTCATTGGCTAATGAACTCTAATAACTCCTACCTCATGATGTAAACCAACTGACAAGCCTTGCATGAGAAAAAGCATCACTGGCCCCATTAGAAGTATAATAACTGTACTGCTGTTTCATAAAAATTGTGTGTGATTTATGGAGGTCTGCTTATTGGACTACTTTGGATTTGAGGACTACATTAGATGCATACCTTTTTTTTAAATTTTCAGTAGAAGAGTCAATGACAGCTGTGTAGTTGGGTTTTTATTTTAAAAAATGTGTATGGGGATATTTTTAACTTTTTCATTGTTTACTTAATAATGGTTGCTGTCAGTCAGAGCTTAGTGTTATCCACTAAAGATGCTAACAATATCACTCCCACCAGAGGTATCAGGAAGAGTCAGGTACAATTCATTCAATTCATTAGCTTATCAGGCACTGGATTGTACCCAACTCTTCCTTGTACCCCTGATGATGGTGAGTACCAGAATAATAATGGAGGTTTAGTGTTAGCCTTTGAAGATCATGAAATGTGATTTCATTACAATGGGAGAAGTCAGTAAACTGTAAATTCTAATCATTAGAGTTTTGATATTCAATGAATACTGGTCTGGCAGATCTGATCTGCAGGGGTATACTAAAAATGTTGCTCTCTCATAACACAAAATTTTATCAATTTGATCAAGATATGTAAAAAAAAGTTTTGTCAATGAGAAAATAATTCATAAAATAACTTCATTATGCAGTGGTGGGAGAATCTTTATATTTTCACAGTTGGGAATCAAAATATGTAATAAAACTACAAGAAATTTTATTTATTTGAGTTCCTACTTTTTTCTTGTATCCACAGTTGAGAATCCCTTTGGAAATTATGTCCTCTGGTAAGGCAGCTAAAGATGTAGTAGTCTTTTAGATCAAGTCTGGCAATTGCTGGCATGTAATCTCATAACACGGTAGGAGTCTTAGTAGGAGCTGCCCATCAATTGAAAATAAATACCAGGCAGCAAAATGGGCCTTGCAAATTGACTATAATGTAAGGCAAACCAGACCCTCATCTGCAGACAAATTTTAGAGCAGAGGTACAGTACTGATAGACCAGGAAAATGTTGTTGAGGGTCTGAGAGGAACTGCTTCCCCTTGGCGGAGCACCAAGTAGGTGTAACAGTTTTACAAAACTCCTTTTTTGGAAATATTGACAATTTACCTATTTTCAGAGGAACATTGCATAGCCTATTAGATGTCATATGAAGGAGCAGTTTATCATACAGGTATAACAATCGTGTGGAGTATAATATGAAGTAAAATCTATTAATAACTTGTCTCCCACATGTCCCATCCTGTACACATCTCTTATATTTACCGTAATTCCTCTATCCTGCAGGCTGGACTGGACAGAGCATCCATCAAGTCACTGAAGTGAGGACCAGACAGCCTGTTCCAAGCAAGGTCAAGTCTCTTCAGGGACTGGTTATTCCTTATTCCAGATGCCAACTGGATGCAGGAAGTGTCTGGTAGATCAATATCACGCAATCTGTGACAATAAGTAGTTTAAATATGGATGACATGTCCACAGAGTATTAGTATAAAATAATATTACATCACTATATATGATAATAGAGAATGAATAAGACTGTTTTGTATACAAAGGTGATTTTTGTCTACAGATGTGAAGGACTGTTACGTGACAGCTGCCACGTATCAGTATAGCTATTAGATACCCCAAAGAGTTAGTTCATGTGAATGCACAGGAACTGCATCGAGGTAAAGGAATATAACAATGAGACTGAATCACTTTGAAGAAACAACAAACAAATTAGACTTAACCAAGATTATTATTATTATTATTGTTTATTTAAATAGCACCATTAATTCCATGGTGCTTTACATTTGCGAATTTACATATGGTACACCATATATACAAAACAGATAATACTAACAGAGACCAACTGGCACAGTGGGATAGAGGGCCCTGCCCACAAGGGCTTACAATCTATGAGGGAAGAGGGATAGAGACAGAAGGTGGGGGTAGAGGCTGTACAGATGGTGGTGTGGTGACAGTAGTGTTATTGGAGGTTGTACAGATGGCGGTGTGGTGACAGTAGTGTTATTGGGGGTTGTACAGATGGTGGTGTGGTGACAGTAGTGTTATTGGAGGTTGTAGGCCTTCCTGAATAGGTGAGTCTTCAGGGCCTTTTTGAAGCTTGTGATTGTGGGGAAAGTCTTATGTGTCTTGGTAATGAGTTCCAGAGTATGGGGGATGCACGGGAGAAGTCTTGGAGACGTTTGTGTGAGGAGCGGATAAGAGCAGAGCGGAGTAGGAGGTCTTTGGAGGATCGGAGGTTACGTGTGGGCAGGTAGCGGGAGATTAGGTCGGAGATATATGGAGGGGACAGGTTGTGGATGGCTTTGTACGTCAGCATTAGTAATTTGAACTCTATTCGCTGGGCATCGGGTAGCCAGTGAAGGGATTGGCAGAGGGGGGTGGCCGATGAAGAATGGGGGGAGAGGTGTATTAAGCGAGCAGCACAATTTAAGGTGGACTGGAGGGGGAGGCAAGGGTGTTACCTGGGAGGCCATGGAGGAGGGTGTTACAGTAATCTAGGCGGGAGATTATGAGGGCGTGGACTAGCATTTTTGTAGTTTCAGGGGTGAGGAAGGAGCAGATTCGATGGATGTTCTTGAGTTGGAAGCGGCAGGAGGAGTTGAGGGTTTGAATATGTAACTTGAAGGATATAGTCTAAAGTTATCCCAAGGCAGCATGCTTGTGGGACTGGGGTGAGAGTGGTTCCATTAATTTTGATAGATGGGTCAGGTAGGGGGGTCGTGCGTTGAGGGGTGAAGATTATGAACTCCATTTTCCCCATGTTGAGTTTGAGAAAGCGGGAGGAAAGAAAGGAGGCTACGGCTGCTAGGCATTCTGGGACTCTGGACAACAGAGAGGTAATGTCTGGACCAGAGAGATATATTTGGGTGTCGTCAGCATAGCAATGGTAATGGAAACCATGGGATTCTAGGAGTTGGCCAAGGCCTAGAGTGTAGATTGAGAACAGGAGGGGTCCTAGAACGGAGCCTTGGGGGACACCTACAGAAAGAGGGCGTGGCGGGGAGGAGGTGAGTGAGTGGGAGACACTGAACATGCAGTTGGTGAGGTATGAGGAGATCCAGGAAAAGGCCAGGTCTGAAATGCCAAGGGATGAGAGAGTTTCTAGCAGGAGGGAATGGTCAACTGTGTCAAAAGCAGAGGAGAGGTCGAGGAGGAGGAGGACAGAGTAGTGACGCTTGGCTTTGGCAGTTAGAAGGTCATTAGTGACCTTGGTTAGGGCAGTTTCTGTGGAGTGATGGGGTCTGAAGCCTGACTGTAGTCTGTCAAAGAGCACATTGGACGAGAGATAGGAGGATAGTTCGGAGTGGATGTGTTGCTCCAGTAGTTTTGAGGAGCAGTGAGATGGGGCGATAGGTGGCTGGAGAGGATGGGTCCAGGGAGGGTTTCTTAGGTATAGGTGTGACAGTAGCATGTTTGAAGGTGGATGGAAGGATACTCTGGTTAGGGATAGGTTGAAGAGATGGGTTAGGGCAGGAGTAATGTCTTCCGAGAGTTTTGGGAAGAGATGTGACTGGATCGGGTCGAGTGGACAGGAGGTGAGGTGGGATTAAGAGATTAGGGTGGAGAGCTTTTCATCAGTGATGGTGGAGAAACAGGTTAAAGATGAAGAGCACCAAGCAGTTGGATAGAGTGGTTGTTGGGGGTTTTTCGTGAGACTGTCTCTGATGGTGTCAATTTTGCTTTTGAAATAAGAGTCAGTCATCAGCTGAGATAAGTGATGTTGGAGGGGGCACAGGAGGACGGAGAAGGGAGTTGAAGGTAATGAATAGCTGTTTGGGGTTGCGGGATAGGGCAGACATGAGTATGGTGAAGCAGACCTGCTTTGCAGAGGTGAGTGCGTTCTTGAATGTGAGAACTGCCTCTTTATACCTAAGGAAGTCCTCCTGGGAGTGGCTTTTCTTCCAGAGACATTCTGCAACCTGTGAGGCACGTCTCAGTTTTTTAGTCAGGTCAGTATGCCAGGGCTGCCTATTGATTGGCGGGGTTCTGGTGTTAGTGAGAGGGGCCACAGAGTCAAGGGCAGCAGTGATGGTGGTATTGTAGAAGTCAGCAGCGGCATCTGTGTCCTGGAGTGAGGATAGGTCAGCGAGCGGTCGGAGAGAGTCTGAGTGCGTGCAGATGTCAAGGCGATTAGGGTTCCTGCGGGGGCGTGGTGGTTTAGGGGTTGGGGGGTCAATTACAGAGGAGAGGGCCTAGAATGTCAGCAGGTTGTGGTCGGAGAGCGTGGGCTGAGAGTTAGAGAGGTTGAATAGAGAGCAGAGGCCGGTGAATATATTGTCCAGCGTGTGTCCCTTTGTGTGAGTGGCAGAGGAGGACCATTGAGAGTGACTAAAGGAGGTAGTGAGTGATAGGAGACTGGAAGCAGAGGGGTAGGTTGTGTTAATGGGGATGTTGAAATCACCCATGATGATGGTGGGGGTGTCTGTGGATAGGAAGTGCATTAGCCAGGTGGTGAAGTGGTCGATAAAGGCAGCGGTAGGTCCTGGCGGTCGATATATGATGGCCAGTTGGAGGTTGGAGGGCGAGTAAATGCAAACAGAGTGCACTTCAAAGGAGGGGAGGGTGAGCGCAGGTATCGGTTGGATTGGGGAAAAGGAGCAATCATCAGACTGGAGTATCTTTATGGAGAGATAAAGATATTCTTAGTAGTATAATGTTGTACTGTGTTAGCCATTGAAAGTAGTGGAAGAGTGAAGAAATCAGGCGATACCTTTTAGAGGCTAACTGAGTATATTTATAAGTAAGCTTTCAGGAGTACTAGCTCCCTTCATCAGACATGGTGTGATACAAGAACTGAAAATTCACAGATTTTTATACACATGGTTTTCAAAGGATTTTAGAGTCCTTAAAAAAAAAAAAAAAAAAAATACAATCTAAGTAGAGAAGTTATTTACAACAGGTCAAAAAAAAACAATCTGGAAAGTTGTGGTGCGTGATAGAGGGATCTGTTATCTGTTTGCTATCAGGTGGTGATTTGTGACCCTCACAGTTCATACATAGTGTGACATGAAGCTGGCAGGAATATTAAGTCCAAATTGCAGAGTTTGAAATTTTTGCATAAATTTGTACTCCCATTGTTTCCTCGCCTCCTGCGTCTTAAAATGTCCCATTAAAACCACAACCCGCAAATCTTCAATAGAGTGTTTTTTTCCGGAGAAATGTGCGGCCACTGGGAGATCGGTTCTGCTGTTATTAATACTGGATCTGTGTGAGTTCATTCGTTGACTGAGTCTCTGCCCTGTTTCCCCCACATAGAGACCTGTGGTGGGACATTGCACACACATTATGAGGTACACCACATTGGAAGACCTGCAGGAGAATGTCCCCCTAATTCTGTGTATCTGTTGTGACTGTGGGATAGGTACACTGTCAGCGGTGTGGATGTGCCTGCAGGTCGTGCACCTTTTATGTAGGCAAGGTGAGGTGCCATTTTCAGTTGGGGCCTTCAGGGCACTCTGGACGATAATACGCCTCAGGTTTGGTGGTTGTCGAAAGGAGAGGAGAGGAGAGGGGGGACTGGAAATATGTCCTTGAGTCTGTTGTCCCTATGTAGCACAGGTTGGAGCTCCTTGGCAATCCTTCGTAGGATCTCCAGCTGTGGGTTGTAGGTGACGACTAGGGGCACTCGGGCTTCTTTCTGGGTCTTTTTATATGTGAGCAGACTGTCTCTGTTAATGGCTGCTGCTTTGTTTAATTGGTTGTCTCTTACTTTTGGTTTGTATCCCAGTCTGAGAAATTTCATCCTCAGATCCAGGAGGTGCTTGTCCAGGTCTGCTTTGTCGGAGCAAATACGATTGTATGGTATAGCCTGGCTGTAGATTATAGCTTGTCTTGTGTGCTTGGGGTGGAAGCTGTCGTTTCTCAGGTAGGCCGTTCTGTCTGTGGGTTTGTGGTATATCGATGTGAGTAGCCGGTGGTCTTTGATGTATATTGTGGTATCCAGAAAGTGAATTTCACTCCCTGAATAGCTAAGTTTAAGGTTGATGGTCGGGTGAAAGTCATTGAAGTCATTATGGAATTGAAATAGGGCCTCCTCACCTGCAGTCCAGATGACCAGGATATCATCGATATAACGAAGGTAAATCATAGGTTTGGTGGTGCATGTTGATAAATATGCTCCTTCCAGTTCTGCCATAAAGAGATTTGCATATTGGGGTGCACATCTGGTCCCCATTGAAGTTCCCATTCGCTGTAGATATAGATCCTCTCCAAAGGTAAAATGGTTGTGGCTAAGGATGAATTGTATGAGCTGCGTTACTGGTTCTGTTGGAAGGTTTTGTTTTGCCAGATGTACCCGACATGCTGCAACTCCATCCTTGTGGGGAATGTTGGTATACAGGGATTCCACATCCATGGTGGCCAAAATGGTACCCTCAGGTAGAGGGCCCAGGGCATTCAGTTTGTTAAGAAGGTCAGTGGTGTCCTGGATATAGCTTGGAGTATCCCTGACAAGGGGTTTTAGGAGATTTTCCACCCAACCTGAGATGTTTTCTGTCAGTGTCCCAATGCCAGAAATGATAGGCCTCCCAGGGTTGCCATCTTTGTGTATCTTTGGGAGCATATAGAAGCAGCCCGGCCTGGGATCTTGTGGGATAAGTCCTTTTACCTGATTCTGGATCTGGATTGGGAACTTCTTGATCATATTCTTTAGTTCTTTCATATAGGCCTTTGTGGGATCACTTCCAAGTTTGGAGTAATGGATGGGATTTGACAGTTGCCTGTTTGCTTCCTAGATATATTCTGAGGTGTTCATTATGACTATTGCGCCCCCTTTGTCAGCTGGTTTTATTATTATATCCTGATTTTCTTTCAGTGAAGTAATAGCCTTCTTTTCCTGCAGGGTTAGGTTATGCGCCTGTTTCTTTTGTTTCTCCAGGATTTCTGATTTTACTTTGCTTCTGAAACAGTCAATATATTTATCCAGTGCTGCATTAGCTCCAGGGCGTGGGGTCCAGGTAGATTTTTTCGTAGGATTCCTTATGGGCTGTTCCATCTCAGAGTCGCTGCTGTATGGAAGGTCTTTGTCATAAAAATATTCCCTTAATCTAATTTTTCTGAAAAACTCCTCCATATCATTGCAGAGTTGGATATGGTCAGTGTGTGCCGAGGGGCAGAAGGACAGACCTTTGGAGAGAACTGATATTTCGTGTTTGTTTGGCTCATAGGAGGAAAGATTCACAACACATCTCTGGTGAGCTGGGCTGGTACTTGTGGTTGTAGTAATGAGGCCTTTTTGTCTCAGTCTGTGGAGCTTTTTCTTTTTGTTGTTAATAAGCATATCCTGAAGTTTCCAGTAGTATGTGTGGAGTTTGGCCTTCATTTCCTCTGTGTCATTAGCCAGTGATGATTTCAGGGCCTGTATCTCCTCCTGTGTTCTTTTTTTGTTGTTATAGGAAATTTTTATCATATTGTTCCGCAGCCTTTCAGATATTAGATATTAGATATTCTTAGTGACATGGCTGGTTTGGGGTGGAAAAGTGGTTTTTACAAGAATGGGAAGAACAACAGTGATTAAAGTAAAAAGCATTTCTATAGTTTATAACTAAGCGTTCTTTTAGTGGCTTGTTACCTTCTGTTCCTTTCTGGTCCAAGTCTGGCCTAAGTCTGGTCTATACACTTAGAAACTGCACTTGGAAAATGCGCTGACTAGGTCATAGCTGACCACTGACCACTGGATCTCAATAATTACACAATGCACATTGGATGAAGGAATACTGGGCAAATACTGGGACAAATGCAGGGATATCATCCATCAAGATAACATGGTTGGGGAACACCTACCAGAATATTAGTGATTTATAAGGAATTTGGTGGCACCAAGAGTACAGTAAAACATGGGAGAAAAAGCAAAATTATTTTTATTTTTCAGGAACAAGGTTTTATTTCCTGCAAAAAAAAATATTCCAAGTACATGGAGATTCCAGGTGGCAAATTTAAAGATAAACTAAAAACCCAATTCAATATAGGAGGATATCTATTGCATCACATGACTGGAAAAAAACAACAACTTTGCACTGGATATACAAAATGGTCACTGTACGAAAGATTGAGTGAACCTACATTATGTATAATATAGACAGAACCTTTCTAGGTCACCTACTCTCCAGACACTATACAGAAAATATGGAGGGACATTTATTAAATCAAAATGTGGCAAAGAAAACTAGAGAGGACTATATAAAGCAAATGTGCTATGCTGAGAGCTGATGGATCTCTGACCTAAATGCCAGAAGGTCTGTACAGTTAGATTGAGACATTTGTATTTTAGGACTGCTTTACATGCATAACATGTTCTCCACAGTGTCGTCCTCTAAGGAACCCTATACTATTCCTGAATAGTGTCTACCTGCTAAATGCAGAGCCACTGCTAAGTAGAATGATGTTTTATTAAGTTCGCCACAGTTTTATATTCATAGGTGTAACTTGAAGCTCCTGGGCCCCAATGCCAAATATGAAACAGGGACTCCACTTACCATATGATAGCATCTTCTTATATTATAGAGAGACCTTTGGGCCACCTGGGGCTCCAGGGCCCAGTAGTGATTCTACCTGTGCACCCACCTAGAGCTACACACCTGTTTAAATCATGAAATAATGACTTTTGCACTTTCAGGAAATATCTAAGCCATTTCTATCCTGCTGAATAAACAGGAGTGTCTCCTGCCTTGAGGTTTCTAAAAGGTATGAGGAGTTTAAAGGTTACAACAAGACCCCAACCTTCTGCCAGTGAATATGGGCATGTTCTATTTCATTGAAGGCATTAGCATGTGGGAGAGCACCTACAGCTCTCCAGATTAGTTAGTGGCAGTTAGGGCTACAACAGGCAGTACTATGACACCAAACCCTCTGCCCGCAGATTGAGCTTACTTGTAACTGCTTGAACCTGAACATCTCCACTGCTGTACTAGTGAGTAAACCAAAGTGCTCATGGCCAATACATACTCAGGAGTGGTTGGAAAGAGAAACCTAGCTCCCGGGAGTCACCCCAGATCGCCACAGAGGAAATGGTCAGAGAACTTGAGGAAGGAGTGAAGAGCAAACACCATCCCTGTCTGTGTTTGTAAAATGTCAAATATGTGGAAACTTCCTGATGTAACTGAATGTGCCTCCATGTTGCCTTGTGACTGCGAGAACCACTAAGTAAACTGTACCATGAGCATTACCTGTTTATCTGCCACCCTGTCTCGTGTGCCTATATTTGCACCTGCCATCAAGGGCACCACCACACAGGAGACATATACCAGAGAGTGCCTTGAGGAATCCTTTAAATCACCCAAGTGCAACATCCCTCATCACTATGCCACTTCAGGACTTGTCAGAGTCCACCATGACCAGAGTAGACCCCCATCTGTGCCATTTCCACACTGCTTAACACTGAGGTATTGTATAAATATTACTCTAACAAGTCACTATGACCATCAATCTAAGACCAAAACATGGGGATTCCACCATCTTACACCCACACGTCTCATCCTGTACACATCTCTTATACTCACTGTAATTCCTCTATCCTGCAGGCTGGACTGGACAGAGCGGCCATCAAGTCACTGAGGTGAGGACCGGACAGACGGTTATTAGATAGGCCAAGTCTCTTCAGGGACTGGTTATTCCTTATTACAGAGGCCAACTGGGTGCAGGAAGTGTCTGATAGATTATTATCAACCAAACTATAAGAATAAGAAGACATGTCCACAGAGCATTAGTATATAATCTGTGAATATGGAGAAAAAATGTCCAGAAATGTCATCACTAGAAACAAAGAGTATCAAATATGATAGGATTAGATACAATGGCTCAGTAGCCAGAATCACACATTAAAGGATCAGTACATGGCTTAACAGTCACTATGAAACATAACAGGACTAGATACATGGACTCAATAAAAGTAGGGTAAAGCAGAACAAGGGAATAGAAAAAATATTAATACTAGGAAAGGAAAGAAAACTAGGAAAGTCCCAGTGACCCTAATAGGTCAAACTTAATACTATTACTTTAGTCATAATGGTCTAGCACTATAACAATTGTTATCACTGTATAAAAGTCTGAAATATTAATATATATCACATTATTTATCACATGTGGAGAACACTGTAAAAACAAACAAAAAACAATATTTCGCATTGCCAGAATTGCCACCCAAAAATGAATAAAAAGTGATCAAAAATTTGAATGTGCCCCATGGTGGTACCAATGAAAACTGCAGTTTGATCCACAAAAAAACAAGCCCTCACAAAGTACCATCTACTGAAAACTAAAGGTATTGTGGGTGCCAGAATATGGCAACACAGAGCAAAGTTGTAGCTCTAAAACCCCTTTACTGTTTTTACATCACATGCAGTCTGTTTCATAGTGGCTGCGTCCCATTCACTTTTATGGGATGAGGCTGTAGTTACAGTGCATAGCCTCTAGGAGAACAGATGGCTTGTAATGTAAACAGTAATGGGGTCACCATGTTTCCACAAGCCCCACGGCCCCTTCAAAGAGATGATGAACCAGGGTCAAGGTGTCAGACTCCCACTGATCTCTTATTGATGACATATCCTCAAAATAATTAACCCATTTTAATTATGCAATTCCTAAACAGTTGTAAAAAATGTAAGCCCATGTAGTCCATGTTGTTGTGGTTGTGTTGCTGCTGTGAACTTGTTGCCTTTGGTGTGATGACGTCAAAAGAGCAGAATCTGATACTGTGGCCAGATCGTAATTAGAGATGAATGAACTGGATCGTAATGTGCCAGGTTCGTCACAAATTCACCAAAACTTTTGAGTTTGTCGAAAAAAATTTTAAGATTCGCCATCCATGAAACACTATTATACCCTGGGATCTCTTCAGGGTCCAGAAGATGACTGAAGAGAACCATCAGACACCATGAAAGAGACCAGAAGAGGAGAGGGAAGGTGAGCATCAGCGTTTATTAGGCTCCCACACCTCACCTGGGTGTCCATTTATTATACTCTGGGATCTGAAGAGAAGACAACTTCAACCCAAAATTTAACTGTCAGGAAAACCTCACTAATGTTTTCAAAACCAATCCTGCAAAGTTCCCTCATCTATAATCCCAATACAACTGAAGAAGAAAATTAGATACTGAGCATCGTCTGCTACCTGCTTAGGACATAGGGGACCCTTGCTTTTGCATTTTCAGGAATAGTAGTTTTTACTTTCTTAGAATATCTGGGGTTGCTCAAGGATTTGTTTCCCTGCAGATATGGTGGGACACCCTTGGAATATTGTGTGTGGCTTCTGGGACTTATTGCAGTTTACTAACTCTCCAGTATCCCATCCCTGTGTGGTCCTTCCTAATTGCCCCATCACATAGACATAACAATGGTGCGGAGGAGCATAAAATAGAATAAAATCCATGTATAACTTGTCCCCCACATGTCTCCTCCTGTACACATCTCTTATACTCACTGTAATTCCTCTATCCTGCAGGCTGGACTGGACAAAGCTTTTATCAAGTCACCGAAGTGAGGACCGGACAGATGGTTCTTAGACAGGTCAAGTATCTTCAGGGACTGGTTATTCCTTATTACAGAGGCCAACTGGATGCAGGAAGTGTGTGGTAGACGATTATCACCCAATCTGTAACAATAAGAAAAGGAGATGTGAGTGACACATCAGTAGACAGGTGAGTAGATGCAAAGCAGGTGAGGACTCATTGTGCCGCTGAACTGGTTTGACTCTGGGCTACAGTATTCCTGAGGATGTTGTCTTAGTGGTCCCCTGGTATCCACGCTTTAATACCAGAAATGAATTATGGACTTTTCTACAGGGAATCACCAGGTCACGACCTCTAGAAGTAGTCTCATGAAGGTCAAGAAACACTGATGCATTGCACCAAAGGGGCAGGCAGAGTCACTGCCAAAGGACAAGCTGAGCTCAGGGCTGAGGTTAGACCTTTGCCTGAATAGGTGATATAGAGACAATAAGCAGAGGTCAGGACAAGTGGAACAGGTTCAGAGTTAGGCAACAGCACAGTATAGTAATGATGGGTGGGCAGACAGCAGCAATGGCATTATTGGACTGGTGATAAATAGCCAGGCTACACCATCATTAATGGTAAATCTGTTCATTGGTATCAGCCCGAGGAGTATGAAAATCTTCCTGGATCCATGCCTAATTCACTTTCACAAATATATTGTTTTCCACACTTGTGGAGGACAATCTTGTAGGATTCATTGTGACTTTGACACCTGCTATACCCTCTTTGTTATCAGTGTCTCGGCCAGCCTCCAATGTACTGTCAAACAGGGCCAGTTGCTGTCACTAGCCCTATCTGTTAATCCAGACATACCTGGGAAAGAGTACAGTCCAAATACAACTGAACCTGGCTATTGTGGAGGTTCATATCTGTTTCCTGATGTGCATTAATTCTGCAGATTGAAATACTGCTTCAATATGGTTAGAAAACTGTATTGGCTGCGGCTTCTGCTATATTGTAGCAGTAGTTCTGCAGAGGTGGTTAGGGGTTGACTCAGAAGAGAATGGAGAGGGTCCTCTTGGTCAGTCATATGGCCAGAAGGCATCTGCGTGTCCAAAAGCTGCGGCAAACTTGGTTAATCCTTGTAATGGTTCAGTTTTGATATGTCATAGACATCTTTCTCATGCTGATGACACCCGATTCTATATTTGCCCCAGTACCATTATCACCTCAGCTACCAGTGCCCATACCACCACCACCATAGCTACAACGGCCACTAGTACCACCAACAACACAGCTATGCATTTTCTCCATCTTTACCTGTTTCTGCTCCTCACTGCAGTCTAACTGCTGACTTTTCCCATACAACTCATGAACAGGAACACTATCTTGAATATTTTCCTTAGCGTCTGAGGAGCTGTCTCTTAGGAGAAAAAAGGCACCCCACTAAGGGTCAGTGAAGACAGGGCTGACAGAATAGAAATGCTTCTATGGGGCCGCAAATTAAATGTTAAGGTTGAGGACAAGGAATGCATTGAATTCTGGCTCAAAGTCATTGTGCCACTGTCAGGTAATGTCATCCTGTTGTGATTCAGATGGTGAGTAAGCCATCCAGTCCCCAGTGTCATCCTTTGCAATAAAACATTAACAGGAAGTGACAAACAACTGTCAACTACTGGGCAGATGACCAGTGCCGAGGATTTAATCTTCAATAAAATTGAAATTTATTTGAAAAAAAAAAAAATTGTCACATGGACACAGAGAGTAGTGTGGCATAACAGCGGTGTATAAATGTGAGTTTGATGCAGAACAATATGTCAGCATCCACTGTGGTACCCAATCAATCCCATAGTCTAAATTTAAGGTTTTTGAATATGCCAACAACCAGTGTGGTACCCTAATATGCCAGCAACCAGTATGGATTTTACTATTACTGCAATATGTTAGTATTGCAGTGAATAGTATGAGCGATCAGACCCCCTAGGGTTCAAGGTCCATAGAGGGTCTGATAATAAAAGTAAAAGAAGAAGAAAAAAGGTTTTTAAAAGTATTTTAAAAAAAACATAAAAAAACAAAAGTTTTTCCCTAGATCATATATAAAAATAAACAATAATAAACATAAACACTTTAGGTCTCCGGTGCTCAAAAATGTCCGAATTTTAAAAATATTAAAATATTTATCCCATACGGTGAACGCCGTAGTGGGGAAAAAAAATCAAAATGGCCAAATGGCAATTTTTTTTTTTCAACACTTTGCCTTCTAAAAAAAATTGAATAAAAAGTGATAAAACGATCACTTCTTTCGCCAAATGGAATCAATAAAAACGTAATTTTGTCACTCACAAAAAGACGTTATACTCAGCACCATACTTGTAAATATGAAAAAGTTACAAGTGTCAGGACATGTTGACCCAAAATTTATTTTCTATTTTGCAAAGTTTTTAATTGCTTAAAAAGATATCAAAACATTGTAAATACTATATAAATTTGGTATCGCCGTGTTCGAACTGACCCGCAGAATACAGGTAACATGCCATTTTTACCACATAGTGAATGCCGTAAAAATTAAACCCATATGAAGTTACCGTAGATGTGTTTTTTTTTCTCAATTCCACCTCATTCTGAATTTTTTTTTCAACTTCAAAGTATATTGCACAGGATATTGAATGCTGCCATTACAAAGTACAATGTGTCCCACATACAATAAGCCATCATGTGACTCTGTGGACCGAAAAAAAAAAATTATGGCTCTTGGAAGGTGGGGAGGTAAAAACAGATACACAAAAAAAATTGGCTCAGTCCTTAAGGAGTTATTATCACAAGAAGATAACATATAATTAGTATTTACCTTAGCTTCTGGAGATTATACAACACTGGTTCAAGTCTTTTTAATCCTTCAGTTTCCAAGGAGCATCTAGTTAGATCAAGTTGTACTATATGTGTGCAGGTTTCCATGATGAATGATAACACTGTGCAGTCTAGAGCTGACATGTGAACCCCAGAAAGGCCCAATTTTCTGTATGATTGTAATGATTCCAGCACTAGAGCCTTATTCCGGGTCTCAAACAGATAGAAGAATGTCCTGAGAAGACGTCGCTTCTTGTCTTTACTTTCCTCCATCCTCTGTTCTTCTAGAATGAAGTTCTTCAGCCAAGTGATAACATCTCTGGAAGTCTGAGCTGCTTGTTTGTCCAGGTGTCCAGTTAGTATTGACCTGGTGGAGGTGTCTGATAGACCACACAGGAAACGGAGGAACATCTCACCACGTCCATCAGGATAGGATTTGGCTTCTTCTAGTGATTTCTGTAACTTCTCAGGAGAATAATCAGTATAATGGACCAAGGCAGAGAAGAATTCCTGAACAGTGAGATGTAAGAAGGAATAGGTCACAGGTTCCTCCGATTCCATCAGAAAACTTGATAAGAGCTTTGACTTATTGTCCACATGGAAAGAATCCAGATCTCGATCTTCAAAAATAACCCTGCGATTCATGACTCCATGTTCTGCCATCCATCCGACGGACTGCAGGATCTTCTGAGCGTCACTTTTCTCCAGGCTGTGATTGGACAGAATGTTGGCGACAAATATGGCAAAGAGCTGTGTCACTGTTCTGGGTAATAATGTCACCTGCTGGTCACTACTTGTCTGGAAGCTCCTGGATAATACAGTACAGATGATCCAGCAGTAGGACGGGAGGTAACAGAACGTGTACAAGGTCTCATTCTGCTTCACATAAGTAAAAGCCTTTTCTGACAGTTCAGGGTTGGAGAAGAAATTCTCAAAGTAAATCTGTCGTTCTTCTGGAAGAAACCCAGTGATTTCTACTATTCTCTGGAAATCTGTACGATCAATTGATGCCAGTCTGGTTGGGCGACTGGTCATTAGGACAGAACAACCATTAAGAAGAGACTTTCTCACCAAACTAACCACAATCTGACCACAATGTTCAGGCTGTTTAGGATTAGAGCACAAGTGACGTGATCTGAAATCCATTGTATGATTGCTTTCATCTAATCCATCAAATATAAAGAGAAGTTTCTCTGGATCTTGTAAGATGTTCTCCAGCTGCTCCTCCAGATATGGGTACTGATGAAGGATCATGGTCTCCAGACTAACCTTATCCAGTCTGTTGAGTTCCCGAAATTTGAAGAAAAAGACAAAAGAGAATCTTTGATAGAGATCGCCCTTCACCCAGTCATAGACAAACTTCTGCATCAGTGTGGTCTTCCCTACACCGGGCACTCCGCTCACCATTACCATATGTGGTACAAGTCTGGATCGGTGGCACCAACGGAACATCTTGTTGGGGGAAATGCGCTGTAATACATTTTGTTTTTCCTTTAAATATTCCTCATGTCTTACCCCGGTCTCTATGAGCTCATTCTCAGAACGTTCCCTAAAGTGATCAGTGGAGACAATGATGAGGTTCACATAACGTGTAGAGAAGGAGAAACTGTCCTCGCCATGGTTACATCTTGGAGGTTTGTTCTCTATAAGTTTCTCAGTCTTTTCATATAAATGTTTCTTGTGACAGTTCTGGATATCTGTAGAAATAAAGGTGAAGATAAGAAGCTAAAAAACTATTTTGTTGAAAAAATGTCATCTCTAGTAAATGTGTCCCATGTTACATCTCTTCCTCCCTGTTCACATGTTTCTAGATAAATTCTAAAACTGTTATATGTATAAAGCGTCTAAAACAAAAACTCAAATTATAGGAAAGAAAACAGCAGTCACCCTATCAACTCCTTCTAGAGGTAAAAAAAAGGGGAAAAAAAAGCATAATAAAAATATTTCTCTACATATAGACACATACACTGTACATTCATACACATATACAGTACAGCCACACAAATGCATGTGTGGGGAGGGGGGATCTATTGCAAATTTATTACATATGTACTGGGATTCAGGCCCCAGATAACCCTAGAAATCTCCCCGATAATAACACTAGTTCACTGCAGGATTGTGCCCCCTCTTGGTAGGTGTTAAAAGTGGATGTTCTTTAGTATTTTGCACCTGTGCAGCTTCCATCATATATTATATGTAATTCTGATTTCCTTTTCAGTGATTTGCCCCCCCATCCTACCTCAGTAGATATAATACCACTATATATTGTACACACATGATGTACTGCTATACTGTACTCACATAATACACTGTATACAGTGCATCTAAATATAATGTCCCTATATATATATATATATATACAATGTACAGACATATAATGCTACATACTATACACCCAGAAATATTGCTGTATATATTGCTCACTTATATTGCTATATCCTATACAGTACAACCATGTAATATTACTACATAGTGTATTCACAATTAATATTGTAAATATTGTCACTCGGAGCATTTTGTTGTTTTGTGTATCTAAATCCATTTGGCTACTTGTTCCAATGATATAAGCTGAGTTAGTGTTTATGCAAACTGGGGTCTAGTAGCCGAATGAGCGGTAACACTGCATAACATACAGCACATAGATGCACTGCCCTGAGAGAAACCTCAGAGTTACCTCCCACTTGGATAATAGAAACTAAGTTGCATAAACACTTACTGGGTTTATATCATTGACAAGGCTGAACAGATTTGGATAAACAAAACACCACGATGCTCTGGGTGACAGCCCCTATCAGATGAGGTACGTCATTGGGCTACGAATACCTGGTGACAAGTCCTAACAAGAGTACCAAAAGGCATGAATGTTCTCCATTTGTAGCCAGGGATTGATGCACAGTACACCCAGGTATTCAGCTTTTATAGTCTTTCTCAGCTTAATGTTTCTATTGTAAGGAGTTACAGTTTGCTACCAGTTGACCAACATTATTTTAGGCTAAGGACTCACGTTGCGGAAACGCAGCATTTTTTGTTGCAAATTTTGCTGTGGTTTATTGAGCCAAAATTAGAAGTGGCTTGAAAAGGAATGGAAAATATAAAAGGAAGCTCTTAGACGTTTCCCTTCTGTTAAATCTTGACTTTGGCTCAAAAAACAGCAGCAAAATCTGTAACAAAAAACGCTGCATTTCCACAAAGTGGGGCCTTAGCCTTAGAGTATAGAATCTAAAGCTCCCCGATGTTTTCTCCAGAGCCCGCTGCAAGGCAGGATGGACTTGGCTGCTCAAGACCCAGGTCACAAAACCTAGGAGTATCAGACAACAGATACACTAGCAAAATAAAGAATGAAACCAGTTATCTATTGAGGACAAAGGAAGTAAAAATGTAGCAAATGTCATATCAGGAGATTAGATAGAAGCCAAAAACGAGTATCAGAGCAGAGTTGTAGTCCAAGCCAAAAGTCGAATCCAAGAAGTGAAAACCAATTCTAAGTCAGATGACAAGGGGGTAATTCAGGAGAAATAGCCAACAGGCAAAATCTGAACTTCTGTAGGGTTTAAATACCCCACCAATAGTTTATTAAAGGCAGATCTCTGACTAGGTCTGTGCCTTAAAGTTCTGACAGGTGACCATAGAAACCTTAAGGCGGCGACTGCAAACAGGAGCTAGTATACTAAGATTCCAACATCTAAAACACATTTTATGAGGTCTAACCAATCTTTCTTGAGAACAACAGATTTGTCAACAACTTGGCTCTGTCAGCTTTGGGTATAATATAATATACTGGGTAAAACACCAATAACACCTGCACTTTTGCTGGGTAGGTTAGGCAGAGGTCAGTTGAGGGATAGCGCAGTGCAGGGTTCCCCCGGGTCTCCCAGTAATTGCTCATACTGTACATTTGTGGCTATAAACAACTAAGTAAAAAGTGAAATACACTACAGCCATGGACAGAAAAGCTGGCTTATATAAGATGCATCAATAATAACTCAAATGCCTTAGATTTTTTTTTTTATATGTTTTTAACCCATTCCCACCTGATGACGTATTATTACATCATGGCGATGACACCCACTAAGCACAGCTGAAACACCTGCAGTCAGAGCCGAGCTCTGGTCATGGGTGTTAACCTCTTAGATGCTGCTGTCAATTATAACCGCAACATCTAAAGGGTTTTCTGTCATGTTTTGTCAACGATCTCCCCCCAATGAATTTGGGAGTGCCAGTTGGAATCCCTTGGGCCTGCCTCTTCATTCTTCCAGTAGGATCCTGCTTTTGGCAGGGTCAGCCAGATAAATTAGCAGAATATCGCTGGTTCAAATGGTTAAAAAAGTAAATAAACACACCAAAATGCCCCTTTTCCCATATAAAATGATTTATAAATGTAAAAAAAAAGAATAAAAATACATATTTGGTATAGCCGCATCTTTACCAACCTGTACAATAAAAATTAACCTGCGTGGTGAAAGTCATACTGAAAAAGCTAAAAATAATGATTTTTTTGCTATCTCACCACACAAAATATGGAATAAAAGTGATCAAATAGTCATATGTAGCCAAAAATACCAATAAAAAGCACAGCTCAGCCTGCAAAAAACATGAACTCAACCTGCTCTGTCAGCAAAAATGAAAAATGTCACCCCTCTCAGAAGATGGCAATGTAAAAACAATTGATTTTTTTCCCCAAAAAATGTTACTGTGCAAAATTAATAAGGCATAAAAACAATATAAATTAGGTAATGCCATAACCATACCGACCCATAGAATAAATCTTACTTATGCTGTATGCTGAACCTCAAATAATTTAAAATGTTCAAAAGCAATGTCAGAATGGATGTTATTTTCAGTCACCCCAGAAAGAGTTAATTAAATTTAGTCAATAACTTATACGCAACCCAAAATGGTCTCATAAGAAAATTCATCTCATCCCACAAAAATCAAGTCCTTATATGGGTACATCACCAGAAAAATGAAAAACAAATTATAGCTTGTACAAGACAAAAAGCCCAAAAATCTCCAAATCTTTAGGGCTCCAAAAGTGGTTGTACCTGGGATAACCCACTTAACAGTTTTTGAAGTGTGTGCGTTGCAATTTTCACTACTGCATTTCTGGAAACTGAATTAATTCAACACTGAAGGGTTAAAAATGTCTGCTACACCCCTTAATAAATCCCTTGAGGGGTGTAGTTTACAAAGTCACTTCTTGGGGAACACCACTGGGACTCTGCAAAAGCAACATGGTGTCTGAAAACCAGTCCCTCTAAATCTGCACTGGTGCTCCTTCCCTTCTGAGCCCTGAGGTGTCCAAGAACAGCAGTTTACACTCACATATACAACTATTTGTACCCGGGATAGCCCGCTTACAATTTTAGGAGTGCGTGTCTCTGATGACACAAAGTGGGTACAACATATTGGGTACTGAATTGGCGTATTTCTTTCCAAATTTCATTTTTGGCTCAAAGTGCTCACTACACCCCTTGATAAATTCCTTGAGGAGTGTAGTTTCTAAAATGGGGTTTTATTTTAAAGGACAGGTTGTTTTTTTTTTCCATTTTACTTCAGAGCCTCTGCAATTGCCCGCCAATACAGTGTAAATAACCAAATTAGACCTCAAATGCCCAGGGGGCTCCTTCACTTCGGAGCCCTGTCGTATTTCCATGCAAACGATTAGGGCCACCTGTAGGGTGTTACCAAAATCAGGAAAAAAAAATCATAATAACTGGAGAGCTGACCTTTCACAGCGACACAAGCTGGGCATGACCTATCAGGCACTGGGAAAATGTCAGTGCTTTATCCTCTTTATATGGTTGGGGTTGTATTGGTTTAGCTTCATGGGGACTGTGACAACTGTGTCTATGATAAGTTTATATAATGTGCTCTTACGTGTCAGCTCTGGGGTTAGTCGGTGTCCGTCTTCATCCAGTAGGATTTGCTCCACCAGAGTGTCACCTAATAAGAAATGACAAATTAGTAGGATTTCCTCACATATAGACATTATCAGTGCTGGATCTACAGATATAATATGAATACACATATAACAATTGTTACATTACAGGCAAATTGTGTTAGCACCATCAACCTTATGGGTTAACAGTGATAGCCTATCCTTAGGACCCCCGCAGATAACCGGTACTGAGACAATGCGGTATTGCTTACATACCGTGAGCCGCCCTGCTCGCTCGCTGCCCCATAGATTTCAATGATAGGTTCTGATCCATTGTGTTCTGATGTCATGGAGCAGGATAAGACCTACTGTATAATTATTGGAATGGAGCAGAGTATTGGTTCCCCCCTTCAGAAGAGCCTGGCCGTGACATGAGGTTTTATTGTTTTTTTGTTTTTTTTAAATTCAGATCATGTTTATTCAAACAAGGAACCAAACACATACTAAGTCATAAGAGACATAACCGGTAATAAAGAAGACCCAACATCTCCCAAGTACAGTAACATGTCATCAGCGTAAAGAAAGGTACGCTCCTCCATGGTAACACACCAAAATCCTTGAATCATTGGTGACCTCCTAATTCCACAGGCCAATGATTCAATAGTCAGTGCGAAATAGAAAGGAGACAGGGTGAAGACCTTCCTGGTTGCCCCTCCCCAATGGTAAAGAGCTAGATAACAGGCCATTCGTCCTGTATACGTGCCATCTGGGAAGAATACAGGAGTTGGCATATAGGGAAACTTAGGGTTAAACCCCATCCGATGCAGAACAGCCTATTAGTAGTTCCATCCGACATTGTGAAAAGCCTTAACATCATTGAGGGAGAAGATCACTGTTGTTTCAGAGCCCCCATCCCAAGTGTAGATTCAGGAAGAGGTGCCCTAGGTTGACCGCTGTGGATATGTTAGGCATAAAGCCTGTTTAGTCTTTGTGAACCACCTCATAAATAATATGAATAAACCCGACCAGCCAATTGGCCAAGACCATGGACAACAGCTTAACATCAGAAGAGAGCAAAGAAATCTGGCGATGAGAGTTCGGTCTGAGGGGGTCTTTATCTGGTTTAAGTAAATTACTATGATTGCTTCCCTCCTAGGAGCGGGTAGACAACCCTCGTTGTTTTTGATGGCAGGGCGGACAACTGGTACCAGTAGAATCATTCTCGCCCATACATACAAGGGTTCCCCAGGAATGTTTGCAACAGTTCCTGGTCCTGCTCGGTCACCGGATTTATGGGTCCAGATGGGACGTCACCAACCTATTAGTGTGCAGGATCTGTCCAGTCATCCAGTTTTTCCTAGTAACTTTCTCCTTTGGCTGTAATATTGTATATCATCATTACAGTCATACTGAGAAAGCTTCAGGCCCGAATAACTACAAATTAATGAAAGGTTTTTTTGTTGTTGTTTTCACAGTGAGTGTATTAGGGACACCGTGGCTGTTTACGAATTAGGGACATTGTGGCTGTGTATAGTTTGGGGGAGCTGTAGAAGTGTACAGGGTCAGACTGTGCTTCCTTGGGCACCAGAGGAAATTATTCTGAGGCCCAGCATCTATCCATATATGTAGCTTATGCCATGCTCTTTTCAATTGTGCACACGCAGGATATAACGTCCAGGTTCATAAGGTCTGATAGGGTATTTGTAATAAACCCATAAGTAATTTTATAATTTGACCCCACTATGTTTATGAATTAGGGACAGTATGGAGGTCCTTCCATGTCTCAGATTATATCAGAAATCACTCCGTGATTATATCAGAAATCACTGGTCAGACTGAAGGCCTTATTAGATGGGGTGATTTATCAGGAATAGACAATTGTACAAGCCCTCATTCCTGACAACGGGTCTATCTAATTGTTCCTGACAATCACCCAATGGCTGAGCGCGACTTCTGTAGGACCAAAAATCATTGAAAGTAAATGCCGGGGAATAGATCCCTTCAGCAATTGTTCATTCGGCATGTCCTCTGCATTAGCCTGTGTAAATCAGGCCAGAGCTGAATGATCGCTGATCTGCATGTTTTGTAATTGATCAACACTAAAAAAATCTCTACGTCTATTACCATCCTTTGAGATGCCATGGTTAAGTAGCATGGCAGGAAGTCAGAAGTAAAGTGAATTAGTGAGTATTTACAGGAGTCATTTTTGTCTCTTTTGCTGTGATTTCTGTAATCGGAAAAAAAAACCCACCCCGACTCTTCGAACCAAAAGGCACCAGAAGGGTCAGGGAGACATCTTGTTTCTGACCTCCACATGGACTCTCACCCCAGTGTACTAAGAGGAGCCAACAACTTACCCACCTCCACAAAAGCAGACATAGGCCAGGTATCAGGGGAGGAGGGAACTTAAAGGCCACACAACTCCTTCCCCTAGACCTTGGAAGGGTCCCAAAAGGGCAACTGCATCCCTCAATCCTGTGATAAAAACGTGACAAAACAGTGAACATACAAAAAAATAAATAAGTGGGAGAGTGCCATGTGCTATGGCCTGGTCATCCCACCGGATATATAAAAATTACCCTTTGCTCAGATAACCAAGCAAAAAGGGGTGAGCGCTCACAAGCTGTAAAAAAAGAACTGCAGTGCGGTGTGCCTCACTCAGTGGGTTCCAATCCCCCAATGAGTTTTGGCACCCCAGGATTCACCGTACCCTGGAACACTTCAGAACCTCGTGCCTTCAAGCTCATGAACCTAGTGGATCTGATCCGGTGGCACTTTTCATACCACCGTGTGGTTGTCTGCCCTCCATCACTGGCGTTACCTCCCTGTGGGGTGACCAGTCCCCCTGGTGGAGGTAATTACTAAATGGTGATAAGAACAGATACTACACTTGATCTTAGTCAAAAAGCCAAAAGCTACATTGGAGTCCCTGCATTAGGTATGTGACAGGGGTTACTCCTGGTTAGACTGAAAGTAGGTCAGTGAAGTGACCGACTGTTACTGTTTCAGGGAGTAACTTAATCACGTGGAAGTTTTTGAAGGGTGAAGGGAGTCAGGAATTGCCCAGTTATTCAGATGAATTGCATTGACAGCAGGCATCACCTGACAATTCATTTGAATTGACAGCCAGCCCCTGCCATCATACTATGGAATACTAACCCTTTGCTTTAGTTCTTGTGTCATTGTCACTTCTATTTATATTAATCAGTAATAAATATTGAACTATTTTTCTGCATATTGGAGAGTGCTGTGGAATTTCTGGTTGTAAAAATGTATTCATAATGCTAAGTATGGAGGACTTTTATCTCCGCCGGTTTCAGTATAAAAACCCCATTATATTTTATGGGGACTGCCAGTGTCCTTGGGTCACTGCTGTTTTGGCAGTCGGCTCAGTAGATTCAAATAACACAGAGCCCAGCGCAAATGTGAATCTAGCCTTAGGCTACAAATTCAGGCCCCAGTCCAGACCCCTCCTTTTATGAAGACCCCAAATCAGACCCCTTTTTAATTATCACTGCTGGCTTCTTCGTTTTATTGCACACAAACCCAGGAGAGTCAGGAACTCATGTGCTGACCCTGAAGGGTTTTATGGGGCATGGAGTCCTGTGGGATGCTTAGGCTTGGAACCTGGTCATAACTGTGACTACTGTGACCCCTATGGCTATGCTACTGAGTCTTTCAACCAGTAAAAAAAATGTATCATTCAGAGAATTCCTCAGATTTATTGCACTTTAAATTAAGATCTACAATTTGAATGCTTTCTCCTAGCAGGAATCCTCTGTGTATATACTGATGTAATCAGCAAGAGATCTTATTATTATGGCCAACTAACACATCACACACACAATGTTACCTGTATGACGGACACATCACATACACAATGTTACCTGTATGACAGACACATCACATACACAATGTTACCTGTATGACGGACACATCGCATACACAATGTTACCTGTATGACATACACATCACATACACAATGTTACCTGTATGACATACACATCACATACACAATGTTACCTGTACACATCGCATACACAATGTTACCTGCATGACGGACACATCACATACACAATGTCACCTGTATGATGGACACATCGCATACACATTGTTATCTGTATGACGGACACATCACATACACAATGTTACCCGTATGACGGACACATCGCATACACAATGTTACCTGTATGACGGACACATCACATACACAATGTTACCTGTAAGACAGACACATCACATACACAATGTTACCTGTATGACGGAGTTCCTCCAGTACGGCGTGCAGGCCGGGGGTACCATGATTCTTCTGTAAGACATGAAGACTAACCCACAACGCTATCACGGCGTCTCTTCCTCTGTGGAAAATATCCTGTAGTAAAGTCCGGGCCAATGTTTTTCTATCATTTTCTAGACTGAGGTATTTCTAGAAAACAGGAAAGTCACACATAAGGCTCAATATACAGTAGTATGAAATTGTAGAATAAAATTTGGAACATTACAAAACTCGACTTAAAGCTCGAAGACCTTGAAAACAGATACAGGAGAGCCAATATCCGAGTCAGAGGAGTCCCAGAATCTGAACCACGCTACATGAGCCATTACAACGCTGTTTATTGCCTTACTCTCGCAGATCGACCCCACATTGCTTCGGATGGATCGTATTCACCACGTCCTGGGGGGCCCAAGAACCCGAATGTGCCTAGGGACATTATTCTTCAGCTGCACTACCCAGAGCTCATGACCAAATTCTCCCGGAATCTAGTATGGCTCTGGCCACTCTGGACAGGCACAGGACTATGCGCCCTGTGACTCTGGCACTACATAAAGCCCAGTTATGCTGCCATTGGGGCTTCCTCTTCCATGTGGCCTGTACTCCTAACAACAAGGACTTCCTCATCTCTGAAGGATGACCTAAAAGTTCTACGACGTGAGGGACTACAGGTGGAAGAGCCGGTTCCCACTGACCCTCTACGCCAACGGTCCTCTTGTTCATGGATGTCAAAGAGCAAACGACCATCAAACTCTGTTCTAGCTTCAAATACGCCCAACATTAATTCTTCCGGTACAGTCTAATGGCTGCATGAATCCACATTGCCTTTAACTGGAATCAGCCCTGTCTCTGGTTGACCAATGTTGTTTAACGGTTTAACACTACAGTATAATGCTCCATGGAAAAATCAATGCTACCATCTCTGACACCTGCCCACTCTTTGATAGAGTTTGAGCGCCCTAGATTAACAGGTGCAATATCCCAGGCCTGCCATATTGTCTCCAGCTTTAATTATGTAACAGGATTGAGTGTGGTGTTCATATTCATTTTCCTGGACAGGGTCCTCCACCCACCTAACCCCCTGATCTTTGTAGTATGGCTCTACTCCCCCTCTTCCTAAAACAAAGTGTGAAATTCAGTGTATTGGTGAAACTGTTTAGTGACATCATGCATGGATGAGACACACCTATTGTATGTCATATAAATCAGACCCATAATTCTTTGTGCCGCCATATTCTGAAACCTGCATTTTTTAAGATTTCCCTTTACAAAGCTGTATAAGGGCTCTTTTTGCAGGGCTGGGTGTAGTTTTTATTGATACAATTTTGGGGACTTAGCTTTGGCAGGCCATAGCAACTGAAAGGCTCCTGCAATCTTGCTTCAAGTGGCCGTTCCGTTGCAGGAAACATCTCCATAATGGAAAATAACCTCTCAATTGCCATAGCCACAATTGACCATAGTATATGAGAGAGCAATTGTTTGTGACTGGAGTAATTACCTTTTTTTTTTGCACAGTATTCACCAATCGGGATAAATAATGCATTAGTTTTATAGTACAGCTCATTATGGAGGCTGCAATAACAAGTAGGTAAATATTTCACTATTCTTGGCTATTTATTCATTTATTTTATTTTTTAACTCCCAGTAACAGACTCGTTCATGGATTCTTCTAATTACTGATATAATACATTGCAATACTAATATACTTTATTGCAGTGTATTATGGCTGTCGGCTTAGAGGTTTTGCTTGCGATCCCCAGCTGTCATGATTATGCACTCACAAAGGGAACATTTTTCAGTGACTTCTTTTCTACATTCAATTCTTCATTACTTTTTAAAATGGCAGGCATACTGATGGTGCGCACAAATTTTTCTTGAAATTCTAATTTTAAATCAGCACTCCGCCAACGTGATGTTGGTATGGTATTTTATCCCATACAGGGATAAGCAGTAGGATAATCCAGGTTCTTTTCTGCCTCCTAAGGGTATGTTCACACGGCGGAATTTGCCACTGATTGTTTTCAATGGGAGGCAGAAATTGTATCAGGAGGCGGAAAAAAGAATCGTCCTGCTCAATCTTGCCACGGATTCCGCGGATGATTCAGCCACAGACTCCCTGCTGATTAGGCCCATTCATCTCGGCCGAATCAGCAGCGGAAAGCTAAGACGGAATGTCGATGTCCTTCGTCAATATCCCGTCGCGGCTAGACCATGGGCGAAAATACCAGTGGTGAAAGATGAAGAGGAATTCCTCTTCATTTTCTGCTGTGTGAACATACCCTAAGTGTGGTTTTCATGGTCATAGAACAAATTCTAGCTGACTGCCAGACCAGGCACGCTGATATTGTGTCCCAAAATTTTTGTTGAAATTCTGTAAATTGTCAGTCTACCAACACAATGTTGATCTGGCCTCCTCCAATTCCTCCACACTGGACCATCAAACAGCCCCAACTTCGCCAGGGAAAGCCATTGCTTACATTCTCCTCCCTCCTGGTTGTAAGGTGTAGTGCACATTGAGTGGCAGTGTTACACATGCTGAAGCATCAGTTTGAGCAGCACTATATGGTGAATGATAACTGCATGCAGGAAACCACAGACACTAAATGTTTCTTGAAAATTTGTAAATTGTTAATCCAATCTGCCAACATGATGTTGATATTGCATGGTGTCCCATACAGGGATAACAGGCAGAATAATCCGGGTTCTTTTCTGCTTCCCAAGTGTTGTTCTCTGGGTCATAGAATCCTTTCCATTTCATAAGATATTCTAGCATTTTCAGCTGGCAGGCAAGGCATGTTGATAGTGTGCTCCTAATTTCTCTTTAAATTATGTAAACTGTCACTCTGCCAACAGGGTAATCCAGATTCTTTTCTGCATGTCACGTGCTGTTCTCACTGTCATGGAATCCTTTCTATTTCAGAGTATATTCTTGAATTTTCAGCTGACAGGCCAGGCATGCAGATAATGTTTTTTTTTTGTTTTTTTTTAATCTTGTAGTTGTCACTCATTGGTGCTACATTTGCTCCTGTAAAGGAACCATTTTTGGTAGCATTTTTATGAAGTCTATTCTTTATCAATTCACTTTTCAAGTGGCAGGCATGCTGACATTGTGAAACAAATTTGTCTTTGAATTCTATAGTTGCCAGTGCCACTTGCCCCTACCACTCTGTTGGCTGCAATATTGTCCCTATCACCCCATGGTGAGTTTGCAAGATGCCAATATGTATTTTGTCTGACCAGTGACTCTGAGCTGCCAGGACCTGACATATCTGGTTGATCCTGCCACAATAAGAGGAAGGCTGACTTCAGTCTATGTGTCTGCTTAGGCAGACTTCCTGTATGCACTGCAATACATGTACAGTATATTGCATTGTATACTACTGAACCAACAATAAGAGCATTTCTGGTTCACATTCACTAGTGGGAAATCACAGGTAAAAAAAAAAAAAAGTTTATAAATTTTTTTTTTTTAACACACAATTTTTTTAAACAAATAAAATCTCCAACATGACTTTTCCTATATAAAATCTATTATATATATAAAAAAAAACCTTAAAAGAGATAAATACAAAACATGTTTGGTATCGCTGCATCCGCATCAACCCATACAATAAAACTGAAACATTATTTAACTTACACGGTGAACATCAGAAAAAAAAATGGAAAAAAACTATGGAAATAACAATTTTTCACAATCTTGCCTTACAAGATATACTATAAAAAGTGATCAAAAATCATATGCACCCCAATATAGCACCAATAAAAAGTGCAGGTCGTCCTGCAAAACATAAGCCCTCAACCAGCTCTGTGAACTGAAAAATAAAAATGTTACACATCACAGAATATGGTGATGCAAAAATAATTGATTTATGTTTTTGCTCTTCAAAAATAGTAACGCATAAAAAAACAATATAAATGAGGTATCGCCGTAATCATACCGACCCGCAGAATACAGGTAACATGTTACTTATGCTGTACACTGCGTGGCGAAAAATTTAAAAGGTAAAATGCAATGCCAGAATTGCTGGTTTTTTTTAATCCACCAAAAAAAGAGTTAATAAAATTTAGTCAATAAGTTATAGGCACCCAAAAATGGTGTCATTACAAAATGCATCTCACCCCGCAAACAACAAGCCCTCATATGGCTACATCACCAGAAAAATAAAGTAAATATAGTTCGTACAATGTGAAGACAAAAACCCCAAAAATCGCCAAATCGTTAGAACATAACTGGCTGCGTCAGGAAGGGAATGTATAAGCTGTGCGAGCGTATATCAGGGGACAAACCAGATTTAGAGCTTATGAGGGAAAAGAAACCAGAAGTGACCCCCAGAGTGACCTCCCCAATCATAGGAACTACTGGGGAAATAGTAGGGAATTTGCTGTTCCCTATGTACTCCGCACAGCTTTCTTATTCACTCTTCACCATCCGCTGTGCAGTCACGAGTGGGATACTAATGCTCACTACACCCCATGATAAATTCTTTGAGGGATGCAGTTTTCACAATGGGATCACTCCTTAGGGGATTCCACTTTACTATCACCTCAGGGTCTCTGCAAATATGACATGGCGTCCAGATAGGAAACATCTAAATCTCCTTTATATCTGCGCCCTGTTGTGTGCCCAAACAGTAGTTTACACCCACATATACAACTTTTTTGTACCCAGGATAACACCTTTAATAGTTTTAGGAGTGCATGTCTCTGATGACTCAAAGGGGGCACGTTTTGGGCACTGAAATGACATATTTCCTTAAAAATTAAAATTTTCAATTTGTACATTAATTTTTGGGAAACACTCTTGATAAATTCTATGAGGGGTATAGTTTCCAAAATAGGGTAACTTTTTAGAGGTTTCCATTGTATTGGTACTTTGGGGGCTCTGCAAATCTGACACAGCACCTGAAAACTATTCCAGCAAAATCTGCCCTCTAAAAGCTAAATAGCGCTCTTCCCATTCTGAGCCCCACCATGTACCCATGAAAAATGAAAAATTTGGGGCTAAATGGATGATTTATTGGAAAAAAAAAAAGTAATTTTTCTTTTTTATGTCCCGATGTTAACAAAATCTGTGAAACAGCTGTGGGGTCAAAATGTTCACTATACCCATTTTAGGGGGTTTCCATTGTACTGGTACTTTAGGGGTTCTACAACATGGCACCCAAAAACTATTCCAGCAAAATCTGCCCTTCAAAAGCCAAATAGCGCTCTTTCCATTCCAAGCCCCACCATGTACCCATACAGCAGATTACAACCCCCAATTTCCGTGTTCAGGAGAAATTGTTTAATAAACTGTGGGGTGCTTTTTCCTCCCTTATCCACATCTCAATGTTAATAAAATCTATGAAACAGCTGTGGAGTCAAAATGCTCACTATACTCAGTGATGAATTCTGTGAGGGGTGTAGTTTCCAAAATGGGGGTCACTTTTGGGGGTTTCCTTTGTATTGAGACTCTAGGGGCTCTTCAAATGAGACATGGTACCTGAAAACTATTTCATCAAAATCTGCTTTTCATGCCCCCAGTGTCGCTCCTTCCCTTCTGTGCACTGCTGTGTGCCCAAAAATCAGTTTACACCCACATGTGGGGTATTTCTGTGCTCTGGAGAAATTGTGTAACAAACTGTGAGATGCATTTTCTCTTTTAACCCTTTGTGAGTGTGTTAATTTTAGAGCTAAATGAATGTATTAGTCAAAAAAAAAATGAAATGTCTAAATTTCAACTCCATATTATTTTAATTCCTATGAAATGCTTAAAGAGTTAACAAACTTCCCAAATGTTGTTTTGAATTATTTGAGGGGTGAAGTTTTAAAAATGGGGTGATTTATGGGGGGTTTCTAATATATAGGTCTTTATAATCCCCTTCAGAACTGAAGTGGTCCCTAAAAAATTAGTTTGGGAAATTTTCATGTAAATCTCAAAAATTGCTGTTACACTTGTAATACATTAAAGGAGGATTAAAAGATGATCCAATATAAAGATATAAAGAGATATGGTAGATAATATTTATTAATGTATTTGGGGGGTATGACTATCTGTGTGATAAATAACAAGAATTCTGACACAACTCAAATCCATGATAAAATCCATGCATTGCTTTGCATGGGTATATTTCATTTTTTGTTTGTGTAGTGGCCCCATAAGAATAGGTTGGTTGCTATAGAAACCTGGTGTAAAGCTGTGTGTATGTGAAGACTCAAGAACCTGGGAGTTTCCATTGGTCCATGAGTGTCATGTGATCATGTGTATCTCATTTTGGATATCAGTGAAAAACCTGCGATCGGTTGTTATGAAAACCTGGAGTAAAGCTGTGTGTATGTGACCTTGTGTAACAGTGTCATCCACAACGCCCTGCCCCTTTAAAGCTTATCTACAGCAGTGAAGAAAAATGGCAGGGTTGTTATCGAAACCAGGAGTAAAATTGTGTGTATGTGACCTTGTGTAACAGTGTCATCCAAAGCCCTGCCCCTTTAAAGCTGACCTCCAGCAGTGAAGATAAATAGCTGGTTTGTTATGGAAACATGGAGCGCAGCTGTATGCATGTGGAGGCTAAGTGTCTACAAGCGTCTATTGGCTGATAAGGGACATGTTATCATGTGTATGGCAGTTGGAATATGAGTGAAAGACTTGCAGGCTTGTATTAGCTAATGCAGATAATTTTTTGGGAATACTATATCTCAGGAACGGTATGCCCTAGAGAGCTGAGACCCAGTCTAAAATCTTCCCGAACACCTGATGTACCTGTGTGCCAAATTTAGTGAAGATCGGTCAAGTCGTTTGGTCGCACATAAAGAACAGACAGACAGACAGAAACTAATTTTTATTCACACGTGGACAAAATTGTTGGTCCCCTCCCTCGTTTAATGAAAGAAAAACCCACAATGGTCACAGAAATAACTTGAATCTGATAAAAGTAATAATACATAAAAATTCTATGAAAATGAACAAATGAAAGTCAGACATTGCTTTCCAACCAGGCTTCAACAGAATTTTTAAAAAAAGAAAACTCATGAAACAGGTCTGGACAGAAATGATGGTTCCCTTAACTTAATATTTTGTTGCACAACGTTTTGAGGCAATCCCTGCTATCAAACGATTCCTGTAACTGTCAATGAGACTTCTGCACCTCTCAGCAGGTATTTTGGCCTCTCCTCATGAGCAAACTGCTCCAGTTGTCTCGGGTATGAAGGGTGCCTTTTCCAGACGGCTTGTTTCAGCTCCTTCCAAAGATGCTCAATAGGATTTAGGTCAGGGCTCATAGAAGGCCACTTCAGAATAGTCCAATGTTTTCCTCTTAGCCATTCTTGGGTGTTTTTAGCTGTGTGTTTTGGGTCATTATCCTGTTACAAGACTCATGACCTGCGACTGAGACCAAGCTTTCTGACACTGGGCAGCACATTTCTCTCTAGAATCCCCTGATAGTCTTGAGATTTCATTGTACCCTGCACAGATTCAAGAAACCCTGTGCCAGATGCAGCAAAGCAGCCCCAGAACATAACAGAGCCTCCTCCATGTGTCACAGTAGGGACAGTGTTCTTTTCAAGATATGCTTCATTTTTCCATCTGTGAACATAGAGCTGATGTGCCTTGCCAAAAATTTCGATTTTTGTCTCATCTGGCCATAGGACATTCTCCCAGAAGCTTTGTGGCTTGTCAACATGTAGTTTGGCAAATTCTAGTCTGTCAAATTGAAGCTATTTCTGTGACCATTGTGGGTTTTTCTTTCATTAAACGAGGAGGACCAACAATTTTGTCCATGTGTGTATATATAAGAGATAGGAGATAAGAGATAAAACAGTAATAGAAAGTAAAAAAAGACAGATATACAGAGACCAAATCACATAACCTGTCAAAAAGGACGGTAAAAATGCAATACATAAATATAATGGATAGTTATTTGCAAAAATATACAGGTTATATGACGACAATATAGTGCTTGCTCTATTCTTCACCATAAGGTTATTATCATTTTATTTCTTGGTGAATTAGTTAGGTTTAGAGTCCATGTCACATAACCGATCTGTGGTCACGTGATGTGTATCACGTGTACGTGATTCACGCATGCGCTGTTTTGTGTATTCGGCACTATGGCCACAATACATGTCTATCAGTAAGTCCAGCGTTCTTTCCTCCAGGTGATTTCTATTCTTGATTATGGGCTTTTCTAATTAAATCTATATATATATATATATATATATATATATATAATATATATATATATATTTGTCACCACCCCCTGACAAAGCCATTTGTGGCAAAACGCAAGTTGGGGCGCGTCATTAGGAACTGGTCGGTATTGCTCTGTACTTATTATGTGTGCTGGATGGTCTGTGCATGTGCTCCTTGTTCTGGTGACTCTCATGGTAGTTTTGTCTTGGCTTGTTCTGGCTATATTTCATTGCCCTGCATGAGTGTATTATTATTATTATTATTATTATTATTATTTATTTATTATGCTTACTTGTATAGCGCCATCATATTCCGCAGTGCTTTACAGATATGGAGTGTATTATAATGAATTCTTTATTGTATAACCCCATTGTGTAATATATATTATTGACATACACCTTTGCCTATTTACTATCATACATGAATGGAATATTCTTTCTTTATCCGACTACTTTGGCGTCATATAACTTGTACATTTTTGCACACGACTATCCATTATATTTATGTGTTGCATGCTTACCGTCCTTTTTGACAGGTTATGTGATTTGGGCTCTGTATATCCGTCTTTTATTACTTTCTATTACTGTTTCATATTTAATAAATATGGATTTTATCATGGATTTGGGTTGTGTGAGAATTCTTGTTATGTATCTTTAATGTACTCACCAACATAGTTGACATTATGTATTTATCTGTATTTGGCTTTGTATATCTGAAAAGCAGAGCATTTCACATTTTGAAAATTGCAATTTTTTCCAAATTCCATAAAATTTCCTATTTTTTTTTATAAATAAATACAAAAATATTGATCAATGTTTACCACTAACATTGAGTTAAATGTGTCATGAAAAAACAATCTCAAAATCACTTGTTTAAGTTAAAGCGTCTCAAAGTGATTGCCATATAAAGTGACACATGTCAGTTTTGAAAAATTAGGCTAAATTTTGAAAAATTTACTATATTGTAATAAAACTCTGCACAATTGAAATTAATCCACTCGGAGACAGCAGGGCGGCGACATGGAGTAACCTCTTCCTATAATACATGAGACAGTTGTATACAACACTGGGAGGTCATGTCTTCTCACCTCCAGATCAGGGATATTTCTGGCATACAGTTCATCCAACAGAGAGTTAATATTCATTTTCTCCACAATGTAGAGCAGATCATCCTGGAAATATTCATGTATCATCCTCACTGCATGATCTTTATACTGACAAAGCTGCTGATAAAACTGCCGGGTCTCATCATCTAGGACATGAAGGAGACACAAGAATGAAATCTTCTAGGACATGGAGAAGACTGGCAGCATTGTATGTAGAATATTCCTGTCCTGGATCATTCTAGAAGCTTCTACAGATGAGACTCCACCACCCTGTCACTTACCAGCACTATTAGGATGGATTTATAGTAGACATTTATACATGTAACTATACAGCTGAGATAAAAAAATGAAATAACATCTACACGTTACTATTGTGGAGGGGACGATTTGGTGAAAATTTTTGTAATATATTTTATTGACCTGTTTTATTTTACTTTTAGTACAAAACAGGATCTAAAGTCTCTCACTAGTAACCCTATAACAAAGTATTGGGGGGCAGAATCCACTGGGGGAGGTTTATTAAGTGGAATGCTCCAGAATTGTGGCATAATTTGTACCAAAAAAACTATCTAGCACGCTGTGCGCAACATGTATCAAGTGTTTTAGACACTTTTTATACACTCTACCATCTTGTGCTCAAAAGGGGTGTGGCCTCAAAGGAAAGGGGATACGACATTACAGGAAAAGGGTGTGGCGCCAATAACTTTTAATTCAACCACTAGGTCTAGGCAGTCTAATACGCCAGATTTATCAAACCTCATCAGACACTAGTGTAACACATAGTAAATCTGCCCCACTTTGTATCATCAGTATATACAGATATAGCAGTTGCTATAGGGGAGGGATCACTTCCAGTATCTGTATCGCTGGTTTATACCACCTAGAACTGTTTTGGTGTTGCTGAGATTTTCAGCTCCAAATACAAATCCCATTCCTGACTGTGTCTGTAGCTAGTGATAACTGTTCTTCTTAGAACTAGAACTTTGATCAGCTTTCATGTGACACCAGAACCGCTGTTCTTGGTGCTATAAAATCAGAGACACAGCTATTTGATGTAAACTTCCATTTTGGCAACTACTATATCTCTACATAGCGGCAATGCACAGCACAGAGGCGTAACGTGAAGCTCCTGGGCCCCAGTACAAAGTGTGTAATGGGCCCCACGCACCCTGTGCCTCTTAGAATAGTGCTATATTTTATGTGACAGAAGGATCTTGGGGGCCCCCCAGTGCCCGGGGCCCGGTAGTGACTGCTATTTCTGCACCCTCTATGTCTATGTCCCTTGCACAGTGTGTGTGGATTCTTCCTTGCAATGCTCAGTTACAGGGTCACTAGGAGAAACTTTAGAGACTGTTTATAATAAAAAGAAGTAAAATAGATTAATAAAATATATTACAAAATGTTCACCAAACACCAAATAATAGTAAAGAAAGTGATACAACAGATATACTTTCTATGGAGTCTATTGGCAGATTTCTGTGATCGCATGACTCATAGTGTCCGGCAGGCACTTATATACTTGTGGCTACTTACCTATCAGTCACAGGCACATTAGATGGCAGGTGCCATGGGGGCGGTCCTATTCCAGACAAGTGCTCCAGGTCTATTAACCCTGTACAGGTCACACACAGCACTACACAGCAGGCAGTGCCCCACAAGGAACAATTGGTGCATGGATGAGCCTGAGTGAGGGGTAAGGATGATGAGAGCAGAGGACAAGGTGTGGGGTAGGGATAGGGGGCAGAACCAGGAGCTTTAAGATAATCCCTCCTGTTCAGGGGCATAACTAGCAAGGACTGGGCCCCATAGCAAACTTTTGACTTGGCCCCTTCCCCCCCATGGCATAGCACCCCATTTGCTGGCTCCCACAACAACACAACACCCCTTTTACACACACTATAATGTCCAAAAGTGGCCTCCTCACAGTATAATGTCACATAGCGGCCCCTACACACAGTATAATGTTCCATAGCGGCCCCTCCAGACAGTATAATGTCTCATAGTGGCCTCTCCACACATCATTAGAACTCATAGTGGCGCCTTCACACAGTATTATGTCCAACAGTGGACCCTGCACACAGTATTATGTCCTATTGTGCCTCAATGGAGTTCATTGCAAATGTTGCAAAAATTTTGGGTTCAGTATAACCCGAAATTTTTGGGGTATACCACCCACAAACTATTATTGTACTCTAGGGTCTCTTCAGACCCTAGAATATAATGATCGGAGGCCCAGGGGAGGTGACAAACACAAAAACACTGTTATTTACCTCTCCAGTGTGACTCCCTGCTGTTTTTGGTCCTCTTCAATGACGTCACAGACGTGGGTTACGCCAATGTCATTATGAAACTCAACACTGGCCTGACCCACATGACGTCTGTGACGTCACTACAGAGGCCCGAAGACAGCATGGAGTCATGCCAGAGTGCAGGAGAGGTGAGTAGCACTGATTTTTATATTTGTTACCTCCCCTGGGCCTCCGATCATTATTCTCTGGGGTCTGAAGAGATAGTTCTGGAGTGTGGGGGAGATGGGGGCGTCTTCTCCTAGTTTTTGCAGAGAGGTAGAGGAGAGTCTGCACCAGGTTAGCACTGCAGCCTAAAGTCAGGGACTAGGAGGCTGTATATAGAGACTAAGCTGGAGAGAAAGGGACAATGTTATATCCTGAGGATTCCAGGGCCTCAGATCCAGGACCTGCCAACTATCTGATACTTGTAGATATCCTGACCCCTGGCTATTCCTGACTATTCTCCTGCCGTAACCTCTAGATTCTGTGCCCGATACTGGGATTTGTCCATACTCGGGCTCCTGGCTATTAGTGACTACTGCCCTCACCTTTAGATGTGACACCTGGGATTTGTAGTGCTTCTTCTTCTCCTAGTCACCTTCCTACCTGGCTACTCTTCATCATCTGCTTTCTCTCCCCCAGTCAACAACTATTCTGGAGAAGTGACCTGGGAATCTTCAGCAGCAAAGTCCAGATGTCTAATAAAGTGTGACAACCTGAGGACTTCATATTCCAGTATAGACAGCACCAAGCTGACTGCAGTCTGTAGTGTCACAGCAGGTGAGAGATGTCTGAGCAGCGCCCGGTCACATGGTCAGAAATGGACTCCCAGGATCTGCTGCCAGATATGACAGGACACCTGCAGAGGTCTTGTGGAGTCCAGGCCTCAATGGCTCAGACGTATATAGATGGTATGAGGGGAAACTGCTCAATATTAGGCAGGTGGGTTTAATGTTATGGCTGATCAGTGTATATTATCAAGATTGTTGTAAGGAGGAAGAAGAAGAGAAAAAACCTTACCGTATCGGGAAGAATCCTTATCAACTCTGGAGGAATTCTTATCTATGGAGGAATCCTTACCATATCTGGAAGTTTTATTACCCATTCCTGGGCCTGGGGAAGTATTATAATCCCTGCAAGAAAAAAAAAAATCTTCATTACATTTAGGAAAAAAAAAATCTTTAACCCTTAAGACAGAATAAGCTTTTGAGTTACTACATAACTGGTTCTAACCTTATTTATTTTGTCCTCATGTCCTCCTTATATCTGGAATGGGTTCTCCCACTGTATAGCACTGGCTGTCATTGGGCTGCTTATCCTCCTCAGACCCCCTGCCGCCCTCACTGCTCGGACAGGGCCCGGGGCCCCGCTGCCCTCTACTTCCAGCTCCTGTCCTGATACAACGGGAAATGGTTGGGAATCAATAGGCAGGTCACATGGATTGTCTGAGCATGTAAACAATATGGAGGGGGCTCTTGGAAATATTAGTAATGGGGGAGTCTATATATATATATATATATATAGTTACATTTACAACTATGGATTTTCATTGTAATTCTGTGTTTCAGGTTTTTCTTAGACCAGTTTACCCAACAATTCCAAGGTCATCAGGATTTATCTGTAATAATGATATCAATGTCCTTAGTCATGTCTCTAGTACATGATGCTCCTCCTGCTCTTATCCTCTACAGTATATATCACTCTCCTAGTGTGATGCAATTACCGCTGTTCACCACTAGGGAGATATAGACTGCTGGTTTGTTGTACTTCATCCACTATTGGTCCCACAGTTATGCTGAGGCTTTTATTACAGCTCCAGAACATTAATCTGTCCCACTGTCACCAACCAGATGAGGCAAGTAATGGCGCCCCCTACCTTCTCCACTAACTGATCCCACCACAACTAATGTCCATCACGAGGGAGACACCAAAGAGGAGATGTCAGGTAATAAAATCTGTCCTGTATCTCCTCTCTTTGTAAGGGCAAGTTCACACAGAGGTTTTTGACTCTGCTTCACAACCAGTTTACTTTCCCAGATGATTTTGGAGGAAGGTTTTTGAGCTACTAAAAAGCATTTTGAGGCTGAGGCCCCACATTGTGGAGAAGCTGCTTTTTTTGCTGCAGTTTTTGCTGGAACAAAACCAAAAGGGAGAGGTATAAGAGGAGTATAAGAGAAGTATAAGAGGAGTATAAGAGAAGTATAAGAGGAGTATAAGGGGAGTATAAGAGAAGTATAAGGGGAGTATAAGAGGAGTATAGGAGGAGTATAAGAGGAGTATAAGAGGAGTATAAGAGAAGTATAAGAGGAGTATAAGAGGAGTATAAGAGAAGTATAAGAGGAGTATAAGAGAAGTATAAGAGAGGAGTATAAGAGGAGTATAAGAGAAAGTATAAGAGGAGTATAAGGGGAGTATAAGAGAAGTATAAGAGGAGTATAAGAGGAGTATAAGGGGAGTATAAGAGAAGTATAAGAGGAGTATAAGAGGAGTATAAGGGGAGTATAAGAGAAGTGTAAGGGGAGTATAAGAGGAGTATAGGAGGAGTATAAGAGGAGTATAAGAGGAGTATAAGAGAAGTATAAGAGAAGTATAAGAGGAGTATAAGAGAAAGTATAAGAGGAGTATAAGAGAAGTATAAGAGGAGTATAAGGGGAGTATAAGAGAAGTATAAGGGGAGTATAAGAGAAAGTATAAGAGAATTATAAGAGAAGTATAAGGGGAGTATAAGAGAAAGTATAAGAGGAGTATAAGAGAAGTATAAGGGGAGTATAACAGAAAGTATAAGAGAAAGTATAAGAGAAAGTATAAGAGAAGTATAAGGGGAGTATAAGAGAAAGTATAAGAGAAGCATAAGAGGAGTATAAGAGAAGTATAAAAGGAGTATAAGAGGATATAAGAGAAGTATAAGAGAAAGTATAAGAGAAAGTATAAGAGAAGTATAAGAGGAGTATAAGAGAAAGTATAAGAGAAGCATAAGAGGAGTATAAGAGAAGTATAAGGGGAGTATAAGAGGAGTATAAGAGAAGTATAAGAGGAGTATAAGAGGAGTATAAGAGAAGTATAAGAGAAGTATAAGGGGAGTATAAGAGAAAGTATAAGAGGAAGTATAAGAGAAAGTATAAGAGAAGTATAAGAGGAGTATAAGAGGAGTATAAGAGAAGTATAAGAGAAAGTATAAGAGAAAGTATAAGAGAAAGTATAAGAGGAGTATAAGAGAAGTATAAGAGGAGTATAAGAGAAAGTATAAGAGAATTATAAGAGAAAGTATAAGAGGAGTATAAGAGAAGTATAAGGGGAGTATAAGAGAAAGTATAAGAGAAAGTATAAGAGAAAGTATAAGAGAAGTATAAGGGGAGTATAAGAGAAAGTATTAGAGAAGCATAAGAGGAGTATAAGTGAAGTATAAGAGGAGTATAAGAGGAGTATAAGAGAAGTATAAGAGAAGTATAAGAGGAGTATAAGAGAAGTATAAGAGAAAGTATAAGAGAAAGTATAAGAGAAGTATAAGAGGAGTATAAGAGAAAGTATAAGAGAAGCATAAGAGGAGTATAAGAGAAGTATAAGGGGAGTATAAGAGGAGTATAAGAGAAGTATAAGAGGAGTATAAGAGGAGTATAAGAGAAGTATAAGAGAAGTATAAGGGGAGTATAAGAGAAAGTATAAGAGGAAGTATAAGAGAAAGTATAAGAGAAGTATAAGAGGAGTATAAGAGGAGTATAAGAGAAGTATAAGAGAAAGTATAAGAGAAAGTATAAGAGGAGTATAAGAGAAGTATAAGGGGAGTATAAGAGAAAGTATAAGAGGAAGTATAAGAGAAGTATAAGAGAAGTATAAGAGGAGTATAAGAGGAGTATAAGAGAAGTATAAGAGAAAGTATAAGAGAAAGTATAAGAGAAAGTATAAGAAGAGTATAAGAGAAGTATAAGAGGAGTATAAGAGAAAGTATAAGAGAATTATAAGAGAAGTATAAGGGGAGTATAAGAGAAAGTATAAGAGGAGTATAAGAGAAGTATAAGGGGAGTATAAGAGAAAGTATAAGAGAAAGTATAAGAGAAAGTATAAGAGAAGTATAAGGGGAGTATAAGAGAAAGTATTAGAGAAGCATAAGAGGAGTATAAGAGAAGTATAAGAGGAGTATAAGAGGAGTATAAGAGAAGTATAAGAGGAGTATAAGAGGAGTATAAGAGAAGTATAAGAGAAAGTATAAGAGAAAGTATAAGAGAAGTATAAGAGGAGTATAAGAGAAAGTATAAGAGAAGCATAAGAGGAGTATAAGAGAAGTATAAGGGGAGTATAAGAGGAGTATAAGAGAAGTATAAGAGAAAGTATAAGAGGAAGTATAAGAGAAAGTATAAGAGAAGTATAAGGGGAGTATAAGAGAAAGTATTAGAGAAGCATAAGAGGAGTATAAGAGAAGTATAAGAGGAGTATAAGAGGAGTATAAGAGAAGTATAAGAGGAGTATAAGAGGAGTATAAGAGAAGTATAAGAGAAAGTATAAGAGAAAGTATAAGAGAAGTATAAGAGGAGTATAAGAGAAAGTATAAGAGAAGCATAAGAGGAGTATAAGAGAAGTATAAGGGGAGTATAAGAGGAGTATAAGAGAAGTATAAGAGAAAGTATAAGAGGAAGTATAAGAGAAAGTATAAGAGAAGTATAAGGGGAGTATAAGAGAAAGTATTAGAGAAGCATAAGAGGAGTATAAGAGAAGTATAAGAGGAGTATAAGAGGAGTATAAGAGAAGTATAAGAGGAGTATAAGAGGAGTATAAGAGAAGTATAAGAGAAAGTATAAGAGAAAGTATAAGAGAAGTATAAGAGGAGTATAAGAGAAAGTATAAGAGAAGCGTAAGAGGAGTATAAGAGAAGTATAAGGGGAGTATAAGAGGAGTATAAGAGAAGTATAAGAGAAAGTATAAGAGGAAGTATAAGAAAGTATAAGAGAAGTATAAGAGGAGTATAAGAGGAGTATAAGAGAAGTATAAGAGAAAGTATAAGAGAAAGTATAAGAGAAAGTATAAGAGAAGTATAGGAGGAGTATAAGAGGAGTATAAGACGAATATAAGAGAAGTATAAGAGGAGTATAAGAGGAGTATAAGACGAATATAAGAGAAGTATAAGAGGAGTATAAGAGAAGTATAGGAGAAGTATAAGAGGAGTATAAGAGAAAGTATAAGAGGAGTATAAGAGGAGTATAAGACGAATATAAGAGAAGTATAAGAGGAGTATAAGACGAATATAAGAGAAGTATAAGAGGAGTATACACTCCTGTTAAGCTCAAAAAATTGCAACAAAATCTACAACAAAAAAGGGGCTTTTCTGCAATCTAGGGCCAAGTCTAAAATAGTTTTCCCTCTCCATGACGGCAATTTTTATTTAGTGTTGTGATGCCAGGGCAGATCTAGAGCCTGTAATGTGGGTGTGGTTTTAAGTTTGATTTTATTATTTTACTTTTTTTTTTGCCTTTTTTAGTTTATTTTTTACATTATCAGTTCTGTGCATAAAGATGAGGCTTTTCTCTATATACAGATGTCCGGTGGCCGCCCTACTAATATACACACGTGGACAAAATTGTTGGTCCCTCCCTCGTTTAATGAAAGAAAAACCCACAATGGTCACAGAAATAACTTGAATCTGATAAAAGTAATAATATATAAAAATTCTATGAAAATGAACAAATGAAAGTCAGACATTGCTTTCCAACCAGGCTTCAACAGAATTTAAAAAAAAAAGAAAACTCATGAAACAGGCCTGGACAGAAATGATGGTTCCCTTAACTTAATATTTTGTTGCACAACCTTTTGAGGCAATCCCTGCAATCAGACGATTCCTGTAACTGTCAGTGAGACTTCTGCACCTCTCAGCAGGGATTTTGGCCACTCCTCATGAGCAAACTGCTCCAGTTGTCTCGGGTGTGAAGGGTGCCTTTTCCAGACGGCATGTTTCAGCTCCTTCCAAAGATGCTCAATAGGATTTAGGTCAGGGCTCATAGAAGGCCACTTCAGAATAGTCCAATGTTTTCCTCTTAGCCATTCTTGGGTGTTTTTAGCTGTGTGTTTTGGGTCATTATCCTGTTGCAAGACCCATGACCTGCGACTGAGACCAAGCTTTCTGACACTGGGCAGAACATTTCTCTCTAGAATCTCTTGATACTCTTGAGATTTCATTGTACCCTGCACAGATTCAAGAAACCCTGTGCCAGATGCAGCAAAGCAGCCCCAGAACATAACAGAGCCTCCTCCATGTGTCACAGTAGGGACAGTGTTCTTTTCAAGATAGGCTTCATTTTTCAGTCTGTGAACATAGAGCTGATGTGCCTTGCCAAAAATTTTGATTTTTGCTTCATCTGTCCATAGGACATTCTCCCAGAAGCTTTGTGGCTTGTCAACATGTAGTTTGGCAAATTCCAGTCTGTTAGATTCAAGTTATTTCTGTGACCATTGTGGGTTTTTCTTTCATTAAATGAGGGAGGAGTACCAACAATTTTGTCCACGTGTGTACTGTATATCCTATGTTAGGGTACATATAATTTACTGGATAATTATTATATATTTGTTAAGGGTAGGATGTAGCAGAAAAAGGCAAATTTGGAATATCTATCTCCTATCTATCTATCTATCTATCTATCTATCTATCTCATATCTATCTATCTATCTATCTATCTCATATCTGTCTATCTATCTATCTATCTATCTATGTATCTATCTCATATCTATCTATCTATCTATCTATCTATCTATCTCATATCTATCTCATATCTATCTCCTATCTATCTATCTATCTATCTATCTATCTCATATCTATCTATCTATCTATCTATCTATCTATCTATCTATCTCATATCTGTCTATCTATCTATCTATCCATGTATCTATCTCATATCTATCTATCTATCTATCTATCTATCTCATATCTATCTATCTCATATCTATCTCCTATCTATCTATCTATCTATCTATCTATCTCATATCTATCTATCTATCTATCTATCTATCTATCTATCTCATATCTGTCTATCTATCTATCTATCTATCTATCTATCTATCTATGTATCTATCTCATATCTATCTATCTCATATCTATCTATCTCATATCTATCTATCTATCTCATACCTATCTCATATCTATCTATTCATCTATCTCATATCTATCTGTCTCCTATCTATCTATCTATCTATCTATCTATCTATCTTAATCATATCTATCTCATATCTATCTATTTATCTATCTCATATCTATCTCATATCTATCTATCTATCTATCTATCTATCTATCTATCTATCTATCTATCTATCTATCTCTCTCATATCTATCTATCTATCTATCTACAGAATATAAGAGGTGAATGTCTTACCCGTAAGCTGTGCACACTGTGTAGAAATACAAGATCTGTGGAGAAGAAGAAGTGTGCATACAAGGGAAGGAAAGATCCCTTTACAAGGAGCATTCACTTTCTGTTCTGGTGAGTTTAACCCTATAAGTTCCGAGTGATATTTGACTTCTTATAGATTATAGACTGGGGTCTTCACTCCTATGTGTCCTGTCTCTGTCTCCCTGAGGTCATTGGAAGTTACAGAGAAGTCATACATGGCGGTTCTTTGCAGTTTCCGTACCTCACAAGCTTTGGATACAATGTAACTGACTGTGCCGTCTCTGTAACTCCTATTTATTTCCATGGGAGTTGCAGAAACCGTTCGGGGCAGTCGTGGTCAGCGAATTCTGTAAGTCCGGATCTGGTGGTTGGTAAAATGAGCCTCGTATTCCCATCACGGCCATGTTTGGTGGAGATGGTAATATCACTTTAACCACCAGAATCCGCCATTCCCCCCACACATAAGTGAGTCTAGTATTGGGTTCTCCGATCTACAGGTTACATTATCAGGAGACATATTGGTGTGTGATACAGGATACAAACCTGTAGTCAGAAATAGGTTTCTACTTCATTCTAGATGACATTAGCCTCAGTAATGTATAGAATGTATATAATACAGGTGAAGAAAGAGGAACTGATGAGACTAGATAGAGGAAGAAGTCACTGACCTAACACAGCAGATTCTGAGAAACAACGTCCGGCTGAGGTTCTGCCCAACGTATTGTCTAAGATTAGAGAACTAGACTAACATTATAGGACAGAGGTACAGAGGACACGACAAGTATCCGGAGCTGCTGTGTAACACACAATGTACTGACGTAACACAAATTATCCATTATCACTGGCCCCTACTACATGGCGGCAAAATATTAGGACCAATTCTGCCCAAGAGACCACCAATAGCACTGTATATATGCGGGCACCACATCTATGAGGGAACCAGCCATGGATAATCAATGGTTAACAGAGAAAGTTTCTTTAGATCTTTCAGTCATTGTAAGTAAATCTGTAGCGACTTCTTATCAGAGCAAATCTGAGGGAGTAGAATATATTGTAAAATGTGTGTCCAGAACATGGAGAAGTCTACAGAGAAGGGTGCGGGGCACATTTATAACATCAGCACTTCAGATGCACCGCTGTGACCTGAGGGGGTTAACTTATATTCAGCACAAGGGCCTGGAGAGTAGGGGGCTGCTCAGGGTGGGTTCACATCAGCATTGTCCAATAGGATGGATCTGTCTAATATCGGACAACAATGGATCTCAAGGGACCCCCAACTATAATGGGGTCTATCAGGTGTCTGTTATTTTCTCACCGACATTGCTGGACAAAAAGTTGGACTTGCAGGACTTGTGCCCCGATTTCAGACAGACTCGGTGTCGGATGAACCAGATACAGATGTGAACAGACCCTTAGTGAAAATATCAGGAGCAGAAAGTGCAAAATGTATAAGGAGGAATCTTTGGCTCTTAAAGGCTAAACTCAATGAAAATCAGAGACTGCCCCTCTGAAATGAATGGGAGGCTGATTTTAGGGGGTATTTAGGTGGATTCCGCCTCAAGATCAGAGTCAAATTGCTATGTGTGAACACTCCCTGACTCAGAACTCCTGACATTAGGATCTCGCAGTAATTGTAAGACTTTCAACTTCTGAAAAGTAAAAAGCAGAAGTTATGAAATGTGCAGTGATGTGAGCTCTGCGGGAATAGAATATCTCATACAATATCTGTGTCACATACAATATGTCTACAAGTCTAGAGGAGGCTACGGAAAGGGTATTGGAGAGTTTCTAGCATTAGCCCTCGCGGCCACAACACTTCAGACACTGATCAAATCAAAAGGATTGGTGAGGAGATGACGGAGACTACAAAGTACCCCCGACTTACACACCCCAATAATCTACAGACAATACCAAACCCCAAACTGTGGGAAGAAATCAACACGTGGCATTCACCATATCCTTAACCCCTTCCTGCCGCAGTTTTTGCCTTTGACTCCTTTGCCTTCCAAAAGCCATAACTTTATCATTTTCTGTATACAGAGCCGTATGAGGACTTCATTTTTGCAGGACAAATTGCACTTTGTAATGGTAAAATTTATTTTTCTGTACAATGTACTGGGAATCTGGAAAATAATTCAGAATGGGGTGGGACTGGAGAAAAACTGCATTTGTGCAATTTTCTTGCAGCTTTGTTTTTACGGCGTTCGCTGTGCAGCCAAAATAATGTGTTTTGTATTCTATGGGTCGGTACAAATCCAGGGATACCTAATTTATATAGTTCTATTTACATTTAAACCCCTTAACTGTTTGATATTTCTGTGTATGGGGATGCATAAGGTGTTTTTTTTGCGGGGTCAGGTGTACTTTTTAGATACCATTTTGGGGAATGTCTTTTGCTTTAATCACTTTTTATTCAAAAAACAAACAAACAAAAAAAACAAAAACGTCGGATCAGCTCTTTTAATTTTTTTCCCCCCACTACAGCATTCTCTGTACGGGAAAAATATTTTTATGAGTTTTTGGACACAACGATACCTAATGTGTTTCACTTTATTTATGCATTATTATATGTGTTTTAGGGATGGGGGGGGCTGTATTTTTTTATGTATTATTTTTACTATACTGTTTGTTTTTGTTTCTTCTTCCTGTAATTATTAGACCCCCTAGGGGTCTTGAGCCCCAGGGAGTCTGATCACTAATACAATGTAGCAGCACTTACGCAGCACTTCTATTAGAGGCTGCACAGAGCACCCTGTAATAGAATATAAGGCCAGAGAAGCATGGGAGACATCAATAGGCTCCTGGCTGTCATAGTAATGGATCACCGGCCACAGATCTCATTCTGGGGGCAGCGGTACACTCCAAAATCGTTCCTCGGTCTACTTTGACCAAGGAGGCCAATGGTTTCAGAGGTTAAGGCCCATGATCAGTACATAACTTGAAATACCTGGAACACAATAGTAATGGGGCTCCAAGGGGTACAATACAACAGTGAAAACCAGTGTGTGCTGGACTGACAAGTCAAGTAGTAGGACGTCTATGGAGATCTTCTGTCTTCTGCGGGCACTCATTGGGTTGCACACATAGCCCATGCACCGGCCATGCTTCCGCAGCCCCATTCATACAATGAATAGGAATGGCAGAAGCTCAGCTACAACATCTGACAGGAATAGGACCTGCTCCATATTTTGCAGCCTGGACTGTCGACCTGCACAATATGTGCACGGGCCCACAGAAATTAATAGGTTATTGTGCTATCCAGGAAAAAGTCGGCTAGCACACTGACCTAGTGCATGGTCGTGTACAAGGGGCTTTATCTCAGTCTTCTTCCTTGATATTCTGGGGCTATTCATGTACTTTACACAGCGCTGTTATCTCTCTTCTTCTCCATGTATGACCCCCTTCACTAGTCCGCCCCCTAGTTGTCAGGTATAGTGCGAGCAGTGAGATCTGTGTCATATGGCTAATGTCTTGTTGCTGTACACACCACAAAAAAATCTGTAAATGGACACCAGTCCAGAGATACAATTCTTTATCACAACTTGTCACTGTACAGTGGTTTAATCTATGGTGGGAAACATCGACCATGTAGTAGTCCTCCTAGGATGTGCCTGACTCTCACAATATAGCTGGTCACAATGTGGCCATCTCTGCAGGTCACGGTGGAAGCGATCCACTAATGTCTACAGAGTCCCCAAGGATGGAAGCTTGGCTGTCGTGTCAGGTCATAGTAGGGAATGTTAGGTATCACTTCTACCTTTAAGTAGTGAGCTCAGTTCTGAGGACCGCAAGTGCACAGCACAATACCTCCTAGTACACAATACCTAGTGTGCACCACCACTTACCTCCTAGTACACAATACCTAGTGTGCACCACCACTTACCTCCTAGTACACAATACCTAGTGTGCACCACCACTTACCTCCTAGTACACAATACCTAGTGTGCACCACCAATTACCTCCTAGTACACAATACCTAGTGTGCACCACCAATTACCTCCTAGTACACAATACCTAGTGTGCACCACCACTTACCTCCTAGTACACAATACCTAGTGTGCACCACCACTTACCTCCTAGTACACAATACCTAGTGTGCACCACCACTTACCTCCTAGTACACAATACCTAGTGTGCACCACCACTTACCTCCTAGTACACAATACCTAGTGTGCACCACCACTTACCTCCTAGTACACAATACCTAGTGTGCACCACCAATTACCTCCTAGTACACAATACCTAGTGTGCATCACCACTTACCTCCTAGTACACAATACCTAGTGTGCACCACCACTTACCTCCTAGTACACAATACCTAGTGTGCACCACCACTTACCTCCTAGTACACAATACCTAGTGTGCACCACCAATTACCTCCTAGTACACAATACCTAGTGTGCACCACCACTTACCTCCTAGTACACAATACCTAGTATGCACCACCACTTACCTCCTAGTACACAATACCTAGTGTGCACCACCACTTACCTCCTAGTACACAATACCTAGTGTGCACCACCACTTACCTCCTAGTACACAATACCTAGTGTGCACCACCACTTACCTCCTGGTACACAATACCTAGTGTGCACCACCACTTACCTCCTAGTACACAATACCTAGTGTGCACCACCACTTACCTCCTAGTACACAATACCTACTGTGCACCACCACTTACCTCCTAGTACACAATACCTAGTGTGCACCACCACTTACCTCCTAGTACACAATACCTAGTGTGCACCACCACTTACCTCCTAGTACACAATACCTAGTGTGCACCACCACTTACCTCCTAGTACACAATACCTAGTGTGCACCACCACTTACCTCCTAGTACACAATACCTACTGTGCACCACCACTTACCTCCTAGTACACAATACCTAGTGTGCACCACCACTTACCTCCTAGTACACAATACCTAGTGTGCACCACCACTTACCTCCTAGTACACAATACCTAGTGTGCACCACCACTTACCTCCTAGTACACAATACCTAGTGTGCACCACCACTTACCTCCTAGTACACAATACCTAGTGTGCACCACCACTTACCTCCTAGTACACAATACCTACTGTGCACCACCACTTACCTCCTAGTACACAATACCTACTGTGCACCACCACTTACCTCCTAGTACACAATACCTAGTGTGCACCACCACTTACCTCCTAGTACACAATACCTAGTGTGCACCACCACTTACCTCCTAGTACACAATACCTAGTGTGCACCACCACTTACCTCCTAGTACACAATACCTAGTGTGCACCACCACTTACCTCCTAGTACACAATACCTAGTGTGCACCACCACTTACCTCCTGGTACACAATACCTAGTGTGCACCACCACTTACCTCCTGGTACACAATACCTAGTGTGCACCACCACTTACCTCCTAGTACACAATACCTAGTGTGCACCACCACTTACCTCCTAGTACACAATACCTAGTGTGCACCACCACTTACCTCCTAGTACACAATACCTACTGTGCACCACCACTTACCTCCTAGTACACAATACCTAGTGTGCACCACCACTTACCTCCTAGTACACAATACCTACTGTGCACCACCACTTACCTCCTAGTACACAATACCTAGTGTGCACCACCACTTACCTCCTAGTACACAATACCTACTGTGCACCACCACTTACCTCCTAGTACACAATACCTAGTGTGCACCACCACTTACCTCCTAGTACACAATACCTAGTGTGCACCACCACTTACCTCCTAGTACACAATACCTAGTGTGCACCACCACTTACCTCCTAGTACACAATACCTACTGTGCACCACCACTTACCTCCTAGTACACAATACCTAGTGTGCACCACCACTTACCTCCTAGTACACAATACCTAGTGTGCACCACCACTTACCTCCTAGTACACAATACCTAGTGTGCACCACCACTTACCTCCTGGTACACTATACCTAGTGTGCACCACCACTTACCTCCTGGTACACAATACCTAGTGTGCACCACCACTTACCTCCTAGTACACAATACCTAGTGTGCACCTCCTAGTACATAATACCTCCTAATGCGCAGCACCACTTACCTCCTAGTACACAATACCTAGTGTGCACCTCCTAGTACATAATACCTCCTAATGTGCACCACCACTTACCTCCTGGTACACAATACCTAGTGTGCACCTCCTAGTACATAATACCTCCTAATGCGCAGCACCACTTACCTCCTAGTACACAATACCTAGTGTGCACCACCACTTACCTCCTGGTACACTATACCTAGTGTGCACCACCACTTACCTCCTGGTACACAATACCTAGTGTGCACCACCACTTACCTCCTGGTACACTATACCTAGTGTGCACCACCACTTACCTCCTGGTACACAATACCTAGTGTGCACCACCACTTACCTCCTAGTACACAATACCTAGTGTGCACCACCACTTACCTCCTGGTACACAATACCTAGTGTGCACCACCACTTACCTCCTGGTACACAATACCTAGTGTGCACCACCACTTACCTCCTAGTACACAATACCTAGTGTGCACCACCACTTACCTCCTAGTACACAATACCTAGTGTGCACCACCACTTACCTCCTGGTACACAATACCTAGTGTGCACCACCACTTACCTCCTAGTACACAATACCTAGTGTGCACCTCCTAGTACATAATACCTCCTAATGCGCAGCACCACTTACCTCCTAGTACATAACTCATTCTAGTACACAGTACCTCCACACATTACTGATCCTGGCTGGTACAGACTCTTCCAGAACTCAGGAGTAGCACCTAGGAACTATTGAAAGCACACATCTCAGGTTGTCAGTTGTCAGCTCTTTAGGGTCTGCTTGTCTGCTCTTGATAGGCACAAACTTAAACAGTTTCCAATATTCAGGTAAGAACAATCTGGTCCGTAGAAGTGACAGAATAACTTTTCATGGCCGTCAGCCGTGTGCGGCGACTTTTACCATTTAGTATAAGCTCAGTCCTGGTTTACTTTTCACCTCCCCATAATGGTTGTATTATTCTGATCACATGGCCGTATGAGCAGAGAAAGGTTAATAGTCTATGACTGGTGACTGGAGTTGTCTCTCCTTATAAGATGTCATGACGTGATGTTATCTGAGAGGAGGATAAGAAAGGGCTCAGGTCTCGGTGTGTACTATGTGCCTTATTTCAGGGACTCTCCTTCATCCTCCCTCCATACATCATCACTTGCTGCCATGCTGTCACATGAGTGGATTATATCAGTCAGTGTGAAAGAACCATAATAAAAGTCAATAAATCAGACAGGACATTTAATCGGTAGAATTCTATTGATATAGGAAATAGAATATTGTTATGCCAAGGGTCCAACTCTTGGGGTAGGTTACATCTATGGAGTGGGTTCAGTCCAAGTGGTCTATCTTGTGAAGGAGTACCAAGGCACCCGGGTGGTCTGAAACTTAGTGCAGGAGCGTAGCTCTAAGTGGGATAATTCTTCCATTTCAGCAAGCTGAGGATATGGGAGATTTGTTGGGGAGATTTAGATGCCCAATATAAGGAAATGAAAGCTTTCGCTGAGGAAAGCACTTGGAGCCAAGGTTGTTTTGGAAACCTAGGAGGCAAGGTAGGCCATAAGGGGTTTGCGGATCCCCAGATTTGGGCAAGGATCAGTTGGACTTGTGTCCAATAGGGCCTAATTTTTTGCAATCCCACCAAATATGGAGATATAAACCATTTCCTTTGTGGCAGTGCCAGCATAATGGGGATGTGTCAGGAGAATATTTATGTGTCAGGGCAGGTGTTTTGTACCATCTCGTGGTAAGCTTACATGTGGATTCCTGTAATTAAACACATTGGGATGTGCCCATAGAGTAAATGTAGCATTGACCTCATCTGTGGACAGGGATATCTGAGGTCAGTCTCACAAGCCTTGAGGAAGGAGGGGGCGATTTCCCAAGTTCATGTACAAGACTGGCATATAACAGAGACAAGGGGTTTTTAAGAGGTTGTCTTTGGAAGACTGGCTTTTCCAACCATGTTGTGGCTTGTACTGTGGATTAGAACTTCAGCGCTCCGAGGTAAGCAGCTCTAATAGACTGGTAAGTTAAGAAGTGGATGGATGCAAAGTCTGGTTTCATTGTGAATTCTGAATAAGAGGGAAATGCTCCATCTATAAGGATAGAGTCATAGGGCAGTTGGAGAGTAGATTTCGGAAGGGTGAGGAGAGTGTCAAGAGACACTAAACTTGAAACCACTAAATCTTGAACAGACATAATAGGGGATGGACCTGGTGGAAAGGGGAGGAGGTGACTCGCCCAATGCCAGACACTGTATACCGCTGATGTCGAGAGATAATTGGCTGAGGACTGTTTGGCAATTTTCTGGTTAAGCCAAATTGTTGCAGTAAGGGGAAGGCCTTAGACTCCTCCACCGGCACGTACAGTTTAGGCAATTGGAGAGAGAACCAGTCAAGAGCCCTAGATGGGTGGCATTGTAGTAAGTTTCTAGGTCTGTAAGGCATGTGCCACCAGATTTCCTAGGTTTGGTCAGGGTACAATAAGCTACTCTAGGCAGGGGACTTTGCCAGACATATTGGGAGAAAAGTCTGCAGGGAGGTAAGGAAAGTTGGGGGGATCTGGAGAGTCTGGAAAAGATATAGAACTTTTGGGAGGACCAGTATTTCTAGCAGATTGGACCTACCTATCCATGATATGTACTGTATCTGCCATTATGTTATATACAAAAGGAGAGGAGCATAGTCACACTCATACCAGCCATCTGAGGTGGGGGTCAGAATAAGACCAAGATATTTAACAAAGTCTGAGCGCAAAAGAAAGGGAGATGTCTTATCTACTGTGGACTTAAGAGATGGTGGACAGGAAACACATAGGACTTCAGACTTGGTCACTTGGATTTTATAGTTAGAGAGGGAACCAAAATCATTCAGAATCGTTGCTGTGTGTGGAAGCCACACTAAAGGATTAGTGATATCACTGAGTGAATATGGAAGCTAAAACTTAACTTTTAATGATACAAATATAAAGGAATTCCCAAATAATTATAAAATAGGAAGGGAGGATCCACTACTACAGTACCAGCTGTGAACTTGTCTCGAACGGCGCCGACATAAATTGAAAAAAACCCAGTTGTTACCAGGAATCTATTTGTTATCAGACAAATATCAACGGGGGGTCTCAAATCGGTGACCATTTAATCATGTCTATACCACAACATAAGTTGTGTGGGCAGTGTGTCCACCATGTTACCTCCGAGGTCTATACAAGGCTCCTATAGTATAAATAAGGCGTAGCCCCTTAGAAGCCCCTCTAGATTTCTATGCCAGCCTGACAATTATCAGCTCATGACTGATGTGAAGCATAAGACTAGAACTTACCCTAGAAACAGATGAGGCAAGTAGGCTACAAAACCCTCAACGCGTCTCCCCCCACTCTTTAAAAGACATTGGGTTCATCAGGAGGAAAAAAAGAGGAGCAATATGAATTATTAGTCACCATATCAATAACTTTTTATGTTTCCCTGTATGGAGACGAGGAAGGTTTTTATTTATACAATTTAGCAGAATATCAGAAGTTTTGATCATATTTTATTCAACTTTATGTGGGAGGCACAATGGCAAAAAAACTGCGTTTATTTTTTATTTTTTGCCGCTACCATGTTCGCTGTAGGAGTTAAATATTTTTTATAGGTTGGACATTTTGGTATGCAGGGGATGTGTAATTTGTTTATATTTGTTTTTGTTATTTAGTTTTATTTGAGATCTAGGGAAAGGGGGTGATTTAAATTTTTATTTTTTTATTTTTTATTTTTTTAAGACCGCTAGGTGGCTTGAACCTGCAAATATGAAATCACTTGCCCATAGACTGCAATCTTACTATATATACTATATTATATGTCTATTGTGTTTGGCCACAGGCAAGCCTAAATAGAGATATAGCTATGACAGGCCTAGGAGCAAACAGTTACTTTATTCTGATGGTTTAACATATCGGGACGCTGAGGATTCTTTTTTGGAGGGAAATGCGTTGGGTAAGTAGTTCATTATGAAGTTCACCTTGTCCACTGAATGAGTGTGTTGGTCATGCTCTACTCTATAGAATACATATGTTACTAGATCACGTTGAGTTACCTTGTTGGCTGCATTGTTGAAAGGATAATCTATCTTATTGGCTGTATGGTTGAATTATTTATCATTTAATAAGTTATAGTTATAACACTAGGACTTTTGGAGGCAGATGGACGCTGATATAGCGTTATTTTGCAATATGTATGAAAAGTCTTTGTTAGAGGTTTTCCTCCTTATTTATATTTAGCACCAATAAAAGTTACATTATAAAGAGTAAATTTCTGTGAGTTTTTAATTGTGATCGTTCTACTTTGCGGACCTGGACCTGGCTGGTGGTCGAATTACTCTAATGGCACAATCTAAAGAACATTGTGGCGGCAAAGTCTTTGTTTGAAAGATATGTCAACACAGTTCTTATAAGGAGAAGTAGCTGCAGAAGAAACAGGAAACAGAGAAGAGACAATTTTCTTGAGACAGTTTGGAGAGCGAGTTAGTCCCTGGTGGGCAATCTAGTCAGTTAACCAATCAATAACCGGGGAGTATCGATGAAGTCAAGCAGAACTAGAATAAAGGTGGATCAAAAAGATATATATATATATATATATATATATACAGTACAGACCAAAAGTTTGGACACACCTTCTCATTCCAAGAGTTTTCTGTATTTTCATGACTTCACACTGAAGGCATCAAAACTATGAATTAACACATGTGGAATTATATACTTAACAAAAAAGTGTGAAACAACTGAAAATATGTCTTATAGTCTAGGTTCTTCAAAGTAGCCCCTTTTGCTTTGATTACTGCTTTGCACACTCTTGGCATTCTCTTGCTGAGCTACAAGAGGTAGTCACCTGAAACGGTTTTCACTTCACAGGTGTGCCCTGTCAGGTTTAATAAGTGGGATTTCTTGCCTTATAAATGGGTTTGGGACCATCAGTTGTGTTGTTCAGAAGTCAGGTGGATACACAGTTGATAGTCCTACTGAATGGAGTGTTATAATTTGTATTATGGTACGAAAAAAGCAGATAAGTAAAGAAAAACGAGTGGCCATCATTACTTTAAGAAATGAAGGTCAGTCAGTGTGAAAAATTGGGAAAACTTTGAAAGTGTCCCCAAGTGCAGTGGCCAAAACCATCAAGCGCTACAAAGAAACTGGCTCATATGAGGACCGCCCCAGGAAAGGAAGACCAAGAGTCACCTCTGCTGCGGAGGATAAGTTCATCCGAGTCACCAGCCTCAGAAATCGCAGGTTAACAGTAGCTCAGATTAGAGACCAGGTCAATGCCACACAGAGTTCTAGCAGCAGACACATCTCTACAACAACTGTTAGGAGACTGTGTGCAGCAGGCCTTCATGGTAAAATAGCTGCTAGGAAACCACTGCTAAGGACAGGCAACAAGCACAAGAGACTTGTTTGGGCTAAAGAACACAAGGAATGGACATTAGACCTGTGGAAATCTGTGCTTTGGTCTGATGAGTCCAAATTTGAGATCTTTGGTTCCAACCACCGTGTCTTTGTGCGACGCAGAAAAGGTGAACGAATGGACTCTACATGCCTGGTTCCCACCGTGAAGCATGGAGGAGGAGGTGTGATGGTGCTTTGCTGGTGACACTGTTGGGGATTTATTCAAAATTGAAGGAATACTGAACCAGCATGGTTACCACAGCATCTTGCAGCGGCATGCTATTCCATCTGGTTTGCGTTTAGTTTTCTCAACAGAACAATGGCCCCAAACACCTCCAGACTGTGTAAGGGCTATTTGACCAAGAAGGAGAGTGATGGGGTGCTACGCCAGATGACCTGGCCTCCACAGTCACCAGACCTGAACCCAATCCAGATGGTTTGGGGTGAGCTGGACCGCAGAGTGAAGGCAAAAGGGCCAACAAGTGCTAAGCATCTCTGGGAACTCCTTCAAGACTGTTGGAACACCATTTCAGGTGACTACCTCTTGAAGCTCATCAAGAGAATGCCAAGAGTGTGCAAAGCAGTAATCAAAGCAAAAGGAGGCTACTTTGAAGAACCTAGAATAGAAGACATATTTTCAGTTGTTTCACACTTTTTTGTTAAGTATATAATTCCACATGTGGTAATTCATAGTTTTGATGCCTTCAGTGTGAATCTACAATTTTTATAGTCATGAAAATACAGAAAACTCTTGGAATGAGAAGGTGTGTCCAAACTTTTGGTCTGTACTGTATATATATATATATATATATATATATATATAATTTTTTTTTTTTTTTTAATGAAGAACTCCTACTTGGAGAGTCACCAACTATGTTTTAGCAGCAGTGAGTCTTAAAGGTTCAGGAAGAAGCAGCAACAAAAAAGAAATTCAGATGTCTTTCCAATGAAGGTTCAATGAAGTTCTCTGCTGCTCTAGAATCCACATAAGCTTGGCCTGATTCAGTTTAAGAGTGACAGGAATTTGTAACTTGTGTTTGCTAGGGGAAAGTGTTTGGCCATAAGGCAAAGTCCCAAAGTCATCAGATAAGGGCATTGCTGAGAATTCAAACACGCATAAGTCGATGGCTGGAGCACAGGACGCACAAGCTGCTATACTGCCCTCTGCAGTCAGTGCTGTGCATGGGAGACTGCAAAACATAACCAGAGCCCTGTCTCCAGTCCTCTGCTGTTACAGCACACATAGCAACAGTAAACTAGAATGTAATCCCCTAATAGGGTAGGAAGGAACTTTTTCTAGTGAAGTAATTGTGACTTGTGAAGTTCTACAACTTTTTGACAAAAAGGACAAAAGTTGTCTTACATTGTAGTGACCATTTAAGTATAAGCTGCTGCCTTTTACTAGACTGGAATAAGAACCTGCACAATTGAAATTCAGCCTCTAGTAGACAGCAGGGCGGCGACATGGAGTGACCTGCTCATATAACACATGGAACACTTACTGTATATCTAGTACTGGTAGATAATAACCTCTTACCTCAACACCAGGGATATTTCCGGAATGCACCTGATTCATTATGATATGAGAGAGCGATTCAGGACTCAAGTTCTCCACAATGTAGAGCAGATCATCCTGGAAATATTCATGTATCATCCTCACTGCATGATCTTTATACTGACAAAGCTGCTGATAAAACTGCCGGGTCTCATCATCTAGGACATGAAGAAGACACAAGAATGAAATCTTCTAGGACATGGAGAAGACTGGCAGCATTGTATGTAGAATATTCCTGTCCTGGATCATTCTAGAAGTTTCCATTAAAGACAATCCAAAACCCATGAAATGTACCAGCACCAAAGGAAGTAGAGATGGTTGACCTCTCAAGATTTGTTTTCGGTTCAGGTCCAAGATTTGTTTTATGGTCGAAACAAGTTCGGTACAAACCGCACCTTAAATTGGCTTAAAATATTTGTGATATAACACTGTCAGGGCTCCTAGGAATCTATTTATAAAACATAGTGTAGAATACTCTTAGGGCTCCTAGGAACCTAGCTATCCAAATTCTAGCTCTCTGAGGCAAACACAGCTGATATTATGTCATAGTGACATGTATGGCTATGTAAAAATGGATTGTAAGCAAAACTCACCAATGTCTATTCCTGTAACAGTCACTACACCGATGTCTCTACCTGTACCAGTCACTACACCGATGTGTCTACTTGTACCAGTCACTACAGCGATGTCTCTACCTGTACCAGTCACTACAGCGATGTCTCTACCTGTACCAGTCACTACACCGATCTATCTACCTGTACCAGTCACTACACCGATGTCTCTACCTGTACCAGTCACTACAGCGATGTCTCTACCTGTACCAGTCACTACACCGATGTCTCTACCTGTACCAGTCACTACAGCGATGTCTATACCTGTACCAGTCACTACACCAATGTCTCTACCTGTACCAGTCACTACACCGATGTGTCTACTTGTACCAGTCACTACAGCGATGTCTCTACCTGTACCAGTCACTACACCAATGTCTCTACCTGTACCAGTCACTACACCGATGTGTCTACTTGTACCAGTCACTACAGCGATGTCTCTACCTGTACCAGTCACTACAGCGATGTCTCTACCTGTACCAGTCACTACACCGATCTATCTACCTGTACCAGTCACTACACCGATGTCTCTATCTGTACCAGTCACTACAGCGATGTCTCTACCTGTACCAGTCACTACACCGATGTCTCTACCTGTACCAGTCACTACAGCGATGTCTATACCTGTACCAGTCACTACACCAATGTCTATTCCTGTACCAGTCACTACAGCAATGTCTATACCTGTACCAGTCACTACAGCGATGTCTCTACCTGTACCAGTCACTACACCGATGTCTCTACCTGTACCAGTCACTACAGCGATGTCTATACCTGTACCAGTCACTACACCAATGTCTATTCCTGTACCAGTCACTACAGCGATATCTATACCTGTACCAGTCACTATACCGATGTCTCTACCTGTACCAGTCACTACACCGATGTCTATACCTGTACCAGTCACTACAGCGATGTCTCTACCTGTACCAGTCACTACACCGATGTCTCTATCTGTACCAGTCACTACAGCGATGTCTATACCTGTACCAGTCACTACACCGATGTCTATACCTGTACCAGTCACTACACCGATGTCTATTCCTGTACCAGTCACTACACCGATGTCTCTACCTGTACCAGTCACTACACCGATGTCTATGCCTGTACCAGTCACTACAGCGATGTCTATACCTGTACCAGTCACTACACCGATGTCTATTCCTGTACTTCTTAACAAACTGAATGCCCTGGGCCCTCTACCTGAGGGTACCATTTTGGCCACCATGGATGTGGAATCCCTGTATACTAACATTCCCCACAAGGATGGAGTTGCAGCATGTCGGGTACACCTGGCAAAACAAAACCTCCCAACAGAACCAGTAACGCAGCTCATACAATTCATCCTTATCCACAACCATTTTACCTTTGGAGAGGATCTATATCTACAGCGAATGGGAACTTCAATGGGGACCAGATGTGCACCCCAATATGCAAATCTCTTTATGGCAGAAATGGAAGGAACATATTTATCAACATGCACCACCAAACCTATGATTTACCTTCGTTATATCGATGATATCCTTGTCATCTGGACTGCAGGTGAGGAGGCCCTACTTCAATTCCATAATGACTTCAATGACTTTCACCCGACCATCAACCTTAAACTTAGCTATTCAGGGAGTGAAATTCACTTTCTGGATACCACAATATACATTAAAGACCACCGGCTACTCACATCAATATACCACAAACCCACAGACAGAACGGCCTACCTGAGAAACGACAGCTTCCACCCCAAGCACACAAGACAATCTATAATCTACAGCCAGGCTATACCATACAATCGTATTTGCTCCGACAAAGCAGACCTGGACAAGCACCTCCTGGATCTGAGGATGAAATTTCTCAGATTGGGATACAAACCAAAAGTGACAGACAACCAATTAAACAAAGCAGCAGCCATTAACAGAGACAGTCTGCTCACATATAGAGAGACCCAGAAAGAAGCCCGAGTGCCCCTAGTTGTCACCTACAACCCACAGCTGGAGATCCTACGAAGGATTGCCAAGGAGCTCCAACCTGTGCTACATAGGGACAACAGACTCAAGGACATATTTCCAGTCCCCCCTCTCCTTTCCTTTCGACAACCACCAAACCTGAGGCGCATTATCGTCCGGAGTGCCCTGAAGGCCCCAACTGAAAATGGCGCCTCACCTTGCCTACATAAAAGGTGCATGACCTGCAAGCACATCCACACCGCTGACAGTGTACCTGTCCCACAGTCACAACAGGTGCACAGAATTAGGGGGACATTCTCCTGCAGGTCTTCCAATGTGGTGTACCTCATAATGTGTGTGCAATGTCCCACCACAGGCCTCTATGTGGGGGAAACAGGGCAGAGACTCAGTCAACGAATGAACTCACACAGATCTACCATTAATAACAGCAGAACCGATCTCCCAGTGGCCGCACATTTCTCCGGAGAAAACCACTCTATTGAAGATTAGCGGGCTGTGGTTTTAATGGGACAGTTTAAGACACAGGAGAAAAGAAAAGAAATGGAGTACAAATTTATGCAAAAATTTCAAACTCTGCAATTTGGACTTAATATTCCTGCCAGCTTCATGTCACACTATGTGTGACCTGTGAGGGTCACAAATCACCTCCTGATAGCAAACAGATAACAGCAAGAATTACTGATCCCTCCGTCACGCACCACAAGTTTCCAGACTGTTTTTTTGACCTGTTGTAAATAACTTCTCTACTTAGATTGCAATTTTTTTTAAGGACTCTAAAATGCTTTGAAAACCATGTGTATAAAAATCTGTTAATTTTCAGTTCTTGTATCACACCATGTCTGATGAAGGGAGCGAGCACTCCTGAAAGCTTACTTATAAATATACTCAGTTAGGCTCTAAAAGGTATCGCCTGATTTCTTCACTATTCCTGTACCAGTCACTGCACCAATGTCTATACCTGTACCAGTCACTACACCGATGTCTCTACCTGTACCAGTCACTACAGCGATGTCTATACCTGTACCAGTCACTACACCGATGTCTATTCCTGTACCAGTCACTGCACCGATGTCTATACCTGTACCAGTCACTACACCGATGTCTATTCCTGTACCAGTCACTGCACCGATGTCTATACCTGCACCAGTCACTACACCGATGTCTATTCCTGTACCAGTCACTGCACCGATGTCTATACCTGCACCAGTCACTATACCGATGTCTCTACCTGTACCAGTCACTACACCGATGTCTATTCCTGTACCAGTCACTGCACCGATGTCTATTCCTGTACCAGTCACTGCACCGATGTCTATACCTGTACCAGTCACTGCACCGATGTCTATACCTGTACCAGTCACTACAGCGATGTCTATTCCTGTAACAGTCACTACAGCGATGTCTCTACCTGTACCAGTCACTACACCGATGTCTCTACCTGTACCAGTCACTACACCGATGTCTCTACTTGTGTGGCATCCCAGAGCTGGCTATGGCTGGGCTGAGGGTGATCTCTGTGCATTGTATTATTTCCTGTTACTTCATAGCCTGTGTGACATAGCAGGGGGTCCTGAGTCTCACACAACACAGCGCCACCTAGTGAGCCTCACACATGCATTACACCTCCCATAGGATTGAATAGTAACCAAATGTCCAATGGGAGGACATCGCCTGGGAAAAGGGGAGGAGTCAGCTGATCACTGGGTCCCCATGGTAACACCCCTGCAGGAAGGTCCTGCGTGTGAGGAGTTAGAAGTGTGGAGTGTTAGGAGGAGGAGGTGAGGAGATAAGTGTGATGTCCTGTGAAGAAAGCAGTGAGTTTAGTGCAGGAATCTCAAGTCCTAGACAGGCCCAGGAAGGTTGGAGAGCTGACATACTCCAGCTATTCAGAAGATCCTGTCCCCTGTCTGCCTAGCCATCGCCCTGAAGGAAGTCAAGCATCATTATCTTGTCAGCATGAGACTGTGGAGAGAACATTCTGGAACACGTGCTCCATAGCAAGTATCACAGGATCCAGGGGCCAAGGCCAGACCTGTGGAATATCCTGCCACCCTGACTATTGCACCCCAAAACTCTGAGCTATCAGGACCACATAACGTGAGTGGGGAATATTATGTACTAGTATCATGGTGGGCATCCTCCTATGTGCCAAATAGGAGCCCAGACGCACCTTAGGGCTGTAACACTGAAGTATAAGGGGCTAGGAACACCTTTCATCAAGTCTACCCTGCACCCCAGGACTTTGCTGTGTCACCAGGCGTACCCCGTTGTTTTGTATTGAAGAAACTGTTAAAGCATTTGTGCCTCCACACCCATGGAAGTAAAAGTTCAACTTTACAACCGTTTCTGTGTCTGACTCTGCACCGACAACATCAGGGCGCCCCAAACACCACCAGTCGGCACAGTATAGGGGAAGCGCCCCGGGGGAACAATCACCACCAACATTTGTGCAGCCCCCTCATCACCGGTACCAGTGGTGGTAACGTGGGACAGCACCAGCGCTGCGCCCTCGTGCCCAGAGACCGTGACAAGTCTGCGCTGTTTGCACCCCGCAATCCCAACTGCAGCGTTACCTTCCATCTGGTCACCGCAAGAAAAACTGGCGTCACGAACAGGATACGGGTGTGTGCCATTTTGAGAAAGTCGCCACGAAAAGTGCGCCAAATTGTCTCCAGAGCATCGGTTTTTATTGTGGACTTTGCTAAGATCAAGGTTATTCCCTGAGAGTGCTTGCCACAAAGAGGGGGAGCCCTATACCCCTAAAGTAAGCCCTAAAGACTGTCCTCTCAGTGTGTTACAGCCCTGGAAGAGTTAAAACGCCCAGGACTTGTTTGCTGCGCCACATCGCTGTGTAAGAACGCCCACAAAGGGTTAACTGTACCTTGCAAAAGTGCGGGAGATTTTTAGCACTGCCCATGAGGCCAGGAGACCCATCTGCCGCCATCTTAGGAGAGCCCAGAATGCTGAGCGCAATGCTCCAGCGCACCCATACAAGAAAGTGAAAGGCGAACGTGCCAGCGCCATTTCTGACTCTCCGGTGCCGCATCACCGTCCCTACTGTGCACCGCTGATCTCTGGTCCACGCTGCAGCTGCTGTCAGTGAGTACTGTGCCTCCCTGTCCTTGTCTTCAGTCCTCCCACGGCCCCAGCGAGTGTTTTCCGTGTACAGTGTCCGTGGGGAGTGCCACCATTAAAGAGGGGGAGCACACCGTCAGCCTGCATCACAGTGACTCTGTTAATAGCTACAGCATTCTTAAAGGGACAGCATTCCAAGTTGTAGTCTCCATTCCCTGCCAGCAAGCAGTTGAGTTTCTTAAAGAGACAGCGACCTAATTCCAGTCATACCTGCAAACAACATGACTGAGCAAAGTGACATTGTGCCATCTGTTTCTAGTGATCCAGCAGTGCCCATGGCGAGCAGCCTACCATTCTCCATGCCATTTTACCCTGGCGCACCATGGCTGCCGCGCTACAAAGGGGAGGCGCATACCCTCAGGGACTTTCGTGAGAAGATGCTGTCTCTCTTCCAGTTCTATCCTCTGAATACAGAACAGCAGATACAGATCCTGCTGGGCCAGCTTGAGGGTGCTGCAGCTAGGGAGGTCAAATCCTGGCCTGCCTCTGACAAAAGAACCCCTGGGCAAATTCTGGACAAACTCCAGGTGAACTTTGACGTGCGATCTGTCTCCGAGGTAAAGATGCGCTTCTTTTCCAGACGACAACTACCTGGTGAGACCCTGTGGGACTATGCTTTATCCCTCCAAGAGGCGTTCAGAGCTGTGGTGCAAGTGGATCCACGTGAAAATGTGGACTCTGATAAAATCTTGCTTGACCGCTTCATAGAAGGGGCGGGTACCACATTGCTCCAGAGTCAGTTGCGAATGCTTGCTGCACAACATCCCAGCATCACGTTTGCTGACTTCAAGGCCCTTGCCATCCAGGTCTTGGGACAGGAGCAGCCCCAGCCGAGCCCAGGCATCTGTGCTCCCTCACCTGGACCCTCAACAAGCATTGCTCCAGTTGTCCTGCCACTACCTCTGGGTACCTCACCTGCTGCCCAAACTGCGCAGACTACACCAGCAGACTCCAGAGATGACCTTCTGGCCCGAGTGGATCATCTGACCCGTGCCATGGAACAGATCACCGTCCGTCTAGATCGTCTGACCCAGCCGTCTTCATCGTCCAGTGATCCTTTGCGAAGTCTCAACATCTCACCTGAGTCGCCACCCAGACGTCCATCTTCAGTGAAATCTCCACAGAGTGAGAGGCCATACTGTACCTATTGCCATAGATATGGACACACCAGGCCTCAGTGTTTTCAGTTAAACGGGCCACCCCCCGAGGCAGCGGGCCGCCCCTCGGGAGGAAAGAAGAAGGGCCCAGGTGAATCTTCAGTGCCATTGTCACGCTTCGTCTCAGCCTGCCCACACATCACAATCCGGGTGAACGGCGTCCCTCTGACAGCGTTGGTGGACACTGGATCTCAGGTAACAACCCTGCGCAAGCAGGTGTTCCTTGAACATTGGGACTTAGATGTGTTGAATAGAACACCTGACACATGGATAAATCTGTGTGCCAGCAATGGACAGCCCATACCACAGCAGGGTTATTGGGAACCCACTATCCAGATTGGGGACTTGAAACTGCCTAGACAGGGTGTAATTGTCACTGATGTAGAGGATGATAGGTTTGCAGTTGTAATATTAGGCATGAATGTTTTACGCCATTGCTTTGCAGAAGTGTTGGATGCCTTGCATGCCTCTCTCCTTACAGCTTCTCCCAGTGACCAGCAGACCATTCAGCGGGCCATTCGTGTACTCAATGCCCAGCACAAGTTCACCAACAAACAAGGTGAAATTGGTCGAGTCCGGATCCAAGATACCCGTCCAGTAACCCTACAGCCTGGAACAGAAACTATGGTGTGGTGCCGTGCCCGTCCGGGCATAGAAAATCAGGACTACGAGGCCTTGCTACAACCCATACAGGTAGATGGCCAACCACTTGTCATGGCTGCCCGCAGCCTTGTCATAGTTTCCAATGGACGTGTTCCTGTCCGCTTAGTCAACTTGGGCGATGCTCCCGTGAACCTCCACAAGTTCCACTCTGTGGCCCTGCTACACCGGTTAGCACCAGAAGACATTCTCTCTGGTGATTCTACTGCCACACAGCGTTCCACCCAAGCTGCTGAGAACATTCAAAATGGAGCCACGAAGTCCTGGTGGGATGAATTGAACGTGGGAGACGCCAATACCCCTATAGAGCACATCAATGGGGTTCGCAATGTGGCCAAGCGTTACCAACAGGCATTCAGCAAACACCCATTGGACTTTGGTAAGACCACGACCATACAACATCGCATTCTGACTGGCGACCACCATCCAATCAAGGAGCGTCACCGTCCAATACCACCCGCGATGTACCAACCGGTGAAAAAGTTGATCCGAGAGATGCGAGGTGCTGATGTCATCCGGGAGAGTAACAGCCCCTGGGCAGCCCCGCTAGTCCTTGTCAAGAAGAAAGACGGAACCCTACGATTTTGTGTGGACTATCGTAAACTCAAGAACATCACGCACAAAGACGCATACCCATTGCCGCGGATTGAGGAGTCTCTAACGGCTTTGGGATCAGCTACCTGTTTCTCGACCCTGGACTTAACCAGTGGATACTGGCAAGTCCCTATGGCGCCTGAAGATCGTGAAAAGACTGCGTTTACGACCCCGATGGGACTCTTTGAATTCAACAGTATGCCATTTGGGCTATGTAATGCCCCAGCAACATTCCAACGGCTTATGGAGAGGTGCCTCGGCCATGAGAATTTCCAGAGTGTGCTACTGTACCTGGACGATGTTATTGTATTCTCCCGGACATACCAAGAACACCTTCGTCACCTGTCCGAGGTATTCAAGGTACTTATACAGCACGGCCTAAAGTTGAAGCCCTCCAAGTGCTACCTGTTGAAACCCCAAGTTCACTACCTTGGGCATGTCGTGAGCGCACAAGGCGTCCAACCTGATCCTGAAAAGATCACTGCAGTCCAGAACTGGCGAAGACCAACTACCGTCAAAGAAGTCCGAAGCTTCCTTGGATTCGCAGGTTACTACCGGCGTTTCATACCACACTTCGCCCAAGTAGCCGAGCCTCTGAACGAGTTGTTGCGCGGTTGTCCCAGAGAAAACTACAACCGAAAGCTTCCGGTAGACTGGACAGCGCGTCAAGAGGAAGCCTTTCAAGCGCTTAAAGCACTTCTGACGCAACCACCAATTCTAGCCTATCCCGACTACAGTCAGCCATTCCGCTTGTACACAGATGCAAGTCGCCAAGGTTTGGGTGCAGTGTTGTCCCAGGTTCAGGACAAGAAAGAGCGAGTCATCGCCTACGCCAGCAGGAGTCTGAGAGGCGCGGAGAAGAACGACCAGAACTATAGTTCTTTCAAACTCGAACTTCTGGCGCTTGTCTGGGCCGTGACAGAGAAGTTTAAAGACTACCTGGCTGCCACACCCTTTACCGTGTACACAGATAACAATCCGTTGGCACATCTGGACACTGCTCGACTGGGAGCCCTTGAACAACGGTGGGCCTCAAGACTCGCGAATTACAAGTTCTCTGTCAAGTATCGCAGTGGCAAGTCCAACGCTAACGCTGATACACTCTCAAGGTTGCCTGTGGGAGAAGAACCACCCCGAGAAGACATCTGGGAAGAGGTGGAGATGCCACCATTCTACAACAAGTTTGCCCAACAGGTTGCTATTGGTGTCCCTGTAGAAGGAGAATCTCTGGCGAAAACAGCTGCCGAATCCCTCCAGGAGCCATCTCTGTGGAAAACATTGCAAGAAGAGAGCAGAGTTTTAGGAGAATTGTCAGATTTCCTGCTTACAGGAAGAATACCAACCCGTGTAAAGAGAGGTCTTCATGACGTGGAATTAAAACGCCTTTGGCGACAGAGGAAGCGCCTGTTTGTCCAACGAGGCCTTCTACTTAGAAACACTCTTGATCCTGTCACAGGTGAAAGGCTTCATCAGATCCTCGTACCAAGAAGAGACGCACAGATGATACTTGAGGCGTATCATGACAGATCCGGTCACTTCGGGGTACAAAAGACCGAAGCTACCATCCGTCGTCGCTTCTATTGGGTTGGGATGAGGAGTGACATTGAGAGTTGGTGCCGAGAGTGTCCCGCCTGTAGTATCACCAAGGAAGGTAGAAGAGATCAGAAGGCCCCTCTACATCCAATTAAGACTCAAAAGCCGTGTGAAATTGTTGCTCTGGACCATGTGAAGTTGGGTCCCACACGTTCCGGCTACAGCTACGCTCTGACAATGGTGGATCATTACTCCAAGTTCCTTGTCATCGTGCCTGTCAGAGATCTTACAGCAAGAACTACGGCTGAGACCTTCTACGCAGAGTTTGTCCGCCATTACGGTTGTCCTGAGCATATCCTCACCGACCGTGGATCGGCGTTTGAATCCCAATTGTTCCGTGAGCTGTGTCAGTTCCAAGACTGCAAGAAGTTGCGAACCACAGCGTATCACCCTCAAGGGAATGGTATGTGCGAGAAGGCAAATCAAGTGATCATCGGCATGCTAAGAACAGCCGCAGTTACACCTGGTGTTGAGTGGCCTGAGCGTATCAAGGACTTGGCCTATATTTACAACAACACACCCCAAACATCAACGGGATACGCACCATTTTATCTAATGTTTGGAAGACAAGGTCAACTTCCTTCAGACTTAACCCTTGGTGTGAAGGTCCCTGACACCATCAATCCACTACCCATAACAGACTGGGTTGTTGAACACCGCCGACGTATGGAGGAAGCTAAAGAGATAGTTGAAACGTGCATGGATGAGGTTTGTAGGAGACAACAGGAGGATTACAACCATCACGCCCATGCAGCGCCCCTGAAAGTTGGCGACCGTGTATGGTTAAGGAATAACCATCGGAATGGGAAATTGGATCCATTCTGGGAGAAAGAACCATACAGTGTCATCTCCATACCATATCCTGAATCCGACGTGTATGAGATCTCTAAACCTGGGAGACAGCCCCAAGTAGTACACCGAAACCGTCTGAAGCTGTGCCTTAAAGAAGGACTACCCACAGAGGTCCCCCCGGCTGAGACAACGAGTACAGAGATCTTGTCACCTTCTGAAGCGAAAGAGAGACCCCCAACGTTAACTGAGCTTATGTGGGCGCCTAAACTACTACCATTTAGCTGTTATCCACCAATTGCTCTAGTGCAAGAGAACCCTTCGACAGATGATTTAATTGATTTCAGTGACTCTGTTCCTGATCCAAATCTCGTTCCACTTAGGCGTTCTGAGCGTACCACAAAAGGCATACCTCCAACACGCTATAGTGATGCCATTGCTGTCCTTGGGTAAAAGAGGTTAACTGTCTCTGCTTCTGTATATATGTTATTCCTGCTCTGATTACATTAACGTTTTTCCTGTGTGTATATACAGTATATATATAATATCTTGCCATGTAATATAGTATTTACATTTATATGCAACAATCCAAGCCATAGTGCCTGGCTCACCGAGCCAAAGAAGTTCTGTTACCCCATTGCGGTATGGACATTCGTGCTAGAGTGCCTAATCTTCCTTACAGAAAGGACTGTTTATTGTTTCTCAGAGAGACTCTCATGATAATGGACACTCACAAAATTTGTGCCAGAGAGCCTCTGGACCCATTTGCACTACTGTTGTTTCTATATGGACTGTCTGATGGTACCGCCAAAAGGTTCCATAAGTCTGAGTTTAATTATCTCTCCGTTACCCTTCAGACTTCTCATGGACATTCCAGGACTATGCCGGGAGGTTTTACCTCAAGTTTCTAGGTATTATATTTTTCTAAACTGTTAGTGACATTTGCACTTTATTCGTATTTATTAACGTTATGTTACATTTCTCACCTTCACCCCAGCCCGTCGCCGAGGTCGGCTCAGTGAAAGAGGGGGAGTATGTGGCATCCCAGAGCTGGCTATGGCTGGGCTGAGGGTGATCTCTGTGCATTGTATTATTTCCTGTTGCTTCATAGCCTGTGTGACATAGCAGGGGGTCCTGAGTCTCACACAACACAGCGCCACCTAGTGAGCCTCACACATGCATTACACCTCCCATAGGATTGAATAGTAACCAAATGTCCAATGGGAGGACATCGCCTGGGAAAAGGGGAGGAGTCAGCTGATCACTGGGTCCCCATGGTAACACCCCTGCAGGAAGGTCCTGCGTGTGAGGAGTTAGAAGTGTGGAGTGTTAGGAGGAGGAGGTGAGGAGATAAGTGTGATGTCCTGTGAAGAAAGCAGTGAGTTTAGTGCAGGAATCTCAAGTCCTAGACAGGCCCAGGAAGGTTGGAGAGCTGACATACTCCAGCTATTCAGAAGATCCTGTCCCCTGTCTGCCTAGCCATCGCCCTGAAGGAAGTCAAGCATCATTATCTTGTCAGCATGAGACTGTGGAGAGAACATTCTGGAACACGTGCTCCATAGCAAGTATCACAGGATCCAGGGGCCAAGGCCAGACCTGTGGAATATCCTGCCCCCCTGACTATTGCACCCCGAAACTCTGAGCTATCAGGACCACATAACGTGAGTGGGGAATATTATGTACTAGTATCATGGTGGGCATCCTCCTATGTGCCAAATAGGAGCCCAGACGCACCTTAGGGCTGTAACACTGAAGTATAAGGGGCTAGGAACACCTTTCATCAAGTCTACCCTGCACCCCAGGACTTTGCTGTGTCACCAGGCGTACCCCGTTGTTTTGTAGTGAAGAAACTGTTTAAGCATTTGTGCCTCCACACCCATGGAAGTAAAAGTTCAACTTTACAACCGTTTCTGTGTCTGACTCTGCACCGACAACATCAGGGCGCCCCAAACACCACCAGTCGGCACAGTATAGGGGAAGCGCCCCGGGGGAACAATCACCACCAACATTTGTGCAGCCCCCTCATCACCGGTACCAGTGGTGGTAACGTGGGACAGCACCAGCGCTGCGCCCTCGTGCCCAGAGACCGTGACAAGTCTGCGCTGTTTGTACCCCGCAATCCCAACTGCAGCGTTACCTTCCATCTGGTCACCGCACTTGTACCAGTCACTACACCAATGTCTCTACCTGTACCAGTCACTACAGCGATGTCTATAGCTGTACCAGTCACTACAGCGATGTCTATAGCTGTACCAGTCACTACACCGATGTCTATACCTGTACCAGTCACTACACCAATGTCTCTACCTGTACCAGTCACTACACCGATGTCTCTACCTGTACCAGTCACTACACCAATGTCTCTACTTGTACCAGTCACTACACCAATGTCTCTACCTCTACCAGTCACTACAGCGATGTCTCTACCTGTACCAGTCACTACAGCGATGTCTATACCTGTACCAGTCACTACACCGATGTCTCTACCTGTACCAGTCACTACAGCGATGTCTATACCTGTAACAGTCACTACACCGATGTCTATTCCTGTACCAGTCACTACACCGACGTCTATTCCTGTACCAGTCACTGCACCAATGTCTATACCTGTACCAGTCACTACACCAATGTCTCTACCTGTACCAGTCACTACAGCATTGACTATACCTGTACCAGTCACTACACCAATGTCTATACCTGTACCAGTCACTACACCAATGTCTATTCCTGTACCAGTCACTACACCAATGTCTATACCTGTACCAGTCACTACAGCAATGTCTCTACCTGTACCAGTCACTACACCGATGTCTATACCTGTACCAGTCACTACAGCGATGTCTATACCTGTACCAGTCACTACACCAATGTCTATTCCTGTACCAGTCATTACACCGATGTCTATTCCTGTACCAGTCACTACACCGATGTCTATACCTGTACCAGTCACTACACCGGTGTCTATACCTGTACCAGTCACTACACCGATGTCTCTACCTGTACCAGTCACTACACCAATGTCTATACCTGTACCAGTCACTACACCGATGTCTATACATGTACCAGTCACTACACCGATGTCTCTACCTGTACCAGTCACTACACCGATGTCTATACCTGTACCAGTCACTACACCGATGTCTCTACCTGTACCAGTCACTACACCGATGTCTCTACCTGTACCAGTCACTACAGCAATGTCTCTACCTGTACCAGTCACTACACCGATGTCTATACCTGTACCAGTCACTACAGCGATGTCTATACCTGTACCAGTCACTACACCAATGTTTATTCCTGTACCAGTCACTACACTGATGTCTATTCCTGTACCAGTCACTGCACCGATGTCTATACCTGTACCAGTCACTACAGCGATGTCTATACCTGTACCAGTCACTACAGCGATGTCTATACCTGTACCAGTCACTACACCGATGTCTATTCCTGTACCAGTCATTACACCGATGTCTATTCCTGTACCAGTCACTGCACCGATGTCTATACCTGTACCAGTCACTACACCGACGTCTATTCCTGTACCAGTCACTGCACCGATGTCTATACCTGTACCAGTCATTACACCGATGTCTATTCCTGTACCAGTCACTGCACCGATGTCTCTACCTGTACCAGTCACTACACCGATGTCTATTCCTGTACCAGTCATTACACCGATGTCTATTCCTGTACCAGTCACTACACCGATGTCTCTACCTGTGCCAGTCACTACAGCGATGTCTATACCTGTACCAGTCACTACACCAATGTCTATTCCTGTACCAGTCACTACACCGATGTCTATACCTGTACCAATCACTACACCGATGTCTATACCTGTATCAGTCACTACACCGGTGTCTATACCTGTACCAGTCACTACACCGATGTCTCTACCTGTACCAGTCACTACACCGATGTCTCTACCTGTACCAGTCACTACACCGATGTCTATACCTGTACCAGTCACTGCACCGAGGTCTATACCTGTACCAGTCACTGCACCGATGTCTATTCCTGTACCAGTCACTACACCGATGTCTATACCTGTACCAGTCACTACACCGATGTCTCTACCTGTACCAGTCACTTCACCGATGTCTATTCCTGTACCAGTCACTACACCGATGTCTCTACCTGTACCAGTCACTACACCGATGTCTCTACCTGTACCAGTCACTACACCAATGTCTATACCTGCACCAGTCACTACACCGATGTCTCTACCTGTACCAGTCACTACACCAATGTCTCTACCTGTACCAGTCACTACAGCGATGTCTATAGCTGTACCAGTCACTACACCGATGTCTATACCTGTACCAGTCACTACACCAATGTCTCTACCTGTACCAGTCACTACACCGATGTCTCTACCTGTACCAGTCACTACACCAATGTCTCTACTTGTACCAGTCACTACACCAATGTCTCTACCTGTACCAGTCACTACAGCGATGTCTCTACCTGTACCAGTCACTACAGCGATGTCTATACCTGTACCAGTCACTACACCGATGTCTCTACCTGTACCAGTCACTACAGCGATGTCTATACCTGTAACAGTCACTACACCAATGTCTATTCCTGTACCAGTCACTACACCGACGTCTATTCCTGTACCAGTCACTGCACCAATGTCTATACCTGTACCAGTCACTACACCAATGTCTCTACCTGTACCAGTCACTACAGCGTTGACTATACCTGTACCAGTCACTACACCGATGTCTATACCTGTACCAGTCACTACACCGATGTCTATGCCTGTACCAGTCACTACACCGATGTCTCTACCTGTACCAGTCACTACACCAATGTCTCTACTTGTACCAGTCACTACACCAATGTCTCTACCTGTACCAGTCACTACAGTGATGTCTCTACCTGTACCAGTCACTACAGCGATGTCTATACCTGTACCAGTCACTACACCGATGTCTCTACCTGTACCAGTCACTACAGCGATGTCTATAGCTGTAACAGTCACTACACCAATGTCTATTCCTGTACCAGTCACTACACCGACGTCTATTCCTGTACCAGTCACTGCACCAATGTCTATACCTGTACCAGTCACTACACCAATGTCTCTACCTGTACCAGTCACTACAGCGTTGACTATACCTGTACCAGTCACTACACCGATGTCTATACCTGTACCAGTCACTACACCAATGTCTATGCCTGTACCAGTCACTACACCGATGTCTCTACCTGTACCAGTCACTACACCGATGTCTATACCTGTACCAGTCACTACACCGATGTCTATACCTGTACCAGTCACTACACCGATGTCTCTACCTGTACCAGTCACTACACCGATGTCTCTACCTGTACCAGTCACTACACCGATGTCTATACCTGTACCAGTCACTACACCGATGTCTATACCTGTACCAGTCACTACAGCGATGTCTATAGCTGTACCAGTCACTACACCGATGTTTATACCTGTACCAGTCACTACACCAATGTCTCTACCTGTACCAGTCACTTCACCGATGTCTATACCTGTACCAGTCACTACAGCGATGTCTATACCTGTACCAGTCACTACAGCGATGTCTATAGCTGTACCAGTCACTACAGCGATGTCTATACCTGTACCAGTCACTACACCAATGTCTCTACCTTTACCAGTCACTACACCGTTGTCTCTACCTGTACCAGTCACTACACCGATATCTATACCTGTTTCAGTCACTACAGCAATGTCTATACCTGTACCAGTCACTACAGCGATGTCTCTACCTGTACCAGTCACTACACCGATGTCTATACCTGTACCAGTCACTACACCAATGTCTATTCCTGTACCAGTCACTACAGCGATGTCTCTACCTGTACCAGTCACTACAGCGATGTCTCTACCTGTACCAGTCACTACACCGATGTCTATAGCTGTACCAGTCACTACAGCGATGTCTATACCTGTACCAGTCACTACACCAATGTCTATACCTGTACCAGTCACTACACCGATGTCTCTACCTGTACCAGTCACTACACCGATGTCTATACCTGTACCAGTCACTACAGCAATGTCTATACCTGTACCAGTCACTACAGCGATGTCTATCGCTGTACCAGTCACTACACCGATGTCTATACCTGTACCAGTCACTACAGCGATGTCTATCGCTGTACCAGTCACTACACCAATGTCTATACCTGTACCAGTCACTACACCGATGTCTCTACCTCTACCAGTCACTACACCGATGTCTATACCTGTACCAGTCACTACACCGATGTCTCTACCTCTACCAGTCACTACACCGATGTCTCTACCTCTACCAGTCACTACACCGATGTCTCTACCTCTACCAGTCACTACAGCGATGTCTATCGCTGTACCAGTCACTACACCAATGTCTATACCTGTACCAGTCACTACACCGATGTCTCTACCTCTACCAGTCACTACACCGATGTCTATACCTGTACCAGTCACTACACCGATGTCTCTACCTCTACCAGTCACTACACCGATGTCTCTACCTCTACCAGTCACTACACCGATGTCTCTACCTCTACCAGTCACTACACCGATGTCTATACCTGTACCAGTCACTACACCGATGTCTATACCTGTACCAGTCACTACACCGGTGTCTATACCTGTACCAGTCACTACAGCAATGTCACTACCTGTACCAGTCACTACACCGATGTCTATACCTGTACCAGTCACTACACCGATGTCTCTACCTCTACCAGTCACTACACCGATGTCTATACCTGTACCAGTCACTACACCGATGTCTATACCTGTACCAGTCACTACAGCGATGTCTATACCTGTACCAGTCACTACACCGATGTCTATACCTGTACCAGTCACTACACCAATGTCTCTATCCTGTACACACTGCAGATTGATTTTAAGATGACAATCCTTCATAATCCAGGCCATCCACTCCCATGTCCAAGCTGCACCCCCATAGTAGTACTTCTCCTAGTCACTGTATGGATGTATGTGACTACGCTATTCTTCATCACCTCCTTCTCCTCTGCCAGTCGGCGACTATTCTACAAACATGACCTAGATCTTTAGTGGTAAAGTTCAGATCTTAGTATAGGGTATAAAGAGGAAAATCCTGGGGACTGTGCACCCCAGAATAGAGAGCGCCCAGCTGACCATGGTCTCTGCTGTCACGGCAGGTGAGCGATTTCTTATCTGTGCCACAAAGCAAAAACTGTTCTTGAACATTTATAGACACGGACTTACAGGATCTGCTGCTAATGTGTAGGTGCCAGATATGACAGGAGACCTGCAGAGGTCTTAGTGGGTCAGAACTGTATTGAGGGTAAGAGTGGAATTGCAATGTCACGCAGGTGGTTTTAATGTTATGGCCGATCAGTGTATAAAGATTGTTGTAAGTAGGAAGACAAGGAGGAGGAAGAGGAGGAGGAGGACGAGGAGGAGGACGAGGAGGAATCCTTACCATCACTGGGAGTTAGAGTACTCATTCTGGAGAAATCCTGCAAGACAAAAAATAAGATCCTTTATTACATTTAGAAGGATAAAAAATTTCTGTTTTAATATTGTCTTTAACCCTTTCAGGAGCAGCAGAAGATTTTACTTTAAGTGGGTTGTCCCGCTATATAAAAGTGGCTGGCATGGGGCCGCAAAGTGGCTAAGAAATGTACTCCCCTCTCCTACCACTGCAGGGCCCCGTTGAGCTCTACTAAACCTCCCGTCCTGATAGGTAGTAAATGGTTGGGAATGTCTGATCAGTCAATAGCTGAAGAAAATCACACAAGTTGGGGGGGCTTAGAAACTGTAATTCTTTGTTTCAGGCTTAGACCAGCTGAGCTGCAACACTCGGCTTGTCATATACAGTAGCAACCACAACTATATATCAAATAATTACATATTTCTACTACAAATCCAACAATTCTGAAAGTAAATGGTTAATCTATCGCACATTTACATTGCTGATCCACCATATATAGTGTCAGTGTACAGAATATAATTCCTGCAGTATCACAATAAATCCCTATATCATCTATATTAAGACATAGTAATACATAGTATATAGACAAGATGGGAATATTCACCGCACTCTCTATATGTATCAGTATATAGTATAAGTATATAGACAAGATGGGAATATTCACCGCACTCTCTATATGTATCAGTATATAGTATAATATATAGGCAAGATGGGAATATTCACCGCACTCTCTATATGTATCAGTATATAGTATAAGTATATAGACAAGATGGGAATATTCACCGCACTCTCTATATGTATCAGTATATAGTATAATATATAGACAAGATGGGAATATTCACCGCACTCTCTATATGTATCAGTATATAGTATAATATATAGGCAAGATGGGAATATTCACCGCACTCTCTATATGTATCAGTATATAGTATAATATATAGACAAGATGGGAATATTCACCGCACTCTCTATATGTATCAGTATATAGTATAATATATAGGCAAGATGGGAATATTCACCGCACTCTCTATATGTATCAGTATATAGTATAAGTATATAGACAAGATGGGAATATTCACCGCACTCTCTATATGTATCAGTATATAGTATAATATATAGACAAGATGGGAATATTCACCGCACTCTCTATATGTATCAGTATATAGTATAATATATAGGCAAGATGGGAATATTCACCGCACTCTCTATATGTATCAGTATATAGTATAATATATAGACAAGATGGGAATATTCACCGCACTCTCTATATGTATCAGTATATAGTATAATATATAGGCAAGATGGGAATATTCACCGCACTCTCTATATGTATCAGTATATAGTATAATATATAGGCAAGATGGGAATATTCACCGCACTCTCTATATGTATCAGTATATAGTATAATATATAGACAAGATAAGAATATTCACCGCACTCTCTATATAAATCAGTATATAGTATAATATATAGATATGATACATATATATTAGCTAGGCATACTATCTCTATATTAACTCTCTCTATTACCCCTCCTATATTCAGAACGTACAATTTCCTTTTTGTACCGAGCCACAACAATCTCCAGATAAGTACATTTTTGATTCGCCATCTTCATTCCTGGATCTTTTACCCATTCTTTATCTGTCTGATCATTCATAAAGAATATCTCACATGTAATTCTGCTCATTCTATACCCTGAGTGTTTACCAAAATCCTCCAAGAATCCCAGGACCAAAATGAAAGAACTTTGAGGGTCAGATAAAAATACCATAAGGTCATAAGGAAACACATTTATCTTGACCTCCTGATGCTTAATCTTTGTCCCTTAATCTGCCTTACATTTGTTATAAAAAAACAACAAAAGTTCATTAGACAGATTAAAGAGAAAGGGGTAAAATGGACGTCCTAGCCGAGTCCTCCTGCCCATTCCAGTAGCATCACACATCTCTTCACCCATCACTAGTTGGATCTTAGGCTGTTAATACAGAAACCTCACAAAATCCAAACAATGACTATGAAATCCCATTTTACCTAATATTTCAAATATCTTCTTATTCTTACAGCTTGTCTAATAATCTTCTACCAGACACTTCCTGCACCCAGTTGGCCTCTGTAATAAGGAATAACCAGTCCCTGAAGAGACCTGTCCTGTACAATAATCGTCTGTCTGGTCCTCACTTCAGTGACTTGATGGCCGCTCTGTCCAGTCCAGCCTGCAGGATAGAGGAATTACAGTGAGTATTAGAGATGGACAAACCTATCAAGATTTGTTACCAGTTTGGGTGTCTCGGGTCCCAGATTAGTTTTGGCTCACACAAGTTTGGTATGAACCACAACTTAAATTGGCTTAAATAATTGTATGACACTGTCACGGCTTCTAGGACTATATATCTATAATACATAGTGTATGACACTGTCAGGGCTCCTAGGACTATATATCTATAATACATAGTGTATGACACTGTTAGGGCTCCTAGGACTATATATCTATAATACATAGTGTATGACACTGTCAGGGCTGCTAGGACTATATATCTATAAAACATAGTGTATGACACTGTCAGGGCTCCTAGGACTATATATCTATAATACATAGTGTATGACACTGTCAGGGCTCCTAGGACTATATATCTATAATACATAGTGTATGACACTGTCAGGGCTCCTAGGACTATATATCTATAATACATAGTGTATGACACTGTCAGGGCTCCTAGGACTATATATCTATAAAACATAGTGTGTAGCGTTATGTGTGTAGTGTAAGATTCTGGAGGTCACTAACCGTATGTGTACTACATGACCCCAACATTGGGTGCCCGGCAGGTCTCAGGTATCCACACATATAAAGCAATGACCAAAGACAGAACTGGCTCTCCAGACATCTCCAGCCATAGCAGTATAAATAGTTTATTATCACTAAATACACAATATCTATATCACAATCCTATATAGTGACAAAGTATAAAGGACATACTGTATATACCCCATATAAATGATAAGGCAAATAAAATCTGGGTACAAAAAAGTGCCAGAATGTCTGTATTAATATACTAATATCCAATGTACAAGGTACAGGAGCAAGGGGTTAATACATTGTAACTGGGAACTATTAGATTGTTTTTAGTGAATATCCACAGATAAATCTCCACTTCACCATCACATGTAGCAGCCGCTGTAAAGCTCCGATATTCAGCTCCATGATGTAGTAATCCAGTATTTCTAGGATCCCCATACACCAGCATGTCAGCCAAAGAACATTCTAGATGGTGAACAGATCACAGCAGGAATACGGCAGTGACCTCCAGGAAACGGAGGTAATTGTAATAATAAATCTCCAGTGTCAACAGTTCTGGAAAACACAAGATTGTACAGATTCATCCTCAGCAGGTCTAGTCACTGACTAATCTGAGGTCAGGAGACAATCCTCACAATACAAAGTCACTAATACTGCGCTGTCTGTTTTATGTTCTAGTCTGTGGGACAATAAATTGTCTGAAGAGGAGAGGAAAGAAATAAGAAAGCTGGAAAGAGAAAAACCACATATAAGGATAATTTACTGAATAATCCAGAAGCCGGGTGTGTATGTGTGCCGAGCAGATAACAGGACATTATGGTGAATACTTCTTCACAGCTCCAGTATTAGGAGCGTCTCCTGGTGCATTATGGGTAATATCACTCACCTACACATTACACACAGTGTAAGCTCCGCCCACACGTCACATTGTATTATAGTCAGTTCTTTCCCTTGATGTGACACATGATGGGTATACTGGGGATCTGACTGGGGTCATGGTTTGGTGATGGATATCCTGACATCATGGGCACAGACCTAGGAGCCAGCGCTGTCTATAGGGGATAAAACCTCCATATTACACAACCCCTGGACTGTATAACTGTATGATACACTCAGATCCTGTATATTACATAGAGGAGGACACTGATGTCCCTACAGCAGACGGCCATGAATTCACAGACTACAGTATGGCCGCCCTTAGATCCTCCAGCCCCATCTGTGTAATAAGCTCCATGTATTTTATCCTGTAAAATCCTCCCATAGACCAAGACACAAAGTGTGTGACAACTAGGAGATCATCTCAGTGATGTCATCAGCCCCAAGACAGACTTGTTGTGTGATCCGTCTGACAGCAGTAAAGTTCATTGTAGACTTGTGTGGGACCAACGCTCCATACCTACTTTCTAGATTTGCAGGCAGAAGGCACATGAGACAGGCTGAAGCTTAGGTTTGGTGGTCCATACCAATTCCAGCTTACCACATTCATGCCAGTGAAGCCACAGGGCAAAACCACTCGGGTCCAGGCTAGTCATTGAAAAAAGGTCTAAAATCCCGAAGTAGAGATGTCATTCCGTCCGCTTTCAGTCTTCTGAAGTACCCGGCATTGATGTTACCCCAGGCAGGGACGCTGAATGAATTTGTGAATAATGACCTGGATAAAAAATTCTTAAGACAACATAAAGAAATAATGAAAGGACTTAAAGACTCTTAGCCTGATTTTTAAAGAATTGTTGGATGTGCATTTATAGCCTCATGGTGGTGTTTTATAAATTCCTCTTGGTTGATGTATTTGGTAGACACCTTGATCTATGGGTTACCTGACAGTGTGTATGTGGTCACCATACATAGAAATGGACACAGTCGGGGGCTGGAGGCACCTACCATTGGCACGGTCAACTCCAGCCACATTCTCTGTACCTCGTGATGTGGGTGATGTGAGTGTTATCCCCAAATGTACCCGTTATTGTAGCGCTATAGATAATAATCCACATGTATTGTCAGTGGAAGTCACAGAGGAGGCATTATTATATCTAATACAGATGTGGGATACGGTGCAGAGTCAACAGACTAAATGGATGACTATTCATAGAGTACAAGGCTAAACTAATATTATACAGAATATTACTAACTACAACACGCTATGGTATTAGTCTACATCACTGCGACACAAGGAGGGATGGGTCACATTATAGGCCCAACTTGTCACTATATAGAACCTGATGGCAATCTTCAGATCAAGGCGGGTGTGGAGAAGGTTAAGGAACTGCGGGAAAATAGGTATAAAGGTTGGCTTATGGGAATATTACAGACATTATTACATATCGTGCACTTTGGTTTATTTGGTTATTAAATTTTTTATTTGGTTTATAAATGTTCTTATGAAAAAGTGCAAATGTGAGATAGAAAGAACAGTCTAAGGATAGAAGCCCAGAGAAGATGGCCACGATGAGGCTTATCCTAGGAGCATGAACTACTAAGACAAGTGATACATATACAGTGCCTTGCGAAAGTATTCGGCCCCCTTGATCTTTTCGAACTTTTGCCACCTTTCAGGCTTCAAACATAAAGATATAAAATTTTAATTTTTTGGTGAAGAATCAACGACAAGTGGGACACAATTGTGAAGTGGAACGAAATTTATTGGTTATTTTAAACTTTTGTAAAAAATAAAAAACTGAAAAGTGGGGGTGCCAAATTATTCGGCCCCTTTACTTTCAGTGCAGCAAACTCGCTCCAGAAGTTCAGTGAGGATCTCTGAATGATCCAATGTTGTCCTAAATGACTGATGATGATAAATATAATCCACCTGTGTGTAATCAAGTCTCCGTATAAATGCACCTGCTCTGTGATAGTCTCAGGGTTCTGTTTAAAGCGCAGAGAGAATCATGAAGACCAAGGAACACACCAGGCAGGATTTGGATACAAAAAGATTTCCCAAACTTTAAACATCCAAAGGAGCACTGTGCAAGCGATCATATTGAAATATAAGGCGTATCAGACCACTGCAAATCTACCAAGACCCGGCTGTCCCTCTAAACTTTCATCTCAAACAAGGAGAAGACTGATCAGAGATGCAGCCAAGAGGCCCATGATCACTCTGGATGAACTGCAGAGATCTACAGCTGAGGTGGGAGAGTCTGTCCATAGGACAACAATCAGTCATACACTGCACAAATCTGGCCTTTATGGAAGAGTGGCAAAAAGAAAGCCATTTCTCAAAGATATCCATAAAAAGTCTTGTTTAAAGTTTGCCACAAGCCACCTGGGAGACACACCATCCCCACTGTCACACATGGTGGGGGCAGCATCATGGTTTGGGCCTGCTTTTCTTCAGCAGGGACAGGGAAGATGGTTAAAATTGATGGGAAGATGGATGGAGCCAAATACAGGACCATTCTGGAAGAAAACCTGTTGGAGTCTGCAAAAGACCTGAGACTGGGACGGAGATTTATCTTCCAACAAGACAATGATCCCAAACATAAAGCCAAATTTACAATGGAATGGTTCACAAATAAACGTATCCAGGTGTTAGAATGGCCAAGTCAAAGTCCAAAGTTCAAGGGGGCCGAATACTTTCGCAAGGCACTGTACATACATAGTCACTAAAGTTTAACCCAATATTACGTGTGTAAATGGTATAACATACAGTGCCTTGCGAAAGTATTCGGCCCCCTTGAACTTTTCAACCTTTTGCCACATTTCAGGCTTCAAACATAAGGATATAAAATTTTAATTTTTTGGTGAAGAATCAACAACAAGTGGGACACAGTCGTGAAGTGGAACGAAATTTATTGGATATTTTAAACTTTTGTAAAAAATAAAAAACTGAAAAGTGGGGTGTGCTAAATTATTTGGCCCCCTTAAGTTAATACTTTGTAGTGCCACCTTTTGCTGCGATTATAGCTGCAAGTGGCTTGGGGTATGTCTCTATCAGTTTTGCACATGGAGAGACTGAAATTCTTGCCCATTCTTCCTTGGAAAACAGCTGGAGCTCAGTGAGGTTGGATGGAGAGCGTTTGTGAACAGCAGTTTTCAGCTCTTTCCACAGATTCTCGATTGGATTCAGGTCTGGACTTTGACTTGGCCATTCTAACACCTGGATACGTTTATTTGGGAACAATTCCATTGTAGATTTTGCTTTATGTTTGGGATCATTGTCTTGTTGGAAGATAAATCTCCATCCCAGTCTCAGGTCTTTTGCAGACTCCAACAGGTTTTCTTCCAGAATGGTCCTGTATTTGGCTCCATCCATCTTCCCATCAATTTTAACCATCTTCCCTCTCCCTGCTGAAGAAAAGCAGGCCCAAACCATGATGCTGCCACCACCATGTGTGACAGTGGGGATGGTGTTTTCAGGGTGATGAGCTGTGTTGCTTTTACGCCAAACATATCGTTTTGCATTGTGGCCAAAAAGTTCGATTTTGGTTTCCTCTGAGCAGAGCACCTTCTCCCACATGTTTGGTGTCTCCCAGGTGGCTTTTTATGGATATCTTTGAGAAATGGCTTTCTTCTTGCCACTCTTCCATAAAGGCCAGATTTGTGCAGTGTACGACTGATTGTTGTCCTATGGACAGACTCTCCCACCTCAGCTGTAGATCTCTGCAGTTCATCCAGAGTGATCATGGGCCTCTTGGCTGCATCTCTGATCAGTCTTCTCCTTGTTTGAGATGAAAGTTTAGAGGGACGGCCGGGTCTTGGTAGATTTGCAGTGGTCTCATACTTCTTCCATTTCAATATGATCGCTTGCACAGTGCTCCTTGGGATGTTTAAAGTTTGGGAAATCTTTTTGTATCCAAATCCGGCTTTAAACTTCTCCACAACAGTATCACGGACCTGCCTGGTGTGTTCCTTGGTCTTCATGATGCTCTCTGCGCTTTAAACAGAACCCTGAGCCTATCACAGAGCAGGTGCATTTATACGGAGACTTGATTACACACAGGTGGATTATATTTATCATCATCAGTCATTTAGGACAACATTGGATCATTCAGAGATCCTCACTGAACTTCTGGAGTGAGTTTGCTGCACTGAAAGTAAAGGGGCCGAATAATATTGCACGCCCCACTTTTCAGTCTTTTATTTTTTACAAAAGTTTAAAATAACCAATAAATTTCGTTCCACGTCACAATTGTGTCCCACTTGTTGTTGATTCTTCATCAAAAAATTAAAATTTTATATCTTTATGTTTGAAGCCTGAAATGTGGCAAAAGGTTGAAAAGTTCAAGGGGGCCGAATACTTTCGCAAGGCACTGTAGCTGTTGTGTTGTCTTATCTGTAAAACAATATAAAAGACTGGACCCTGTTACATAACCTGGGACATTTCTACATACATGAGACATACATTATATACATACATGTATATATCTGTATAATAACTTCAAGACCCTTACACAGACTTCAGAAAGTTAAATAAAATATAATAAAATCTAGTAATACTCCCACAATAAATAATAAGATAAATCCATCTTTATTTCAAATATTTCACAATTAAAAAAACATTTATTGCCTGCCCATGTATAAAATTATTCAGTAAATGATATATACCAAAAATGAAACCAATAAAAACTTTAACTGATCCCACAAAAAGGTCCTTATATGTCAGCAGAGAAATGAAAAACTTATGGGACTTAGAAAGTGGAAAAACTATCAGATTTGGTATTGTCCTATTCCTACTGACCCACAGAATAATGTTTACAGCAGTAAAAAAAAAAAAAGTTAATAGCTAATGAAAAAAGGGCATGTCCCCTGAAGTGGTGGGATTGGATAATACAATTAGCCCCACAGAAAAGGGCATACATATATAAATCTCAGATCAGTAGAGGGGATCAGGGATTCCCAGACCAGTGATACTACGTATGACATGGCCTGTTTACATCTCAGCCCTATATTTTACTGATGGGGGATATATACATATTTTACCATCCCCACTATTGACCAGGCCCTATCTCTTTCAGACTCCAGGGGGTGCTATGTACTACCTGTGAATGTTTATCTGAGGTCACATTCAGGGACAGTTTTAGACAAACTTTGGCCCTGGGCAAAATTAAAAGCGGGGCCCCAAATGCTGATATACGAACAACACCATCATATGTCCAGCATAAGCCCCTTTAATGTCCCCAAAACAGTAACAACCACCCCTTATGCCCACACACAATTCAAATAACTACCTTTGTACTGCCTAATAGATTTTTGCACCCCCTCATCAGTTATTATAGCGCCTCCTTATTAATAACAGTCCCTGCTTATAAACAGTGCCCCATATCAGTAATAACGCCCCTCATAAATAATAGTTCACCTTATAAATAATAGTCCACATTATCAATATTAGCCCTCTTAACAATAATACCCTCTTATAAATAGCCCCTTTAACCATACCCTACTTATAAAGTTTCCCTCTTATAAATAAGAGACCACATTATAATCGTCGCCCATATAATGTCCCTCTTATTATAGGCCTATTATAAATAGTTCTTCCCTTACAAATAATAGCCCGCCTTATATATAATTTCCTCTTATAATAGCCCCCTTATACATAGTTCCTCTCTTCTACATAATAGCCCTCTTTATAACAATCCACCCTGTTCCTCCCCTATAATAGCCCCTTATATAGAAGAGTCTCCGCCTTATGAATAACAGTTCCCAGTTTACATACAGCGGCATTTCAATAAATTAGAATATCTGTGAAACGTTTATTTCTGTCAGTAATTCCATTAATAAAGTGACCTCCTATATTTTCTAGATTCTTTACACACAGAGTCTTCTATTCCAAGTGTTTTATTTCTGTAAATGTATTGTATGGCCAGTTTTCCTTCTGGGTGAGGGGTGGCTAGGACTGGGGTAGATGAGAGATCTCTTTTCAGAGTTGAAAAGGCCTCTTCCTGTGTCTCTGACCAGTCCTTCAGAGAAGGCTGTTCCCCTCTAAGAAGTTCATAGAGTGGTTTTGCTTTGACGGCAAAATCCTCTATGAACTCCCTCATGAAGTTGGCTACTCCTAGGAACTTGCGTAAGTTCTGTAGAGAGTCTGGCCTGGGTATCTTCACCATGGCTTCCATACGGGCAGCCAGCATGCCCTTGGCTCCATATGAAATCTGGACACCAAGGAAGGTGACTTCTGTCCTAGCCAAGTTTGCCTTATGAGGGCTCAGCTTGAGTCCAGCCTGGGCCAGGAGTCCCAACAGTTCCTTCAACAGAACCAGATGGTCTTCCATGGTTTCTGTGTGAAGGAGAAGGTCGTCTACATATTGCAGCAGACATTCTGGCCGTGAGAACACACTTAATACAGCCGCTAATGCCTGGTGAAAATATGTAGGACTACTGTGAAACCCCTGGGGCAGTACACAGAACATATACTGCTTGTTACCCACTGTGAAGGCGAACTTGTACCTGCAGCTCTCTGTCAGTTCGATGGAAAAGAATCCATTGGCGACATCGATGGTTGAGAATATACGACTTTTGCCGCTTACCCTTGCCATTATGTCGGGAGTCTGTGCGACCACAGGTGCAGACATGGGGGTGTACTTATTAAGGATGCGAAGGTCTATTGTAAGCCTCCATGTAGTTTCAACACCTGCACCCTTCTTTTTCACAGGAAATAAAGGATTATTGCACTTTGAATTACCTTCTATGACCACACCCCTTACTTCCAGGTCTTGGACTGTCTCTAGAATTGATTGTGTTGCCTCAGGCGGAAAGCGGTATTGACGCTGAGGTGGAGGGTCTGGCCCTTGTATGTCCACCTGAACGCCAACCATTCTTCCACAATCATTTTTGCTTTGAGCCCACAAGTCTGGATATTCGAACACAATAGGTTCAAGGTCTATGTTGTGTGAGACCTCTGGCCATTTGTGTTCCAGCACATTGGAAGAATTCTCAATTGCTGGTAGGGGTGGTTCCAGACATTGGTGCTGTATGTCATACACCTTTGATTGTCTTGGACCCCTCCAAACAATACAGTTTGCCAAATCGATTATCCATCCATTTTGTGTCATTACATCGGTACCGATGATGTTATCAGTACCAGGGTAATACCACATTGGGATCTTCAAGGTCCTATTTCTGTCAAGCTCAACTAGAACTTCATCTATCCTGTGGGCTCTCACCCCCCCCCTTGTTGGTGATCAAATCCGATCACCATACACTGAGGGCTGTTGGGGTGTAGATCATGTTTGACATTGGTAATAGAAATTTCTGCTCCAGTGTCGAGCATGATCTCCTGTAAGGTGGGTTTGAATTTTGTCAGGATTTCTGGAGTAACATCCCAATGTCCTGTTGCCAGTTTCATGAGTATTGAAAGGCGTTCTTCCTCATCATAAAATAGGCCATTCTTGGGACTTGTTCTCTCTGTTGCCTCATACCTTTGGTTGAGGTGTGTAGGCAACCACAATTTAAATAGCTCCATACGATATTCTGGAGGCACAGAATATTTCCTGCAATGTCCTTCAAACATATCACAGGCTGTAAATGGATCTGTATTAGGGTCATACTTAGGGATCTCTTTGCAGATCCGTAACAGGAAATTTATCTTTTCCATGTTGTTATGGCTAGGATAAAATTCCACTGACCTTTCAGAACGTGTAGGTAGGTTGGAAGCCATATGTACAGTTTCCCATCCACTACTTAGTCCCCAATTTGTGTCCTGTCCATGGAGACGTCCGCTGTCTCTCCTCTCCAAAGGTGTTGGAGAGAATTGTAGTGCACGCTCCACTGGAGTCCTAGTATCACAAAATGGACTATTGGATCTCTGATTCGCAGGAGCCGTGGGTCTGATCGCCCCAGTCCCCTCCTGTGCCATTCCTGAGACACAAATCTGTTTAGTTGGCAAGGGTACCGTGCTGTTAGTACTAGGCCGTGACAAGTCAGAGATGATCTGCTGCAAATTCGCAATGATTTGCGACTTTGCCGCTTGATCCTCTCTTAGTGTCACTAACATTGCTTCTGTGGAAGTAATTTTACTTCTAAACTGATTGTTCTCAGTGTATAATCGAAGGAGTTCTTTGTCCATGTCAGAATAATAATTCTCTTTGTCAGAGAGTTTGGATTCCAACACACAAATCTCCTTTCCTCTCTCAATTATACAAAGTGCCTCATCTTTCAATTGAGTTTCTAACATGTGAATCTGCTTGACATTGTCTACACAACAATGACAGTGGGAGTTTGCATTGTTAGCTCGCTTCACTGTCCCTTTCATGTTTGCTAGGATCTCAGCATGCTCTGGCTTCCAAATGGTATCCTCAAAGGTATACACTAGTTTTGCTAGCATTTGTAGCCTTTTGGAAGTTTTGTTAAAAACTGTCCGTTTACTAATGCAGTTTTTATCATGAGCATAGGCCTGATCCAGCAAAGCAGACCACAACATTTCTCCTGATTTATAGGTTGTGGGTGGTACTGGGTTGAATGTACTGTGTTTAGCTAGGTGTTTTAATGTTGAGAAATCCATACTTACTTTTCCTGCTGTCATCTTGGTCACCGTTGTTCTTCTACTTGTCCTTTGCTGCTTGAAAAAGTATCCTTTTCGTACCGGAAAGCCTTTTCCCGACCAGCTGGACTTCTCCTGAAGAACCTTGACTTTGATATTACAGAGGCACAAATGGATTTCTCAGTCCCCCATCGAGTTGCTTGTAGAGGAAACAGACAATTGTTAATACCTTCAGATAAATACAAATAAACAATAGGTTCACTGTTATTAATTATTTTAAGTGAAGCTTTAAGCAAAATGGGTTAGCCGTGCAAACTTCAATCTGGGCATACAGTGTAACGCAACACTTCACTGTGTACCAATGTTACCTGTCCACATCCCTCCACTTGATAGTTCACGGTATAACACAGTTTTGCCAGAAGACAACACACAAAAATATTAAAACAGTATGGGCCGGCTCGCCATTATGTTAAGGGGGGAATCTTAATAATTAATATTCATCACTTCTGACTTGCTTCACCATTATGTTAGAGAGATCTGGGTGTTACTACTAATTATATTCACCAATTTCCCTCCTTTCTCCTTAGGTATATCTACTTATCTGTTTCCTTGACTGGTTTGCATGTACGATAATTTACCCCACAATATTAATCATAAAATACGTTTATTATTAATATGATGGAACTAGGTTATAGAATAATACAAAACAGTATTAACACAGTGCAATACAATAAGTACAGAACCCAATTAAAAACCTACAGATATCGCTACATACACACACACATACACACACACATACAACCCCTGGACAATTTACTAACTGACCCTTTCTGTAAGGAACACAGCAGTATACAGATTAATAAAGGGTGACAGATAGATAGATAGATAGATAGATAGATAGATAATGGGTGGCTAGATGGATAGGTAGATAGATAGATAGATAATGGGTGGATAGATGGATAGGTAGATAGATAGATAGATAATGGGTGGATAGATGGATAGGTAGATAGAGAGAGAAAGTTATACTTAAGCCTTATTATGCTCTGGTGGTATATGGAGCTTGTCTAGTTGAAGCTGGTCAGTTCATCTCCCAAGGGGGTTGGTGAAGAGAGAGAGAAAGGGAGAGCTTTTGGCCCATCATATATATGGCCCACAACTCCGCCCACCTAGATGTTGTCACTCCAATCAGGCTCTTGGTATTGTAATATAAGTTTAGATGCAATACTTCTTATGAGTCTTGGGATGGCGCTCTAACACTTAAAATTGATCCTTGGCCTAGGGGTAATGACCTACCTCCCCCATCTGACTCCTTGTTCAGTGGCTTATCTCTGGGTCTGATTAACATCACTATGGAGGTCTCATTAGCATATTCCATCTCATTATGTTAAACAAAAGCCTTCCTGGCCCATGCTTGATGTCTGTTAGAAAACAGGTTTTGTAGCATGCAGACACTTATGTTCAGAAGTTCTGAATGGAATGATTGAGATAATAGATAAATATATATATATTAATGTTTGTGGTAAGCACTTCCCTTTACAGGATTCCATTGGGTTCATTGGACTCCTTCAATGATCATCTTTTTTATATATAAATTGAATGATCAAAATGGGTTGTGTGGGGAGTTTTTATTTCAATATTTTTTTCTTATGTTTGTGTGTTTATTAATACTTTATTATTGTCATAGTAACGGCCACTAACCGATTGACAACATCCATTACTGAGGTGGATCTTAGTGTTAGTATGAAAAGGTTAACACTAACCCCCAATTATTTCTCTGCTACCCACTGCCATCAGAATGCCAGATAGAGCTAGGTACTTGCCAGTACCTGGCCATCTAAAGTAAGGGGAGAGCATTGGGGTAGATGCAGACTGGTACTATGAGGCTGTGAAGGGCCAAAAACTACAGACCTTCCCGCCCTAGTATTGCCAGGCTGTTGCTGCTTGTTGTATATAGCTGGTTCTAAAAATTTTTCGAGGATCTCATGACATTTTAAACTAAATAAATAAATTTTAAAAAAAAACTTAGTCTACCCTATTTTTTCAAATCATCCAGATACAGTAAACAGTAGCCTAACATTACCAGGGTAGGAAGGGCCACAGTTTTTGGCTCTTCTCCAATAATACCAACCTGTGGCCTCCCAATACCTGACCATTGCTTTAGATGGCTGGGTATTGGTTGATACCTAGCTCTTCCCAGCACCCTTGATGAAATAAATTGGGGAGTTAGCGTTAGCATTTTAGCCCACCCCACCTTAACAATGGATGCTATCATAAATAATAAAGTGTTCAAAAAAAAAAAAAAAAAAACAGAAAAAATATTTTTTTTTTATTGAAATAAAAACTCCCCCATACAAGCTTCTTTTAAACAATTTAATTAAAAAAATGTGGGAAAAAGATGATCATTGAAGAAGTCCAACATATTTGACAGAATCCATACAATGCAGAAAAACTTTCTCACCTACATCTTTTGTGGCAAATGAATAGAAACTAGAGATCAATGAACTCTGGTTTCTATTCTGGCACAGGTATCCTGGAGATGAGACAGAAGTCCAGTGTGCCAGAATGAGCTAGTGCAGGGACTCCTAAAGCTACATTGACGAGCAAAAGGGTAACAGTGTTTTGAACTTGTGACTTTCAGGTTCCAGATCTCACCATCCACTACAGCTTGGAATGTGAGCCTACCATCATTTTATAAACAATCATCTTGGCTATCTTATACATAAATGTGACTAGCAACTATTTAGCATATGGTCAGTTCTGCAAATTCTTGTCATGTAACTGCATTGTTATTGTTTTGCTCCTGGTGGTGGAAAAATCTTTTTCTTTTATACTACAAATTACAACCTGTTCTCACATTCCCCGATAGCTCAGGGTGTTATTAGGTGGATTCCCAATTGAAAGGTAGGTCACTGGTTCAAATCAAGGATCAGCGATGATGAAGGCTTCCCAAGAAAAGAGAAACAGCATCATCCAGCTCATCGATAGCAGTCTCTTGGCCAAGAAAATTGCCAAACTGCATCATGTGAGTGCCATCACAGTTGGAAGAATAAGAAATGAAGTCCGTCCATCCATTCAAAAATCAAGAGGTGGACGTCCAGGCAAAATATCAAAGTCAACAAGTCGGCTCATCACAAGGTCTATCAGTTCTGGTGTACTTTGTAATAGTGAGATCACAGACCTCCATGCAAGCACCATGCAATGTGCATTACACAAGTCTGGAATGGTGACCCAAAAAAAGGTGAAGAAGCCTCGACTTCAATATCACCATAAGAAGCGTCAGCTTGATTTTCCAAAAACAGTATGAAAAGTGAACAGTAGAAGATTGGAAATAGGTTATTTGGAGTGATGAGACAAAAGTCAATAGACTGGGCTCTGATGGGTGCAAATGGGTATTGAATATACAAGGCAAAAGGGGGCTAACAGATAAAGAAATTGAAGGAACTGTCAAGTTTGGTGAAGAAAGTTTGATGATATAGGGTTGTTTCACAGCCAGAGGCATTGGATACTTGACCAGGATCAATGGTGGTCTCAATGCTGATCTATACATGAGTATCCTATAAGATGAGTTAGTTCATACACTTGAGTACTATGGATATTAAAAGAACAACATAGTGTTCCAGGAGGACAATAACCCAAAGCATACATCGAGATTAGCAAAGAAATGGTTGAATGACAATGAAGTAAAAGGTGCTGGATTGGTCCTCACAGTCCCCAGACCTCAACGCAATCATACAATTTTGGGTAGAGTTGAAGAAAAAGTTGTATTGGTACCAGCATGCACTAACATTGGGAACATGTAGAAGAGATCTGGGATCAGATTTCGGTCGAGACATGCTTAAATCTGATCAAGAGCATGCCCAGAAGGATTAGGCAGTGTTGAAAACCAAAGGTGGATTTACAAAATAATAAAAATTTAAATTTAGATTTTTAGGAGCAAGACAGTAACAATGCAGTTACATGACAAGGATCTGCATAACTAGGGGGCCTAGCCTAACCACGCACTGTAATGGAAGCAGATTTCTAGAGCTTCACTGCTGTCAGTCTGCTTATCACTTAATTGCATTGCATGACTCAAACTTGGTCAAGACCAACAGGGACAGAGGGCCTAATACTCCAGACACCCCCAGACCCAATAAACATCAGGGAGATCTTCAGAAATTTCTTAGAAAAAAGAATTCTCATTTACCATCCGGCTCGCTCAAGATGGAGTCTGAACCCTGCCACGGTTTAGACACAGGAGAGGACTCTGATGCAGAGAGAACTGCTGAATATGATTGTGCAGGCATTGGCAACTGGCATCAACCCAGTTCTATCGCAACTCGTAGACATAAAGTCTGAAATTCAAAATGTCGGCCTCAGAGTCTCGAGTCTTGAGACTGCTTATACAGCAGTAAAATCTCACTATGCAGCTGTGACCTCGCAGCTCGCTCTCCACATGGACTTCATAGATCGTTCACTCACCCTAATCGAGGAGAATCGTAGTCGTCGAAAAAACATTTGAATCAAGAAGAGTCCTGCTTGCCTGAGAACTTGACCAAGATGTTGTTTCAACTTTTCGCAGATCTACTAGGCCCAGACCGTGCAGCTATAATAATCATTGAGCGCATCCATAAGGCTCTCCGCCTGAAACCACAACAGGGGGTGCCACCACAAGATATCATACGTAGAGTTCTCTCATAACCAGATGCTGCAGCCATCCTTGCTGCTACGAGAAATCGCCCCTCTATAATTTTAGGTGAGGATGAGATCTCCATCAAGACGTTGCCCTGTCAATACTGGCATAAAGGAGAATCCTTTGCCCGCTGCTGGAGGTCCTCAGGCCCAAAGTCATTAAGTACGCCTGGCTTTACTGTTTGGATTAGTAGTATCCTGTAATGGAAAGAGGCTTACCACCCACTCCCCGCAAGACCTATCTGCCTTATGGAGATAGCTCGATATGGAGCCCCTGGACATCACCTCGTAGTTGCCCATGCCGAGCTTACTGAAGTTCCCAGCTCTTCATGACCCAGCTCTAAGTCCACCGGTACCTAGACACAAGTCGCTGAGAGGGAAAAAGTTCTGCCTAATCTGACATAGACTTGTGGTGTTATGCCATGAGTTACTGACTGCTAGGGTACCTACAGTATGTTACTTTGATAACACTACAGCTCGTTTAGTACTAGGGTTTTACTGAATTTCTCTGTTCTCTAGTTCTCTCTTCACTAGGTCTTTAGGTCAATATTGAGTACCCTATGTCTCACTGTATTTTACATGTCCCTTGGGATCGCTTGGGTAGCAATTCTTTTTTTTGGTGTTGTATTGGTGAAGGGCTCCTGTAATGCAGCTCTATTGTTGATATACTGTTGGGGCTTCCTTAGCCCTCATGCTGCTACCCCTGGGATCGCAATGTTTGTGCACTATGTTTCTTCCGTGCTCTTCATGATTAATATTGTTTCTTTTTTAGCCGATTTCTGAGAGGTGAGGGGTGACTTATATCCACTCAGCCACTTCTTCATTCCCCACTCACTTGTTTCTCCACAAAGTGGTGCTTTATTATCTAACCAGTGCTTTCTTCCACCCTGTTAGGGGAGTTCACAGTCCTCTGTGCAACCTCGGATAGTGGAAGAGTGAAGAATCAGGCGATACCTTTTAGAGGCTAACTGAGTATATTTGATAGTAAGCTTTTGAGAGTCTAGCTCTCATGGTGGTATACAAGAAACTGAAAAGTCACAGACTTTTTATACACACAAGACATAGACCTTCAAAGGATCTTAGCATAACCAAATGCAATATAAGTAGGGAAGTTATTTACAACAGGTCAAGAAATAAACAGTCTGGAAAACTTGTGAAGTGTGACGGAGGGATCAGTAATTCTTGCTGTTATCTGTTTGCTATCAGGTGGTGATTTGTGACCCTCACAGTTCATACATAGTGTGACATGAAACTGGCAGTTTTTGAAAAAAAAAATAAAATCATAGTGGAGCCGCCCCATTACCCCTCGCGTTTGTACTGTATTTTATCCGACTGCCACCAATGTTATATCTTTATGGTATACAGCAAGGGAAGGGATGGAAGAGACAGGCACTGTCCGATAATTCAGATGTATTTCCTGCAACACAAATTAACATCGCAGGTCGATGGTGCGGACACAATTTGCCTGTAATGTAATAATTGTTACATATGTATCTATATGATATCTGGTCATCTATACACTAGACAATCCTACAAATCTATCATTTCTTATTAGGTGATACTCTGGTGGAGCAAATCCTACTGGATGAAGATGGACACCAACTAACCCCAGAACTGACAGGTAAGTGCACATTATATAAACTTATTTTAGACCCAGTAGTCACAATCTACATGGAGAAACCAATAGAACTAGAAAAAATGGATAAAGAAGGTCGACAGCGAGATGTTCTGGTCAGTAAGGCATCCAGCACACGTGCTGTTCTGTGCTTAAACCCGTAAGGACACAGACTAAAAAACGCTGCATTTTACAGTATCTGCAAAATGGATGAGATTCTGGCTAATCCTATCTGCACATTGCAGAAAAAACTCTGCAGTGGAAAAGCTGCGTTTTCCAAAATATCTACCAAAACTCTGGCATTTTCCGTATAGGTATAATAGGAGCAGAAAGTGTAGAACACTCTTAGGACTCCTAATAACCTATGTATAAAACATAGTGTAGAATACTCTTAGGACTCCTAGGAACCTATCTATAAAACATAGTGTAGAATACTCTTAGGACTCCTAGGAACCTATCTATAAAACAGTGTAGAACACTCTTAGGGATCCTAGGTAACTATCTATAAAACATAGTGCAGAATACTCTTAGGGCTCCTAGGAACCTATCTATCCCATTTATAGCTCTCTAAGGCAAACACAGCCGAAGTTATGCCAAAGTGAATGTGACATGTATGTCTATGGAAAAACAGATGGTAAACAGAGGAAAGAAACTCGGCGTTTAACCATAATCTGTGCTGACACTCACTTTTACGCATTTTAACATTTAACATTAGCTCCAAAAATTATCACTTTTTAGGTGGAAGAGTGTTTGCCTGTGGTTTTTTAGACATGCATGGCTGTTATATTGCAAAAAGCAATGGTGTTGTAGAATAATTAGCCCATTTTGATAACGTGTAAGTGATACAGGATAGTTATTTGTGGCTATGAGCCTAGTTAAAAAGTGATAAACAATTGGCCTTTTAAATAAAAAAAAAAAAAAACAAAAAAAAAAAAACAACAACAAAAAAAAACTAAGAAAAAGCACACACATCAAAATTATCCTTTTATGGAGGCAGAATTGCAGACAAACATTGTGTTTGTATTAACAGAAGCAATGATGGGGTTGTTTGGTGCTATTTTCTTCTTATGCCAACAGAGTGGCAGCAACAACTATATAATTTGAAGACTAAATTGTGGACACTGTTGGTGTGCCTGCCACTTGAAAGTGAAGTGATAAAGAATTGACTTTTTAAAAAAGCAACCAAAAATGGTCCCTTTATGGGAGCAGATACAGCACCAATGAGTGACAATTACAAGATATGAAGAAAATTTGTGACACACTGTCATGTGCTTGGCCTGCCAGCTGAAAAAACTAGAATATACTATGAAATGGAAAAGATTTTAATGATCATGAGAACAGCACTTGGGAGCCAGAAAAGAACGTGGATTATTCTCCTGTTTATCCCTATATCCGTTGGAAAAAAAGGAGGAGTAGCACTCCAAAAAATGAGGTAAAGAATCCGTGCTTACCAAAAAAAACGGAAACTTTATTGAACTCAATTCACACAACGCGTTTCAGGGACTCAATTTTCCTTTTTTTTGGTAAGCGCGGATTCTTTACCTCATTTATTGCAGTGCTACTCCTCCTTTTTTCAACGGATTTCACAACCGCCTGGATCCACGATATCCCGATGCCCAGAGGTTCTGCAGCTTCCAAATACCTATACGTCTGAATAGTAGTTGTGACTTCAAACAACTAACCAAGATGAGAGCCAAACCACAACATTAAACGATCCTCCATATACTTCCACATTTTTTGCCAACCAAGTAACTGAGGTGTACCCGTAACCTTATCAGGTGAGGGCAAGCCCCTGCCACTTGGAGGCAATTGCACTTATCATTACGTAGACTGATCATCACTGGTTGTGTGCAAACTCTCTACCTGTCACACGTGGGTACATCTAGACCACCACTCTACCAAGTCAACTGTGTGAGTATATGCCACGTTTCATTTCCTCCACTTTGAGCACAACTCACTTTCATTTTAAACAGTATCACGCTATGTGCCGCTCGGCGTAATTTTTTTTTTTTTCTTTTCTCTGAAGTGTTTATCCCTGAATGGGACCAAATGCCACATCAAAATTGTGTTTACAGAATTCCAAGGAAAATTAGTGGCACACCGTCAATGTGACGACATAAAGAATTGAGTGTAGAAAAAAGTCACCAAAAATATCCCTTTATGGGCAGCACCAAGTAGTGACAGTGTACAGAATTTCAAGAAAAATTTGGGGCACACGGCCAGTATACCTTACTCGCCAGCTGATAAAGCTGTACTATCTTCCATAAGTGATCATAAGGTAGAAGTTGTTGTTCTTCTTCCTCTTGCAGTTATCCACACCATTGTGTGTATGGTTTTCTGCATTCAGTTACCATTCACCATATACTACTGCTCAAACTGACACTCCAGCATGTACGAAACTGACACTCAATGTGCACTACACCTTACAGCCATGACATGAGGGAAGGGGAAAGGTAAGCAATGGCTTGCCCTGGTGAAGTTGGGGGTGAGAAATTGTCCAGTATGGAGCAACTGGAGATGGTGGATCGGTTCTGCCTGGTGATGAAACTGTATATCACTACCCAAAAGAAAAAAAAATGGTCAAGAAAAAAACCTACTCAGTGTATGCACCTAACCTGACTGGCTCAAAAGCATGCAAGTAACCCCAAAATTTAACAAAAATTTACTATGGACAGCAAATGTCTATACCTTTACCCAGGGCCGGTTTTAGACAAAGTGGGGCCCTGGACAAGTTTACAAGTGGAGCCCTAAATTCTAAGACATACCCAGTGGCGGAACTACCGTCATAGCAGCTGCTATGGAGCCCGTGACCATAGAGGGCCTGGGGGCCGCTGCTGCTTTTGTTTTTTTTAATAAGCCATTAACTGCTGGAGTTACTCCAACAGGAAACGGGTCCCTTTACGTCCCATATTACGTCACTGACACTGAACAGCGTCAGGACTTCGCTGACAGGGATGTGATATGGATGCACGGGCACTGGGATCAGTCAGTACGGCTGTGGTACTTGGTATTTGTTGGGCGTACATCGCAAGGTCTGTCTTGTGAGGTTTGCCTGGCAGTTATTCTCTGACAAACTGCTATTATTATACTCTGGGGTCTTTTCTGAACCCAGAGTATAATGTTCAGATGCTTGGGGGAGGTGAAAAAAAAAAACAGTCTTACTTACTTCTCCTGTGTTCCAACGCGAATTCCTGCTGCCTTCGGCCCTCTTCAATGATATCACAGATGGCATATGGGTCCGGCTGGTGTCACTGATGCATAAATGATGCCAACGTAACCCACATTTGTTGAAGAGGGTCAAAGACAGCAGAAACGAGGACTGTGTTTTTTTTGTTTGTTTGTTTGTTTGTTTTCACCTCCCCTGGGCCTCCGAACATCATACTCTGGGTTCCCGAAGAGACCCCAGAGTATATTAATAATTCATAGGTCATAATCCTCAAAAGTTTTGGGGTTCTGCCGAACCCAAAATTTTTGTAACATTTGCACCAAACACCATAGGGGACATAATAGTGTGTGCAGGGGCCACTGTGGGACATTATACTGTGTGAAGAGGCTGCTATGGGACATTACACCTTGTGAAAGGGCCACTATGGTACATTATATATTCATATAGATATATATCAGTGAATTATGTCAGTGGGTATATAGATGAGACATTTGAGGAAAGGATATGATGGGTTAGAAGATGGTCATGTAGTCCTCCATATGTTGCAGCCATGTATAACTAAGACTAAGTTCACAACTGCACCGGAGTATCCAGAAACTACTGAAAATCGGCGAAGACAAAAGTCCTGCATGGAGATATTTTCTTTCTGCCAATTTCAAGAGGATATTTCCCGTTCTCTGGCACCCATGGTTTTATATACTACTGGAAAGCTGACAGGGCGTTGAATATGTTGAGTACGTGCTCAGGTGCTGGAGATATTGGTGCAGTTAGTTTCTGCACAGAAACAGTGGGGAAAAAAGTATTTAGTCAGCCACCAATTGTGCAAGTTCTCCCACTTATAAAGATGAGGCCGGCCTGTAATTGTCATCATAGGTAGACCTCAACTATTAGAGACAAAATGAGAAAACAAATCCAGGAAATCACATTGTCTGATTTTTAAAGAATCTATTTGCAAATTATGGTGGAAAATAAGTATTTGGTCACCTACAAACAAGCAAGACCTGTAACTTCTTCTTTAAGAGGCTCCTCTGTCCTCCACTCATTACCTGTTGTAATGGCTCCTGTGTGACATTGTTATCAGTATAAAAGACTCCTGTCCACAACCTCAAACAGTCACACTCCAAACTCCACTATGGTGAAGACCAAAGAGCTGTGGAAGGACCAGAAACAAAATGGTAGCCCTGCACCAGGCTGGGAAGACTGAATCTGCAATAGGCAAGCAGCTTGGTATGAAGAAATCACCTGTGGGAGCAATAATTAGAAAATGGAAGACATACAAGACCACTGATAATCTCCCTCCATCAGGGGCTCCACGCAAGATCTCACCCCGTGGGGTCAAAATGATCACAAGAACGGTGAGCAAAAATCCCAGAACCACACGGGGAGACCTAGTGACTAACCTGCGGAAAGCAGGCACTAACGTAACAAAGGCTACCGTCAGTAACACACTACGCCGCCAGGGACTCAGATCCTGCAGTGCCAGACGTGTCCCCCTGCTTAAGCCAGTACATATCTGGGCCCATCTGAAGTTTGCTACAGAGCATTTGGATGTTCCAGAAGAGTATTGGGAGAATGTCATATGGTCAGATGAAACCAAAGTAGAACTGTTTGGTAGAAACACAACTCGTGGTGTTTGGAGGAGAGTGAATGCTGAGTTGCATCCAAAGAACACCAAACCTACTGTGAAGCATGGGGGGGGGCAACATCAGGCTTTGGGGCTGTTTCTCTGCAAAGGGACCAGGACGACTGATCCTTGTACATAAAAGAATGAATGGGGCCATGTATGGTGAGATTTTAAGTGCAAACCTCCTTCCATCAGCAAGGGCATTGAAGATGAAACGTGGCTGGGTCTTTCAGCATGACAATGATCCCAAGCACACTGCCAGGGCAACGAAGGAGCGGCTTCGTAAGAAGCATTTCAAGGTCCTGGAGTGGCCTAGCCAGTCTCCAGATCTCAACCCCATAGAAAACCTTTGGAGGGAGTTGAAAGTCCGTGTTGCCCAGCGACAGCCCCAAAACATCCCTGCTCTAGAGGAGATCTGCATGGAGGAATGGGCCAACATACCAGCAACAGTGTGTGCCAACCTTGTGAGGACTTACAGAAAACGTTTCACCTCTGTCATTGCCAACAAAGGAGATAGAACAAAGTATTGAGATGAACTTTTGTTATTAGCCAAATACTTATTTTCCACCATAATTTGCAAATAAATTCTTAAAAAATCAGACAATGTGATTTTCTGGATTTGTTTTCTCATTTTGTCCCTCATAGTTGAGGTCTACCTATGATGACAATTACAGGCCGGCCTCATCTTTATAAGTGGGAGAACTTGCACAATTGGTGGCTGACTAAATACTTTTTTTCCCCACTGTAGGTAGTATATCTTTATCCTCCATATTACTACCATTCACCTAGGGTAATATCCGTATCCCTATATACCCACTTATATATTATTTAGAAGGGCTATTTTACCCAGTGTTGCACATGATCTGGTAATGGAGGTAGTGACTGATACACCACCCACTTGCTGGATCCCACACACCACAATGAGGTTTCTCTGGGAGAAAGTGCCTCATTGTTCTCTATGTACTGCAGTGTCACCGTCCTCTTGGCTAGTAGACTCCCATTTACATAGACACTAACTGAACTTATATTGTTGGAACAGGTAGCTAAATGGATTTGGATAAACAAACCAACAAAATCTTGACAATATTCACCATATTATATGTGAATACACTATGTAGTAAAATTTCATGGTTGTACAGTATAGGATATAGCAATATACAGTGCCTTGAGAAAGTATTCGGCCCCCTTGAACTTTTCAACCTTTTGCCACATTTCAGGCTTCAAACATAAGGATATAAAATTTTAATTTTTTGGTGAAGAATCAACAACAAGTGGGACACAATTGTGAAGTGGAACGAAATTTATTGGATATTTTAAACTTTTGTAAAAAATAAAAAAACTGAAAAGTGGGGCGTGCAATATTATTCGGCCCCCTTAAGTTAATACTTTGTAGCGACACCTTTTGCTGCGATTACAGCTGCAAGTCGCTTGGGGTATGTCTCTATCGGTTTTGCACATGGAGAGACTGAAATTCTTGCCCATTCTTCCTTGGAAAACAGCTGGAGCTCAGTGAGGTTGGATGGAGAGCGTTTGTGAACAGCAGTTTTCAGCTCTTTCCACAGATTCTCGATTGGATTCAGGTCTGGACTGTGACTTGGCCATTCTAACACCTGGATACGTTTATTTGGGAACCATTCCATTGTAGATTTTGCTTTATGTTTGGGATCATTGTCTTGTTGGAAGATAAATCTCCGTCCCAGTCTCAGGTCTTTTGCAGACTCCAACAGGTTTTCTTCCAGAATGGTCCTGTATTTGGCTCCATCCATCTTCCCATCAATTTTAACCATCTTCCCTCTCCCTGCTGAAGAAAAGCAGGCCCAAACCATGATGCTGCCACCACCATGTGTGACAGTGGGGATGGTGTGTTCAGGGTGATGAGCTGTGTTGCTTTTACGCCAAACATATCGTTTTGCATTGTGGCCAAAAAGTTGGATTTTGGTTTCATCTGACCAGAGCACCTTCTTCCCCATGTTTGGTGTGTCTCCCAGGTGGCTTGTGGCAAACTTTAAACGAGACTTTTTATGGATATCTTAGAGAAATGGCTTTCTTCTTGCCACTCTTCCATAAAGGCCAGATTTGTGCAGTGTACGACTGATTGTTGTCCTATGGACAGACTCTCCCACCTCAGCTGTAGATCTCTGCAGTTCATCCAGAGTGATCATGGGCCTCTTGGCTGCATCTCTGATCAGTCTTCTCCTTGTTTGAGATGAAAGTTTAGAGGGACGGCCGGGTCTTGGTAGATTTGCAGTGGTCTGATACTTCTTCCATTTCAATATGATCGCTTGCACAGTGCTCCTTGGGATGTTTAAAGTTTGGGAAATCTTTTTGTATCCAAATCCAGCTTTAAACTTCTCCACAACAGTATCACAGACCTGCCTGGTGTGTTCCTTGGTCTTCTGTCCTAATGACCAGTCGTCCAACCAGACTAGCACCAATTGAGCGTACAGTTTTCCAGAGAATAGTAGAAATCACTGGGTTTCTTCCAGAAGAACGACAGATTTACTTTGAGAATTTCTTCTCCAACCCTGAACTGTCAGAAAAGGCTTTTACTTATGTGAAGCAGAATGAGACCTTGTACACGTTCTGTTACCTCCCCGTCCTACTGCTGGATCATCTGTACTGTATTATCCAGGAGCTTCCAGACAACAAGTAGTGACCAGCAGGTGACATTATTACCCAGAACAGTGACACAGCTCTTTGCCATATTTGTCGCCAACATTCTGTCCAATCACAGCCTGGAGAAAAGTGACGCTCAGAAGATCCTGCAGTCCATTGGATGGATGGCAGAACATGGAGTCATGAATCATAGGACTGTTTTTGATGATCGAGATCTGGATTCTTTCAATGTGGACAATAAGTCAAAGCTCTTATCAAGTTTTCTGATGGAATCGGAGGAGCCTGTGACCTATTCCTTCTTACATCTCACTGTTCAGGAATTCTTCTCTGCCTTGGTCCATTATATTAATTATTCTCCTGAGAAGTTACAGAAATCACTAGAAGAAGCCAAATCCTATCCTGATGGACGTGGTGAGATGTTCCTCCGTTTCCTGTGTGGTCTATCAGACACCTCCACCAGGTCAATACTAACTGGATACCTGGACAAACAAGCAGCTCAGACTTCCAGAGATGTTATCACTTGGCTGAAGAACTTCATTCTAGAAGAAAAGAGGCCAATGGAAAGTGAAGATAAGAAGCAACGTCTTCTTAGGAAATTCTTCTGTTTGAGACCCGGAATAAGGCTCTAGTGCTGGAATCGTTACAATCATACAGAAGATTTGACCTTTCTGATGTTCACATCAGCTCTAGACTGTACAGTGTTAGCTTTCATCATGGAAACCTGCACAAATATAGAAAAACTCAGTCTATTGGGATGTTCCTTAAACACTGAAGGATTAGAGAGACTTTCACCAGGGTTACATAATCTGCAGGATCTGAGGTAAATACTAATTATATTTTATCTATCTGTGGTATTAAGGTTCTGACAAACATCTGATAATCTTATTGTGTTATACATCATGTCTGTTAGTACGGGTCCTTTATGTAGTAGATGGGGTCAGATTCCTGTGGTGATGTTATTGAGGACTGGGCTGAGCAGTAGATGGAGGATCTTGTAGATATAAATGCAGATCTACAATATTTCATGTGTTATATATATTTATAGATCACCATAAAGGACCTACAATAAGAAATGTATAGAAGGAGCTTTAGAGTAAATTACAGATGTGGAAGCATTTCTCTATCTTCTATACTGATATATAACTGCTTGACGTTATATCCTGAGGCTGCACTACTGAGAAGATGTGACGGGTTCTTTAGATATCAGGTGCAGGGTTCTTGTGAAGATCTTGTGTCAAACCAACTTAATATGCACATCAATATCTACAACCTGACTATCTTGTGTAGGGTAATATGTGAACATCCCACATTATTATTATTATTATTATTATTAGTATTATTAGTATTATTAGCATTATTTTGTTATAATTTTCCACTTGTCTCCTAATTTGTTTATTTCATCCAAATCTTCTGTTATTGGAGGCCCTGTAGTTTAACCCCTTAAGGACACAGCCCAAAAGTGCATTAAGGACCAGGCCTCATTTTTCTAAACTGTCATATGTCACTTTGTATTGCAATAACTTTGAGACACTTTAACTTACACAAGTGATTGAGATTGTTTTCTCGTGACACATTGTACTTCATGTTAGTGGTAAACACTAATCAATATTTTTTGTATTTATTTATAAAAAAATAGCAAATTTGATGGAAATTTGTAAAAAATCGCAATTTTCAAAATGTGAAATGCTCTGCTTTTCAAACAGATAGTCATACCACCCAGATACATAAATATGTATCATATTTATGTATCTCTGCTTTATATCAGCATCATCTTTTAATTGTCATTTAATTTATTTTGGACGTTACAAGAAAATTTCTAAAACTGATTTTTTAGGGACCACTTCAGTTCTAAAGGGGATTATAAAGGTCTAATTATTAGAAACACCCCATAGATCACCCCATTTTCAAAACTGCACCACTCAAATAATTCAAAACAGCATTTGGGAAGTTTGTTAACCCTTTAAGCATTTCACGGAAATTAAAACAATTTAGACATTTCATTTTTTTTCTATAATACATTCATTTAGCCCTAAAATTAACACATTCACAAAGGGTTAAAGGAGAAAATGCTTCTCCCAGTTTGTTATACAATTTCTCCAGAGCACAGAAATCCCCCACATGTGGGTGTAAAATGATGTTTGGTCACATGCACAGAAGGAAAGGAGCGACACTGGGGGTATGAAAAGCAGATTTTGCTGGAATAGTTTTCAGGTGTCTCATTTGCAAAGCCACTAGAGTACCAATACAATGGAAACCACCCAAAAGTGACCCCATTTTGGAAACTACACCCCTCACAGAATTCATCAAGGGGTATAGTGAGCATTTTGGCCCGACAGCCATTTCACAGATTTTATTAACATTGGGATGTATAAATGGAAAATTACTAAAATTTCACTTTATCCCCAAAGTTTTCATTTTAACAAGGGGTTAAAGGAGAAAAAGCACCCCCCAGTTTGTTAAACAATTGCTCATGAACACAGCAATACCCCATATGTGGTAGTAATCTGCTGTATGGATACTTGGCAGGGCTCAGAATGGAAGGAGCCCTATTTGGCCTTTGGAGAGCAGATTTTGCTAGAATAGTTTTCGGGTGCCATGTCGCATTTGCAGAGCCCCCAAAGTACCAATACAGTGGAAACCCCAAAAAGTGACTTCATTTTGGAAACTACATCCCTCACAGAACATATCAAGGGATATAATGAGAAGTTAGACCCTACAGCTGTTTCACAGATTTTATTAACATTGGGACATGAAAATGAAAAATTACTTTTTTTTCCAATAAAACGTCAATTTAGCCCCAAATTTTTTATTTTCACAAGAGGATAAAGGAAAAAAAGCTCCCCAAAGTTTGTAAAATAATTTCTCCTAAACACGACAATACCCCATATGTAGTTGCAAACTGCTGTATGGGTACATGGTGGGGCTCAGAATGGAAAGAGCGCTATTTGGCTTTTGAAGGGCAGATTTTGCTGGAATAGTTTTCAGATGTCATGTCGCATTTGCAGAGCCCCTAAAGTACCAATATAATGGAAACTCCCAAAAAGTGACCCCATTTTAGAAACTATGCCACTCAAGGAATTTATCAAGTGGTATTATCAATTTGAGCCCAAAAGTGCATTTCAGGGTTCTGCAATAGTGTAATGGTGTCCAAAAACCAAACCATCCAAATCTGTTATCTAAAAACCAAATATCGCTCCTTCCCTTCTGTGCCCGGCTGTGCCCAAACAGCAGTTTATACCACATATGACATTAAGTACATTATCCTGGGTACACCAGTGTAATACATGTGGCATAAACTGCAGTTTGGGCACACAGTAGGGCGCAGAAGGCAAGGAGCACTATGTGGCTTTTGCAGTGCAGATTTAGTTGTTTGGTATCTGGACGCCATCTCATGTTTACAGTAAAGTGGAATCCACAAAGGAGTGACCCCGTTTTGAAACTGCACCCCTTAAAGAATTTTTCAGGGGGTGTAATAAGCATTAGTATCCCAGACGTGACTGCACAGCGGATGGTGAAGAGTGAATATGTAAGCTGTGCGGAGTACATTGGGAGCACCAAATTCCCCAGCAAGACTGGTATTGCTTTTTACCTTTTAATTTTTTTTTCCACGCAGTGTACAGCATAAGTAACATGTTACCTTTATTCTGCAGGTCGGTATGATTACTGCGAAACCTCACTTATATTGTCTTTTATGCATTACTAGTTTTGTAGAACGAAAAACCATTTGGGGAAAGAAATCAATTATTCTTGCATCGCCATCTTCTGAAATGTGTAGCTTTTTTTTTTTTCGGTTGACAGAGTTGGTTGAGGGCTTATTTTTTGCGGGACAACCTGTGCTTTTTATTGGTACTGTTTTGGGGTACATATGACTTTTTGATCACTTTTTATAGCATTTTTTTAAGGCAAGATGGCAAAAAAAATCATTATTTCTTTGCTTGATTAATTAATTAATTAATTTTATGTTTTCATACACTTCACTTCTTTTTTTTTTTCAACTTTTTTTTTTTTTACTTTTTAGTGATGTCCCACTAGGGGACTTGAACCAGCGATACACTGATCGTGTATTGCAGTCTATATAGAAAGTCAGTCTATGCAGACTTCCAGAGGTCCCGGCAGGATCAACCAGGTACTGGTGGCTCCAGGCGGCCTGGGGTCACTGGCCAGACCGCGGGAGGTGCCAGGGGCGGCGGCAACATGGCGGAAACCCTTGTTTGACCACGTCATCCAAGGGGTTTAAACCCCGATCAAAGCGGGGGTTAAGGAGCAGTGTGTTAGCTGTCAGTTACAGCTTACACCCACTCCTGATGCCGCCCGCACTTTCACTTTCACTTACAAAACACCTAAGATTCCGCGGTTGCTATTGACCTTGGCATCTTAAGGGTTAAACAGCGGGGATCGGTGTTATCACCGTCCCCGCTGTTGGAGTGGGAGCCTGGCTGCCAGATATATCTGGGCTCCTGTGGTTATCGCACGGGCTCTGCTTCTGAGCCTGCACAATCACCGTCACGTACATGTACGTGGGAATGCAGTAAATAACCACATTCCCTGACGTACATTTACGTGAAAATGCGTTAAGGGGATAATTTGTACCTAATCTTATCATGTGTTGTACTGTCTGCTGAGCTGTATAACTGATCCTATGATGTGTGTCACTGTCCGCTGAAATGGGTGAAATTCTACCATGAGTAATACTGTCTGCTGAATTGTATCCAAGCCTACTAAGAATAATAATAATAATAATAGTCCTTTAATAGTCCCACAATGGGGAAATTCAGAGTGTTACAGCAGCAAAGATAAGCAGATACAAATACAAATACAACATGTACAGGAATGTTCCAAGGTAAGAGGCATTACACTGATAGCAGACAGACAGATAGGAAGTAGCAGAGGAGGGGGGGGGGGGATTTAACAGGGAGAGATATTTCAGTTCTCTGTGTGTAATGATCTCCGCTTAGGTCGGTGTTGGTTGTACAGCCTAACCGCGGTGGGGAGGAAAGACTTCCGATAGCGCTCCTTCTCACACTTAGGGTGGAGCAGTCGGTCACTGACAGTACTGCCCAGCGCGATCACAGTCTCATGCATGGGATGGGACTTCTTCTTCTGCATGGAGCTCACCACGGATAGTATCCTATTGTCACCCACCACCTGCACTGGGTCCAGTGGGCTCCCCAGGACAGAGCTGGCCCTTCTAATCAGCTTGTCAAGTTTTTTTCTGTCCCTGGTTGATATACTGCTCCCCCAGCAGGCCACTCCAAGGAAGATGGCTGATGCCACTACCGAGTTGAAGAAAGTCATAATAAGCGCCCCCTGGACTCCAAAGGCTCTCAGCCTCCTAAGCAGGTAGAGCCTGCTGTGGCCCTTCCTGTACAGGGCCTCCATATGATCTGCCCAGTCCAGCTTATTATTAAGGAGCAAACCCAGGTACTTATAGGTGTTCACAATCTCAATGCCCATCCCCAGAATCTCAACTGGTTTAGGAGGGCATCTGCATTTACAGAAGTCCACCACCATCTCCTTGGTCTTCCCCACGTTAATCTTCAGGTGGTTCCGGTGGCACCAGTCCACAAAAACCCGGTTCAGTTCTCTGTACTCCCTGTCATCATTGTCTGTGATGAGACCTACTATTGCAGAGTCATCAGAATACTTCTGTAGGTAACAGCTAGATGAGTTGCACCTAAAATCTGCAGTGTACAGTGTGAAGAGGAAAGGGGCGAGAACCGTACCCTGAGGTACCCCCATATTACAGATCACGGTATCTGACACACAGTCTTGGGCTCTCACGTATTGAGGTCGATTTGTGAGGTAGTCTAGGATCCAGTTGGAGAGGTGGTGGTCCACTCCAGCAAGGCCCAGCTTGTCCCTCAGTAACCTGGGCTGTATGGTGTTAAAAGCACTGGAGAAATCAAAGAACATTATTCTCACCGTGTTCCCTGGTTTCTCCAGGTGAGACAGAGCCCTGTGCAGAAGGTGGATGATGGCATCATCTACCCCAATGCCCGGCCAATAAGCAAACTGGAGAGGGTCCATAGTGGGGCTCACTGGAGGGCGGAGATGTGTGAGAACCAATCTCGCCAAGATCTTCATCAGGTGGGATGTCAGTGCTACAGGTCTGTAGTCGTTGAGGTCCATAGGGTGAGGTTTCTTTGGAACTGGTACCACACAAGAAGATTTCCATAATTCAGGGACTATTTCCTGCCTCAGGCTCATATTATACATATATGTAATTATACCACACAGCTGGTCCCCGCATGTCTTAATTAGCCTTGCACTGATGTCATCTGGCCCTGCGGCTTTCCTCGCCTTGATCTTTTTCATCTCCTTCCTCACCTGGGCCCGTGTGAAGGTCAGACTGTGGTCAGATAAAGACGGATTTCTGGATTTACTGGTCTATTGGGAAGTAGCCGCATGGGGTGAAGTAATTGTGGTGAGGGGAGCTGAAGGACATGCTGGGGTGGGAGGAGCTGGTGTGTGATCAAATCTGTTGAAGAATAGGTTTAGTTCATTAAGCCAATTAACATCTGCCTCTATCTGGCAGCCAGACTGTTTATGACCCGAAATTGACTTAAGCCCCTCCCAGACCCCCCTTATGTCTTTTCTTTCCATTTGCTTTTCCATCTTCTCCTTATAACTGGCTTTTCCCTGCCTGATTTGATGCTTCAGCTCCTTTTGTACTTCCCTCAACCCCTCCTTATCTCTTGTCCTGAATGCCATCTTTTTCTCCTTAAGTAGTGTTTTTATATCAGAGTTAATCCATGGTTTGTTGTTGGAGAAGCACCTCACCACTTTTGTTGGTACTGTGTTGTCCACACAAAAATTAATGTAGTCCGTTATGCAGTGTGTGAGTCCTTCTATATCTTCTCCATAAGAATCCTGCAGAACTTCCCATGCGGTTGTGTCAAAACAATCCCTCAGAGCCTCAGGGCTGATGAGTTATATGCCTCCCTCGCGTTGGCAAAGAACAAGTCCAGTGTTTTGTTGTCTCTTGTGTGGCAGGTTACATACTGTGTGAAACTGGGCAGTGTGGATGATGGATGATGGAGAGGCATGGTTGAAGTCTCCCGACACCAGAAAGAGAGCCTGGGGGTGTTTCAACTGCAAATGGCAAATGTGTGATACTGTAGAGGTGGGTGAATTTCACAAGATTCATTTCAGGTTCAGGTTTGGGTTGCTCCGGTCCCATATTTGTTTTGGGAATTTTTTTATTTTAAAACATAGTGTATGACACTGTCAGGACTCCTAGGACTATATAAAACATAGTGTATGACACTGTCAGGACTCCTAGAACTATATATCTATAATACATAGTGTATGACACTGTCAGGACTCCTAGGACTATATAAAACATAGTGTATGACACTGTCAGGACTCCTAGGACTATATATCTATAATACATAGTGTATGACACTGTCAGGACTCCTAGGACTATATATCTATAAAACATAGTGTATGACCCTGTCAGGCCTCCTAGGACTATATATCTATAATACATAGTGTATGACACTGTCAGGACTCCTAGGACTATATATCTATAATACATAGTGTATGACACTGTCAGGGCTCTTAGGTCTATATATCTATAATACATAGTGTATGACACTGTGTGCACTCCTAGGACTATATACAGTATCTATAAAACATAGTGTTTGACACTGTCAGGACTCCTAGGACTATATATCTGTAAAACATAGTGTATGATACTGTCAGGACTCCTAGGACTATATGTCTATAATACATAGTGTATGACACTGTCAGGGCTCCTAGGACTACATATCTATAAAGCATAGTGTATGACACTGTCAGGGCTCCTAGGACTATATATCTATAAAACATAGTGTATGACACTGTCAGGGCTCCTAGGAACCTATCAACAAAAAATAGTGTAGAACACTATTAGGGCTCCTAGGAACTTATCTATAAAGTGTAGAATTTTTCGCTCTCTAAGGCAAACACAGTCAAAGTTAAGTGAACATGACACATATGTCTATCGAGAAATGGATAGTGATCAGTGTATATAAACTCGAAGTATAACTGTACACTGCGCTGACACTCGCTTTTAAACATTTTAACATTTACAACTCCAAAAATTGCCTTTTTGGGGTGAAAATGTCCTTGATTATGGTTTTTTAGACATAGATGGAGGTTATATTGCAAAAAGCAATGGTTCTATAGACAAATTAGCCTATTTTGATGACTTGTAAGTAGAGATTTGTGTATCTCTCAAGATTGTTTTTTGGGTTTAGGTCGAAAAAGTTTGGTACGAGCCACACCTTTAAATGGTTTAAAACATAGTGTAGAACACTATTAGGGATCTTAGGAATACATTTATAAAACATAGTATAGAATACTCTTAGGGCTCCTAGGAACCTATTTATAAAACATAGTGTAGAATACTCTTTGGGATCCTAGGAATCTATTTATAAAACCTAGTGCACAGCATTCTTAGGGCTCCTAGGAATCTGATGGCTCACAGACAATTGTAGTCAATAGGTTCAATAAGTGTAAGAAATTAACAAAGTTAAAACATAACTTTTAACGATACAAAATAATAACAAACATATTTTTGGGGGTTTTAGATAAAACAAATTAAAATAGGAGAGAGAGTGGACAAAAAAGGGACCTCAATTCATGCCTTAGCGATATGGACCGCAACGAAAGCAGGCAGAACTAAAATAATTCCCTATATGCAAACTAATTTTCCTACTCAAAGTGATGAGGGTTATTCAAATCTCAAATGCACAAATAATCACTGGTACGCTGCACATAAACACAGACAGAGAATCAGAATCAAGCTCTGAGGCTACTGGCCTAACGCCACGCCAACAGTGCTCGGAATCTCAAGGCAGCCCAGACTAGTGCACAGAGAGAGACTAACCCTCCTTAGCTGTCCTAAATAGTGACCCTACTCGTTTCTTTTTATGTCAAAAATTCATCAGGGGTCATAATGAAACATGCAGCACAAAGAGTGTTGCCAATGATAGTTTAAATCCAAGAAAAAATACATATGATATGTGGTGGTATAGCGTGACCGCTCTTGACGGCAGCGGTAACACCAGCACAGCTGATCCACCTTTTTATATATGAGGCTCCTCCCATACAGGGTAGCACTGATCCAACCAGTGAGAACGTCAGAGGAGGGGCCAGCAACCAATCCAACGTCCCAGCAAGGACCACGCCCCCCAGAAAGACATGGAGTAATACCCAAACACCAGCCCAACCAATCCCTATCCATCTGCACCCCCTCCACATCCGCCCAGAGGTTGGAACATAGGAGGCACGCAAAACACCGGCTGTATGAAGCCACACAAAGATCACAGGACCAAACCAGGCACCGCAATAACCTAATACAATACAGGAAGACAGCTTGTTACCAAGGAAACCTGGGACGCCAGTAGAGGGCGTTCCCACAAACAAAAACATATATCCGATCAGATGACAACACTCGGTGAGTAGGTAATTGGAATGAAAAAAACCTCTCACATCAGGCTACCACTAGGATATGTGAATGTATAGGGAGATAAATGGTAATACAGCCAAAAAGATACCTAAAACCAAGATTAATGTATGAGAATATTAAGACTATAATACTCCCACCATCTGAACACTCCCACCAATGGATGATCCAAACACATATGTGGACTCCTCTTTGGCTCCAGGTAGCTATGTACTAATTTGCCTTTAAGATTTCTACCCCTACAGTAAGTAATCTGTGGACGTGATGGAATCCTATCGACGAGATCAGAATCTGCCTGGAGGATCCTCCAGTGTGGTGTCAGGATTGAGGAGACCTCCCGATTTTTAGCATCAAACGTTCCTATAATATGAGTAAAGTGAGAGTTTTGTGATCTCACCAAGAGTGAAGTTCTAGCTGTACCCCTTGTCTGTTTGAACGCTCTGAGGGAAAACCTCTGTCACTGAACCTCTCAGAAAGTTCCTCTGATTGCCTCAGAAAATCAGCCTCCCCGGAACAGTTTCTATGTACCCTCAAGAACTGCCCAATCAGAATCCCTTTCTTGAGGCTCAACAGATAGCAGGTCTCCCAGTGTAAAAAGTTATTAGTCGCCGTTTCCTTTCTGAAAACCGTCGTGTTCAAGGTACCATCCATCTGTATAAAACCCTTTAGGTCCAAAAATGAGAGTGTCCGTTCATGGATCTCTAATGTAAATTTAAGGCCCAGTTGGTTGTTGTTTAAAGCCATGACAAAGTCATGAAACTCCCCTTTTGTACCATGCCACAGTATCAAAATCACAGCTGATATTCCTCCGCAAAGACCGTGGTTTCCTCCCACCAGCCGAGGTACAGATTAGCATACGTTGGGGCCACAGGGCTCCCCATCGCAGTACCCTTCAGCTGGTGGAAGGTCACCCCCTCAAACACAAAGATATTTCTAGGACAAACCTAAGTAGTCTGAGTACCAGGTAATTATGGAGTTGCATGTACATCCCTCTAGACCTCAAAAAGTATTCAGTGGCCAAGCGTCCTTGATCGCGGGGAATGGATGAATACAATGTCAAGGCTAGCCAGATACACCCCGTTATTAAAGGTAACTTCTTCCAGCTTATTTAAGACGTCCATAGTATCCCTCGTGTAAGAACTCAAACCCAACACGAATGGTCTCAAAATGGTATCTAAATAAACAATAATATTCTGGATGAGACTGTTGATACCGGATACTATTTGGTCGTCCCTTTAGTGGAGATAGTCCTTTGTGGATCTTTGGTAAGATATAGAATGAGGCCATAGTCTGGTGAACAGGTACAAGAAACTCCAATGCTTTCTTATCAAGCAACTCTTTGGAATGGGCCTCTATCACCATTTCCCTTAACTCCAATCTAAAGCTATTCAAAATGCTACTGGAGGTGCGGTCATAACATTGTCTATCACTAAGAGTGTTCATACAGATTTTAACATACTCCTCTCTATCCAGCACAACAGTATTCCTCCCTTTTTCCGAGGGTTTTATAACAATATTATATTCACTTTGCAGGGACAGGAGTGCCTGCATCTGAGAGGAGTTGAGATTATTGTATCTCCTGTTGTCCAAGTGGTCGTGCTGACTCCTCACCCAATTCATCCAGAGTCTCTAATCCCTCTAAATCGGATTCAGATAAACCTAGCTCCTCACAGCTATTCTTATTCATTTTTTTTTTTTTTAATTTTGACCATTTTAGCTTCCTCGCAAATAAATTTACATCTTTAATCCAGGTAAAGGAATCATATTTGTTAGATGGTACAAATGAGAGTCCTTTTGAAGCAGCGACATCTCTGCCTCAGTCAACACATGCCGGGATAAATTGATAATTTGTGACTGATCCTTCCTGGTGTTCATAATTCTCTCCTCCCTCTCAACAGATATTTGGAGATGGGAGGATTCTGGCCTAAAAAAATCAGTATTCGGACTGGCTCTCCCCCGGCCTCTTCTGGTACAAACTATAGTACTAGATCTGAAACTGACCCCCATGTGGTCACCCTGTGTACTCAAGCACTGTTCAGAATCTGTCGTGTCACCTTCAGAAGAGGACGGCTCAGAGCCTCGAGATTGAATATGTTGATATGACCTTTTTTCTCGAAATTCGGAAAGATCTCTTTGAAATTGATAGTGTTTGCTTTCCTTAATGTGTGCATTAAAGAGGACCTTTCATGTCCTCATGTATATGCTGTTTTACATACCGCTAGAAAGCCGACGGTGCGCTGAATTCAGCGCACTGCTGGCTTTCCCAGTATGTGCCCTGGAGCTGGAGATATCGGCGGTCGTAGTTTCACGGTTTACTGTCAGATGTGCTGTGAGGAACGCCCTCCCTGACAGTACTAGTCCATAGATATTTTGTATCTAATCCAATCATGTGTGATACTGTCTGCTGAGCTGTGTATCTAATCCTATCATGTGTGATACAGTCTGCTGATACATCACTCACATCTCATCTTCTTATTCTTACAGTTTGGGTAGTAATCATCTACCAGACACTTCCTGCACCCAGTTGGCCTCTGTAATAAGGAATAACCAGTCCCTGAAGAGACTTGACCTGTCTGATAACAGTCTGTCTGGTCCTGACTTCAGTGACTTGATGGCCGCTCTGTCCAGTCCAGACTGCAGGATAGAGGAATTACAGTGAGTATAAGAGATGTGTACAGGATGAGACATGTGGGGGACAATTCACTATATAATGAGCCACCGTCAAACCACTATTCAAATAACATGCTCCATCTTTATAGGAGTTTCCCTTTTCCATTCCCCATAAAATATAACTTTTATGAATTACTGTTAAGAATGTAACACTTGTGCTTAACGTGAATTAAAAACCCAGTATCTCTCACCCTAAAATTTCACAAGATTTCTTTGAACTCGAAAGATGGTCCACAAAAAGTGTCAGAAATGGAACAGGGGGTGGATTACAACAATCCGTCTCCTTTGTATCTATGCCGGATACAGCATCACCAAACCAACAATTACAAGCAGTGACAATGACAACGTAACAGCAAACTAACACCAGCTCAGTAACTTACTTCAGTCATAGCTCACAGGCTCAGTTGCAAAAAATATCAGCACTCCAAGCCAGATCATACAGTAATGGACCACCGGATAGTATAGCATACCATTGATTTATTAATGAAATGTCAAAGAAAATACATTTCAGGTTTTAACAAGCAAACAAATCCCTTCTTCAGATCAGAAGACATGTAACAAGCTGGACAGACAGTGCAACACTGGGTAAAATAGCCCTTCTAAGTAATATATAAGTGGGTATATAGGGATACGGATATTACCCTAGGTGAATGGTAGTAATATGGAGGATAAAGATATACTACCTACAGTGGGGAAAAAAAAGTATTTAGTCAGCCACCAATTGTGCAAGTTCTCCCACTTATAAAGATGAGGCCGGCCTGTAATTGTCATCATAGGTAGACCTCAACTATGAGAGACAAAATGAGAAAACAAATCCAGAAAATCTCATTGTCTGATTTTTAAAGACTTTATTTGCAAATTATGGTGGAAAATAAGTATTTGGTCACCTACAAACAAGCAAGATTTCTGTCTCTCACAGACCTGTAACAACTTCTTCTTTAAGAGGCTCCTCTGTCCTCCACTCATTACCTGTAGTAATGGCTCCTGTTTGACATTGTTATCAGTATAAAAAACTCCTGTCCACAACCACAAACAGTCACACTCCAAACTCCACTATGGTGAAGACCAAAGAGCTCTGGAAGGACCAGAAACAAAATGGTAGCCCTGCACCAGGCTGGGAAGACTGAATCTGCAATAGGCAAGCAGCTTGGTGTGAAGAAATCACCTGTGGGAGCAATAATTAGAAAATGGAAGACATACAAGACCACTGATAATCTCCCTCCAACTTTGGAGGGAGTTGAAAGTCCGTGTTGCCCAGCGACGGCCCCAAAACATCCCTGCTCTAGAGGAGATCTGCATGGAGGAATGGGCCGACATACCAGCAACAGTGTGTGCCAACCTTGTGAAGACTTACAGAAAACGTTTGACCTCTGTCATTGCCAACAAAGGATATAGAACAAAGTATTGAGATAAGTATTTGGTCAATAACAAAAGTTTATTTTACACCTTAATTTTCAAATAAATTCTTAAAAAAAATCAGACAATGATTTTCTGGATTAGTTTTCTCATTTTCTCTCTCATAGTTGAGGTCTACCTATGATGACAATTACAGGCCGGCCTCATCTTTTTAAGTGGGAGAAATTGCACAATTGGTGGCTGACTAAATACTTTTTTTCCCCACTGTATATTGAGATGCAGAAAGGCTGCTAATGGACAGAAGCACATGAGATCCTACCTAAGGATCCAACTACTGTATATCTGAAAGAACCTAATGATCTATTAGTAAGAGCCAAGAGTGATAACTTAATTACAGATGATGAATACAAACTTTTTATACGCTAACAAAAGTGCATAAACAGAGAACACCAATACCAGGAAGACCTAAAGCGTATATATAGACCGTATCCTGCAACCGTTTGTAGTGGCCTTACCCTCCTACTTGAAAGATACAAAGGATACCATAGGCCAAGTCCATGAGATTGAGGTCGAAAGAGTCACCCTTCTAGAGAGTCTGGATGTCAGCGCACTTTATACTAACATTTGCCACGATTTAGGTATAGAAGAAACCAAGTACTTTCTTAACACAAGAGGCACACAATTCAGTGCACAGAATGATTTTGTCATAAAGTTATTATTTTTTGTACTCACTCACAATTGCTCTTTATTTATTTAGGTACAGTCTATAATCAGATAAATGGTACCGCAATGGGTACAAAATGCATGCCAACTTTTGCCAACCTCTTTTTAGGGTGGTGGGAAGACAGCGTAGTATTCTCTGAAGACCTATTGTGTTATACGCATCACATTTAATATTGGGGGCGTTACATAGATGATATCTTGATACTATGGAAGGGTGATAGATCCATCGTTGAAGATAAAATTGCTTGGATGAACTGAGTTTTGAAGATGAGTGTAAGGAGCCATATCGCAGAATCCGTAAGAGGGGATACCCCAAGAAAACTTTACACCAAGCCTATAAAAGAGCAAAAATGAGAGATCCTACATATCGTATGCAGGAAAGATGAAAGACACCTAAAAATCAGATGTATAGGGGCAACGCAGTGGCTCAGTGGTTAGCACTGCAGCCTTGTAGTGCAGGAGTCCTGGGTTTGAATCCTGACCTATATGGGACAGTGACTGACAATGTCTGTAAAGCGCTGTGGAATATGATGTCGCTATACAAGTAAGCATAAAAAAAAAAAGTGTTCAGAGCTATGAAAAGATTCTGGCCATTACTTACCTCGAATCCCAATTTAAAAAAACTGTTATAGGTCAAGTAACACGTACAAGAGAGGAAAAAAAATTAAAGTGATATGTTGGTCCACAGACACTTAGAAGAAAGAGCCACATACAGAGGAACATGGCCACAATCAAATATAAAGGGCTCGTGGCACGTGTAGCTTTTGTAAATATTTACCAATTACAAAGGAATTTATGAAACTGGTGAATGGGGATTGTATCGAAATTGAGCAATTTATTGTCTGCAAAAGCAGACGAGAGATTTACATAGTGCAATGTAGTTGCCCTAAGCTATATGTTGGTAAAACAACCCAACAACTTAGGAAAAAGACATGTGATACAGTCTGCTGATACATCACTCACATTTCATCTTCTTATTCTTACAGTTTGTGTAATAATAATCTACCAGGCACTTCCTGCATCCAGTTGGACTCTGTAATAAGGAATAACCAGTCCCTGAAGAGACTTGACCTGTCTAAGAACCATCTGTCTGGTCCTCACTTCAGTGACTTGATGGCTGCTCTGTCCAGTCCAGCCTGCAGGATAGAGGAATTACAGTGAGTATAAGACAGTGATGGCGAACCTTTTAGAGAGTGCCCAAACTGCAACGCAAAACCCACTAAATTATCGCAAAGTGCCAACACGGCAATTTAATCTTAAACTAAACAGGATCTGTTTTATATTGACCGTGTAATGTTATTACAGCCTGTCTGCTATAAAACAGATACTGTGATATAAATAGTGAAGGGCCCCCACACAGTACAATGCACTCCACAGTGGTCCCCACACAGTATTATATGCTTCACAGTGGTCCCCCCTCAGTATTATATGCTTCACAGTGGCCCCTGCACAGTATTATATGCTCCACTTTGGGCCCCCCCACATTATATGCTTCACAGTGGGCCCCCACACAGTAGTATATGCTTCACAGTGTCCCCCACACAGTAGTATATGTTTCACAGTGTCCCCCACACAGTATTAGATGCTTCAGTGTCCCCCACACACTATTAGATGCTTCAGTGTCCCCCATATAGTATTAGATACTTCAGTGTCCCCTATACAGTATTAGATGCTTCAGTGTCCCCCACACAGTAGTATATGCTTCACAGTGTCCCCCACACAGTATTAGATGCTTCAGTGTCCCCCACACACTATTAGATGCTTCAGTGTCCCCCATATAGTATTAGATGCTTCAGTGTCCCCTATACAGTATTAGATGCTTCAGTGTCCCCCACACAGTAGTATATGCTTCACAGTGTCCCCCACACAGTATTAGATGCTTCAGTGTCCCCCCCATACAGTATTAGATGCTTCACAGTGTCCCCCACACAGTATTAGATGCTTCAGTGTCCCCCACACAGTATTAGATGCTTTTGTGTCCCCCATACAGTATTAGATACTTCAGTGTCCCCTATACAGTATTAGATGCTTTAGTGTCCCCCATACAGTATTAGATGCTTCACAGTGTCCCCCATACAGTATTAGATGCTTCAGTGTCCCCCCCATACAGTATTAGATGCTTCAGTGTCCCCCCCATACAGTATTAGATGCTTCAGTGTCCCCCACACAGTATTAGATGCTTTTGTGTCCCCCACACAGTATTAGATGCTTCAGTGTCCCCCCATACAGTATTAGATGCTTCAGTGTCCCCCACACAGTATTAGATGCTTCAGTGTCCCCCATACAGTATTAGATGCTTCAGTGTCCCCCACACAGTATTAGATGCTTCAGTGTCCCCCCATACAGTATTAGATGCTTCAGTGTCCCCCCCATACAGTATTAGATGCTTCAGTGTCCCCCACACAGTATTAGATGCTTCAGTGTCCCCCCCATACAGTATTAGATGCTTCAGTGTCCCCCCCATACAGTATTAGATGCTTCAGTGTCCCCCATACAGTATTAGATGCTTCAGTGTCCCCCATACAGTATTAGATGCTTCAGTGTCCCCCACACAGTATTAGATGCTTCAGTGTCCCCCCCATACAGTATTAGATGCTTCAGTGTCCCCCACACAGTATTAGATGCTTCAGTGTCCCCCCCATACAGTATTAGATGCTTCAGTGTCCCCCACACAGTATTAGATGCTTCAGTGTCCCCCATACAGTATTAGATGCTTCAGTGTCCCCCCCATACAGTATTAGATGCTTCAGTGTCCCCTCCATACAGTATTAGATGCTTCAGTGTCCCCCACACAGTATTAGATGCTTCAGTGTCCCCCCATACAGTATTAGATGCTTCAGTGTCCCCCTATACAGTATTAGATGCTTCAGTGTCCCCCATACAGTATTAGATGCTTCAGTGCCCCCCACACAGTATTAGATGCTTCAGTGTCCCCCACACAGTATTAGATGCTTCAGTGTCCCCCCCACACAGTATTAGATGCTTCAGTGTCCCCCTATACAGTATTAGATGCTTCAGTGTCCCCCATACAGTATTAGATGCTTCAGTGTCCCCTCCATACAGTATTAGATGCTTCAGTGTCCCCCATACAGTATTAGATGCTTCAGTGTCCCCCATACAGTATTAGATGCTTCAGTGTCCCCCACACAGTATTAGATGCTTCAGTGTCCCCCATACACTATTAGATGCTTCAGTGTCCCCCACACAGTATTAGATGCTTCAGTGTCCCCCACACAGTATTAGATGCTTCAGTGTCCCCCATACACTATTAGATGCTTCAGTGTCCCCCACACAGTATTAGATGCTTCACAGTGTCCTCCATACAGTATTAGATGCTTCAGTGTCCCCCCCACACAGTATTAGATGCTTCAGTGTCCCCCATACAGTATTAGATGCTTCAGTGTCCCCCACACAGTATTAGATGCTTCAGTGTCCCCCACACAGTATTAGATGCTTCAGTGTCCCCCATACACTATTAGATGCTTCAGTGTCCCCCACACAGTATTAGATGCTTCACAGTGTCCTCCATACAGTATTAGATGCTTCAGTGTCCCCCCCACACAGTATTAGATGCTTCAGTGTCCCCCATACAGTATTAGATGCTTCAGTGTCCCCCATACAGTATTAGATGCTTCAGTGTCCCCACACAGTATTAGATGCTTCACAGTAGCCCCCACACAGTAGTTTATGTTGCTCACCCAGTCCCAGGAAGAGTTGCAGTCCCACGAAGAGTGTCCTCCTTCTTCTGTTCGCAGGCGCTGATGAATGACGTCATCGCGCCTGCGTCGGGCAGAGGTCACACTCTGCAGTCAGTGTAGGCCGCAGTTCTGCGGACCGCGGCCTACAGTGACAGCTTTCATCTGAATGTACATATGCACATACAGCTGAAAGAAGCGATCGCTCACTAACCGGGATTCCGGTTAGTGAGCGATCATGGCAACGGCACGCGTGCCAACTGAGAGGGCCATAGGTTAGCCATCACGGGTATAAGAGATGTGTACAGGATGAGACATGTGTGAGACAAGAGATACATGGATTTTATTCTATTTTATGCTCCACGCCATTGTTATGTCCAGTGGTGAAAAAAAAGAATTATTTTCCAGTAATCTCAGCAGTAATCAGTATAATATAATGCCTTTTGAAGGGGTTTATTAGTGTGGAAAATAATAAGGGGCTTATTTTCTGTTGTCTTGAAGGTAGAAAATTACAGGCCTTTTTGCCTTGTATTATTTTTCTTTTAATTTACTTATTCGATATAACAGTATGTCAGACAGAGAAGCGACAGGCCCTGCACGGGGGGGAGTTGGGGGGTTGGGCACAGGCCTAAATGTTTCTGGCGCAGGCACAGGTTGCAGCAGAGTAAGGGGGCGTGGCAGCAGGGGTCACTTACAGAGGCCTGAGCTACCAGTGTCAGCTAGCGGTCGTGTCTTGACCAGCAACCCAACGGTTGTAGAATGGTTGACTTGTTCATCCACTTCATCTCAAGTCACATGAGACACCTCCAGCCAAGAGTCGGTGGGTTCGTCAGACACAACCGTTAGTTGGCATGGCCCGGGAGCAGGCCCTGTGTCCTCACGTGTCCTCAACCTGCCTCTGTCCTTTTCTGTTCCCTCATCCAGAGAAGTGCACTATGTTGTGGGCTCTGATCCACTATATAGTGAGGAGGAGATACTAGAGGACAGTCAGCACCTAGTGCCCAGCCAAGATCTGGAGGAGACATCCGCCGCTTCCTCCGGTAGGCAGGCAAGCAGTGATGAAGAGAGTGGCGTGAGAGTTGGTGTTGCGAGCGGTCAGACTCAGAGACCATTGAGAAAGACATCAGTGACCTGCAGACAGTAGTGGATGACAATGTAGCCGATCGTAATTGGGAGTCGGGTGACGAAGGGGTACATTATCATCGGGAAAAGAGTGGCAGCTTGCGCATGAGGCAGTGGCGGAGTCAGCAGGGTGGCAACAGTGGGAGGTCGGGAGTCAAACATGCCCGGGGTAGACAACCCACTTCGCAGGAGCTACCTGCCCAGAAAGCAGGGGTGCAGGGGTTCATGGAGGCAGTGGCGGTAGCAGTCAGTTAGTGCGGAGTGTTGGGGGTAAAATCACCTACTCTGCGGTGTGGCAGTGTTTTGTTAAGCCGCCGGGGGAGTTGAACATGGCCATATGTTCAATCTGTGGGCAGAAGGTGAAGTGGGGCCAGGGTGCCACATGTTGGCACCACAGCCCTGCATCAACATATGCAGCGTCACCATAAAGTGGCCTGGGAAAACTGTGGCTCCAATGTGGTGGTCCAGCCTGCTGCAGCAACCGCTGAATCACCCAGTGGCACGTACTCCATTCAGGCAGTCAAGGCTCCAACACCTCAGCTGAAGGAAGCTGTGTGTCCTTCCCTTCATCTGCTAGTCCTTATGCTCCTGATCCTCCTCCTCCTAGTCAGTCATTGCGTTCGCAATCCATCACCAAAGCGATTTCAAAGAGGCAACAGTATGCGTGCACTCATCCAACAGTGCAGAAGCTAAATGTGCTCCTGTCCAAGTTGCTGGTGCTGCAGTCACTCCCTTTCCAATTGGTGGACTCTGCACCTTTCCGAGAATTGTTGGCTTGCGCTGAGCTGAGGTGGAGAGTCCCAAGCCGTCATTTCTTTGCCAACAAGGCAGTACCAGCCCTGCACAAATATGTAGAAGAGAAGGTGGGCCAGTCCTTGAGCCTGTCGGTGTCTGCCAAAGTGCACGGCAGCGCCGACATGTGAAACTGCAACTACGGTCAAGGATAATATATGTAATTTACGGCCCACTGGGTGAATGTGGTTCCTGCCCAGATACACCAGCAACTTGGCCAGGTGACGCAGCTTCCGCCTCCACATTCTCACGCCGTTGGTCCTGCAACAATATTCGCTTCATCCTCCACTGTCTCCTCAGCCTCCACTGCAGGGACAATTCCCAGTGCTCCTCCAGCATACCACATGTGCAGGGCCCAGCGGTGTCACGCTGTTCTACACCTCGTTTGCCTGAGCGAACGGAGTCATACAGGTGAGGAACTGCTCCATGTCCTGCATCAAGAAATCAAATCCTGGCTTTCTCCGTGACAACTTAAAATTGGAACCATGGTGACCGACAACAGGAAGAACATGGTGCTGGCGCTGCGTCAAGGAGGGCTGAGCCTTGCGCCCTACATGGCGCACATGTTCAATCTGGTTTTCAAGCATTTCCTTAAGTGTTCCACCCATCTGCAAGACATCTTAAAAATGGCAAGGAAACTTTGCATGCACTTCAGCCACTACACCACCAAGCACACCCTCCTTGAGCTGCAGCGGCAGAAAGGACTCCCCAACATAGGCTGATATGCGACGTTTCCACCTGTTGGAATTCAACCCTCCATATGTTGGACTGACTCTGCGAACAGAGAAAGGTCATAAACGATTTCTTGATGATCCAAGTGGACAGAGGTACTCCCCTGTGTAACTTCAATGTTAGCCAGTGGCAGCTCATGCATGACACCTACCGTTTGCTCGTGCCCTTTGAGGAGGTCACTTTATTAGTCAGTAACCAGGACTACGGGATGAACAACGTCATTCCATTGATTCATATCCTGGAAAAGTTCCTGGCAAATCTGGCTGGTCATGAGACTGGAGACGTGGCGCCCGATGCATGCTCACTTGCTTGCGTAGTGACAGCAAAATTGTCACCATTCAGCAGGGGGATGACTACTGACTCTCCACCATGTTAGACCCTCACTACCGGTCAAAAATGTGGGCCTTTTTTACACCAGCTGAGAGGGAGGACAAACTGAACTACTATAGAAACATCCTATATAATCAGTTGGCCGCTGCCTATCGTCCATCCTCTCGCAGGTCTAACTGGGGCCCTGAACGTTCACCTTGCACTGCCATGGCAGCTCTAGGGGGGGTAGGAATAGTATCAGCTCCATCAGCAGCAGCCTGAGCCTAGAGTCGCTGATGAGCAGCTTTCTTCACCCGCATAGTAAAGAAACTACTCATCAGCAGATGAGACACAGAGCAGAACCTGAACCAGCAGGTGGTGGCATACTTGGAGTGCACCCTGCCACCCGTCATGGAAGATCCGCTGGACTACTGGGCAGCCAAACTGGATTTGTGGCCGCATCTGTGTTTGCCCTGGAAAAGCTGTCCTGCCCGGCCAGTAGTGTGGCATCAGAGTGGGTGTTTAGTGTATCAGGGGCCATAGTAGTTACCCCAAGGAGAACTCGCCTGTTCACCCAAAATGTGGAGAGACTGACCTTTGTCAAGATAAATCAGGTGTGGATCAGGCAGCATTTCCACCCACCAATGCCTGATGCATCAGATTAAATCATCCATGCTGTCTCACCCAAACCTTGACAATAGAGACCGATTTCTTCTGGCTACCTGCCTCAGCTACTATTCTGATGCTGCCACCCGCCTTATGCCACACATCTGATGCCAAGTGCTCCTTCTTACAGCCACCTTTGTCAGCAGGTATAGTTTGTGCCACCCACCTCCCCACTCTGCCACCGGGTCACTGTATGGGCTCCTCATGCTGCTGCCACCTCCACATTATGTGACCTTTCCACTCTGTGGCCTACTCGTGCTGCTGCTACCTTCACATTATGTCACCTTGCCACTCTGTGGCCTCCTCATGCTGCTACCACCGGGTCAATCTATGGCCTCCTCATGCTGTTGCCAACCTCCACATTATTGCGCCTTGCCACTCTCTGGCCTCCTCATGCTGCTGCTACCAGGTCACTGTATGGCCTCTTCATGCTGCTGCCACCTCTACATTATGTCACCTTGCCACTCTCTGGCCTCCTCACGCTGCTGCCACCTCCACATTATGTCACCGATCACTGTATGACCTCCTCACGCTGCTGCCACCTCCACATTATGTCACTGATCACTGTATGATCTCCTAAGGCTGCTGCCACCACATTATGTTATCTTGCCACTGTGTGGCCTCCTCAAACTGCTGCCACCTCAACACTCTGTAACCGGGTCACTCTATGGCCGCCTAAGGCTGCTACCACCTCCACATTATGTCAACGGGCACTCTGGCCTCCTAAGGCTGCTGCTACCTCCACATTCTGTAACCTTGCCACTCTGTGGCCTCCTCATGCTGCGGCCACCTCCACATTGTCACCTTGCCACTCTGTGGCCTCCTCATGCTGTTGCTACCTCAACACTATGTCACTATGATGCCCTCTCCACTCTGTCAGGGGGGCTCTACTTGTATAAGCATTTAATAGAACAGGTTCTGTAGACATCTATGTGGAATCAGCAGACGATGGTATAAAAGGAATGCGCTCTTTCACACTACAGTAGGATGTTGGGCCTCTGCATGGTTCTTTATACCTGGCCCTAACATCGACATATAAGGCTGAGTTCGCACTTGAGTTAGTTGGTCAGTTTTGGTCCCGTAACTGGCCAAATAAGTGAATTGTGCAGTGGTTCTAAGAGCGACGCCTGTCATGTGCATGTCATACTGACTCACAGTATTGTTTGACTACCACAGTAGGCTCCCTATGAGTGTTATTGAAAGGCACAGTGTTTTACACCACTATACAGGCTTTCTGCGGCCAGGAAATAGCTGTTTTTTAACGCTATTCGCCGCAAATTAATTCAGATCAAAGGAAATCTTTTTGGGAAATTTTTGAAAACTTCACTCTTCTTTAGCTATAACCTCTCTAATCAGAATAAATCATTAACACAAGTATGTAAAATGAGATGACAACACTTTTAGCATCAGATTCTGATCCACTGGGTAGATCATCTATCATGTGTGATACAGTGTGCTGATGCATCACTCACATCTCATCTTCTTATTCTTACAGTTTGGGCAGTAATGCTCTACCAGACACTTCCTGCATCCAGTTGGCCTCTGTAATAAGGAATAACCAGTCCCTGAAGAGACTTGACCTGTCCTATAACCGTCTGTCCGGTCCTCACTTCAGTGACTTGATGGCCGCTCTGTCCAGTCCAGCCTGCAGGATGGAGGAATTACGGTGAGTATAAGAGATGTGTACAGGAGGAGACATGTGGGGGACAAGTTATACATGGATTTTATTCTATTTTATATTATGTCTATGAGATAAACTGCTGACTGCACCTTCATATGTGACGTCTCTACTGAGCTGTGTATCTAATCCTATCATGTGTGATACTGACTGCACCTTCATATGTGACGTCTCTACTGAACTGTGTATCTAATCCTATCATGTGTGATATTGTATACTGAGTTATACATGGGTTTTTTTCTAATTTATGCTCCGCACCATTGTTATATCTATGTATCTAATCTTATCAGGTGTGATTCTATCTACTGAGTTGTTGTATCTAATCCTATAATGTGTGATATTGTATGCTAAGATCCTGTATCTAACCCTATACCTTATCATGTGTGGTACTGTATACTGAGCTGTGTATTTAATCTTATGTGTGATACTGTCTGCTGAGGACAAGGAGATGGCGCCGCTGAAGTGGCTGCCTGTTAGGCAGCTCTGAGACTCTCTCTTATTTTTTCTTTCTCTGTCTGTTTTTTATCTCTCTACTTAATGGACTTTACACTATGAAGAAATGAAGAAACAAAGACTTGGAATTGGACCTTTGTGATACTTTTTTTTTGTTTTTATCTGTCTTTTTGTCCTGCTGAAATGGAGACTCTTGTGTCTGCAGGCATTTCTTTTGTCTACACAAGAGAGAAATTACTGCAGCTTAGAGTCACAACAACAGGGCTGCATACCATTTGCCCACCCATCCCCCAAGAACTCTGGAGAAAGAAAAAGCGGGGGAGGGGCTGCAGAGCAGGAACTCTTCAGAGGATTAAAAAGAGGCGTTACCGACCAACTGTTCCCTCCATCATTATGGGCAATGTGAGATCTCTTGCAAACAAGATGGATGTAATAACAGCGCTCACCAGGCATCATCAGGAGTTTCGGGTGTGCAGCATGATGCTACTTACAGAGACTTGGCTCACTGAAGTTACTCCTGACTCTCTGGTCTCCTTGGATGGTTTTAAACTCCTTCGGGCAGACAGGACAAGGGAGAGCGGTAAGAGGAAAGGAGGGGGGCTGGCAATGTTTGTGAATAATAGATGGTGCAATCCTAAGCACATTGTGATTAAGGAGCAAACTTGCTGTAAGGACATTGAACTATTAGCTGTGAGCATGAGACCTTTCTATCTACCAAGGGAACTATCACATGTCATCGTGATAGCTGCATATGTCCCCCCCTCTGCGAAAGCTGACGCTGCCTGCGAGGTCCTACAAGCCACGCTGAGCCAGTTACAGTCTCAGCACCCCCAGGCCCTCCTTCTTGTGTCTGGCGATTTCAACCACGCCTCTCCATCATCCACACTTCCCAGTTTCACACAGTATGTAACCTGCTACACAAGAGACAACAAAACACTGGACTTGTTCTTTGCCAACGTGAGGGAGGCATATAACTCATCAGCCCTACCGCCCCTGGGAAGATTGGATCACAACCTAGTACATCTCCGACCTGTGTACAAGCCACTTGTACGTAGAGAAGAGGGAGAGTATACAGCAGTTTGCAGACTCTGCAAGATGAGCATTAAAAAAGCCAAGGCTGAATACGAATTGAAGCTTGCAAAAGAAGTTAAGAGTAATGTAAAAGGTTTTTGGGGATATGTTAAGAGCAAAAGAAAAGTGAAGGAAACCATTGGAGTCCTGAAGAACGAAAAGGGTGAAAAAGTTAAAATGGTGGATCAGCAGGTGGAGTTACTGAATTCATATTTTGTATCCGTCTTCTCCCAAGAAATGGATGGAAATATCAACATTAATGGTGATAGTGATGAGGGGAATGAGGACTCCAAGCTGATTATATGCGAAGGTTTGGTAAGAGAACATTTAGCTAAGATTAAGGAAACCAAGTCCCCAGGACCGGAAGATTTACACCCTAGAGTTTTAAAAGAATTAGCAGAGGAAATAACAGAACCCCTTGCAATAATCTTTAATAAGTCATGGGAAACAGGAGTGGTCCCTCTAGATTGGAAAAGGGCAAATGTGGTCCCCATCTACAAAAAGAGGAATAGGGACGACCCAGGAAATTATAGGCCGGTAAGTCTGACCTCGATAGTAGGAAAAATCTTTGAACAAATCGTTAAAGAACATTTAATTAGGTAGCTGGATGGGAAGGCTTTAATTAATCAGAGCCAGCACGGCTTTATGCCTAATAAATCTTGTCAGACTAATCTTATTTCCTTCTATAATAAAGTCACTGAATGGTTGGACCAGGGAAATGCAGTGGACATAGTATATCTTGACTATAGTAAGGCCTTTGATAAAGTATCACATAACATTCTTATTGAAAAAATGATCAAGTATGGCTTTGATAAAATATCAGTGAGGTGGGTTCACAATTGGCTTAATGATCGGGCACAACGAGTAATTCTAAATGGCTATACATCAAACTGGAAGAAAGTAAAAAGCGGGGTGCCGCAGGGCTCTGTCCTGGGCCCAGTACTTTTTAATATTTTTATAAATGATCTGGATGATGGGGTTAATGGAGAACTAATAAAATTTGCAGATGATACAAAGCTAGGAGGAATGGCCAACACTAGAGAGGAGAGAGAATGCATCCAAAAGGACTTGGACACACTGGAACAATGAGCTGAGGTGAACAAAATGGTATTCAACAGGGACAAATGCAAGGTCCTACATCTGGGTAACAGAAATGCAAGAAGCATATATAGTATGGGAGGAATAGTACTAAGTGAGAGTACAGGGGACAAGGATCTGGGCATAATAATAGATCGCAAATTCAACATGAGTCAACAGTGCGGTGCGGTGGCTAAAAAGGCTAATAAAATTCTAGGATGTATCAAGACGAGCATTGAAGCTAGATCAAGAGAGGTAATTATTCCGCTGTACTCTGCCCTGGTCAGACCCCACCTGGAATACTGTGTACAGTTCTGAGCTCCCCAGTTTAAGAAAGACATCGATTTATTGGAGCAGGTCCAGAGAAGAGCAACCAAAATGGTGGAAGGTCTACAAACCATGTCCTACGAGGAGAGGCTAAAAGAATTGGGACTGCTTAGTTTGCAGAAGAGAAGGCTAAGGGGAGACTTAATAACGGTATTTAAATATCTGAAAGGTTGTCACAGTGCAGAGGGATCTACCCTTTTCTCATTAGCAGAAGGAAGCACGAGAAGTAATGGGATGAAACTAAGGGGAAGGAGATTCAGATTAGACATTAGGAAAAACTTTCTAACAGTAAGGGTAGTGAGAGAGTGGAATAGGCTGCCACGGGAGGTGGTGAGTTCTCCATCAATTGAAATCTTCAAGCGGAAACTGGATAGGTATATAGCTGGGATGTTTTAGGAATTCCTGCTTTGCAGGGGGTTGGACTCGATGGCCCTTGAGGTCCCTTCCAACTCAAACAAACAAACAAACAAACAAATAAACCAGCTGTCACCCGCACAGTGAGGATATGGTCCGAGTAGAGTGATGAGGCTCTGAGGGATTGTTTTGACACAACCGCATGGGAAGTTTTGCAGGATTCGTATGGAGAAGATATAGAAGGACTCACACACTGCATAACGGACTACATAAATTTTTGTGTGGACAACACAGTACCCACAAAAGTGGTGAGGTGCTTCTCCAACAACAAACCATGGATTAACTCTGATATAAAAACACTACTTAAGGAGAAAAAGATGGCATTCAGGACAAGAGATAAGGAGGGGTTGAGGGAAGTACAAAAGGAGCTGAGGCATCTAATCAGGCAAGGAAAATCCAGTTATAAGGAAAAAATGGAAAAGCAAATGGAAAGAAAAGACATAAGGGGGGTCTGGGAGGGGCTTAAGTCAATTTCGGGTCATAAACAGTCTGTCTGCCAGATTGAGGCAGACGTTAACTGGCTTAATGAACTAAACCTATTCTTCAACAGATTTGATCACACACCAGCTCCTCCCACCCCAGCATGTCCTTCAGCTCCCCTCACCACAATGACTTCACCCCATTCACCCCATGTGGCTACTTCCCAACAGACCAGTAAATCCAGAAATCTGTCTTTATCTGACCACAGTCTGACCTTCACACGGGCCCAGGTGAGGAAGGAGATGAAAAAGATCAAGGCGAGGAAAGCCGCAGGGCCAGATGACATCAGTGCAAGGCTAATTAAGACTTGTGGGGACCAGCTGTGTGGTATAATTACATATATGTATAATATGAGCCTGAGGCAGGAAATAGTCCCTGAATTATGGAAATCTTCTTGTGTGGTACCAGTTCCAAAGAAACCTCACCCTATGGACCTCAACGACTACAGACCTGTAGCACTGACATCCCACCTGATGAAGATCTTGGCGAGATTGGTTCTCACACATCTCCGCCCTCCAGTGAGCCCCACTATGGACCCTCTCCAGTTTGCTTATTGGCCGGGCATTGGGGTAGATGATGCCATCATCCACCTTCTGCACAGGGCTCTGTCTCACCTGGAGAAACCAGGGAACACGGTGAGAATAATGTTCTTTGATTTCTCCAGTGCTTTTAACACCATACAGCCCAGGTTACTGAGAGACAAGCTGGGCCTTGCTGGAGTGGACCACCACCTCTCCAACTGGATCCTAGACTACCTCACAAATCGACCTCAATACGTGAGAGCCCAAGACTGTGTGTCAGGTACCGTGATCTGTAATACGGGGGGCACCTCAGGGTACGGTTCTCGCCCCTTTCCTCTTCACACTGTACACTGCTGATTTTAGGTTCAACTCATCCAGCTGCTACCTACAGAAGTATTCTGACGACTCTGCAATAGTGGGCCTCATCACAGATGATGATGACAGGGAGTACAGAGAACTGAACAGGCTTTTTGTGGACTGGTGCCACCAGAACCACCTGAAGATTAACGCGGGGAAGACCAAGGAGATGGTGGTGGACTTCCGTAAAGACAGATGCCCTCCAAAACCAGTGGACATCCTGGGGACGGGCATCGAGATTGTGAACACCTATAAGTACCTGGGTCTGCTCCTTAATAATAAGCTGGACTGGGCAGATCATATGGAGGCCCTGTACTGGAAGGGCCACAGCAGGCTCTACCTGCTTAGGAAGCTGAGAGCCTTTGGAATCCGGGGGGCACTTCTTAGGACTTTCTTCAACTCGGTAGTGGCATCAGCCATCTTCTTTGGAGTGGCCTGCTGGGGGAGCAGTATATCAACCAGGGACAGAAATAAACTTGACAAGCTGATTAGAAGGGCCAGCTCTGTCCTGGGGAGCCCCCTGGACCCAGTGCAGGTGGTGGGTGACAGAAGGATACTGTCCGTGGTGAGCTCCATGCGGGAGAAGAACTCCCATCCCATGCATGAGACTGTGATTGCACTGGGCAGTACTGTCAGTGACCGACTGCTCCACCCTAGGTGTGAGAAGGAGCGCTATCGTAAGTCTTTCCTCCCCCACCGCGGTTAGGCTGTACAACCAACACCGACCTAAGCGGAGATCATTACACACAGAGAACTGAAATATCTCTCTGCCTGTTATATCCCCCCCCCCCCCCCTCTGCTACGTCCTATCTGTCTGTCTGCTATTAATGTAATGCCTCTCACCTTGGAACATTCCTGTACATGTTGTATTTGTATTTGTATCTGCTTATCTTTGCTGCTGTAACACACTGAATTTCCCCACTGTGGGACTATTAAAGGACTATTATTATTATTATTATTATTATTATTATTATTATTATTATTAATCCAGTGTATGTAATCCCATCAGCATATGTCTAATTCTATTTTGTGTGATATGATCTACTAAGCTATTGTGCTTAAATGGATCATGTATGATACTGTATACTGTGCTGTGTATCTAATCCTATCATATGTGATACATGGGGTTTGTAGTAAGTGAGGAGACCAGAGAGGCTGAGGGCAAGAGGAGCTGATTATATTCCACTTAGAACAAAGGAAAAGAGACTCTTGGCAGGATGATTGCATCTGCATAAAGGAGGGCAAGGAGCTCCCTGGAACACGTGGTGTAGATGCACATCATTCCCAGCTGACCATTGCAAAAACCGATGCACAAAGCACCCTGGCGGGAACATAGGATTATGAAAGAGGGCTCATGGAGCCCAGGACTCTGGCCAGAGTCTTTATCCGAGTTAGTTTCCCAAACTGAAAACAGGTAGGAGGATAGTAGAAAGTGGGACATTCGTCTAAGGCATTTATGTGCTGGAATCCATGGTAGAGAGAGCTATTGAAATCAGCACTCCCTCAATGGCCACCCATTGCTTATCATTACCCCTGTAGTGTCAGTCAATCAAAGTTAAGTCTGCTACGGACAGTCCCTCATATGAATTTCCCAAAGGCTGACTTTAAACAGAATAAGAAGGTTTGCGGGAGTTGGATAGGCAGGACTTGGAATACATATGTCAAGGGATGATGTCCATCTTAAAGGCATTGACCATGGTCGAACCAGGACAAACGGAAGGCTTTGCATCTCTCTAAGTCAGACAGGGTGGACTCTAGTAGTGGGAGGTAGTTCAATTGATATAAATAGGAAAGGTCCAAGGGAATCTGAATACCTAAGTATTTAATCAATGTATTTTGCCAAAGAAATGGTAATTTGTGGGACAGATGTCAAACCAGAAGGCTTTGTAATATTCAGGGCTTTGGTCTTGGAGAATACCTTAAAATTACTCAGGATACAGAACCATTGGAACTCCTTTATAGATAGGTTACTAGGAGCCCTAAGAGTATTTTACGCTATGTTTTGTAGATAGGTTCCTAGGAGCCCTAAGAGTATTCTACACTATGTTTTATAGATAGGTTCCTAGGAGCCCGAAGAGTGTTCTATACTATGTTTTATAGATAGGTTTCTAGGCGCACTAAGAATGTTCTACACTATGTTTTATAGATAGGTTCCTAGGGGCCCTAAGAGTGTTCTACACTATGTTTTATAGATAGGTTCCTAGGAGCACTAAGAGTATTCTACACTATGTTTTATAGATAGGTTCCTAGGAGCCCTAAGAGTATTCTACACTATGTTTTATAGATAGGTTACTAGGAGCCCTAAGAGTATTCTACAGTGTTATATAGATAGGTTCCTAGGAGCACTAACAGTGTTCTATACTATGTTTTATAGATAGGTTCCTAGGAGGACTAAGAGTATTCTACACTATGTTTTATAGATAGGTTCCTAGGAGCCCTAAGAGTATTCTACACTATGTTTTATAGATAGGTTACTAGGAGCCCTAAGAGTATTCTACGCTATGTTTTGTAGATAGGTTCCTAGGAGCACTGAGAGTGTTCTATACTATGTTATATTGATATATAGTCCTAGGAGCCCTAAGAGTATTCTATACTATGTTTTATAGATAGGTTCCTAGGAGCCCTAAGAGTATTCTACACTATGTTTTATAGATAGGTTCCTAGGAGTCCTGAGAGTGTTCTACACTATGTTTTATATATAGGTACCTAGAAGCACTAAGAGTATTCTACACTATGTTTTATAGATAGGTACCTAGAAGCACTAAGAGTGTTTTACACTATGTTTTATAGATATATAGTCCTAGGAGCCCTGAGAGTATTCTACACTATGTTTTATAGATAGGTTCCTAGGAGCATTAAAAGAGTGTTCTATACTATGTTTTATAGATAGGTTCCTAGAATCCCTAAGAGTGTTCTACACTATGTTTTATAGATAGGTTCCTAGGAGCCCTAAGAGTATGCTACACTATGTTTTATAGATAGGTTCTTAGGAGCCCTAAGAGTGTTCTACACTATGTTTTATATATAGGTACCTAGAAGCACTAAGAGTATTCTACACTATGTTTTATAGATAGGTACCTAGAAGCACTAAGAGTGTTTTACACTATGTTTTATAGATATATAGTCCTAGGAGCCCTGAGAGTATTCTACACTATGTTTTATAGATATATAGTCCTAGGAGCCCTGACAGTGTCATACACTATGTATTATAGATATATAGTCCTAGGAGCCCTGACAGTGTCATACACTATGTGTTATATATATATAGTCTTAGGAGCCCTGACAGTGTCATACACTATGTATTATAGATATATAGTCCTAGGAGTCCTGACAGTGTCATATACTATGTTTTATATATATATATATATATATATATATATATATATAGTCCTAGGAGCCCTGACAGTGTCATACACTATGTATTATAGATATATATTGTCCTAGGAGTCCTGACAGTGTCATACACTATGTATTATATATATATAGTCCTAGGAGCCCTGACAGTGTCATACACTATGTTTTATAAATATACAGACCTAGCAGTACTGACAGTGTCATACACTATGTATTATAGATATATAGTCCTAGGAGCCCTGACAGTGTCATACACTATGTATTATAGATATATAGTCCTAGGAGCCCTGACAGTGTCATACACTATGTATTATAGATATATAGTCATAGGAGCCCTGACAGTGTCATACACTATGTATTATAGATATACAGACCTAGAAGTCCTCACACTGTCATACACTATGTTTTATAAATATACAGACCTAGGAGCCATGACAGTGTCATACACTATGTATTATAGTTATATAGTCCTAGGAGTCCTGACAGTGTGATACATTATGTATTATAGATATGTAGTCCTAGGAGCCCTGAGAGTATTCTACACTATGTTTATAGATAGGTTCCTAGGAGCATTAAAAGAGTGTTCTACACTATGTTTTATAGATAGGTTCCTAGAATCCCTAAGAGTGTTCTACACTATGTTTTATAGATAGGTTCCTAAGAGCCCTAAGAGTGTTCTACACTATGTTTTAAGCCATTTCAAGGTATGGTTCATACTGAACTTGTTTGACCCAAAACAAATCTTACGCTATGGTTTGTGTTACTATGATATGTGTTACTGTCTGCTGAGAAATGTATCTAATGCAGTGCATAAAATCCCATCAATGTATGTCTAATCTTATTTTGTGTGATACAGCAAGTCAGCAAAAAGTATCTAATCTTGTTATGTGTGATATGGTCTACTAAGCTAATATGTTTAATCCTGTGTTTAATCCTATCATGTGTGATACTGTCTGCTGATACATAAATTAAGGATTTCCACTTCAAAAGGAATATTTCAAAAAGTGCTGGAATTTATTTTTTACACTTAGTAAAATTCGTGCACTCCACTCACCACTCTGTGTGAATTTTGCTACGTGTGAAAAATAAATTCCAGCACTTTTTGAAATATTCCTTTTGAAGTGGAAATCCTTAATTTATGTACTAAACGGATTGGGACCCTATTTCCACTCTACATGAAGGAATGCATTTCACACCCTGTGTACATAATACAGTCTGCTGATACATCACTCACATCTCATATTCTTATTCTTACAGTTTGCGTAGTAATAATTTACCAGACACTTATTTAATCCAGTTGGCCTCTGTAATAAGGAATAACCAGTCCCTGAAGAGACTTGACCTGTCTGGTAACCGTCTGTCCGGTCCTCACTTCAGTGACTTGATGGCCGCTCTGTCCAGTCCAGCCTGCAGGATAGAGGAATTACAGTGAGTATAAGAGATGTGTACAGGAGGAGACATGTGGGGGACAAGTTATACATGGATTTTATTCTATTTTATATTATGTCTATGAGATAAACTGCTGACTGCACCTTCACATGTGACGTCTCTACTGAGCTGTGTATCTAATCATATCATGTGTGATACTATATACTGAGCTGTGTATCTAATCCTGTCATGTGTGATACAGTCTGCTGAGCTGTGTATCTAATCCTATCATGTGTGATACAGTCTGCTGATACATCACTCACATCTCATCTTCTTATTCTTACAGTTTGGGTAAGAATGATCTACCAGACACTTCCTGCACCCAGTTGGCCTCTGGAATAAGGAATAACCAGTCCCTGAAGATACTTGACCTGTCTGGTAACCGTCTGTCCGGTCCTCACTTCAGTGACTTGATGGCCGCTCTGTCCAGTCCAGCCTGCAGGATAGAGGAATTACAGTGAGTATAAGAGATATGTACAGGATGAGACATGTGGGGGACAAGATATACATGGATTTTATTCTATTTTATTCTCCGCACCATTGTTATGTCTAAGATAAAGTGAACCAATGGTCATCTGATGGTTACAAAGCAACTCTAACAATAGCGGAATCGGCGCTCCCTTGTAGTGATACCAAGTGATGGTCCAATCCATCCAGGTTAAAGAATCAAGGCTTTTATTAGTCATATTACAGGTGGTGCATTTCACGGCATAAACTTCATTAGACCTCTTTGACATAACATATACTCAGAAATGGATGCGTTATATACACACGCTTACATACCATGTGACATGTTCAACAGGAAATACCAATACACTTTACATACCTACATCTAAAACATAAAAAAGATATAAAATACACATATACGTGAGCACATGTCCCATCTTCATCTATAGAATTATTCAAAACATATATTTAAAAAATCCAAATGAGGCAAACAATTAGAGGGGGAGGGGTAAGAGAAACCCCACAACTCCCTTCTCTCCAATAAGAGTTTCCCTGTATATAAACAGAATAGTAGACCTATCAAAATGTCCAGACATTCAATAAAGGGATGGACGCTGCAGTATTATGCCGGGGCTTTACTGCACTGTCCTATCCCCAGGAAGGAAGGAGAGGGGTTAGATTTATGAGAGGGCTCAATCCTTAAGCTAATAAAAATGCTCAGAGGGGCTTGATTCTCGCGTAGTTTGATCTAACTGGTCGATCTGAGTTGGGCCAGTTTTGTGTGCATGCGCCAAAGACTGACACATGCACACTGTCAAGCTTGTCTAGTCCAATGCACAAGGATGAAAGATTTGCGCATGCGCATCAGGTTGTATCACTCTCCTGGCTGTCATGTTTGATAATGTTCCTGATGTTACTGCAAACTTAAGCTGTTGGTGTATATGATAGGGTTAAATATGATAAACATCTATAAAAATAAATATAAATGTGCATGCATGTATAAGAAAAAATGGGTTAGATGAATGAACTAGATAAATATAAATACACAGATATCATAAAAACAAACTACATTGGGGCCGTGTCTACCACACTTGAAGATGGTCGCATGAGTTCTTAGCTTCGGCACTTTATCAGCAACAAAGTGGCTCTACTCATCTATTCTGGCTTCTATCAGCCCCAAACCCTGATTTTCAGACTTGCTGCGATATACAGCTTCTCCTGCTGTGCCTAAAAACAAGAAGAAGCATAGCCCTCTGAAGCTGACCCACCTCTTTCCAGCCTCAGAGTCCTCATAAAATGGCGCCTCACACTCCAGCAAAGGGCACTCCTTATCTCCGGCCTCCAGAACTACCTCATAGGAACACAACCCAGATCAGGACTTACTCCCTGCTGAACCGCTGTTTTCCTCCCCTAGCAGCCCTGTCTCTGTACCAGCAGTTATAACCTCGTTGGACAATCCAGTACCTACTGACTTACCTGCAAACAATGTACCTACCTTTACTCTGACTGGGACTCCAGCTCCGGACTCTTCCTTACCGGCTACTCTGGACTCAGGTGAGCCTCAAGATCCACATAGTCACCCTTCTGGGGAGGAGTCTCCTTCACATCGGTCTGTTCTCCCTGAGGCACCCATTACAGTTGCCACTATAAAACTTCAATTGTCCGATCTCCAATCATCTAAACAGAGATTTGCAGAAATCCTTTCATGCCCTCCAAGCAGAAATTCAATCTCTGGGTGAACGCACCTCACATATTGAGAGCAAAATGGTTGAACTGACTTCTGCACAGTCTGGTAGACTGTAACAACAACATGGAGGATGAGATTGAGGACCTAAAGTCTAAACTAGCCAACATGGAGGATCAGTCATGGCACAACAATCTGCGCTTCAGGGTTATACCCAAAACTGTTAAGCCGACGATCTCCTCATGTTTTTAATAACTTTTTTGCCAGCTTGTTACCTGAGGCTTCAGAACTAGACCTTGCTATTGATAGGGCACACTGCTTTCAGAAGCCTAAAAATCTTCTGTCCTCTACTCCCAGGGACACTATAGCACGCATTCATTTTTTCCATACTAAGGAGAGGATACTACTGGCAATCCAAACTAAACCTACCCTACCTGACTGCTTTAAAGACATCTCTATATTTACGAATTTATCAGCCGCCACGATGGCCCCAAGATGGTCCTTTGCTGCTTGTACCAGAGTCCTCAGGAAGCGCCGCATTACCTATAAATGGAGATTCCCGGTTAAACTGATTATCTTGTACAATGGCTCAGCTATGGTGGTTTCTACTCCAGAGAAAGCAGCCTGTCTGTGTTATTCCTGATCGCTTCAATCATCCACCATCATCCAAAAGACGATCTCCATAACACAATAATGCTGAATGGACCACTGTCTCCCATGGAAAAAAACACATCACTTGACCCCATCCACTCTCTTTATGCCTATGCAATGTAGCAGTCCTTGCTCAACCTGTGTTACCTGGCTGGTTATAGTTGCTTCTCTAAATATCAAGGGGTTGAACTCCTCTTTTAAGAAATCGCTTGTTATTCATTTGGAATTGCACATCTTCCAGTCTGGCCAAATTCATTAATTATTTAAACACCAATGACTGGGGCCTAAGATTTACCACTTCCTCCTCAACAACCCATATTGAATATCTGGACCTCATTTTGAGCTGAATCGAAAATTGTTACCAAAACATTTTTTAAAAAGGTGGATGGGAACAGTTTGTTGAACTTTAAAAGTGACCACTGTAAGAAATGGAAAGTAAATGTCCCGTTTAGTCAATTCAAAAGCTTGAGCTAGAGATCATTAGATACAAAGAAAAATTATGTCCAATCATTTTTATGAGAGAGAATATCCCAAATCAGTTGTACAAGCAGCTCAAAAAATATCCAGAGCCATATCACAAATGGACTGTTTAACACCAAAGATACTAATACTAAGGAGAACTGGCATTTTAATTTCCTAACTACTTATAGCCACTCGTATGGATTGATCAAAATTATACTCAAAAGGCTTTGGTATATACTACAGAATGATCCTTTTATTCATAAAATGTTGCCCCCGAATCCAGTTCTGACTTTTCGACGAGCCAGAACTGTTAAAAATATCCTATCAATCACCAAGCAAGTTACATCGCCCTAAGTCAATAGAGGATCAGAGTCAGATACTATTTAGTATTAGTGTAAAAGGAGTTTTCAAACGTGGTAGGAATCGCTGTAAATGTATCTATTTGTTATAAGACTACACAGTTTAAGAGTCAAGCAACGGGTGAAACATTTGATATTAACCATTTCTTTAACTGTGAAAGCGCTTATGTAATGTATCTGGAGGTTTCCAGTAGACCGCACAACACTCCCTTTCCACATTAGAATTAACAATCATCTGTCCAATGTCTGAAAAGGACACTTGAAACACGGAGTATCCCGTCATATATTCAATTATTATAACTGTGAGGTCAAAGCCTTCCGAGTGATTCCAATGGAGCATATTCCCACCTCAGTATGTAATAGATGTGATAAACTGCGACGACGAGAAATGTTTTGGATTTTGAAACTGAAAACATTAACACCGAGGGGCCTTATAGAAGTCACGGAGTTAACTACTAAAGAGCCCTGAATCTGTTTCTACTAAATCTCAATTTCTCTGAATGTTATTTTTTTATTCATTTATGAACATTTTATATACTTATGTGATATATTTATTATATGGTTCTCATCACTCTATTGTTCTCTTTATCATTTATCCCATTTAAAATTTATCACAAATTTTTTTTATTATAGGGTTTTTTGTTTTTTTTTCTTTATTTTAGTATGTGTGGGGACGTGTATGTGTATGTTTATATATGTGTGTGTATATATACACATATTTTTTTTTTCAAATTCTATTTTTATTAAGATTTTACAATATTATACAAACAATAAGTATTCACATAAGCATAATTATACACATATATTTATATGTATATTTTTATACCACACTATATATTACCTTCCCATAGCTCCTGTTAGTCTGTGAAAATTTTTTATATATATATATATATATATATATATATATATATATATATATATATATATAGCACATGTAACCCCTATAGCCCATTACCGGCTCCTGGTAATATGGGCAGGACATAACTATGGAGGCCAGTGATCGGCTTCAGTGGTCATGTGTGTAGTCAACATGTCATCACTGCAGGACAGCTAATAAAGACTAATAATACTGGAGCATTAACCAGATGAGAATACAGTATAGAAGGGTCATGTGACCTCCAGGAAACGGCGGTAATTGTAATAATAAATCCCCAGTATCACCAGTTCTAGAAAACACAAGATTGTACAGATTCATCCTCAGCAGGTCTAGTCACTGACTAATCTGAGGTCAGGAGAAAATCCTCACAATACAAAGTCACTAATACTGCGCTGTCTGTTTTATGTTCTAGAATATGGAACAATGAATTGTCTGAAGAGGAAAAGAAAGGAATAAGAAACCTGAAAAGACACAAAGCAGATATGAAGATATATTACTAAATAAACCAGAAGCCGGGTGTGTATGTGTGCTGAGCAGATAACAGGACATTATGGTGAATACTTCTTCACAGCTCCAGTATTAGGAGCGTCTCCTGGTGCATTATGGGTAATATCACTCACCTACACATTACACACCGTGTAAGCTCCGCCCACATGTCACATTGTATTATAGTAAGCTCTTTTCCTTGATGTGACACATGATGGGTATACTGGGGATCTGACTGTGGTCATGGTTTGGTGATGGATATCCTGACATCATGGGCACAGACCTAGGAGCCAGCGATGTCTATAGGGGATAAAACCTCCATATTACACAACCCCTGGACTGTATAACTGTATAATACACTCAGATCCTGTATATTACATAGAGGAGGACACTGATGTCCCTACAGCAGACGGCCATGAATTCACAGACTACAGTATGGCCGCCCCTAGATCCTCCAGCCCCATCTGTGTAATAAGCTCCATGTGTTTTATCCTGTAAAATCCTCCCATAGACCAAGACACAAAGTGTGTGACAACTAGGAGATCATCTCTGTGATGTCATCAGCCCCAAGACAGACTTGTTGTGTGATCCGTCTGACAGCAGTAAAGTTCACTGTAGACTTGTGTTGTATGAGGTCTTCCTCCTCTCCCATGTTATTACATATCAGCCATAAGAGGTTACACGGCTTCCTGCTCATGTAGTATAATAGTGCCATGTGTGTGGAAGAAATAAACCGCTTTTACCATTGTCATTGTGTCTGTGTCCTGTAACTTGTTGTGTTGTATCATCCTATCACACTAATGTACAGGTAAGTAGTCACACACTATGGACACCACATCCAGAAGACTTTCCCATAGAGAACCAGCAGATGTAACACTGGAGACCAAACAAGAGGAAGCTGTAATAATTGAAAAGAATAACAGTGCCAAGTGATACATCGGATAGTGCTTTTATATACAGTATAGAGAGAGACTTACAATGGTAAACAAATAGATGGGTTCTCACCTTGCCTCATTGTGATAAGTCACAACAACAATTAGTGCAGGAGATATTACTAGAGATGACCGAATTGAAGCTTACGAAGTGGAATTTGATCCGAATTTCAGGAAATCTTCGCTTCGCAACGAAGCTGGATTTCCTCATGCTTCGATGCATCGAATCACATTTTTTAATAAAATGGCTGCTGCACATGTTAGGACAAGGAGCAAGGAACTCTGTGAAGGAGGGATCACCCACAATGCCATGCGTGCAGCTATTCAGCAGCCAGCTGGCCCTGTGATGTCACAGCCCTATAAAAACCCTCGGCCATTTTAGGTTCAGTAATTTCACATCGTACTTAGTGCAGGGAGAGACATCAGCAGGCGCTAGAGAAAGTGGTAGAAAACAATTAAAAACTGCCAGAAGTTCAGGGAAAGAGCCTTAGAAGTGTAGGGAAAAGATAGGGAGGAATTTACAGAAGAGTATTGAAGAATAGGGTTCATTTGGGGTGGCTGCAGCATCAGTAATAGCAACAATCCTACTACACATTGCAGCACTCACCGCCATTATACTGCTGCTCATTGCAGGCTTGCAATAGATCATACATAAAAAAGCCAGGCTGGAGTTTGCCAAAACTTACCTGAGAAAGCCAAAAACTTTTTGGAAGAATGTTCTCTGGTCAGATGAGACAAAAGTAGAGCTTTTTGGGAAAAGGCATCAACATAGAGTTTACAGGAAAAAAAAAGAGGCCTTCAAAGAAAAGAACACGGTCCCTACAGTCAGACATGGCGGAGGTTCCCTGATGTTTTGGGGTTGCTTTGCTGCCTCTGGCACTGGACTGCTTGACCGTGTGCATGGCATTATGAAGTCTGCAGCATAATGTAGGGCCCAGTGTGAGAAAGCTGGGTCTCCCTCAGAGGTCATGGGTCTTCCAGCAGGACAATGACCCAAAACACACTTCAAAAAGCACTAGAAAATGGTTTGAGAGAAAGCACCGGAGACTTGTAAAGTGGCAGCAATGAGTCCAGACCTGAATCCCATAGAACACCCAAGGAGAGATCTCACAATGGCAGTTTGGAGAAGGCGCCCTTCACATCTCAGGGACCTGGAGAAATTCCAGCAGAGCATTGGAAGAAACTCATTGATGGTTACCGGAAGCGGTTGTTTGCAGTTATTTTGTCTAAAGGTTGTGCTACCAAGTATTAGGCTGAGGGTGCCAATACTTTTGTCCGGCCCATTTTTGGAGTTTTGTGTAAAATGATCAATGATTTGACTTTTTTTTCATTCTCTTTTGTGTTTTTTCATTGCAAGCAAAATAAATGAAGATCTTATTACCAAAGCATTTGTGATTGCAATCATTTTCTGGAAGAAATTGAGTATTATCTGACAGAATTGCAGGGGTGCCAATACTTTTGGCCAGCACTGTACCTATGTTTTCAAGGTAGAACATTACAAGCCTTTTGCAGTGTAGTAGTGGCAAAAAAAACTGAATTCTTAACCAGTAATCTCTGCAGTTATCTGTTATAATGCCTTTTTAAAGGCGTTTATTAGTGGGGAAACAAATAAGGGACTTATTCGCCGTTCTCTTGAAAGTAGAAAGTTACAGGCCTTTTTGCAGTACAGTAGTGGCATAAAACATAATTCTTATCTAGTAATATCTGCCTTTATCTGTTACAATGCCTTTTTAAAATTGTTTATTAGTGGGGAAACAAATAAGGGGCTTATTCCGTTCTCTTGAAAGTAGAACATTAAAGGCCTTTTTGCCCTGTATTAATTTCCTTTTCAATTACTTTATTGATCTAACAGTATGTCAGACAGAGAAGCGACAGGCCCTGCACAGGGGAGGGCCACAGGCCTAAATGTTTCTGGCGCAGGCACAGGTCGCAGCAGAGTAAGGGGGCGTGGCAGCAGGAGTCACTTACAGAGGCCTGAGCTACCAGTGTCAGCTAGTGGTTGTGTCTTGACCAGAAACCCAACAGTTGTAGAATGGTTGACTCGGTCATCCAGTTCATCCCAAGTCACATCAGACACCCCCAGGCAAGAGTCGCTGGGTTTGTCAGACACAACCCTTAGTTGGCATGGCCAGGGAGCAGCCCCTGTGCCCTCACCTGTCCTCAACCTGCCTCTGTCCTTTTCTGTTCCCTCATATAGAGAAGTACTCTATGCTGTGGGCTCAGATCCACTATACAGTGAGGAGGAGATACTAGAGGACAGACAGCAGCTACTGCCCAGCCAAGATCTGGAGGAGACATCTGCCACTTCCTCCAGTAGTTAAGCAAGTAGTGATGAGGAGAATGTTGTGGGAGCTGGTGTTGTGAGCTGTCAGTCTCCTGGCTCAGAGACCCTTGAGGAGGACATCAGTGATGTGCAGACATCATCATCTGGAGAAGAGGGAGTCAGCAGAGTGGCAACAGTGGGAAGTTGGTAGCCAAACGTGCCCGTGGTAGACCACCCACTTTGCAGGAGCCTACCTGCCCGGAAAGCAGTGGTGCAGGGGTTCACGGAGGCAGTGGCTGTAGCAGTCAGTTAGTGCAGAGTGTTGGGGGTAAACTCACCTTCTTGGTGGTGTGGCAGTTTTTTGTAAAGCCGCCGGGGCAGTTAATCATGGCCATATGTCGAATCTGTGGGCAGAAGGTGAAGCGTGGCCAAGGTGCCTCAACCGAAGGAAGTTGTATGTCCTTCCCATCATCTGCTGATCCTGATGCTCCTACTCTTCCTCTTAGTCAGTCATTGCGTCAGCAATCCATCACCGAAGTGATTTTGAAGAGATAACAGTATGCGTGCACTCATCCAACGGTGCAGAAGCTGAACGTGCTCCTGTCCAAGTTGCTGGTGCTGCAGTCACTCCCTTTCTAAGTGGTGGACTCTGCACCTTTGAGAGAACTGATGGCTTGTGCTGAGCCAAGGTGGAGAGTCCCAAGCCATCATTTCTTTGCCAAAAAGGCAGTACCAGCCCTGCACAAATATGTAGAACAGAAGGTGGGCCAGTCCTTGAGCCTGTCGGTGTCTGACAAAGTGCATGGCAGTACCAACGTGTGGAGCTGTAACTACGGTCAAGGACAATATATGTCCTTTATGGCCCACTGGGTGAATGTGGTACCTGCCCAGACACACCAGCAACTTGGCCAGGTGACGCCGCTTCCGCCTCAACGTTCTCACGCCGTTGGTCCTGCAACAATGTCTGCCTCATCCTTCACTGTTTCCTCAGTGCTCCTCCAGCATACCACATGTGCAGGGCACGGCAGTGTCATGCTGTTTTACACCTCATTTGCCTGGACGAACAGGGGAAGAACTGCTCCATGTCCTTCATCAAGAAATCGAATCCTGTCTTTCTCCACCACAACTCAAAATCGGAACCATGGTGACCGACAACGGGAAGAACATGGTGTTGGCACTGCATCAAGGAGGGCTGAGCCATGCTCCCTGCATGGCACATGTGTTCAATCTGGTTGTCAAGCATTTCCTTAAGTCTTCCATCCATCTGCAAGACATCCTAAAAATGGCTATGAAACTTTGCATGCACTTCAGCCACTTGTACACCGCCAAGCACATCCTCCTTGAGCTGCAGCGACAGAACGGCATCCCCCAACATAGGCTGATATGCGACGTTTCCACCCGTTGGAATTCAACCCTCCATATGTTTGACTGACTGTATGAACAGAGAAAGGCCATAAACGATTTATTGATGATCCAAGCAGACAGAGGTACTCCCCTGTGAAAATGTGTTAGCCAGTGGCAGCTCATGCGTGACACCTGCTGTTTGCTCATGCACTTTGAGGAGGCCACTTTATCAGTCGCCAGGACTATGGGATGCCTATCTGCGCCATCGTTCATCCTCTCGCTAGTATGACTGGGGTGACCCTGGGCACTCACCTTGCACTGCCATGGCTGCTGTGAGAGGGGGTGGAACGAGCACTACCAGCTCCATCAGCAGCAGCCTGAGTCTAGAGTTGCTGATAAGCAGCTTTCTTCACCCGCATAGTGAAGAAACTACTCACCAGCAGCTAGACTCAGAGCAGAACTTGGAGTGCACCCTGCCACCCATCATCAAAGATCCGCTGGACTACTGGGCAGCCATACTGGATTTGTAGCTGCAACTGGCGGAGTTTGCCCTGGGAAAGCTGTCCTGCCCGGCCAGTAGTGTGGCATCAGAGCGGGTGTTTAGTGCGGCGGGGGCCATAGTCACCCCAAGGAGAACTCGCCTGTCCACCCAAAGAGAGACTGACCTTTGTAAATATGAATCAGGCGTGGATCAGCCAGGATTTCCACTCCAATGCCTGATGCATCAGATTAAATAATCCATGCTGCCTCACCCAAACCTTGACAAAAGAGACCGGTATCTTCTGACTACCTGCTTCATCTACTATTCTGATGCTGCCACCCACCTGATGCCACACATCTGATGTCAAATGCTCCTTCTTACAGCCACCATCGCCACTGTTTGTGGTACCCAACTCCCCACTCTGTATCCGGGTCACTCTATAGCCTCCTCATGCTGCTACCAACGGGTCACTGTATGGCCACCTCATGCTGTTGCCATTGGGTCACTGTATGGCCTCCTCATGCTGCTGCCACCTCCACATTATGTCGCCTTGCCACTCTGTGGCCTCCTCCATTCTGCTGCCATCAGGTCACTGTATGGCCTCCTCATGCTGCTGCCACCAGGTCACTGTATGGCCTCCTTATGCTGCTGGTACCGCCACATTATGTCGCCTTGCCACTCTGTAGACATCTATGTGGAATCATCAGACGATGATGTAAAAGGAGTGCGCTCTTTCACACTAGAGTAGGATCTTGGGCCTCTGCATGGTTCTTTCTACCTGGCACTAACATGGACCTGTAAGGCTGAGTTCGCACTTGAGTTAGTTGGTCAGTTTTGGTCCCATAACTGGCCAAATAAGTGAAGTGTGCAGCAGTTCTAAGAGTGACGTCTGTCATGTGCGTGTCATACTGACTCACAGTATTGTGTCACCACCACAGCAGACTCCCTATGCGTGTTACTGCAAGGGACAGTGTTCTACACCACTATACAGGCTCTCTGAAGCTAGGAAATAGCTGTTTTATAACACTATTCACTGCGGATTAATTCGGATTGAATCAAATTGTTTTGGAAACTTCAAAAAAAATCGGTCGAATCGAATTTTTGAAAAATTCGCTCAACTCTAATAGGGATGTCTCCCCCTGTGTGTACAGTATGTGGTCAGGATATGACTTACTGTATAGTGATGTCTCCCCTGTGTGTACAGTGTGTGGTCAGTATATGACTTACTGTATAGTGATGTCTCTCCTGTGTCTACAGTATGTGGTCAGTATATGACTTACTGTATAGTGAGGTCTCCCCCTGTGTGTACAGTATGTGGTCAGTATATGAATTACTGTATAGTGATGTCTCCTCTGTGTGTACAGTATGTGGTCAGTATATGACTTACTGTATAGTGATGTCTCCCCTGTGTGTACAGTATGTGGTCAGTATATGACTTACTGTATAGTGATGTCTCCTCCTGAGTGTACAGTATGTGGTCAGTATATGACTTACTGTATAGTGATGTTTCCCCGTGTGTACAGTGTGTGGTCAGTATATGACTTACTGTATAGTGATGTCTCCCCTGTGTGTACAGTATGTGGTCAGTATATGACTTACTGTATAGTGATGTCTCCTCCTGTGTGTACAGTATGTGGTCAGTATATGACTTACTGTATAGTGAGGTCTCCCCCTGTGTGTACAGTATGTGGTCAGTATATGAATTACTGTATAGTGATGTCTCCTCTGTGTGTACAGTATGTGGTCAGTATATGACTTACTGTATAGTGATGTCTCCCCTGTGTGTACAGTATGTGGTCAGTATATGACTTACTGTATAGTGATGTCTCCTCCTGAGTGTACAGTATGTGGTCAGTATATGACTTACTGTATAGTGATGTTTCCCCGTGTGTACAGTGTGTGGTCAGTATATGACTTACTGTATAGTGATGTCTCCCCTGTGTGTACAGTATGTGGTCAGTATATGACTTACTGTATAGTGATGTCTCCTCCTGTGTCTACAGTATGTGGTCAGTATATGACTTACTGTATAGTGAGGTCTCCCCCTGTGTGTACAGTATGTGGTCAGTATATGAATTACTGTATAGTGATGTCTCCTCTGTGTGTACAGTATGTGGTCAGTATATGACTTACTGTATAGTGATGTCTCCCCTGTGTGTACAGTATGTGGTCAGTATATGACTTACTGTATAGTGATGTCTCCTCCTGAGTGTACAGTATGTGGTCAGTATATGACTTACTGTATAGTGATGTTTCCCCGTGTGTACAGTGTGTGGTCAGTATATGACTTACTGTATAGTGATGTCTCCCCTGTGTGTACAGTATGTGGTCAGTATATGACTTACTGTATAGTGATGTCTCCTCCTGTGTGTACAGTATGTGGTCAGTATATGACTTACTGTATAGTGAGGTCTCCCCCTGTGTGTACAGTATGTGGTCAGTATATGAATTACTGTATAGTGATGTCTCCTCTGTGTGTACAGTATGTGGTCAGTATATGACTTACTGTATAGTGATGTCTCCCCTGTGTGTACAGTATGTGGTCAGTATATGACTTACTGTATAGTGATGTCTCCTCCTGTGTCTACAGTATGTGGTCAGTATATGACTTACTGTATAGTGAGGTCTCCCCCTGTGTGTACAGTATGTGGTCAGTATATGAATTACTGTATAGTGATGTCTCCTCTGTGTGTACAGTATGTGGTCAGTATATGACTTACTGTATAGTGATGTCTCCCCTGTGTGTACAGTATGTGGTCAGTATATGACTTACTGTATAGTGATGTCTCCTCCTGAGTGTACAGTATGTGGTCAGTATATGACTTACTGTATAGTGATGTTTCCCCGTGTGTACAGTGTGTGGTCAGTATATGACTTACTGTATAGTGATGTCTCCCCTGTGTGTACAGTATGTGGTCAGTATATGACTTACTGTATAGTGATGTCTCCCCTGTGTGTACAGTATGTGGTCAGTATATGACTTACTGTATAGTGATGTCTCCTCCTGTGTGTACAGTATGTGGTCAGTATATGACTTACTGTATAGTGATGTCTCCCCTGTGTGTACAGTATGTTGTCAGTATATAACTTACTGTATAGTGATGTCTCCCCTGTGTGTACAGTATGTGGTCAGTGTATGTCTTACTATAGGGTCATATCTCTGCAGTTTCTCCTCTTTGACCTGTCTTTATGATGTTATTTTCTCATTGACTTCAATAGTCAAAAGTAACAGTCTGAACATGGACTAAAATTGGATCTGCCTGGAAGTTTGTGTCCAGAAATAATATTATGTTGGACCGAACTGTCTCCCCTCTGGCAGCCACCAACCCATTCTGTTCAATGAGGTGAGGCCTGGGACCAAATGTGTGCTACAATATCATTTCTGCAGACCAGAAAACTAGAGGGTTGATAACTTTCCCCATTGTGTGAAAAATCCTTATGGTGGTGGAGAGTCCAGAAAATACAATAATGTAATAACAAGGAACCTCATAAGGACCACTATTGAGTCCTGAGATGTGTGTACTGAGCTGTGAGTCCCGAGCTGGGTGTGTACTGAGCTACGACTCCTGAGCTACGACTCCTGAGCTGCGTGTACTGAGCTTTGAGTCCTGAGCTGTATGTACTGAGCTGTATGTACTGAGCTGTGAGTCCCGAGCTGTGAGTCCCGAGCTGTGAGTCCCGAGCTGAGAGTACTGAGTTGTGTGTACTGAGCTGTGAGTCCTGAGCTGTGAGTACTGAGTTGGACCTTTATGATGGTGACTTTGCATAGGTTTGAATTCCCTGCTGAGCTCATTGATGTGAATTTTGCATTATATACACAACCACGTCAGACTGAAGATAAATGGGATCCTTTCGCTCCTGTTCTATGTGACAGGGGTGCCCTCTCTCTCTGACGTTGTTTTCACCATTAGCAGAGACCTTGTTACAGAGTGTTAGATAAGATGTGAAAATTCAGGGGCTACAAATACAAATAGGCTTGGAACATTTGCAAATGATTTATTCTTTTTAATTACTAACGTTAAAGAAGGACTCCCAGCCTTAACACACCAACTCGAACGATTTGGTTACCTGTCCAATGATAAAGTCAATTTTAGTAAATCGAAAAAACTTAATATATTTCAACAGACTCAACTTAATATATTAAAACCTCTCACCCCCTTTACCCTACAGATAGTACCTATTGCATTACCCTCTGCCTTCTTCAGAGATATACATTACATTTTCTCACAATATGTCTGGAAACATAAGACACTAAGACTAGCCCATTCTTAAAGGGAAAGTGACTCGGGGGTATGAGGCTACCTGATCTTCAAGCTTATTATACAGACATACAATCAAACTGCTGGATAGAAATAGTAAAACCTACCAAAAATGTGGCTGTTTCAAACTTTCTTAAAAGATGAACATAGTATTTCATTCCTTAAAGATTTTTGGCTAAGAAAAGTGGCACCCTGTGCTTTGAGACTTGGCATCATTTACAACCCAAACTAGCCCCGTTCCCTTCGCTTGCCATGCCTGCTTCACCTAGTACATCTCCGACCTGTGTACAAGCCACTTGTACGTAGAGAACCAGCTGTCACCCGCACAGTGAGGATATGGTCCGAGGAGAGTGATGAGGCTCTGAGGGATTGTTTTGACAGAACCGCATGGGAAGAGCTGCAGGATTCTTATGGAGAAGATATAGAAGGACTCACACACTGCATAACAGACTACATTAATTTTTGTGTGGACAACACAGTACCCACAAAAGTGGTGAGATGCTTCTCCAACAACAAACCATGGATTAACTCTGATATAAAAACACTACTTAAGGAGAAAAAGATGGCATTCAGGACAAGAGATAAGGAGGGGTTGAGGGAAGTACAAAAGGAGCTGAGGCATCAAATCAGGCAGGGAAAAGCCAGTTATAAAGAAAAAATGGAAAAGCAAATGGAAAGAAAAGACATAAGGGGGGGTAAAGGAGGGGCTTAAGTCAATTTCAGGTCATAAACAGTCTGTCTGCCAGATTGAGGCAGATGTTAATTGGCTTAATGAACTAAACCTATTCTTCAACAGATTTGATCACACACCAGCTCCTTCCACCCCAGCATGTCCATCAGCTCCCCCCACCACAATGACTTCTCCCCATGCGGCCACTTCCCAACAGACCAGTAAATCCAGAAATCCATCTTTATCTGACCTTCACACGGGCCCAGGTGAGGAAGGAGATGAAAAAGATCAAGGCGAGGAAAGCCGCAGGGCCAGATGACATCAGTGCAAGGCTAATTAAGACTTGTGGGGACCAGCTGTGTGGTATAATTACATATATGTATAATATGAGCCTGAGGCAGGAAATAGTCCCTGAATTATGGAAATCTTCTTGTGTGGTACCAGTTCCAAAGAAACCCCACCCTATGGACCTCAACGACTACAGACCTGTAGCACTGACATCCCACCTGATGAAGATCTTGGAGAGATTGGTTCTCACACATCTCCGCCCTCTAGTGAGCCTCGCTATGGACCCCCTCCAGTTTGCTTATCGGCCGGGCATTGGGGTAGATGATGCCATCATCCATCTTCTGCACAGGGCTCTGTCTCACCTGGAGAAACCAGGGAACACAGTGAGAATAATGTTCTTTGACTTCTCCAGTGCTTTTAACACCATACAGCCCAGGTTATTGAGGGACAAGCTGGGCCTTGCTGGAGTGGACCCCCACCTCTCCAACTGGATCCTAGACTACCTCACAAATCGACCTCAATACGTGAGAGCCCAAGACTGTGTGTCAGGTACCGTGATCTGTAATACGGGGGCACCTCAGGGTACGGTTCTCGCCCCTTTCCTCTTCACACTGTACACTGCAGATTTTAGGTGCAACTCATCCAGCTGCTACCTACAGAAGTATTCTGACGACTCTGCAATAGTGGGTCTCATCACAGATGATGATGACAGGGAGTACAGAGAACTGAACCAGGATTTTGTGGACTGGTGCCACCGGAACCACCTGAAGATTAACGCGGGGAAGACCAAGGAGATGGTGGTGGACTTCCGCAAAGGCAGAAGCCCTCCTAAACCAGTGGACATCCTGGGGACGGGCATCGAGATTGTGAACACCTATAAGTACCTGGGTTTGCTCCTTAATAATAAGCTGGACTGGGCAGATCATATGGAGGCCCTGTACAGGAAGGGCCACAGCAGACTCTACCTGCTTAGGAGGCTGAGAGCCTTTGGAATCCGGGGGGCACTTCTTAGGACTTTCTACAACTCGGTAGTGGCATCAGCCATCTTCTTTGGAGTGGCCTGCTGGGGGAGCAGTATATCAACCAGGGACAGAAATAAACTTGACAAGCTGATTAGAAAGGCCAGCTCTGTCCTGGGGAGCCCACTGGACCCAGTGCAGGTGGTGGGTGACAGAAGGATACTGTCCGTGGTGAGCTCCATGCAGAAGAAGAAGTCCCATCCCATGCATGAGACTGTGATCGCGCTGAGCAGTACTGTCAGTGACCGACTGCTCCACCCTAGGTGTGAGAAGGAGCGCTATCGGAAGTCTTTCCTCCCCACCGCGGTTAGGCTGTACAACCAACACCGACCTAAGCGGAGATCATTACACACAGAGAACTGAAATATCTCTCTGCCTGTTAAATCCCCCCCCCCCCCCCTCTGCTACGTCCTATCTGTCTGTCTGCTATTAATGTAATGCCTCTCACCTTGGAACATTCCTGTACATGTTGTATTTGTATTTGTATCTGCTTATCTTTGCTGCTGTAACACACTGAATTTCCCCATTGTGGGACTATTAAAGGACTATTATTATTATTATTATTATTATTATTATTATTATTATTATAATTCTACACTCACTCTCAAATCCTCCAACTCTCCTGCAGACCTATGAGCTAGTTTGGGGAACATCTTCAATCTTTATCTAACTCACACCACCAATAGGACAGCAGCCAAATTGTAATTCTGACATCTGCTCCCATGACAGGATCATTTTTGGTTTTTTTTTTTTTTCTTTTGAAAAGCCAATTCTTCATCACTTTTCAAGTGGCTCAATGTTACGATCAGGGGACCTAAGCAGTAACAGTTACCACAAGGACAAACAGCATTAAACTATATAGGAAATATCCTGCAATAGAAAGCAAGCAGAGAAATGGGAAGTCTAAATAAGCAACAAACACTGTGAGGCAATCACAGACAACCTCTCTGAGAGATTTGCAGAGAACCACACCCAAAAACAGGTAGCAGACCAAAATCATGTGTGAACAGACTCCTATCTACAGAAAATACTAAAGAACACGTCTGGCCATGTTTTCTCCCTAAAATGGCATCATAAGGAATGGATGCTAACTGAGGCTAGATAGGAAAGTCTAGTAGAGAGAAATACTAACATTTAAAAGAAACACGGTCTGTTCACACTTAAAAAACACTTGCCCGCAGTGAGAAGCCGAGAATCTAATATTCTTGCGACTCATGATTCACATGCAACAAATAACTACTAGAACTGGTTATTAGATCCAAGATTTCAGGAAAATAGGAAACAGAATCAGGCTGATCACTGAATAGAAGATGACCCGCTCAGAGTCCAGACGAGACTGAGCTAGAAATCCAACCAAACCAAACCCATTCCCCAGAAACTCACATGACACCAAGCAACCAGGAAAAGGGAAAATTCTGGAAAACAAAATACAACAGAAACAAAACACTCACAGCCTCACTCGAGTTTGTCTCCACAATAACAATAAGCCACTGTAGCACTTACAAGTCATCAAAACAAGCTAATTTCTCTACAAAACCATTCCTTTTTGCAATATAACCATCATGAGTGCCTAAAAAACCCCACAGGCAAGCACCTTCCCCAATAAATGGGTAATTTTTTGAGCGTTTAAAATGTTAAATGAGTAAAAGTGAGTGTCAGCGCAGTGTATGGTCAAAATTTGAGTTTGTATCCTCTGCTTACCATCTGTATTTCCATAGACATACATGTCATAGTCACTTTCATATAACTTTGGCTGTGTTTGCCTTAGAGAGGTAGATAGGTTCCTAGAAGCCTTAAGAGTAATCTATACTATGTTTTATAGATAGGATCCTAAGAGCCCTAAGAGTATTCTACACTGTTTTATATATATTTTCCTAGAAGCCTTAAGAGTATTCTACACTATGTTTTACAGATAGGTTCCTAGGAGCCCTAAGAGTATTCTACACTATGTTTTATAGATACGTTCCTAGGAGCCCTAAAAGTATTCTACACTATGTTTTATAGATAGGTTCCTAGGAGCCTTAAGAGTAGTCTACACTATGTTTTATAGATAGGTTCCTAGGAGCCCTAAGACTGTTCTACACTATGTTTTATAGATAGGTTCTTATGAGCCCTGACTGTTCTACACTATGTTTTATAGATAGGTTCCTAGGAAACCTAAGAGTATTCTACACTATGTTTTATAGATAGGTTCCTAGGAAACCTAAGAGTATTCTACACTATGTTTTATAAATATATAGTCCTAGGAGCCCTAAGAGTATTCTACACTATGTTTTATAAATATATAGTCCTAGGAGCCCTAAGAGTGTTCTACACTATGTTTTATAGATAGATTCCTAGGAGCCCTAAAAGTAGTCTACATTATGTTTTATAGATAGGTTCCTAGGAGCCCTAAGAGTATTTTACACTATGTTTTATAGATAGGTTCCTAGGAACCCTAAGAGTATTCTACACTATGTTTTATAGATAGGTTCCTAGGAGTCCTAAGAGTATTCTACACTATGTTTTATAGATAGGTTCCTAGGAGCCCTAAGAGTGTTCTACACTATGTTTTATAGATAGGTTCCTAGGAACCCTAAGGGTATTCTACACTATGTTTTATAGATAGGTTCCTAGGAGCCATAAGAGTATTCTACGCTATGTTTTATAGATGAGTTCCTAGGAGCCCTAAGAGTAGTCTACACTATGTTTTATAGATAGGTTCCTAGGAGCCCTAAGAGTATTTTACACTATATTTTATAGATAGGTTCCTAGGAGCCATAAGAGTATTTTACGCTATGTTTTATCGATGGGTTCCTAGGAGCCCTAAGAGTATTCTACACTATGTTTTATAGATAGGTTCCTAGGAGCCCTAAGACTGTTCTACACTATGTTTTATAGATAGGTTCCTAGGAACCCAAAGAGTATTCTACACTATGTTTTATAGATAGGTTCCTAGGAGCCCTAAGAGTGTTCTACACTATGTTTTATAGATAGGTTCCTAGGAACCCTAAGAGTATTCTACACCATATTTTATAGATAGGTTCATAGATGCCCTAAGAGTATTCTACACTATATTTTATAGATAGGTTCCTAGGAGCCATAAGAGTATTTTACGCTATGTTTTATCGATGGGTTCCTAGGAGCCCTAAGAGTATTCTACACTATGTTTTATAGATAGGTTCCTAGGAGCCCTAAGACTGTTCTACACTATGTTTTATAGATAGGTTCCTAGGAACCCAAAGAGTATTCTACACTATGTTTTATAGATAGGTTCCTAGGAGCCCTAAGAGTGTTCTACACTATGTTTTATAGATAGGTTCCTAGGAACCCTAAGAGTATTCTACACCATATTTTATAGATAGGTTCATAGATGCCCTAAGAGTATTCTACACTATGTTTTATAGATAGGTTCCTAGGAGCCATAAGAGTATTCTACACTATGTTTTATAGATAGGTTCCTAGGAGCCATAAGAGTATTTTACGCTATGTTTTATCGATGGGTTCCTAGGAGCCCTAAGAGTAGTCTACACTATGTTTTAGACATAGGTCCCTAGGAGCCCTAAGAGTATTCTACACTATGTTTTATAGATAGGTTCCGAGGAACCCTAAGAGTATTCTACACTATGTTTTATAGATAGGGTCCTAGGAGCCCTAAGACTGTTCTACACTATGTTTTATAGATAGGTTCCTAGGAACCCAAAGAGTATTCTACACTATGTTTTATAGATAGGTTCCTAGGAGCCCTAAGAGTGTTCTACACTATGTTTTATAGATAGGTTCCTAGGAGCCCTAAGAGTATTGTACACTATATTTTATAGATAGGTTCATAGATGCCCTAAGAGTATTCTACACTATGTTTTATAGATAGGTTCCTAGGAGCCCTAAGAGTATTCTACACTATATTTTATAAATAGGTTCCTAGGAACCCTAAGAGTATTCTACACTATGTTTTTATAGATAGGTTCCTAGGAGCCCTAAGAGTATTCTACACTATGTTTTATAGATGGGTTACTAGGAGTCCTAAGAGTATTCTACACTATGTTTTATAGATAGGTTCCTAGGAGCCCTAAGAGTATTCTACACTATATTTTATAAATAGGTTCCTAGGAACCCTAAGAGTATTCTACACTATGTTTTATAGATAGGTTCCTAGGAGCCCTAAGAGTGTTCTACACTATGTTTTATAGATAGATTCCTAGGAGCCCTAAGAGTATTCTACACTATGTTTTATAGAAGGTTCCTAGGAGCCCTAAGAGTATTCTACACTTTGTTTTATAGATAGGTTCCTAGGAGCCCTAAGAGTAGTCTACACTATGTTTTATAGATAGGTTCCTAGGAACCCTAAGAGTATTTTATACTATGTTTTTTAGATAGGTTTTTAGGGGGCCTAAGGGTTTTTTTGTTTTTTTTTTAAAAAAAAGGGGGGCTGGACAAAAGTATTGGCACCCCTGCAATTCTGTCAGATAATACTCAATTTCTTCCAGAAAATGATTCTGGTAATAATATCTTCATTTAATTTGTCTTCAATGGAAAACCACAAAAAGAATCGTCAAAAAGAGAAATTGGATATAATTCCACACCATACATAAAATGGGGATGGACAAAAGTATTGACACCCTTTGAAAAATCATGTGATGCTTCTCTAATTTGTGTAATTAACAGCACCTGTTACTTACCTGTAGCACATAACAGGTGGTGGCAATAACTAAATCACACTTGCAGCCAGTTGAAATGGATTAAAGTTGACTCAACCTCTGTCCTGTGTCCTTGTGTTTACCACATTGAGCATGGTGAAAAGAAAGAAGACCAAAGAACTGTCTGAGGACTTGAGAAGCAAAATTGTGAGGAAGCATGAGCAATCTCAAGGCTACAAGTCCATCTACAAAGACCTGAATGTTCCTGTGTCTACCGTGCGCAGTGTCATCAAGAAGTTTAAAGCCCATGGCACTGTGGCTAACCTCCCTAGATGTGGACGGAAAAGAAAAATTGACGAGAGATTTCAACGAAAGATTGTGCGGATGGTGGCTAAAGAGCCTCGACTAACATCCAAATAAGTTCTAGCTGCCCTGCAGTCCGAGGGTACAACAGTGTCAACCCATACTATCCGTCGGCGTCTGAATGAAAAGGGACTCTATGGTAGGATACCCAGGAAGACCCCACTTCTGACCCAGAGACATAAAAAAGCCAAAACTTACCTGAGAAAGCCAAAAACTTTTTGGAAGAATGTTCTCTGGTCAGATGAGACAAAAGTAGAGCTTTTTGGGAAAAGGCATCAACATAGAGTTTACAGGAAAAAAAAAAGAGGCTTTCAAAGAAAAGAACACGGTCCCTACAGTCAGACATGGCGGAGGTTCCCTGATGTTTTGGGGTTGCTTTGCTGCCTCTGGCACTGGACTGCTTGACCGTGTGCATGGCATTATGAAGTCTGCAGCATAATGTAGGGCCCAGTGTGAGAAAGCTGGGTCTCCCTCAGAGGTCATGGGTCTTCCAGCAGGACAATGACCCAAAACACACTTCAAAAAGCACTAGAAAATGGTTTGAGAGAAAGCACTGGAGACTTGTAAAGTGGCAGCAATGAGTCCAGACCTGAATCCCATAGAACACCCAAGGAGAGATCTCACAATGGCAGTTTGGAGAAGGCGCCCTTCACATCTCAGGGACCTGGAGAAATTCCAGCAGAGCATTGGAAGAAACTCATTGATGGTTACCGGAAGCGGTTGTTCGCAGTTATTTTGTCTAAAGGTTGTGCTACCAAGTATTAGGCTGAGGGTGCCAATACTTTTGTGCGGCCCATTTTTGGAGTTTTGTGTAAAATGATCAATAATTTGACTTTTTTTTTCATTCTCTTTTGTGTTTTTTTATTGCAAGCAAAATAAATGAAGATCTTATTACCAAAGCATTTGTGATTGCAATCATTTTCTGGAAGAAATTGAGTATTATCTGACAGAATTGCAGGGGTGCCAATACTTTTGGCTAGCACTGTAGGTTCGTAGGAGCCCTAAGAGTATTTCTAATTTTTCATTTTTTTCAATAGTACAAAGTGCTACTAAACAAACTTTAGGTAGCGTAAACGCTATGATTTTTCTGTGCCAGAAATGCGTGGCATAAAGTGCAGCATTGTACAGTACCTGCAGAGTGGATGGGATTCTGGCTAATCCCATACACACATTGCAGAAAAATATCTGCAGCGGACTTGCTGCGATTTGAAAATCTGTCGCGTTTTCGTAAATCGCAGCATGTCAATACCTACGGAAACGATGGCATTTTCCATATAGGTATAATTGAAGTATAAAGTCAGCAGAGGAAAACTTTGTGGACTTTCTGCGAAATGCGCTGCGGGAAAAACCACAATGTGTTTCCACCACGGTTTTTCCCGCAGCGCTTTTTGGCTACGGCTTACTACATGATGCCTTAACCTTAAAGATTTTTCCTTCTCCGTTCCTGTAATTTTTATGTGGCTGACACTTATTGTTGTATGCCTCGAGGGCAGGGCCAGAACTTGTGACATGGGCGTGGTAGTGACATTTTTGTTTTTTCTCCTACGACTGTGTTCTCTGCGCCCATTGATTCCTGTGTACACAGCGATGGGGAAGGCAGAAACAGTAATAAACCGTCCCTGTCTTCACTAAAGGAGGTCTGACTGTAGGAACAGCAACCCCCCTATGCATCCCCACACACATTTTGGTTGCTCGTCCAAAGTCTCTGTGTAGACCTAGCCTTATGGGGATGTATTACAGGTTTATTACTTATAGGAGACAGGTTTAGGCAGGTTTGTGATGTCACTAGAGATCTGTACATGTCATCTCCAGGCTCCAGGGCTGCAGCTCAGAGCTTGTAACCCCCTCAGTCTGTGGACTCCATATCTGATGACCTCACCCGGGATATAATGAGACAAACATATTGCAATAAACATAGACATCAGACCGAGCCTTCATGTTTATGGGGAGGTGGGATCAAAAGGAAATGAGCCTGTAGGAGCCATAGCCAATAACCTATAAGACAACAGAATATCATTTACACCTTATAGGGTTAAGTCAGCAAAGAACTCCAACAATGTCACTTGTCTGGTTTTGCCCCTTCTTTCACTTTCGCTGTTTCTCTTCCTTGTAGATCTTGTATTCCTACACACTGTATACGGCTTTCAGGTAAGACGTTCATCTCTCTTCTGTTGTGTGTCTTGCAGTGTTTTTTGTTTTATGGTGCAGACTGTTACACTGATCAGTGACATGAGGGGTCACAAACTTTCAGGAAGATACAGATTTACGCCGAGTTCAGACCGTTACTTTTTACTTCTGAAAAAAAGGAAAAAACAGAGGAAGCAGCAGCGACATCTCTATACAGTAGAAACTCCAATATTACTAATAAACTAGTAAAACAAAAAACTGGGAACTAAAGCAGCTAGCAATGACTCCTAGATTCTAAACTAGTAGCAAGTGCTCCATAGAGCCACATAAAATCAGTCTCTAAACTCCACTGCCACAGTGGGCCAAGGAATAGAATTCTATTGTTAGTTTATTAGACTGACACAATGCACTAACAGCAGCAGCCAATAGCTATGGGATAGAAAGAACAATTAATGTTCCTTTTAAATATACAGATACTGAGAGTCAATGTCCACCTTGTGCAAAAGTATGGACTCCCAAGAATTGCCCTGGTAATGCAGTGGAAGATATATATCTATATGTGACTAGTCTGCAGCATAGAAACCTGAATGGCAATTGTAGGTCTGGAGAAACATTGCTAAATTAAAAGACTGAACATGTTACTCCAATATATTTAATATACTTGAATATACAATTGGGACTGTATATCCTTCAGGTTGGTATAGTACAATTTCTTCACCAATTTCTAATGATAGATTCTGGCAACTATTTATATTATCCAAATTCATGATTGTCATTTATTTGGAAGTATACTATTATATACACACGTGGACAAAATTGTTGGTCCCCTCCCTCGTTTAATGAAAGAAAAACCCACAATGGTCACAGAAATAACTTGAATCTGACAAAAGTAATTTGCTAAACTACATGTTGACAAGCCACAAAGCTTCTGGGAGAATGTCCTATGGACAGATGAGACAAAAATCGAAATTTTTGGCAAGGCACATCAGCTCTATGTTCACAGATGGAAAAATGAAGCAAATCTTGAAAAGAACACTGTCCCTACTGTGACACATGGAGGAGGCTCTGTTATGTTCTGGGGCTGCTTTGCTGCATCTGGCACAGGGTGTCTTGAATCTGTGCAGGGTACAATGAAATCTCAAGACTATCAAGGGATTCTAGAGAGAAATGTGCTGCCCAGTGTCAGAAAGCTTGGTCTCAGTCGCAGGTCATGGGTCTTGCAACAGGATAATGACCCAAAACACACAGCTAAAAACACCCAAGAATGGCTAAGAGGAAAACATTGGACTATTCTGAAGTGGCCTTCTATGAGCCCTGACCTAAATCCTATTGAGCATCTTTGGAAGAAGCTGAAACATGGCGTCTGGAAAAGGCACCCTTCAATCCCGAGACAACTGGAGCAGTTTGCTCATGAGGAGTGGCCAAAATACCTGCTGAGAGGTGCAGAAGTCTCACTGACAGTTACAGGAATCGTTTGATTGCAGGGATTGCCTCAAAAGGTTGTGCAACTAAATATTAAGTTAAGGGAACCATCATTTCTGTCCAGGCCTGTTTCATGAGTTTTCTTTTTTTAAAAATTCTGTTGAAGCCTGGTTGGAAAGCAATGTCTGACTTTCATTTGTTCATTTTCATAGAATTTTTATATATTATTACTTTTCTCAGATTCAAGTTATTTCTGCGACCATTGTGGGTTTTTCTTTCATTAAACGAGGGAGGGAGCAACAATTTTGTCCATGTGTGTATAAGTATTATTTTGAAGCATACTATTATATAAGTATTATTGTGAAGTATACTATTATATAAGTATTATTTTTTAAGTATACTATTATACTATATAACTGTCTGTATTCTGCACTGCAGCCAGGCTCACACAGTACTGATATTCTCCATCACTCCTATCTATGATTTATATCACTATCTGCCTGTAAATGATTAAATCTGACTATACTTTGTTCTACTTCTCCTACTCATAAGATTTTCTAGCTGTATTACAAGCTTTTCTGCACTCAGTGTTCTGTATTGCTGAATAATATGGAGTAGTTGCTTTATACAGTATCATGCATTGATGAATAACATATTAATCCCCTACTTCCACCATTCCTGAAATGCCTGTTTCTGGCCACAGCACCTTATATACTGTAAGTGACATCAGACTGTAAGGTGTCCACCTAACAGTGACTATTGGCTGAGAGGCTGTCAGCTGATGTCAGGTGGCGTCAGAACATCACTGTGACTCAGACACGTGTGTCTTCTGTATAGTCACTGCCCAATACATGTGGTGGCGGCCATTATAGTTTGTTTAAATCACCATTTATTTGATTTTGTTAAAAGTTTAACAATTTGGACTATTCGGCTCGAACCTGGGTCGTAATGAATCGGTTTCCCCATCTCTATGTGGGACCAGTAGTGGATATAATACAACTTGTACCAGCATTCTATATCCCTTCTAGTGGTGAACAGCAGTAATTACATCACAGTAAGAGAATGTTATATACAGTGATGCTTGAAAGTTTGTGAACCCATCAGAATTTTCTTTATTTTTTCCTACATTTGACCTAAAGCCATATCAGATTTTCACACAAGTAGATAAAGAGAACCAAATCAAACAAATAAGTAAAAATATTAGACCTGGCCATTTATTTATATTTTCCAATATGACATATCTGTGAGTGGGAGAAGTATGTGACCCTTTAGGATTATCAGATAATGTGAAGGTGAAATTGCAGTCTGGTGTTTTCAATCAATGGGGTGACTATTCCAACGGGCAGCAGGTTGTGGACCCTCTGTTCTACCAGACCGCCATGATTTGGGGCCACCTCTAAGTGTGTTGTCTACGCAGATTCCTTTGTATTCACCCATTAACCCTATACTGGGTTGTGGACTTCAGTGCGGGGAGTCTTCTAGTTCGTTACCTCCTGAGGTGGTCACAGTTTGGTAGCAGCTGACCACACAAGTCAGGGACAATAGTGCAGTGCACCACAGAATCAGACACATCGCATAGTGAGAATATAAGCTAAAATCTGACCAGACAGAATACCGTACATACACAGAAAGTTCAGGACTGGTAATACAGGTACCAAATCAGGAAAAGGCCAGAACATACATGTCAGGGATCGGAGGTCTCACCACCACAGATATATCCTACTGATATTTTTTACCATTACGGCGTTCGCTGTATGGGAAACATATTTTCATATTTTTGTAGACCAGGCATTTTTTGGACATGAGGATGTTTAATTTGTTTATTAATTATTTATTATGTTTGTTTTTGTTTATTAATCTGTAATTCAAATCTAGGGAAAGGGGGTGATTTAAATTTTTTGTTTTCATTGATTTTTTTTTTTTTTTTATATTTTATTATTCCCCCAGGGGACTCGAACTTGCAATCTTCTGATTGCAGGTTTCATAGACCACAGTACAACTGTATTGCAGTCGGTGGGGAGATTCGCTACATAGCTATTGAGGCTGGTCATAGACCAGCCTCAATAGCTAGATAGCAATGGCAAGCCTGGGAGCCTTTATTAGGCTCCCGGCTGTCAACGGAACAGGATGGCCCCCACAATTTTGCCGACGTGCAGGTATGGGACTGGTGGGGGCAATTTTTTTCTACTTGGGGAAGTCCTGGCTTGCAATACCCTCCAAATAATCTGACCAAGAGGTCCTGTGCCTCATGGCTTTTTATGGACCCTCACTCCAGATTACTTCCATAAATCTCACACCTGTGAATGGGATGTCATAGTTTTCCTGTAGTGGAAATGTAGGGCTTTTGAGCAACAATCTCTCACATAATCTGTAGTCGCAATGTCTGCTACGGTCAGTACACCTGATTTGCTAAGTAGAGTGACCACAATTGAATTAGCACCTGGGATTTTGTTATTCCTCTGTAGCCTGAGCTGTGGATTGCTCATTATAACTACATTATAGCTCACTATAACTACATTATAACAGTTAAAACATAACTAGACAAATAATTTGTAAAGTATAATATACATATTAAATCACAACTTTCGTAAATGCAGATGCCCTCCTAAACCAGTGGACATCCAGGGTAAACCAGTGGACATCCAGGGGACGGGCATTGAGATTGTCAACACCTATAAGTACCTGGGTTTGCTCCTCAATAATAAGCTGGACTGGGAAAATCACATGGAGGTCCTGTACAGGAAGGGCCACAGCAGGCTCTACCTGCTTAGGAGGCTGAGAGTCTTTGGAGTCCAGGGGGCACTTCTTGCGGCCTTTTTCAACTCTGTAGTGGCAATAGCTATCTTCTTTAGAGTGGCCTGCTGGGGGAGCAGTATATCAACCAGGGATAGGAATAGACTGGACAAGCTGATTAGAAGGGCCAGCTCTGTCCTGGGGAGCCCACTGGACCCAGTGCAGGTGGTGGGTGACAGAAGGATACTGTCCGTGGTGAGCTCCATGCAGAAGAAGAAGTCCCATCCCATGCATGAGACTGTGATCGCGCTGGGCAGTAGTCAGTGACCGACTGCTCCACCCTAAGTGTGAGAAGGAGCGCTATCGGAAGTCTTTCCTCCCCCACCGCGGTTAGGCTGTACAACCAACACGGACCTAAGTGGAGATCACTCCATACAGAGAACTGAAAGATCTGTAAGTTGTGATACCCCCTCTGCTACTTTTTTCCTGTACCTTTCTATCTGTCCTACTGTCACTGTAATGCCTCTACCTTGGAGCTTTTTGTATATATTGTATTTGTATTGCATTATCTTTGCTGCTGTTACACACGGAATTTCCCCATGGTGGGACTATTAAAGGATTATCTTATTTTATCTTATCTTATAATACAGATAATAGATGCCTGGTTTAAAACAAGTATACAGACAGAACACTGGGAGAGATAGCAGAGGTACAAACATGACAGAAACCTGAAGGGCAAATCTACAAAAGTGACCTACATAACAAAGGTGTGTTGTGTATCAGTGTAATATGGTGGTGAAATTTGGATATACTTGGGAGAGGTGGCAATAACATTGGAATATTTATTATAGATAAATCCTGTTGTGCGGCCACCTCTGAATTGTTGGGTAAACTGGTCTATGGAAAACCTGAAGACAAGAATTACAATTAAAATCCAAAGTTGGAAATCTAGCTATATAGATAGTCCACCATTACAAGTATCTTCAAGACCCCCCACCCCCAAAATGGCTTACAATTATGCTCAGACAATCGATGACCCCAGCGGTGACCTGCTTCACATAGAAATTCTCTGACAGGACATTCCCAGCCATTTTCTCTGTATCAGGTCAGTAGTTGCAAGTAGAGGGCAGCGCGGCCCTGGGAACCACCAGAGCGCCCATGGTAGGGAGTAGAAGAGATTTACATTTCCTAACACCCAATACAAGTTTTTATGTAGTGGGAGGAGCCATTTAAAAAAAAAAAATTTAGGACTGATGAAATTATTTTTTTCTTCCTTTTTCACAAAATAAAAATTATATTAATGAAACGCAAATTTAAAAATATCCTTGTTCAGCTCTATAAACCTGATTCTGGGCTAAGGGTTAAAGAAAATTCTAGTTTTTATTTTCATTCGGAATGTGATGAAGGTTTTTCATCTTGCAGGGATTTTGCGATCTCTCCAGGCTCCAGAATGAGCACTATAACTTCTAGTGATGGTAAGGATTCCTCCAAGTCTTCCTTCTTACAACAAATGTAATAATACACTGATCATCCATAATATTAAAACCACCTGCCTAATATTGTGTTCATAAACCCAATCCCAAGAAATTCATAGTTTTTTACAACACCCAATTCCATAAAAGTTGTGATACTGTATAAAATGTAAAGAAAACAAGAATGCAACGATTAATGGCTAGTACTAAAGCCCCGCTGAGCTGGAGTACTAGGTACGAATCCAGCCAAGGACAACATCTGCAAAGAGTTTGTATGTTCTGCCCGTGTTTGTTGGGTTTCCTCTCAGTACTCCGGTTTCCACCCATACTCCAAAGACATACTAATATAGATTGTGAACCCTATATGTGACAGTGTTGACAATAAATGTTAAGTGCAATAGAATATGATGGAGCTATAGAAGTAAGCAAAATAAATAAATTGTAGTCACAGCAGAACATGGAACACATATCAGAAGGTGTAGGTTACACAATAGAATATAGATCACATATCAGAAGGGGAAAGTTACACAATAGAACATAGAGCACATATCAGAAGGGGAAAGTTACACAATAGAACATAGATCACATATCAGAAGGGGAAAGTTACACAATAGAACATAGATCACATATCAGAAGGTGAAAGTTACACAACAGAATATAGATCACATATCAGAAGGTGGAAGTTATACAATAGAACATAGAGCACATATCAGAAGGGGAAAGTTACACAATAGAACATAGATCACATATCAGAAGGTGGAAGTTACACAATAGAATATAGATCACATATCAGAAGGTGGATGTTACACAATAGAACATAGATCACATATCAGAAGGGGAAAGTTACACAATAGAACATAGAACACATATCAGAAGGTGAAAGTTACACAATAGAACATAGATCACATATCAGAAGGTGAAAGTTACACAACAGAATATAGATCACATATCAGAAGGTGGAAGTTATACAATAGAACATAGAGCACATATCAGAAGGGGAAAGTTACACAATAGAACATGGATCGCATATCAGAAGGTGAAAGTTACACAATAGAACATAGATCACATATCAGAAGGGGAAAATTACATAATAGAACATAGATCACATATCAGAAGGTGAAAGTTACACAACAGAATATAGATCACATATCAGAAGGGGAAAGTTACACAATAGAACATACTGTAGATCACATATCAGAAGGTGGAAGTTACACAATAGAATATAGATCACATATCAGAAGGTGACGTTACACAATAGAACATAGATCACATATCAGAAGTGGAAAGTTACACAATAGAACATAGATCACATATCAGAAGGGGAAAATTACATAATAGAACATAGATCACATATCAGAAGGTGAAAGTTACACAATAGAACATAGATCACATATCAGGTGAAAGTTACACAAAAGAACATAGATCACATATCAGAAGGTGGAAGTTACACAATAGAACATAGATCACATATCAGAAGGGGAAAGTTACACAATAGAACATAGATCACATATCAGAAGGGGAAAATTACATAATAGAACATAGATCACATATCAGGTGAAAGTTACACAAAAGAACATAGATCACATATCAGAAGGTGGAAGTTACACAATAGAACATAGATCACATATCAGAAGGGGAAAGTTACACAATAGAACATAGATCACATATCAGAAGGTGGAAGTTACACAATAGAATATAGATCACATATCAGAAGGTGGACGTTACACAATAGAACATACAGCACATATCAGAAGGGGAAAGTTACACAATAGAATATAGATCACATATCAGAAGGTGGACGTTACACAATAGAACATAGATCACATACCAGAAGGGGAAAGTTACACAATATAACATAGAACACATATCAGAAGGTGAAAGTTACACAATAGAATATAGATCACATATCAGAAGGTGGAAGTTACACAATAGAACATAGAGCACATATCAGAAGGGGAAAGTTACACAATAGAACATAGATCACATATCAGAAGGTGAAAGTTACACAATAGAACATAGATCACATATCAGGTGAAAGTTACACAAAAGAACATAGATCACATATCAGAAGGGGAAAGTTACACAATAGAAAATAGATCACATATCAGAAGGTGAAAGTTACACAATAGAATATAGATCACATATCAGAAGGTGGAAGTTACACAATAGAACATAGAGCACATATCAGAAGGGGAAAGTTACACAATAGAACATAGATCACATATCAGAAGGGGAAAGTTGCACAATAGAACATAGATCACATATCAGAAGGTGGACGTTACACAATAGAACATAGATCACATATCAGAAGGAGAAAGCTATACAATAGAACATAGATCACATGTCAGAAGGTGGAAGTTACACACTAGAACATAGATCACATATCAGAAGGTGAAAGTTACACAATAGAACATGGATCGCATATCAGAAGGGGAAAGTTACACAATCGAACATAGATCACATATTAGAAGGTGAAAGTTACACAATAGAACATAGATCACATATCAGAAGGTGGAAGTTACACAATAGAACATAGAACACATAGCAGAAAGGGAAAGTTACACAATAGAACATAGATCACATATCAGAAGGTGAAAGTTACACAATAGAACATAGATCACATATCAGAAGGTGAAAGTTACACAATAGAACATAGAACACATATATGAAGAGAATCCACAAATCCTTATCAAATTTAGGACATCAGGATTGTCTGAACAATTCCTAACAACATATCAGAAGAGGCAAGTTACACAATATAACTTGTTCTAATTTAATAGTCACTGACCAGGTCACCCTTTTAGAAATAGTTTTTTGTAAAAAAATAAATAAATAAATAACAAAAAAAAAGACACACACACAAAGTCAGAATAGCTGGCAATCACTATTACATAAGCAGGGTGCAGTAAAATGACTCTTCAAAAAAAGACAGAAAGGAGGGGGAGGAGGAAACACAATAGTTCTAACAATAAGAAAGAGGGTGGCAATAGCAACACTACTTCTGGTTTTGGTGGCACCATCTGAGAATGAAGATGAAGTTTTTGATTACTTATTCAGTAAGTATATTATATCTTAGAATGATGTGATCTTGAGTCAGGATCTGTGTGTTCCTCCTCCTCTAAAGCTGTAACACATAATTTACTGCAGGGCCATTCTGGACTGTCAACCATGTCTTCTTCATCTTCGACACTTTCACAGATCCCTGGCATTTATGTGGCACCTGCTGAGAAAGCTATTTCTCCTAGTCAGAGTAGCCTTCCTCCTCTTTTTGATGAGTTGGATGAGAACAGTCAGAATTTTTTAAGTAGAGGAGACAGAAGTGGAAGAGGAAGACATGACTGTCGGTGTTGAAGGTAGCAGTGGTGGGGGTGTGGTACTGGTAGTCATTCTGGTAGGACACTAGGAGAAATTCTGGATTTTGAAATTAAGGATGTGCAAAAATCTTGTGGACATGATGAGTCACAAAAAAATGCGGGAAGACGATGACATTGCTAATGATGATTCTTTTGCACTTAGGACTTCACAAGTGAGTCAGGGTAACATCAGAGGAAAAGGGTGGTGGCAGTGGTAACAATTCCAGTCAATGCAGAGCCCCAAATTCCAAAATGCTTTCCCAGGGAAGACCTAGGGAAAGTTTGCGAGGTGGGAATGGTGGCACTGGTGGTGGCAGTGGCAGACACGTTTCCACTGCTGCTTTTGGTGGCAGCAGCAACTACATGTAGTCATTTCCCATGTGGGAATTTTTTTGTAAATTGCCATGGATTTGTCTTTGACAATGTACAAGATCTTCAAGCAGAAAGTTTGTGGTGGCCATATTGGAACAAATGCAGGAATTACATCTCTAAGTTGTCATGGGTATCAGTTCAGCTGCTGCTTCTCTAAGGTTGTTCTGAACTTCTCTGCTTTGGCCAATTAGCAGCTGAGGAGGCCTTTATAAGACCACTCCATCCTGACACAGGTGTCGACTAATTGTTTACTACTCCTGGTTTGGCTCCATTACCTGTTGTTTCCATCTGCTTCAAACTGACCACTTGGCTTGCTTTCGGATTTCCCTTTGTCTACTGATTCTGCTTGTGATGTGACTGTTTGGATTTTTGACCCTTGGCTTGTTTCTGGGATTCCGCGTTTGTCTCCTGATTTGGTCTCGGATGTCTTCTCCTGATTCAGACCCGTACTTGTATGACTTGTCTTTTGCCTCCACGCCACTGTGTAAGTTATATTGGATTTAGGGTTGGTTTCTGCAGCAGTGTGTTTATTATTGATACATCTATCTGTTTGGTGACAATTCAGATTCCCAAATTTAGCGAAAGTCCAACCCACCTCGTGGCAGGTCCTAGTTAAGGCATCTGGGGTTATATCTTGGCTTGAAAAAGTCTGTTAGTTTTAGATAGCTGTCTGTACTGCTCACAGTTATGAGCCAAAACAGCTTAGTCGGCCCATAATCACTATATATCATTACCTACAGATGTTGTTCTGGGTTTGCCTTGGTTACAAACACATAATCCTGTTATTGATTGGAGATTGGGAAAGTTATTCCATAGAATTCTGAGTCTTTCAAATCTTGTATTTCTCTGAATTTGACACTAAGCTTCCCAAGGGTCGCTTATACAATCTTTCAAACCCTGAAAGACAGGCCATGAAAAATTATATTAAAGATTCCCTCTCTAAAGGTCATGTTTGTCCGTTCACATTCCCATTGGGAGCTTGGTTCTTCTTTGTTAAAAAGAAAGATGGTGGACTGAGACCGCGCATAGATTACCGTACTTTAAATAAAATTACAATAAAAAAATCAGTATCCTCTACCACTCATTTCTGACTTACTGAATCAGATTTCTGGAGCTAAGTGGTTCTCCAAACTCGATCTACGGGGGAACCTATAACCTTATTCGTATTTGTAAGGGTGATGAGTGGAAGACGGCCTTTAATACTCCTGAGGGTCATTATGAATATTTGGTTATGCCATTCGGGTTAAAGGGTTTGTCTGGGATGTAATAAAAATTAACCCCTAAACTAAACCCCCTCCCCCCGCCTAACTTCTAATATACTTGTATTAAAAAAATCTATAATTACCCATATGCTTTGGGTGGTCTTGTGACCCCAGGCACACTTTCTGATAATCCGGTGACGTTCTGTTTCACCATTTCCGAAACGAAATGTCACCGCTACTCCCCCCAACCTCATCTTACTTACGTATCTTCCTCTCAGGGAATGGCTCCTCCCCTCTGCCATCGCTTGCACAGTCTGGGGGTGCCTGCGAAACATGCGCAGTAGAGATGACACTCCATCTCTACTGCGCAGGTGTCAGATGTACTTCCGGTCTGTGTACGCGCTGACAGCCTGCGTACAGTGAAAGAAAAGGAGGAGCCGTCTCCCAGAGAGGAAGAGACGTAGACAGGAAGGGTGTGTAATGGAGTGAGGGGGGGGCAGCGACTGGGAGGAAGTGTGGAAGCTACACAGGAAGATACACAGCAGGAAGATACATCATGTAAACAAATTCAAAAGATACCAGGAGCTCCCAGAGAAACCCAGAAATCACTCAAAACACTGCTAAAGGTATTTGGGTGCACTTATTAACCCATTAGTAACACTAACAGACGTTTTTAAAAAAAAAAGATTTTTTGCACGGAAAACCCTTTTAACCACTTCCGGACCGCCCATTGGGTTTTTATGTCCGAAGAGTGGTTGTCTAGATCTGCAAGGACATACCGGTATGTCCAAGAAGTTTTCAACAGCTGCAAGAAATCGTGCAGCTGCTGAAACGGGGAGCCGGCTATAACTACAGCCAGAGCTCCTATAGAGAAGGCAGGGAAGGTTTATTATCGATGAGCGCTGTATACACAGCTATGGGCACCGCCATGATGCATGTGTGAATCGGCGGTCACGTGATCTGCCAGATTCAGAGCCTGTTAGAGCTGCTCTGGGTCCTAAAGTCCTATAGTCCTATAGTTATGTGAAAGTAACGGGCAGGAGGCTGTGTTCCTCTTGCAACTGGGACTAAATGTACCAGCCCCAGTTACAGGGGAAATCAGCCTCCTCACAAAAAAAAGTGATCAGATGTCCCCAATGGTCTATTATGATCTTATGGGGACACAATGGTAAAAAAAAAAAAAAAAAAGTGAATAGAAAAGTAAAAATAAAATTTAAATAGGATAATTAAAAAATAAATAAAATAATACACCAATAATACACCCTTATTACAGGTTCCAGCCCCACCCCCGACGACACCATACAAAATAAAAATTATCATTTTAAAAGTTTTTTAGTAGCACTTTGTGTTATTAAATTAAAAAAAATGAAAAGTGAAAAACAGACATGTTTTCCCTCCTCTTTTGTTTATATTTTCCTGGATATAAAAAAAAATTAACACACATGCAAAAATAAAAACAACATAAAAATAAAGCCCTATGTGTCACCGAAAAAAAGACTCAGAAATTAGTTGAATAACCCATATGATAAAAATGTTACAGCCCTCAAAACTACACATACAAAAAACCCAAAAATGTGTCTGGTCCTGAACCAGAAATTGGCCCGATACGGAAGTGGTTAAGAAACGCACCCGCTGTCTTAAAAAAATTCTGTTAATGATATTTTTCTAAATTTTATTGGGTGTTTTGTAATTTTGTACCTCTATGACATACTTGTGTTTTCCCCTGACTGAGCCTCTCACATCAGACATGTCAGAACTGTTCTCCATGTATGCCAAGATGGAGAAATGCCTTTTTGGAGTTCAGGAATTGCCATTTTTGGGATATACTCTGTCCTCTTCTGAGATCCGCATGGATCCAGCCAAAGTCGAGGCTATCGTGGAATGGACACAAGCGACCTCCTTAACCCCTTAAGGACCGAGCCAATTTTCGTTTTTGCATTTCTATTTTTCCTATGGAGTCACTTGGGAATTCAGTTGTCTTTTTCTTCTGGTTTTCATCCTGAGGCTAATGGTCAAACTGAACGCTTCAATCAAACTCTGGAACAAAATCTTATAAGTCTGAGTGGTAACTTATTTGTTTCACTGAATACTTCGCCTTTCTTTTGTAATTATGGATTTCAACCCCGCTTTTCTTCTTTGTCTCACACTACTGATAATCTGGAAGATAACATAGAGGCAGATAAACTCTGCACAGTTTGGGCCCAGGTTCAGTCGAACCTGAAGAGTTCCCCATCAGTTTCAAAAAGAAATCCTGATAGAAATCGCTCAACAGGTCCTGTTTTTGCTGTGGGGGAAAAGGTCTGGCTTTCTTCTAAAAATCTGCAACTTAAGATTCCGTCACATAAGTTGGGTCCTAAATATATTGGACCTTATGATGTCATTGAGATAATCAATCTGGTATCTTTTCTGTTAGCACTTGCTCACAGGGGCGTAACTAGCAAAGACTGGACCCCATAGCAAACTTTTCATTTGGGGTCTTTCCATGGCATAGCGCCCACTTTCTTTGCCCCCACACACTATAATGTCCCAAAGTGGCCTCCAGACAGTATAATATCCCATAGTGGCCCCTCCACATATTATAATGTCCCATAGTGGCCCCTCCACACAGTATAATGTTCCATAAAGGCCCCTCCACACAGTATAATGTCCCATAGTGGAACCTGCACACAATATAATGTTCTATAGTGGAACCTGCACACAGTATAATGTCCCGTAGTGGAACCTGCACACAGTATAATGTCCCATAGTGGCCCCTGCACACAGTATAATGTCCCATAATGGCCCCTCCACATGGTATGCCAAATAGCAGACCCTCCACACAGTATAATGTCCCATTGTTGCAAATATTGCACAAAATTTCGGGTTAAACAGAACCTTAGATTTATGAGGTACACCACCCAAAAACTATTATTGTACTCTGGCGTCTTTTCAGACCCCAAACTAAGTGGTACCCACTTCTCCTGGGCTCCAGCGCGACTCCCTGCTGTTTACGGCCCTCTTCAATGATGTCACAGACATGGATTCGTAGGAGCCATAAGAGTATTCTACACTGTGTTTTATATATAGGTTCCTAGGAGCCCTAAGAGTATTCTACACTATGATTTATAGATAGGATCCTAGGAGCCCTAAGAGTATTCTACACTATGTTTTATAGATAGGTTCCTAGGAGCCCTAAGAGTATTCTACACTATGTTTTATAGATAGGTTCCTAGGAGCCCTAAGAGTGTTCTATACTATGTTTGAAGCCGCTTTAAAGTACAGTATGTTGTCTTTATAGCAAGGGTCTAAGAGCACAGCCACTTGCAACTGTGTAAGCAGTGAAGCATGCAACCTGCCATGCTTGCAAGCGTAAGCATGGACCCAGAGGTCTGTCATGGTTGGTGTTCTTGGCTAACATGGTTGTCATCATCATCATCATCTTGAAACAGATAATGGTCCGCCTCCTCTCAGGGCTGTGCCTGTGACATATTAAGGACCCCCTTTGCATCTAAGGGAGAGTCTTCCTCCTCTTCCAGTCTAGGAGTCCCAGTTGCTCTACCATAATGACCCGAATTTTCCTCCTCCTCCTCCTCCATCAACACAATGGCCATTGCCGATTTGACCATGGTAGGTTAAACATCTGTCTGCTGATGAACCTTTCTCATTAATGGGTAAATGCATCTGGATTGGGATTCTTGGGATTGGGATTCTTACACTACACCTGGGGACTTTACTCAGCTATTGATTTAGCCTCTTTGATGTTGATAATTTGACTACATAATATATAGCTGCAGGACACCTTCTACATATACCAGGATACAATCTTTTCAGGGAGCACCCTCATTAGAGTGAATTAAATCTCTGGTCCTAGGAAGGTCATCGGGTGCTAATAGAGTTTCTTAGGTTGGAAGTGGCAGGTGGTGTTGAGGATTTGGATGTGCGACTTGAAGGATAGCACTTTATCAACTTACAGGATCCACTTTCATTATTTCCACATTACCTCATCCCCCTCACATCTACTTTACAAATAAAGGGATAACCAGGTATGTAAATTCCTCTTATCGTTGAAGTCAATATCAACCGCTATAACAAGCCCCTCCCCCAGTGGGTGGATCAGTCCCATCACTTCCCTATATACAGCACCAAACATGGTCTACCCTCATGCCTTCTCCATACATTGGGTTATGTAAGTACCAGCTGTTTTTACATATGTTTTATATTGAAATTGTATATTTATGATCCCTTTTTTGTTATATACAACCCCCCATTATTATTACTATTTTATTATTTATTTATTATTTATCTTTTATATTCTGTGGGGGAGCTTAACTTTTCATAACTATTTTTAACAGATTTTATTGCACTGGGTATTTTCTTCTCTTTTTTTTTGCCTAGTCTCAATATATACACTTGATAAAGGGGAATTTGTATCCTCGAAACGCGTTGTGTGATTTGAGTCCAATAAAGTTACCTATTTCTGGCAAGCGCGGATTTCATACCTCTCTTTTTTTCTGGAGTACTGACCCCTCCACCCTTTATAATGTGTTCAGTGAGGTTGGGGATGAGATGTGACTGGATCGGGTCAAGCGCACAGGAGGTGAGGTGGGATTTAGAGATTAGGGTGGAGAGCTTTACATCAGTGACGGTGGAGAAACGGGTTAAAGCAGAGCACTGAGCAGTTGGATAGCGTGGCTGTCGGGGGGTGTAGGGTGAGACTGTCTCTGATGGTATCAATTTTGCTTTTGAAATAAGAGGCAAAGTCATCAGCTGTGATAAGTGATGTCAGAGGGGGCGCAGGAGGACGGAGAAGGGAGGTGAAGGTAATGAATAGCTGTTTGGGGTTGCGGGATAGGGCAGATATTAGTGTGGTGAAGTAGACCTGCTTTGCAGAGGTGAGTGCGTTCTTGAATGTGAGAACTGCCTCTTTATACCTGATGAAGTCCTCCTGGGAGTGACTTTTCTTCCAGAGGCGTTCTGCAGGCCGTGAGGCACATCTCAGTTTTTTAGTCAGGTCAGTGTGCCAGGGCTGTCTATTGATCGGTCGGGCTCTGGTGTTTGTGAAGGGGGCCACAGAGTCAAGGGCTGAAGTAATGGTGGTGTTGTAGAAGTCAGTGGTGGTATCTGCGTCCTGGAGTGAGGATATGTCAGTGAGCGGTAGGAGAGAGTCTGAGAGCTTGCGGATGTCAAGGTGATTAAGGTTCCTGCAGGGGTGTGTTGGTTTAGGGGTTGGAGGGTCTATTACAGAGGAGAGGGCCGAGAACGTCAGCAGGTTGTGATCAGAGAGCGTGGACTGAGAGTTAGAGAGGTTGACTAGAGAGCAGAGGCGGGTGAATATGAGGTCGAGTGTGTGTCCCTTTGTGTGGGTGGCAGAGGAGGACCATAGAGAGACCAAAGGAGACCGTGAGGGACAGGAGCCTGGAAGCGGCGGTGGTGGTTTGTGTTAATGGGGATGTTGAAGTCCCCCATGATGATGGTGGGGGTGTCAGTGGATAGAAAGTGCATTAGGCAGGTGGTGAAGTGGTCATTAAAGGCAGGTAGGTCCTGGCAGTCGATATATGACGGCCGGTTGGAGGCGAGTAAATGTGAACAGAGTGCACTTTAAAGGAGGGGAGGGTGAGAGCAGGTAGCGGTTGGATTGGGGCGAAGGAGCAATTGTCAGACAGGAGTACGCCTACGCCTCCACCTGGTTTATTGTTGGGGCGGGGAGTGTGCGAGAATTGCAGACCTCCATAGGAGAGGGCATCAGGGGAGGTGGTGTCTGAGGGTGTCAGCCATGTTTCCAGAGACTTAGGGAAATACAGAAATCTGTTTTCTGACACCTTAGTCTACACGCTGTGGTACATAGACACATTGAGGAGCCTTCATACTGACTCTCCCTGAGGGTGTATTATTATTGAAACATAACACTTCATGGAAATTGAAGAGAGTCACAACACACATTATCTACAGGTTTTATTATTATAGCTATTTATTAAAAGTTAATTTTTATAATGTATTTTTGAGACCTCTCCTCATTTAGCAGTTCATTTATTGTGCATCATCTAATGATTCATTTAAGTTACATATATTAATGAAAAAATCTACAATCGGAAAAAAAAATTAGAAAAAAAGTGATAGATTTCACTACCTAGTTTTAATAAGTAAAAAAAAAAAATGGTGAGACAATGTTTTTAAGTCTGACGTGTACAGAAAAATAACAGTAAACATTGTCTGCTGTAAATCCATCCTAATAGTGCTGGTAAGTGACAGGGTGGTGGAGTCTCATCTGTAGAAGCTTCTAGAATGATCCAGGACAGGAATATTCTACATACAATGCTGCCAGTCTTCTCTATGTCCTAGAAGATTTCATTCTTGTGTCTCTTTCATGTCCTAGATGATGAGACCCGGCAGTTTTATCAGCAGCTTTGTCAGTATAAAGATCATGCAGTGAGGATGATACATGAATATTTCCAGGATGATCTGCTCTACATTGTGGAGAACTTGTGGCCTCGATCACTTCTGATTGAGCTGGAATCCCGGAATATCCCAGATCTGGAGGTAAGAAGCAAAAGACTGTCTGTGTTATAGGAGCACGTTACTCCATGTCGCCGCCCTGCTGTCTCTGAGTGGATGAATTTCAATTGTGCAGGTTCTTATTCCAGATTAGTATATGTCAATGGTCACCAGACATTAATGCAAATTGTGTCCTTTTGCATATTAAAGAGCCAGAAGGCTACAGATCCATCTTGTTAGATTTTACATGAAATTGAAACCCTGCAGATTACTAACAGCTTTTGTGTCTCTTCTCCGTCCTGGAGTCATTATCTAATTCAGTCTCTTCTCAAGAAGTCTCTGACAAGTATGTACATGCATTCCCTGCTGAGAATTCTGGGTAAGGAAAATGCAAATAAGACCTCCTTGGTGGAAAAGAGGGAATTGCTCTAGCACCGTCTTTACTTATTTTCATATTCCTTACCCAGAATTCTTAGCAGGGCATACATTGTCTAATAAGTCCCTGTACTGTCTATCCCTAATGTGACATAGCACCCCCTCGTGACTCATGTCTAGACCTCTCACACGGCCAGCCAGTAACCTGTTCTGTGTTGGTGAGAGGCAATAACCTTTATGGGATGGGATCCTCTTCCTTTTTGATGGGTTATTCTGGCTTGGTTATTATTCCAACATTATGCTAATATTCCAAAGTTTTTCAAACCAGGCATTAATATATAGGGATCTACCATCCAAAAGGTGGCGCTAGAGTAAGTTTTTCTCTTTTTCACCAAGTAGGTCTTATTTGCATATTCCTTAACAAGTCCATATAAAGATGATCAGATTCTGTAAGATAGTTCATGGCAAACTTCATCATCTAATTGACTGGAAAGGCTTAGAATCCCTAAGGACTTATTCAGACAGCCTAGTCTATCATGTTGTGTGCGTGCAGTACTTTTTCACAGATCAGGCTATCAGGAGTGATAACAGACTTGATCCACCCAAGTCTCGGCTTGGCCATGTGAATATAACATAAGGGAAAATACTCTTCGACCACTCCTTCTCAAGGAATTTCATGCTAAGCAACCTGTCAAAACTTTCTGTAAGGAGGCGGGGGTGGGGTACTGTTTCTCACCTCTCCTATCTACTTTTATGTTCTTGTGCTGCTTAGTCTCCAAGTGCTGATTGTTGGCAGCTCAGCAGGACCCCTGTGAATAATGGTTTGTCTGCCTGCTCATCCTCCTCTTTTCATTAAGAGACACCCTGCACATCCTGATGACGTCGTCACTGGCAGCTTTAAAATTTTGATTTCTCCACTCAGATTGCCCCTTTATGGCCCCTTATTCGATCCTGTGCCCTGGACACTTCTAAATCTATTCTGTTTGCTGTTTTCTTGTGCTCTGGACATTATTAACCCTGCCTCTGCTGGATGCTGCACTGCAAACACTGCTCTACTACATCAGATAACATGCCACTCCACCAGTGCGAGGTCCGCTGAGCTACATCTAACTTCACCTCTCAAGTACACCTGCTGATTGTCACTCTGCTACTGTATGTGGGTGCACTATCATCGTCTTAAGGCAAATTCCTGGTTAGCTCCTGGCTTAAGTCGGTGACCGTTCCATCATGTCCTCTGGTGGATGCAGCTAAGATGATTTACCACTGATCTCCAGCATAAGACTAATGTTACTTGGGTGCCATTCAGATACATTGCTGACATTAAAAGATTGGGTCTGATAGAGCAGGAGATGATCCACCCCTGTCTCCAATATGGTCCATAGATGGGGTCCCATGCAGGGTACACACTCTGTGACACCAAATGCTCTATTAGGTACAGAAACAGTAATAGTTTTTATGAAACACCACCATTATACCCCTTAAAGATGAGTGAACCTGAAAATTCATTTTGTCCTGTGTTCGGACAAAGCGATCACCTGGTTTGTTCTGAATTTGTTCGGATAGAACCAGAAGTGAAATTATTATACTCTGGGGTCTCTTCTCTTCCAGGTTACAAAAATAAAAATAATTTATACTCACCATCCCTCACCTGTCCAGTGCTCTGTCTCTGCTTCCTCGTGGCGTTTGGCACTCGCCTATGATGTGATTGGGTCTCAGTGGTGTCATGGGTATGCTGAGCGTCCTGACATCATGACAGATAATGATTGTTTCATTGTATAAAGACTCTTATTTGTGACTTTCTTACATCCTAGAAATACCTGAGTCTACACAATGATAGAAAAACATTGGCCCAGATATTACTACAGGATATTTTCTGCAGAGGAAGAGAAGCTGTGATAGCATTGTGGGTTAGTCTTCATGTCTTACAGAAGGATCATAGTAACCCCGGCCTGTACGCTGTACTGGAGGAACTCTGTCATACAGGTAACATTGTGTATGCGATGTGTCCGTCATACAGGTAACATTGTGTATGGGATGTGTCCGTCATACAGGTAACATTGTGTATGCGATGTGTCCCCATACAGGTAATATTGTGTATGCGATGTGTCCGTCATACAGGTAACATTGTGTATGGGATGTGTCCGTCATACAGGTAACATTGTGTATGTGATGTGTCCGTCATACAGGTAACATTGTGTATGGGATGTGTCCGTCATACAGGTAACATTGTGTATGCGATGTGTCCGTCATACAGGTAACATTGTGTATGCGATGTGTCCGTCATACAGGTAACATTGTGTATGCGATGTGTCCGTCATACAGGTAACATTTTGTATGTGATGTGTCCGTCATACAGGTAATATTGTGTATGCGATGTGTCCGTCATACAGGTAACATTGTGTATGTGATGTGTCTGTCATACAGGTAACATTGTGTATGCGATGTGTCCGTCATACAGGTAACATTGTGTATGTGATGTGTCTGTCATACAGGTAACATTGTGTATGCGATGTGTATGTCATACATGTAACATTGTGTATGTGATGTGTCCGTCATACAGGTAACATTGTGTATGCGATGTGTATGTCATACATGTAACATTGTGTATGTGATGTGTCCGTCATACAGGTAACATTGTGTATGTGATGTGTCCGTCATACAGGTAACATTGTGTATGTGATGTGTCCGTCATACAGGTAACATTGTGTATGTGATGTGTCCGTCATACAGGTAACATTGTGTATGCGATGTGTCCGTCATACAGGTAACATTGTGTATGCGATGTGTCCGTCATACAGGTAACATTGTGTATGAGATGTGTCCGCCATACAGGTAACATTGTGTATGTGATGTGTCCGTCATACAGGTAACATTGTGTATGCGATGTGTCCGTCATACAGATAACATTGTGTATGCGATGTGTCCGTCATACAGGTAACATTGTGTATGTGATGTGTCCGTCATACAGGTAACATTGTGTATGTGATGTGTCCCCATACAGGTAACATTGTGTATGTGATGTGTCCGTCATACAGGTAACATTGTGTATGTGATGTGTCCGTCATACAGGTAACATTGTATGTGATGTGTCCGTCATACAGGCAACATTGTGTATGTGATGTGTCCGTCATACAGGTAACATTGTGTATGTGATGTGTCCGTCATACAGGTAACATTGTGTATGCGATGTGTCCGTCATACAGGTAACATTGTGTATGTGATGTGTCCGTCATACAGGTAACATTGTGTATGCGATGTGTGCGTCATACAGGTAACATTGTGTATGCGATGTGTCCGTCATACAGGTAACATTGTATGTGATTTGTCCGTCATACAGGTAACGTTGTGTATGTGATGTGTCCGTCATACAGGTAACATTGTGTATGTGATGTGTCCGTCATACAGGTAACATTGTGTATGTGATGTGTCCGTCATACAGGTAACATTGTGTATGTGATGTGTCCGTCATACAGGTAACATTGTGTATGTGATGTGTCCGTCATACAGGTAACATTGTGTATGTGATGTGTCCGTCATACAGGTAACGTTGTGTATGTGATGTGTCCGTCATACAGGTAACATTGTGTATGTGATGTGTCCCCATACAGGTAACATTGTGTATGTGATGTGTCCGTCATACAGGTAACATTGTGTATGCGATGTGTCCGTCATACAGGTAACATTGTGTATGTGATGTGTCCGTCATACAGGTAACGTTGTGTATGTGATGTGTCCGTCATACAGGTAACATTGTGTATGTGATGTGTCCGTCATACAGGTAACATTGTGTATGCAATGTGTCTGTCATACAGGTAACATTGTGTATGGGATGTGTCCGTCATACGGGTAACATTGTGTATGTGATGTGTCCGTCATACAGGTAACATTGTGTATGCGATGTGTCCGTCATACAGGCAACATTGTGTATGTGATGTGTCCGTCATACAGGTAACATTGTGTATGCGATGTGTCCGTCATACAGGTAACATTGTGTATGTGATGTGTCCGTCATACAGGTAACATTGTGTATGTGATGTGTCCGTCATACAGGTAACATTGTGTATGCGATGTGTCCGTCATACAGGTAACATTGTGTATGCGATGTGTCCGTCATACAGGTAACGTTGTGTATGTGATGTGTCCGTCATACAGGTAACATTGTGTATGTGATGTGTCCGTCATACGGGTAACATTGTGTATGCGATGTGTCCGTCATACAGGTAACATTGTGTATGTGATGTGTATGTCATACAGGTAACATTGTGTATGTGATGTGTCCGTCATACAGGTAACATTGTGTATGTGATGTGTCCGTCATACATGTAACATTGTGTATGTGATGTGTCCGTCATACAGGTAACATTGTGTATGCGATGTGTCCGTCATACAGGTAACATTGTGTATGCGATGTGTCCGTCATACAGGTAACATTGTGTATGTGATGTGTCCGTCATACGGGTAACATTGTGTATGCGATGTGTCCGTCATACAGGTAACATTGTGTATGCGATGTGTCCGTCATACAGGTAACATTGTGTATGTGATGTGTCCGTCATACAGGTAACATTGTGTATGTGATGTGTCCATCATACAGGTAACATTGTGTATGTGATGTGTCCGTCATACAGGTAACATTGTGTATGTGATGTGTCCGTCATACAGGTAACATTGTGTATGTGATGTGTCCGTCATACAGGTAACATTGTGTATGTGATGTGTCCGTCATACAGGTAACATTGTGTATGTGATGTGTTATTTGACCATTATAATAATATCTCCTGCTGGATTCTAGCAATATATACACAGAGGATTCCTGCTAGTGCAATAAATCTGCGGAATTCTCTGAATGATACATTTTTTCTTATGGTTGAAAGTCTCAATAGCATAGTCATAGGGGTCACAGTAGTCACAATTTGTAAACAGAAATTCCACAGCGCTCACCAATATGCACGTCATATTAAACTAAATAAATAAATAAATAAATACATTGAAAAAAATTAAATAAATGTCTTGGGGTCAGAGCTGGTACTTTGGTGCTAAATTCAAATGGCTAAAGTGTCTATTCATAGTGGGGGCCGCTGCCAGCAGTAGTGATGGCAGCTCCTCTATGATTTTTTTCTTTTTTCACTCACTGCCACCAATTTTGTTTTATTATCCCTGTAGTGTGACCTCATAGTTTCACAGCACAGGGATAGATGATGACCGCTAATAGCGGCGGTGGTGATTAAATTCAATGGCAGCAGGATTGGCCCACAGGAGTGACAGGTTTTTCTAGTAGTCCTGAGAGTGTTCTAAACTATGTTTTAAGCCAATTTAGGGACAAGAATCTCTCACATTGAGGAGAGCACCAATTTAAGAGCTGATTTGTACCAAAGGAATCAGGGACCTGAATCGACCAAACCCGAAACAAAACTAATCTTGAGGGGTTCTCCCATCTCTAGTCATCACATACTAGCTGTATAATAAACTAAATTATAATCACCTCAGGGCAATAGAAACATAAGCATGAAGCCCACTAATGGAAAATCATCCAGAAGCTTACTAAGCTATCAGGGGGAAACAGGAATAATGGCAGAAACACATGTACCAGAGTGTAAGACATTTATATAATGTAGTACAGTGATCGGACTGGTGTCAGACGTCCACTCAAGGCAGAGCAGGTCCGCGTCTTGACAACAGGCATAGAGACAATTATACTCATGCATCTAAGATAGCCAAAAGTAAGCATTGCTAAGTGTACAATGGTATTCAGTATACAGTGGGGGGAAAAAAGTACTTAGTCAGCCACCAATTGTGCAAGTTCTCCCACTTATAAAGATGAGGCCGGCCTGTAATTGTCATCATAGGTAGACCTCAACTATGAGAGACAAAGTGAAAAAACATATCTAGAAAATCACATTGTCTGATTTTTTAAGAATTTATTTGCAAATTATGGTGGAAAATAAGTATTTGGTCACCTACAAACAAGCAAGATTTCTGTCTCTCACAGACCTGTCACTTCTCCTTTAAGAGGCTCCTCTGTCCTCCACTCATTACCTGTAGTAATGGCTCCTGTGTGACATTGTTATCAGTATAAAAGACTCCTGTCCACAACCTCAAACAGACACACTCCAAACTCCACTATGGTGAAGACCAAAGAGCTGTGGAGGACCAGAAATATAATGGTAGCCCTGCACCAGGCTGGGAAGGCTGAATCTGCAATAGGCAAGCAGCTTGGTGTGAAGAAATCACCTGTGGGAGCAATAATTAGAAAATGGAAGACATACAAGACCACTGATAATCTCCCTCCATCAGGGGCTACATGCAAGATCTCACCCCGTGGGGTCAAAATGATCACAAGAACGGTGAGCAAAAATCCCAGAACCACACGGGGGGACCTAGTGACTGACCTGCAGAAAGCTGGGACTAACGTAACAAAGGCTACCGTCAGTAACACACTACGCCACCAGGGACTCAGATCCTGCAGTGCCAGACGTGTCCCCCTGCTTAAGTCAGTACATATCCGGGCCCGTCTGAAGTTTGCTAGAGAGCATTTGGATGTTCCAGAAGAGTATTGGGAGAATGTCATACGGTCAGATGAAACCAAAGTAGAACTGTTTGGTAGAAACACAACTCGTGGTGTTTGGAGGAAAGTGAATGCTGAGTTGTATCCAAAGAACACCAAACCTACTGTGAAGCATGGGGGGGCAACATCATGCTTTGGGGCTGTTTCTCTGCAAAGGGACCAGGACGACTGATCTGTGTACATGAAAGAATGAAAGGGGCCATGTATCGTGAGATTTTGAGTGCAAACCTCCCTCCAATGATGTCTTCTCATTGGAGTCATTCTCGTTCCTTTTCTTCTCCATCCAGGCCAGACTGTCATGACAACTTCTACTGATGACTGTAGATATTGCTGATAAGAAATCTCTATATCATCACAAATAGTTCCACACCCCAGACCAGGTCTCTACATTAATTCAGACCCCAGATCAGAGTATCAAATAAATTCAAACCTGAGACTAGACCTCTAAGTTAATCCAGACCCAAGACCAAACACCTAAATTAACTGAGACCCATCTCAAACTCCTAAATAAATCAAATCCCAGAACAAACCTTAAACTGTGAAATACCATTTAGTTTTCACATCTTCAGCTCCAGACGCCAACTGCTGCCCACTGGGTTGAGACTACTCAGTATCAGGACATTGTATGCTTCACTGCACACTAAATCCTGATGCTGAATAATACCAGGACCCAAAGTAGAGTGGAAGAGGCACAAAGAGTTATTTCAGCAGTGCTCACTACACCCTGGACCCAACCCTGATGTGAAGGATCAGAGGAAAGGGATTGGGTTAGTCTTTAGATCCCAAACAGAACCTGGATTTACTGCTAAAGACGATACAGCTCCAGTCCATATCAGTCTAGATTTCTTGTTCACGACACTAGAGCAAACAAAGGTGATGGCGGCTGGCTGTCAATGGTAAGACACACAACGGCAACCGTGACACAAATTTCCTTCTGCTAAGTGCCTGGAAATGGTTCGGGCAAAGATAGGAGTTTGTAATGTCCCTGAGTCTGGATGGTGGACAAGGAAACAGTGGGAGCTGTGATGTCACAGTATAGGGATAAGAAAAATCTTGTTGGTCAGTGTTTTTGAAAAAAATCATAGTGGAGCTGCCCAATTACCCCTCGCGTTTGTACTGTATTTTATCTCACTGCCACCAATGTTATATCCTTATGGTATACAGCAAGGGAGGGGATGGAGGAGGCAGGCACTACCCGATAATTCAGATGTATTTCCCGCAGCATCGTAGGTCGATGGTTCTAACACAATTTGCCTGTAATGTAACAATTGTTACATACGTATTTATATTATCTCTGTATCCAGAACTGATGATGTCTATACACTAGAAATCCTACTAATCTGTCATTTCTTATTAGGTGACACTCTGGTGGAGCAAATCCTACTGGATGAAGACGGACACCGACTAACCCCAGAGCTGACAGGTAAGAGCACATTATATAAACTTATTATAGATGCAATACTCAGTCTCTATGGCGCTAAACCAATACACCCACAACCAGATAAAGAGGATAAAACAGGATGCACAGTGGGATGTTCTGGTCAGTAAGACGTCCTGCACATACTCTGTTCTCTCTGTGTTTAAAAATACAACCTGAAACACCTTAAAGCTAAGGCCCCGTGTGCGGGTCGCAGCGAAAAGCGCTGCTGAAAAACCGCCGCAGAAGTGCATCATGGTTTTCCTTGCAGAGCTTTTCACAGAGGAAACCTCTGCAGACTTTCTGCTTCCATCATACCTATAGGGAAACCGACAATGATTCCATAGGTATAATTGACGTGCTGCAATTTTTTAAAAAAAGCTACGTTTTTGGAAATCTCAGCATTTCCACTGCACATATTTTTCTGCAATGTGTGGATGGGATTCGCTAGAATCTCATCCACTTTTCAGTGACTGTAAAATGTCCCTTTTCTTGTGGCGGTATTTATGTCACATGGGGCCCGGCCTATAGCACGGCCCCATTTTTTTTCAAAACTGACACGCATTAAATAATGTGGTAATACATTTGGTGGGCTTTGACATCGTGTTTTTATGATGCATTGTACTTCATGTTAGTGGTAAACTTTGGTTGATATTTTCATTTATTTATGAAAAAAATAAGAACTTTGGAAAAATTCCCAATTTTCAAAATGTGAAATATTCTGCAATCAGATAGTCATACCACCCAAATTAGTTAATAAATATTATCTGCCATATCTCTTTTTTATGTTGGCTTCATCTTTAAATCATCTTTGAATTTATTATGGACATTAGAAGGCTTAGAACAACCCTACTGGCAATTTTCCAAATTTACAAGAAAATTTCCCAAACCCATTTTTTAGGGACCACTTTATATATTGGAATCCCCCATTTTCAAAATTGCATGCCTAAAATAATTCAAAACAGGGGAACATGAGTGTTAATGGATGCTTAAGCCTGCAGCTCCATTACATAGAGCCATTGGAATCCTCCACACACCACTGTTCTATTGGAACAAAATGGGGCAAATTCAGCAGCGCAGTCTCCAGCTGACCCCCCATTTTCTGAACAAGAGACGGGTGAGGAATCAGACTTGGACAGTGTGGCTGACAACTAACCCTCAGATAGTGGTCTGACCATCATTTCTAAACAATTTCTACTAAAAAACCCTTCCTAAAGCTCTGAGCTCAGTGCTCTCAGAGCGGACATAAAATCTGAAAAACAAAATGTCAGCTGCTATATTTCCAGTTTTAGAGATGGCCTGCACCCTGATCACCAACCACGCAGAGGCAATGGTCAATCAACTACAGCAGCAGAAAGAACAAATAGATCACTCCCTCACCTGGATCAGGATCAGGAGAATAGAAACCAAAGGTGGAACCTTAGAATAAAGGTCTAACTGAATCTCTCACACCCAAGGTTTTACCAAAGGTAGCAACTGAACTTTTCTCAGACCTTTTGGGCTCCGAAAAGGGCGAATCTAGGCGAATTTAGTAGTAGTTGAAAAAATCAACCAGGCATTGTACCTTAAACCCAATTCAAAACCCAACTCAACCTCCTAGAGATATAATCTGTGGTTCTAAGTCGATACAGCAACCTTTTTAGCAGCAGCGAGAAACTGCCAAACCATAACTTACAGCAACACAGACATTGCTATATATCAAGACTTTGTACCCTCCATCCTAGTAAAAAGACCTCTTCTAATTGAGAACTCTTCTAGAAGCTCTGAGAGCAAAGAATATACAATATGCTTGGCTTTACCCATTCGGTATTGCTATTCTACTGAAAGCTAAACGGATTGTCATCCATATTCCAGTGACCTCCACAGTATATGACCTCAACTGAATATGGAACCCCTGGACATACACTCTTGGATGCCAACAGCAGAAGGAGTCCCATTACCAGATCTACCGGAGATCAACGCCTGGAGATTGTCATCAAAGTTGACATCCCCAAGGCCAAGAAGACTTCTATGAGGCCTGAAGGGACTCTTTAACTATCTAATTCTATCTAATTCTTGTCTCTAGAACCTAGCAAGTTCAAAGTTATTATTCTGTTCCAATAGAAATATTAGTTTATAGAGTGTGCATTTCAGGCAACTTTGCTAACTAATCACTGATAACGCTGCTTGCAAGTTGTTTTTCTCTCTACTAGCAAACTGGACATTTCCAGCACCGAGGCAGGTTACACTAAGTACAAAAAGTTAATAGCACTTACATTATTAGGCTGGAGCTGTTGTTTTGTCTGCTGCAATGTTTCCCAATGTTATGCCCATGTTAGATATGTGTTTAAAATACTCCATCACCCCTATCACTGATCACTATTAGAATGGAGGACCCGAGGGCTCATAGGCGATTGGGATTACTTTCAACCCACATTTTTGCCATTGCATGTAAAGTTCTTTATTGTTTTTTCCTCTATAATTCTTTCAACTAGAGCTGATTTAGACATACGTTTTCTTGTCTCTTACTTATAGCTACTATTCCTAGGACAGAGGTTCAGGCAAGTTACCTCCCCTACCCATTTGTTTTTTATAATTTCTATTGATAAATTCAACCTGAAATACAAAGATACCACCTCTCACCCGCATACACTGTTCTTCCATATAAATATCCTTCAAGCTTCTTCTCCTACTGAACAAATAGAGAATCGCCTATACTAGTACATGTCAGTAGAACATCACCTTAACTAAACTATGACACCACTAGTTATCACCACTAGACATGAACAAACCTCTCAAGATTAGTTTTGTTTCAGGTTCAACAAGTTCGGTACAAACCACAACAAAAATTGGCTTACAACATAATGTAGAACAATGTCAGGGCTCCTAGGAACCTATCTATAAAACATAGTGTAGAATACTCTTAGGGTTCCTAGGAACCTATCTATAAAACATAGTGTAGAATACTCTTAGGGCTCCTAGGAACCTATCTATAAAACATAGTGTAGAATACTCTTAGGAATCCTAGGAACCTATCTAAAAAACATAGTGTAGAACAGTCTTAGGGCTCCTAGGAACCTATCTATAAAACATAGTGTAGAACACTCTTAGGGCTCCTAGGAGCCTATCTATAAAACATAGTGTAGAATACTCTTAGGGCTCCTAGGAACCTATCTATAAAACATAGTGTAGAACACTCTTAGGGCTCCTAGGAACCTATCTATAAAACATAGTGTAGAACACTGTCAGGGCTCCTAGGACTATATCTATAAAACATAGTGTAGAACACTCTTAGGGCTCCTAGGAACCTGTCTATAAAACATAGTGTAGAATACTCTTAGGGCTCCTAGGAACCTATTTATAAAACATAGTGTAGAATACTCTAAGGGCTCCTAGGACTATATCTATAAAACATAGTGTAGAACACTCTTAGGGCTCCTAGGAGCCTATCTATAAAACATAGTGTAGAATACACTTAGGGCTCCTAGGAACCTATCTATAAAACAAAGTGTAGAATATTCTTAGGGCGCCTAGGAACCTATCTATATAATTCTCTAAGGAAAACACAGTTGTAGTTATATCAAAGTGAATGTGACATGTATGTCTATGGAAAAACAAATGGCAAGCAGTTTATAAAAACTCCTAGTTTAACCCTACACTGCGGTGACACTCACTTTTACGCATTTTAACATTTTAAACACTCTAAAAATTGCCATTTTTGGGGGGAAAGGATGATTGGTTTTTTAGACAAACATGGCTGTTATTAGAGATGAGCGAATCGAAGCTGACGAAGTGGAATTCCATCCGAATTTCAGGAAATCTTTGATTCGCCTCGATTCCGGATTTCCTCACACTGTGATGCATCATGCACATGTTAGGACAAGGGGCAAGGGACTCTGGGATCACCCACAATGCCAAGCATGCAGCTAATCAGCAGCCAGCCCTGTGATATCACAGCCTTACAAAAAACCTCGGCCATTTTAGGTTCAGTCATTTGACATCGTACTTAGTGCAGGGAGAGACGTCAACAAGCGCTAGGGAAAGTGGTAGAAAACAATTCAAAGCTGCTAGAAGTTCAGGGAAAGAGCATTATAAGTGTAGGGAAAGGATAGTGAGGAATTTACAGAAGAGTATTGAAGCAGAACAGGGTTCATTTGGGGTGGTTGCAGCATCAGTAATAGCAACAATCCTACTACACATTTCAGCACTTACTGCACAGGCACAGGCCTAAATGTTTCTGGCACAGGCACAGGTCACAGCAGAGTAAGGGGGCGTGGCAGCAGGGGTCACTTACAGAGGCCTGAGCTACCAATGTCAGCTATCGGTTGTGTCTTGACCAGCATCCCAGCGGTTGTAAAATGGTTAACTTGGTCATCCACTTCATCCCAAGTCACATCAGACACCCCCAGACAAGAGTCGAAGGGTTCGTCAGACATGACCCTTAGTTGGCATGGCCCGGCAGCAGGCTCTGTGCCCTCACCTGTCCTCAAACTGCCTCTGTCCTTTTCTGTTCTCTCAGCCAGAGAACTACTCTATGCTGTGGGCTCAGATCCACTATACAGTGAGGAGGAGCTAATACAGGACAGACAGCAGCTAGTGCCCAGCCAAGATCTGGAGGAGACATCCGCCGCTTCCTCCGGTAGGCGGGAAAGTAGTGTTGAGGAGAGTGGCGTGGGAGCTGGTGTTGCGAGCGGTCAGCCTCCCGGCTTAGAGACCGTTGAGGAGGACATCAATGACCTGCAGACAGTAGTGGATAACAATGTAGCTTATCACAATTGGGAGCTGGGTGATGAAGGGGCTTCATCATCATCCGAAGAAGGTGGCAGCTTGCGCATGAGGCAGCGGCGGAATCAGCAGGGTGGAAGCATTGGGAGATCGGTAGCCAAACGTGCCCGAGGTAGACCACCCGTTTCACAGGAGCCTACCTGCCCAGAAAGCAGTGATGCAGGGGTTCATGGAGGCAGTGACGGTAGCAGTCAGTTAGTGTGGAGTGTTTCGGGTAAAATCATCTGTGGCAATTTTTTGTTAAGCCGCCGGGGGAGTTGAACAAGGCTATATGTTGAATCTGTGGGCAGAAGGTGAAGCGTGGGCAGGGTGCCAATGTTCTCACCACAGCCCTGCGTCAACATAAGCAGCATCACCATAAAGGGGCCTGGGAGAACCGTGGCTCCAATGCGGTGGTCCAGCCTGCCGCAGCAACCGCTGCATCACCCAGTGGCACGCACCCCATTTCAGGCAGCCAAGGTTCCACCACCTCAGCTGAAGGAAGCTGTGTGTCCTTCCCGTCATCTGCTGGTCCTGATGCTCCTGCTCCTCCTCCTCCTCCTAGTCAGTCATTGCGTCAGCAATCAATCACTGAAGTGATTTTGAAGAGACAACAGTATGCGTGCACTCATCCAACGGTGCAGAAGCTGAAAATGCTCCTGTCCAAGTTGCTGGTGCTGCAGTCCCTCACTTTCCAAGTGGTGGACAATGCACCTTTCAGACAACTGATGGCTTGTGCCAAGCCGAGGTGGAGAGTCCCAAGCTGTCATTTCTTTGCAAAAAGGCAGTACCAGCCGTGCACAAATACAGTCATGGTCAAAAGTTTTGAGAATGATACAAATATTAATTTTTACAAAGTCTACTGCTTCAGTTTTTCTAATGGCAATTTGCATATACTCCAGAATGTTATAAAGAGTGATCAGCTTAACAGCAATTACTTGCAAAGTCAATATTTGCATAGAAAATGAACTTTATCCCCCAAAACACATTTCAACATCATTGCAGCCCTGCCTTAAAAGGACCACCTAACATCGTTTCAGTGATTGCTCCATTAACACAGGTGTGGGTGTTGATGAGGACAGGGCTGGAGATCAATCTGTCATGATTAAGTAAGAATGACACCACTGGACACTTTAAAAGGAGGCTGGTGCTTGCCATCATTGTTTCTCTTCTGTTAACCATGGTTATCTCTAAAGAAACACGTGCAGTCATCATTGCACTGCACAAAAATGGCCTAACTGGGAAGAGTATTGCAGCTAGAAAGATTGCACCTCAGTCAACAATCTATCGCATCATCAAGAACTTCAAGGAGAGAGGTTCCATTGGTGCCAAAAGGGCTCCAGGGCGCCCAAGAAAGACCAGCAAGCGGCAGGACCGTCTCTTAAAAGTGTTTCAGCTGCGGGATCGGGCTACCAGCAGTGCAGAGCTTGCTGAGGAATGGCAGCAGGCAGGTGTGAGTGCATCTGCACGCACTGTGAGGCGGAGACTCTTGGAGCAAGGCCTGGTCTCAAGGAGGGCAGCAAAGAAGTCACTTCTCTCCAGAAAAAACATCAGGGACAGACTGATATTCTGCAAAAGGTACAGGGAGTGAACTGCTGAGGACTGGGGTAAAGTCATTTTCTCTGATGAATCCCCTTTTCGATTGTTTGGAACATCTGGAAAACAGCTTATTCGGAGAAGAAGAGGTGAGCGCTACCACCAGTCTTGTCTCATGCCAACTGTAAAGCATCCTGAAACCATTCATGTGTGGGGTTGCTTCTCAGCCAAGGGAATCGGCTCTCTCACAGTCTTGCCTAAAAACACAGCCATGAATAAAGAATGGTACCAGAATGTCCTCCAAGAGCAACTTCTCCCAACCGTCCAAGAGCAGTTTGGCGCTCAACAATGCCTTTTCCAGCATGATGGAGCACCTTGCCATAAAGCAAAGGTGATAACTAAATGGCTCAGGGAACAAAACATAGAGATTTTGGGTCCATGGCCTGGAAACTCCCCAGATCTTAATCCCATTGAGAACTTGTGGTCAATCATCAAGAGACGGGTGGACAAACAAAAACCAACAAATTCAGACAAAATGAAAGCATTGATTCTGCAAGAATGGACTGCTATCAGTCAGGATTTGGTCCAGAAGTTGATTGAGAGCATGCCAGGGAGAATTGCAGAGGTCCTGAAGAAGAAGGGTCAACACTGCAAATATTGACTTGCTGCATTAACTCATTCTAACTGTCAATATAAGCTTCTGTTACTCATAATATGAATGCAATTCTATTTCTGTATGTGATAAAAACATCTGACAAACACACATAAAAACCAGAGGGCAGCAGATCATGTGAAAATATAATATTTGTGTCATTCTGCAAACTTTTGATCATGACTGTATGTAGAAGAGAATGTGGACCAGTCCTTGACCCTGTCGGTGTCTGCCAAAGTGCATGGCAGCGCCGATGTGTGGAGCTGTAGCTACGGTCAAGGACAATATATGTCCTTTATGGCCCACTGGGTGAATGTGGTTCCTGCCCAGACACACCAGCAACTTGGCCAGGTGACGCAGCTTCTGCCTCCACATTCTCACGCCGTTGGTCCTGCAAAAATGTCCAACTCTTCTTCCACTGTCTCCTCAGCCTCCACTGCAGGGACAATTCAAAGTGTTCCTCCAGCATACCACATGTGCAGGGCACGGCGGTGTCACGCTGTTCTACACCTCGTTTGCCTGGGCGAACCGATTTACACAGGGGAGGAACTGTTCTGGCCAGGAAACTTGCATGCACTTCAGCCACTCGTACACCGCCAAGCACACCCTCCTGGATCTGCAGCGGCAGAATGGCGTCCCCCAATATAGGCTGATATGCAACGTTTCCACCCGTTGAAATTCCACCCTCCATATGTTGGACCGACTGTACGAAACAGAGAAAGGCCATAAACGATTTCTTGATGATCCAAGCGGACAGGGGTACTCCCCTGTGTAACTTCAATGTTAGTCAGTGGCAGCTCATGTGTGACACCTGCCGTTTGCTCGTGTCCTTTGAGGAGGTCACTTTATTTGTCAGTCGCCAAGACTACGGGATGAACAACATCATTCCACCGATTCATATCCTGGAAAAGATGCTGGTAAATCTGACTGGTCAAGGACCTGGAGACATGGCACCTACATCTCACGACCTCATGAGCTCTGTGGGGGCTGAACTGGAAGAGGAGGAGGAGAAGGATATTGGAGCACAAGCAATGTGTAGCGAAATGGGTGGTTTTTCTACACAGGTGACAGGAGAGGAGGAGCAGGAGCAGCCAAAAGAGTAAGAGGGAGATGAGGAAGATGAGGCAGATGACCCAGACACACCGTGGTAGTATGTAGTGGAGATGTATGCTGGGAGTCCCTCCGAGTCACTTGCGCAAATGGCCCAATGCATGCTCACTTGCTTGTGTAGTGACAGCTGAATTGTCACCATTCGGCAGAGGGATGACTACTGGCTCTCCATCATGTTAGACCCTCGCTACCAGTCAAAAATGGGGGCCTTTTTTACACCCGCTGAAAGGGAGGACAAACTGAACTACTATAGAGACATCCTATGTAGTCAGTTGGCCACTGCCTATCTGCGCCATGGTCCATCCTCTCAGAGGTCTGACCCAGGGGGTCCTGGGCGCTCACCTTGCACCGCCATGGAGTTTTCCCTGAAAAAGCTGTCCTTCCCGGCCAATAGTGTGGCATCAGAGTGGGTGTTTATTGCGGCTGGGGCCATAGTTAACCCAAGGAGAACTCGCCTGTCCACCCAAAATGTGGAGAGACTGACCTTTGTCAAGATGAATCAGGCGTGGATCAGTCAGGATTTCCACCCACCAATGCCTGATGCATCAGATTAAATCATCCATGCTGCCTCACCCAAACCTTGAAAAAAGAGACCGGTTTCTTCTGGCTACCTTCTTACAGTCACCATCGTCAGCGGGTACTGTTTGTGCCACCCACTTCCTCACTGGGTCACTCTATGGCCTCCACATTATGTCACCTTGCCTCTCTGTGGCTTCCTCATGCTGCTGCTGCCTCAACACTATGTTACTTCTCATGCTGTTCCCACCCTCCCCACTCCACGACTGGGCCATTATTTTGCCTTTTTGGCCTGGTTCGACATCATCATTTGCTTGATCCTTCTTCTGATCTGTCAGAAGGAAGGAAAAATGAGACGCACAATGGATCCTGTCTGTGTAGCATCAGAATTGACTTATTATTTGGTAGCCAAAAGCAGGAGTGGGTACAAAACACAGAAGACATGCAAATATTCCATTCACGTGTCATCTCTGTTTTGGATCTACTCCTATTTTCTTTTTTTTTGGCATCAGCAATACTGAGGGATTACTGACCAAATCCTGACCGAGTGAAGGCGGATGCTCAACAGACAGGATCCGTTTTTTCGGGGGGTTATTGTTCTAACGGATCAGAGGGAGGGCAAAATAATCAGTGACATCAACACAAACTTACTGCTGACACCCTCTCCACTCTGTCAGGGTGGGGGGGGCGCTACTTGCATAAGCGTTTAATAGAACAGGTTCTGTAGACATCTATGTGGAATCAGCAGGCGACGGTATACAAGGAGTGCACTCTTTCACACTACAGTAGGATGTTGGGCCTCTGCACAGTTCTTTATACCTGGCACTAACATGGACCTGTAAGGCTGAGTTCACCCTTGAGTTAGTTGGTCAGTTTTGGCCCCGTAACTGTCCAAATAAGTGAAGTGTGCAGCGGTTCTAAGAGTGACGCCTGTCATGTGCGTGTCATACTGACTCACAGTACTGTTTCACTACCACAGTAGGCTCCCTATGCGTGTTACTGCAAGGCACAGTGTTCTACACCACTATACCAGGAAGCAGGTGTTTTTTTTAATGCGATTTGCCGCAAATTAATTTGGATCAAATTGGTTTGGAAAATTCATCGAAGCGGCCAAATCAAATTTTTGAAAAATTCGCTCATCTCTATTTATCAGTTGACTGTTATTTATGCTGTATTATTTTGTTTTCTTTGCTTGCTGAAGCTGCGCCTTCCTATGTCATGTGCTTTTTGTTAAACACAGTATAGTAGTATATCATGTGTGTACAATATACAGTTGTGTTATATCTAGGATGGAGAGCAATTCACAGAAAAGGAAATCAGAATTACAACATACACTGTAGGGAACAGCCAGATCCCAATGATATATAATTGAGGTTGCACAGGTGCAAAATACTTTATGGCAGAGTGGCTTTATAGCCACTCTGCCATAAAGCCCCGACTGGTGGAGGCTGCAGTGATAGTGACTTTGTGGAACTTTCTCCCATCTCCCTACTGCATCTCTGGAGCTCGGCCACAGAGATCTTTGGCTTCTTCTTTACCTCTCTCACCAAGGCTCTTCTCCCACCATTGCTCAGTTTGGCTGGACGGCCAGGTCTAGGAAGAGTTCTGGTCGTCCCAAACTTCTTCCATTTAAGAATTATGGAGGCCGCTGTGCTCTTAGGAACCTTGAGTGCTGCAGAAATTCTTTTGTAACCTTGGCCAGATCTGTGCCTTGCCACAATTCTGTCTCTGAGCTCCTTGGGCAGTTCCTTTGACCTCCTGATTCTCATTTGCTCTGACATGCCGTGTGTGCTGTAAGGTCTTATATAGACAGGTGTGCGCCGCTCCTAATCAAGTCCAATCAGTATAATTAAACACAGCTGGACTCCAATGAAGGAGTAGAACCATCTCAAGGAGGATCAGAAGGAAATGGACAGCAGTGAGTTACATATGAGGGTCACAGCAAAGGCTCGGAATACTTATGACCATGTGATATTTCAGTTTTTCTTTTTTAATACATTTGCAAAAATATCTACATTTCTGTTTTTTTCTGACAAGATGGGGAGCTGAGTGTACATTAATGAGAAATAAAAGGAACTTTTTTGCTTTTAGCAAATGGCTGCAATGAAACAGAGTGAAAAATGTAAAGGGGTCTGTATACTTTCCGTACCCACTGTAAGTAGTTAGGAGTTAAAGGAAATAGGATATAACAGTGGCAAAGGAGTAGGGGTCGGGGGGAGAGTATTTTATAGTAAATTTGTCACATTTTACAACTCTTCTTAGCTGTGCCCATTTTTCTAAGCACATTAAAAAACTGTTATAATTTGTGTAAAGTTTCAGTTTGCTTATCGACCGGGCATTGGGGTAGATGATGCCATCATCCACCTTCTGCACAGGGCTCTGTCTCACTGGAGAAACCAGGGAACACGGTGAGAATAATGTTCTTTGATTTCTCCAGTGCTTTTAACACCATACAGCCCAGGTTACTGAGAGACAAGCTGGGCCTTGCTGGAGTGGACCACCACCTCTCCAACTGGATCCTAGACTACCTCACAAATCGACCTCAATACGTGAGAGCCCAAGACTGTGTGTCAGGTACCGTGATCTGTAATACGGGGGCACCTCAGGGTACGGTTCTCGCCCCTTTCCTCTTCACACTGTACACTGCTGATTTTAGGTGCAACTCATCCAGCTGCTACCTACAGAAGTATTCTGACGACTCTGCAATAGTGGGTCTCATCACAGATGATGATGACAAGGAGTACAGAGAACTGAACCGTTTTTTTGTGGACTGGTGCCACCAGAACCACCTGAAGATTAACGCGGGGAAGACCAAGGAGATGGTGGTGGACTTCCGTAAAGGCAGATGCCCTCCAAAACCAGTGGACATCCTGGGGACGGGCATCGAGATTGTGAACACCTATAAGTACCTGGGTTTGCTCCTTAATAATAAGCTGGACTGGGCAGATCATATGGAGGCCCTGTACAGGAAGGGCCACAGCAGGCTTTACCTGCTTAGGAAGCTGAGAGCCTTTGGAATCCGGGGGGCACTTCTTAGGACTTTCTTCAACTCGGTAGTGGCATCAGCCATCTTCTTTGGAGTGGCCTGCTGGGGGAGCAGTATATCAACCAGGGACAGAAATAAACTTGACAAGCTGATTAGAAGGGCCAGCTCTGTCCTGGGGAGCCCACTGGACCCAGTGCAGGTGGTGGGTGACAGAAGGATACTGTCCGTGGTGAGCTCCATGCGGGAGAATAACTCCCATCCCATGCATGAGACTGTGATTGCGCTGGGCAGTACTGTCAGTGACCGACTGCTCCACCCTAGGTGTGAGAAGGAGCGCTATCGGAAGTCTTTCCTCCCCACCGCGGTTAGGCTGTACAACCAACACCGACCTAAGCGGAGATCATTACATACAGAGAACTGAAATATCTCTCTGCCTGTTAAATCCCCCCCCCCCCCCCTCTGCTACGTCCTATCTGTCTGTCTGCTATTAATGTAATGCCTCTCACCTTGGAACATTCCTGTACATGTTGTATTTGTATTTGTATCTGCTTATCTTATCTTTGCTGCTGTAACACACTGAATTTCCCCACTGTGGGACTATTAAAGGACTATTATTATTATTAAAACAAAATCATAAAATATAACCAACAAAACAACCAACCCCCTATCAATCCCTTCTAGAGGCAAAATATAAAGGAAAAAGAAGAGAAAAGAGAATAAATATATATAGACATATACACTGTACGTTAATACACATCTGTACAACCACACAAATGCATGGGCAGGGAGGGGGCGCTATTGCAAATTCTTGCTGGATCCCATACACCACCTTCAGTCCTCTTCTTGCTGGATCCCATACACCACCTTCAGTCCTCTTCTTGCTGGATCCCATACACCACCTCCAGTCCTCTTCTTGCTGGGTCCCATACACCACCTCCAGTCCTCTTCTGGCTGGGTCCCATACACCACCTCCAGTCCTCTTCTTGCTGGATACCATACAACACCTTCAGTCCTCTTGCTGGGTCCCATACACCACCTTCAGTCCTCTTCTTGCTGGATCCCATACACCACCTTCAGTCCTCTTCTGGCTGGGTCCCATACACCACCTTCAGTCCTCTTCTTGCTGGATCCCATACACCACCTTCAATCCTCTTCTTGCTGGGTCCCATACACCGCCTTCAGTCCTCTTCTGGCTGGGTCCCATACACCACCTTCAGTCCTCTTCTGGCTGGGTCCCATACACCACCTTCAGTCCTCTTCTTGCTGGATCCCATACACCACCTTCAATCCTCTTCTTGCTGGATCCCATACACCACCTTCAATCCTCTTCTTGCTGGGTCCCATACACCACCTTCAATCCTCTACAGTTCTTTACTTGGTGAAACCAAGATGGGTGGGCTATTCACTGAAAAGGAATTCAGAATTACAACATACATTGCAGGAAGCAGCCAGATCCCATGTGTAAAATTATGTGTGTATGTTAATTAATTATATATGTGTATATTTTTATTTATTCTCTTTTTCTCTTTTTTTGTTGATAGGGGATTGACTGCTGTTTCATTGCTTATATTTTGGATTTTTGTTTTAGACACTTCTTACACGTATGATGACATTTTTGTAATGTGTCTAGAAAAACAGGCAAAGCCAAGAGAAGTTGTAAAATGTGACAAATTTACTAGTGGAGACAGATAGCTGGGGGACCCTGTGGAAGAGCAGTTATGGGCACTTTGTTCTCCAATATCTCAGCCGAGAGGGTCCCTTTTGTCTAACAATCCAAAAGTACTAGCCCTAAAGTTCATTAGATATGACATTACCAGTAATCTAATAGTTGAAAACTGTAGTTAAGGTGATGGGGCCCCCAGACCTACTGGGCCCCTGTGCAACTGCACAGGCTGCAACAATGGTATGCCCGCCCCTGCATTTTTTCTACAAAATTGTTTTTCAGCCTTTTCTTTTCACTAGTGATGAGTGAACCGGTTTGGAACTAACTGGATTTGATCCAAATTTTCCAAAAGTTTCTGGCTTTATCTGAACCCCAAACTTTGGTTTTCATTGCCGGTAAACCAGAAGTGGACCTGTGCAGTTCCACAAGGGCCCAGCAGGTTAGGGGAATAATATTTTCACTTTCAGTTCGTTAAAAACTTATTCTACAAAAAACTAATCTTTGGGCTGAACCATCCGAATCCGAAAATTTTTTTTTCAGAGGTTCATCCATCTCTAATCTTCACTTTTATTTTTTAATTTCTACAGACATCCAGAACTGTCACAAGAAACATCTATATGAAAAAAACTGAGAAACTTATAGAGAACAAACCTCCAAGATGTAACCATGGCGAGGACAGTTTCCCCTTCTCTACACATTATGTGAACCTCATCATTGTCTCCACTGATCACTTTAGGGAACGTTCTGAGAATGAGATCATAGAGACCGGGGCAAGACATGAGAGATATTTAAAGGAAAAACAAAATGTATTACAGCACATTTTCCCCAACAAGATGTTCCGTTGGTGCCACCGATCCAGACTTGTACCACATATAGTAATGGTGATCGGAGTGCCCGGAGTAGGGAAGACCACACTGATGCAGAAGTTTGTCTATGACTGGGTGAAGGGCGATCTCTATCAAAGATTCTCTTTTGTCTTTTTCTTCAAATTCCGGGAACTCAACATACTGGATAAGGTTAGTCTGGAGACCATGATCCTTTATCAGTACCCATATCTGGAGGAGCAGCTGGAGAACATCTTACAAGATCCAGAGAAACTTCTCTTTATATTTGATGGATTAGATGAAAGCAATCATATAATGGATTTCACATCACGTTACTTGTGCTCTAATCCTAAACAGCCTGAACATTGTGGTCAGATTGTGGTTAGTTTGGTGAGAAAGTCTCTTCTTAATGGTTGTTCTGTCCTAATGACCAATCGCCCAACCAGACTGGCATCAATTGATCGTACAGTTTTCCAGAAAATAGTAGAAATCACTGGGTTTCTTCCAGAAGAACGACAGATTTACTTTGAGAATTTCTTCGACAACCCTGAACTGTCAGAAAAGACTTTTACTTATGTGAAGCAGAATGACACCTTGTACACGTTCTGTTACCTCCCGTCCTACTGCTGGATCATCTGTACTGTATTATCCAGGAGCTTCCAGACAACAAGTAGTGACCAGCAGGTGACATTATTACCCAGAACAGTGACACAGCTCTTTGCCATATTTGTCGCCAACATTCTGTCCAATCACAGCCTGGAGAAAAGTGACGCTCAGAAGATCCTGCAGTCCATTGGATGGATGGCAGAACATGGAGTCATGAATCACAGGATTATTTTTGAGGAACGAGATCTGGATTCTTTCCATGTGGACAATAAGTCAAAGCTCTTATCAAGTTTTGTGATGGAATCGGAAGAACCTGTGACCTATTCCTTCTTACATCTCACTGTTCAGGAATTCTTCTCTGCCTTGGTCCATTATATTAATTATTCTCCTGAGAAGTTACAGAAATCACTAGAAGAAGCCAAATCCTATCCTGATGGACGTGGTGAGATGTTCCTCTGTTTCCTGTGTGGTCTATCAGACAGCACCACCAGGTCAATACTAACTGGATACCTGGACAAACAAGCAGCTCAGACTTCCAGACATGTTATCACTTGGCTGAAGAACTTTGCTCTAGAAGAACAGAGTATGAAAGATAGAGAAGACAGGAAGCGACATCTTCTCAGGACATTCTTCTATCTGTTTGAGACCCGGAATAAGGCTCTAGTGCAGGAATCATTACAATCATACAGAAGATTGGACCTTTCTGGGGTTCACATGTCAGCTCTAGACTGCACAGTGTTAGCATTCATCATGGAAACCTGCACACATATAGAAGAACTCAGTGTATCTGAATGCTCCTTAGACACTGAAGGATTAGAAAGACTTGCATCAGGGTTAAAAAACTTGCAGTATTTGAGGTAAATACTAACTAATTATTAATTCATTATATCAAGAAAATTAGTATTAGACTAGAACACATAACTGATAATGTCAGTTTTTCTGTATTGGTTAGAAAAAAAAAACACTATTCCCCCCCCCCCCCCCAATAAAAAAATAAAAAATTATTGGCAATGAAAGGGTGAACTGTCCAGAGTAAGTATAACACTGTGAAAACTGCAGTCACATGCCACACAGTTAAGAAATCCCCTCCCTATGGTTTAGCTGACTGTCTAAACTTGATTAAACCTAACTAAACTGTGCTCCACTAGTCCTCTCCTATAATTCTATAAACTGTGCTCCAGACTAGTCCTCCTCTCCTATAATTATATAAACTATGCTCCACTAGTCCTCCTCCTATAATTCTATAAACTATGCTCCACTAGTCCTCCTTCTATAAACTATGCTCCACTAGTCCTCCTCCTATAATTCTATAAACTATGCTCCACTAGTCCTCCTCCTATAATTCTATAAACTATGCTCCACTAGCCCTCCTTATATAATTCTGTAGTACTATTGCAATATTGGTGTTTTTCCACTAGCAATTCATTGCTTTGGATTATGCAGTGATGATAACATGCCTGTCCCCTAGCTAAAATATCACAAATTGGCTCTGTATTCTTTATTATCCTATGTGATCAGCACTGCAACCTCTCCACCTGCCACTCATAAGCAGCTGAGAGGCTGTCAGCAGTGGCATAACAACTGCCATAGCAGCTACTACAGGGCCCAGGATCACAGCCTGCTTCCATTTCCCCTTCATCACTCCAGGGGGCCCCATGCATCCCATATCACATCGTTGACACTGAACAGCATTAGGACGTCACTGACAGGGACATGATATGGAAGGTAGCTGTGGGCAGAAGCAGGGATCGGTAAGTAAATCTGGCCAAGGCATGAGGATCTGTTGGGCGAACCTCGCAAGATTGTTTCACAAGGGTCGTCTGTGGTTTCGTTTTGACCGACTGGAGACAGGGGAGGTGAACAAAAATAAAACAAGTGTTACTCACCTCTCCTCATACGTGACTCCCTGCTGTCTTCGGGCCTCTTCAATGAGGTGACAGATGTCACGTGGTTCAGATAGGTGTCACACTGACATAACCCACGTTTGTGACCTCATTTAAGAGACAGCAGGGAGTAGTGCTGGAGCCCGGGAGAGGTAAGAAAGACTTTTATGTCTGCTCACCTCCCCTGGACCTCCGCTCACTTCCTTGAATCTGATGTAGGAGAGTCTGAAGCAGCCCATACACATTAGTTTAATGCTTGAATGTACTGAAATTGGTTGGTTCGCTGACCATTATCTATGTATGGCCAATGTAATTAGCTTGCAGATATGTAATAGCTGGTCAGAGTAGTATTTGTAAAGCAGCTATTTCAGTAGTCCTGCTGCTTTTTATGTAGCAGAGGGTTCAGATACACATGTGTCTGTCATATAGGTCACATAACCTTCAGATAAGATGAAGGCAGTCTTAACCATTCCCATATGATATCTCTTCTTCACAAAAAGCAGTGTTGGTACATAGATAAATAGAAAAAGTGTAATCACGGCACTCCCTGATGGGTAGGTAGTTGGTGCTCTAGAAGGGTTTCACCCCACACTTCACCAAAAATAGTAATCCAGGCACTCAACAGGTTAGATATATGCTGTATTTATTCAGTAAATATGCAATCCATGAAAAAAAGATGCTAAACGTTTTCGGTCATGCAAAACCTTCATCAGATCTCTAAAACAGAGTTATACAGTGATAATAAATTAGCCAATGAACAAAGTCAGCTAAATTTAGATACTATAACAAAAAGATGGAAGGAAAATGAGGAAAAAAGGAAAGTAAAGGGAAAAGCACTCATATATATATAAAAAAACAAACGTGTTGGTATATAGGAATGTCAGTAGATGGCAACATAATAACAATTGTATGTTGTAGGTGAAAGCTTTTAGCTATAAAGAAAAAAGGAAAAGAAATGCTGGTAACATATACAGTGCTGGCCAAAAGTATTGGCACCCCTGCAATTCTGTCAGATAATACTCAATTTCTTCCAGAAAATGATTGCAATCACAAATGCTTTGGTAATAAGATCTTCATTTATTTTGCTTGCAATGAAAAAACACAAAAGAGAATGAAAAAAAAGTCAAATCATTGATCATTTTACACAAAACTCCAAAAATGGACCGGACAAAAGTATTGGCACCCTCAGCCTAATACTTGGTAGCACAACCTTTAGACAAAATAACTGCGAACAACCGCTTCCGGTAACCATCAATGAGTTTCTTACAATGCTTTGCTGGAATTTCTCCAGGTCCCTGAGATGTGAAGGGCGCCTTCTCCAAACTGCCATTGTGAGATCTCTCCTTGGGTGTTCTATGGGATTCAGGTCTGGACTCATTGCTGCCACTTTACAAGTCTCCAGTGCTTTCTCTCAAACCATTTTCTAGTGCTTTTTGAAGTGTGTTTTGGGTCATTGTCCTGCTGGAGGACCCATGACCTCTGAAGGAGACCCAGATTTCTCACACTGGGCCCTACATTATGCTGCAAAATTTGTTGGTAGTCTTCAGACTTCATAATGCCATGCACACGGTCAAGCAGTCCAGTGCCAGAGGCAGCAAAGCAACCCCAAAACATCAGGGAACCTCCGCCATGTTTGACTGTAGGGACCGTGTTCTTTCCTTTGAAGGCCTCTTTTTTTTTCCTGTAAACTCTATGTTGATGCCTTTTCCCAAAAAGCTCTACTTTTGTCTCATCTGACCAGAGAACATTCTTCCAAAAAGTTTTTGGCTTTCTCAGGTAAGTTTTGGCAAACTTTTTTATGTCTCTGGGTCAGAAGTGGGGTCTTCCTGGGTATCCTACCATAGAGTCCCTTTTCATTCAGACGCCGACGGATAGTACGGGTTGACACTGTTGTACCCTCGGACTGCAGGGCAGCTAGAACTTGTTTGGATGTTAGTCGAGGTTCTTTACCCACCATCCGCACAATCTTTCGTTGAAATCTCGTCAATTTTTCTTTTCCGTCCACATCTAGGGAGGTTAGCCACAGTGCCATGGGCTTTAAACTTCTTGATGACACTGCACACGGTAGACACAGGAACATTCAGGTCTTCGGAGATGGACTTGTAGCCTTGAGATTGCTCATGCTTCCTCACAATTTTGCTTCTCAAGTCCTCAGACAGTTCTTTGGTCTTCTTTCTTTTCTCCATGCTCAATGTGGTACACACAAGGACACAGGTTGAGTCAACTTTAATCCATTTCAACTGGCTGCAAGTGTGATTTAGGTATTGCCACCACCTGTTATGTGCCACAGGTAAGTAACAGGTGCTGTTAATTACACAAATTAGAGAAGCATCACATGATTTTTCAAAGGGTGCCAATACTTTTGTCCACCCCCTTTTTCATGTTTGGTGTGGAATTATATCCAATTTGGCTTTTTGACAATTCTTTTTGTGGTTTTCCATTGACGACAAATTAAATGAAGATATTATTACCAAAGCATTTGTGATTGCAATCATTTTCTGGAAGAAATTGAGTATTATCTGACAATCTGACAGAATTGCAGGGGTGCCAATACTTTTGGCCAGCACTGTAGAGCCGCATGTCAGAAGAGACAGATATGCAGAGAAGTAATATTTTGTATGGTACAATAAGACATTTGGGAAGATCCTCAAAACAATAGATAATGCATAAAATATATAATGCAAAGTACAAGACAAATATCAAGAAAATGAACCCAGAATTCTACTACAGAGATATAGAGGTCCTGGCTGTGCTAGGGATAAACAGCAGTGATGATAATGAAGGCTGTACTCACCAGATTGCCACTGGAATAAGGGGAGGCAGAAGAAAATGGAGCACAAGGTGAATAAGCGGTAGCACCGCTAAAGGAGATGCTCCGAAGCCTTGTGGGATGAGGAGAATATATAGGAAGGAGTGCTGGGCGCATGGAGGCTGTGTGCATGTTGTCATCACTGTGGGACACTTGTAATAGGGCAAAGACATGTAATGGAGGCTGTGGAACGCATAGGTTCGCTTTTGGATCGCAACGTTGACGTCACAGTGCATAACATCACCAAAATGGCGCCTGCGCTATAGTATAGAGAAATATAGTAGAAAGGGAAAAATGATGGTGGGAAAGGCTCAGGAACTGGGCAGAATGGGAAAGCAGCACCAATATAGATATAAAAAGAGAAAAGGAGGAAAAATAATAGAAGAGAATAGTAAATACTGGGAAAAGTGAAAAGAAAGAAAAAAATTAAAGGGGAAACATGTTAAAGGGAAAAATAAAGATAAATGAAGGTGGGCAATCCGGAGCTGGGTTCTTCTTGAAATATATTATCGCATCTGTCAAAAAGAAAAAGTAGTTAGTAACAAGAAAAACAAAGTCGTCTACATATTATTTAGCAAAACTACATAAAAGATAATCCCTGTTTAGTCCTTTAGGCTGTAGTGTTTGACGTTCATGGATCCAGAACGCTTCACGTAATTTCAGGCGTTGGATATGATCTCCTCCTCTTCTTGGTATTGGAATTTGTTCCAGAACTTGGAATTGCAGTTGGGAGATGCGATGTTTTGCGTGAAAGAAATGATATGGTAGGCAAAGTAAGAGATTATTTGTGCGGATATTGGATTTGTGCTTAGAAATTCTGTCGTGTATGGTCTGTGTGGTTTCACCTTCGTATAGAAGTCCGCATGGGCATTTCATTACATAAACCACGAACATGGAGTCACACGTGAAGAAAACTTTAATAAGAATGGATTTACCAGAGATGAATCACCCTTCAAGATGTTACTACATTGGGGACAGGGAAAAGTCCCTCTTTTGGGTGTCCAAAGGAAAGTCTGATGTGGTAATTTTAAATTAAATCCAACATCAGCCTTCACAAATTTATCCTTAAGGTTGGGAGGACGACGGAAACAAGGAAGGGTTTACTGAATTCGCTGACGTTTGGATAGCCTCTGTGTAATAGGGCCCAGTGTCTCCTTATGATGCTATGAATTTTGTATGAAAATGGGTGATAGGTATGCACCAGTGGTATTCTACCTTGGTTTCTAGTGGGATTTTTGGTTCTTACAGTATCACGTGTGCAACTCTCAAGGACAGAGGGTGTGTATCCTGTCTAGGAGTTTGGATCTCATCTCATCCATACGTGATGTGTAGGTAGGACCTGTAGTAATCCTTTTGACCCTGTCAAAGTGTGTAAGAGGCAGTGATTATTTTGTGGAGGATGGATGACAGCTGCTATAATGTAATAAGGTGTTTCTATCCATGGGTTTAGTATATAGATCAGTCCAAAGGGAGCCGCCAGGGTTTTTATGTATTGTGGTATCAAGAAAACTGATTTGGACTGCATCATTATGCATGGTAAATTGTAATTCACCCCAGACAGAATTCAGATACTATGCAAAAAACATCATCGATATATCTTTTCCAAATAAGACAATGTTGTTGGAATAGAGGGTTAGAGTAAATTAATTTCTACTCGAAGGATGCCATATATTCATTTGCATATGGGGGGGGGGCTACATTGGACCCTATTGCTGTCCCCTGTGTCTGTAACTAAAAAATCCTGGAACATGAAAAAATTCTCGGTTAGTACAATTTTCAACAGATCCACACAAAAGTCAATTTCATCCTGTGTCTTTTTAGTATTACCCAGAAGTTGTAGAACAGCCTCCTCTCCTTTAGCGTGGGTAATAGATGTGTAAAGACTGTTAACATCAAAGGAGACCAAGATGGCCTCTGCTTCAATGGGGCTAAGATTTTTAAGGATAGATAAGAATGCTCCTGTTTTATTTATATTATATATGAGTTTTCCCTTTACTTTACTTTTTTCCTTCCATCTTTTTATTATATTTTCTCTGTTTAGCTGACTTTATTCATTGGCTAATTTATTATCACTATATAATTCTGTTTTAGAGATTTGATGAAGGTCTTGCATGACCGAAAATGATTAGCATCTTTTTTCACGGATTGCATATTCACTGAATAAATACAGCATATCTCTAACCTGTTGAGTGCCTGGATTACAATTTTTGCGGTACATATATAAAAACTGCACTAGCTGCAAGAAAGATGTAACAAACGCCTCAACATGTTTCACCTATAGAATGGATCATCAGGAGGAGATAACAAAAAAGCCCCATAACCACAAATCCGTAATAGAAAAGTGCAGTGAAATCTGCATTTCCCAGCTTCTTGACGGTAGAAGCCGGTACTCAGAGTAATGCCGCCAGGTCTAGCGGTATCCACACATATATATATAAGGAAGGCCCTGCCTCTATAGCACCTCCTTGTGACTTCCTGTGGCTTCTGAATGGTTCTAGCGTCCATCAATCAGCCAAACCTCCGCTGACATCAGAGGGTGGGAGGAGCTGTGGGATGAGCTATATGTCTTCCTATCAATCAGGGAGTGCAGTGTCATCAATGCAATGACATCAGTGTAGTAAACAAAACAGCTAGAAACATCTGATTAGACCAGCGCTGTAAAAAGGAAGATAAGTAAGATAGTGTATACATAAACAGAATGTACTCATCTATAGATCTGATCTCAGAATGACTATTACTTGTTTGCTACATTGATCGTAGTTCCCTATTATTCGCATAGGAATGGAGGTGTTGTCACGGAACTTAGGTGATAATAAGGGATTTCTATTCAGAGTACTGGCATGGTGGCGAGCCTGAGTAAGGACTTCTGTCTGGTACCCTCGTTTGGTAAATCTGCACTGTAATTCATCTGCCTGAGTCTCATATTCGGAAATCTTGGAACAATTTCTCTTAATTCTGAGAAATTGGCCTTTAGGTATTCCCCATTTTAGAGTGGTGGTATGATAACTGTCCCAACGCAGGAGGCTGTGTCTTGCTGTCTCCATGCGGTACTTGGACATACTTATACGCCCCTCCTTATTGATGGAAATATTGAAATTGAGGAATGTAAGTCAGGTCAAATTAATTGTGGCAGTGAATTTCATGATGATATAATTTCTATTGAGTCTGTCGACAAAGTCCCAGAACTGTTGTGTGCTACCAGTCCAAAAGACCAGGACATTGTCGATGCACCTAAGCCATAGACACCAATGATGTCCATGGTTCCATCTTTTCACAAAAAACATATTTATGTTTCCACCATCCTAAAAACAAATTTGCGAAAGATGGTGTTGCCGGACTCCCCATTGTGGTTCCGATGTTCTGTAGGTAATATTTACCATCAAACAAGTAAAAGTTGAAGTAGATGGAGAACTACAGTGCCTTGCGAAAGTATTCGGCCCCCTTGAACTTTTCAACCTTTTGCCACATTTCAGGCTTCAAACATAAGGATATAAAATTTTAATTTTTTTGTGAAGAATCAACAACAAGTGGGACACAATCGTGAAGTGGAACGAAATTTATTGGATATTTTAAACTTTTGTAAAAAATAAAAAACTGAAAAGTGGGGCGTGCCAAATTATTCAGCCCCCTTGGGGTATGTCTCTATCAGTTTTGCACATGGAGAGACTGAAATTCTTGCCCATTCTTCCTTGGAAAACAGCTGGAGCTCAGTGAGGTTGGATGGAGAGCGTTTGTGAACAGCAGTTTTCAGCTCTTTCCACAGATTCTCGATTGGATTTAGGTCTGGACTTTGACTTGGCCATTCTAACACCTGGATACGTTTATTTGTCAACCATTCCATTGTAGATTTGGCTTTATGTTTGGAATCATTGTCTTGTTGGAAGATAAATCTCCGTCCCAGTCTCAGGTCTTTTGCAGACTCCAACAGGTTTTCTTCCAGAATGGTCCTGTATTTGGCTCCATCCAACTTCCCCTCAATTTTAACCATCTTCCCTGTCCCTGCTGAAGAAAAGCAGGCCCAAACCATGATGCTGCCCCCACCATGTGTGACAGTGGGGATGGTGTGTTCAGGGGGATGAGCTGTGTTGCTTTTACGCCAAACATATCGTTTTGCATTGTGGCCAAAAAGTTGGATTTTGGTTTCATCTGACCAGAGCACCTTCTTCCACATGTTTGGTGTGTCTCCTAGGTGGCTTGTGGCAAACTTTAAACGAGACTTTTTATGGATATCTTTGAGAAATGGCTTTCTTCTTGCCACTCTTCCATAAAGGCCAGATTTGTGCAGTGTACGACTGATTGTTGTCCTATGGACAGACTCTCCCACCTCAGCTGTAGATCTCTGCAGTTCATCCAGAGTGATCATGGGCCTCTTGGCTGCATCTCTGATCAGTCTTCTCTTGTTTGAGATGAAAGTTTAGAGGGACGGCCGGGTCTTGGTAGATTTGCAGTGGTCTGATACTCCTTCCATTTCAATATGATCGCTTGCACAGTGCTCCTTGGGATGTTTAGAGTTTGGGAAATCTTTTTGTATCCAAATCCGGCTTTAAACTTCTCCACAACAGTATCACGGACCTGCCTGGCGTATTCCTTGGTCTTCATGATGCTCTCTGCGCTTTATACAGAACCCTGAGACTATCACAGAGCAGGTGCATTTATACGGAGACTTGATTACACACAGGTGGATTATATTTATCATCATTAGTCATTTAGGACCACATTGGATCATTCAGAGATCCTCACTGACCTTCTGGAGTGAGTTTGCTGCACTGAAAGTAAAGGGGCCGAATAATATTGCACACCCCACTTTTCAGTTTTTTATTTTTTACAAAAGTTTAAAATAACCAATAAATTTCATTCCACTACACAATTGTGTCCTACTTTGTTGTTGATTCTTCTCCAAAAAATAAAAATTTTATATCCTTATGTTTGAAGTCTGAAATGTGTCAAGAGGTTGAAAAGTTCAAGGGGGCTGAATACTTTCGCAAGGCACTGTAGATTGTTGTGTTGTCTAAGATGAGTGACCCTTGTGTCCAAAAAGAATTTGACGGCTTGTAGACCACTTGTATGTGGGATTGAACTATACGGAGCCTCGAAGTCAAGACTCGCCACATAAGTCCCCATTGGGAATTGGGTTCCTTCCAGATGTTTGAGGATGTCCATAGTGTTTCAGACATACGAAGGCAGGGATGACACAAATGGTCTCAATAAGTTATCGACATATGCGCTTATCCCCTCAGTGAGGCCGCCAATGCCCGAGACAATTGTACGTCCTCTCAAGGGATTACACCCTTTACGGATCTTGGGAAGACTGTAAAACGTGAGGGTCTGGGGCTATTTCGGCTTAATAAAATTGAGGTTTTTTTTTCAGAGATGAGGCCAGATGTTAGCGCTTCATCTAGAATGGTTGCAAGCTGTGTAAAGACCCCAGGGGTAGGATCTGTTTGCAATATTTCATAACGGTCAGGGTGGGATAGTAGGTCTAGACACATCTGCCTGTATTTTCACGGTCTAAAAATCACAATATTGCCCCCCTTATCTGAGGGTTTTATTACAATACTATCATCTTTATCTATCGTACGAAGGGCAATATTTTGAACGTGATTAAGATTTTGTATGAAGTATGTGATCTTATATTCTTCACATTTTGTAGGCAGTCCATGACCGATAGTCGAGTATTTCTGCAGCTTTGCCCATTATCAGATGTATATGAATCATCCAACTGCACATACACAGTAACGTAGATGTGGTTTTTTTGGGCACACAGCTCTTGTATATCTGTCCCACATTTTTTCTTATCCATCGATATCTGGATGCAAAAAAAATTGTGTATTTGATACTATCATGTGCGATACTGTCTGCTGAGAAGTGTATCTAAATCTGTCCTGTGTGATACAGTCTGCTGATACATCACTCACATCTCTTCTTCTTATTCTTACAGTTTGTATGATAATGATCTACCAGACACTTCCTGCATCCAGTTGGCCTCTCTAATAAGGAATAACCAGTCCCTGAAGGTACTTTACTTGTTTGGCAACGATCTGTCTGGTCCTCGCTTCAATGACTTGATGGCTGCTCTGTCCAGTCCAGCCTGCAGGATAGAGGAATTACAGTGAGTATAAGAGATGTGTACAGGAGGAGACGTGTGGGGGACAAGTTAGATATTCAGTCCATGGTCATGTGATATTCAGTCTATGGTCATGTGATGGACACACAGCTCGTTACCAGACAGATGTCTGATTACTGTGCAGTGACTATAACGAGTCACCTGTGTATCATCATATGACCATGGACTGTATGTTACATCACTATGGACTGATTTTTATCCACTAGAGGTAAACAAAATGAATGACAGCAAGCAGAGATCTAAAAAACTGTGAGGAATTGATACAGAAAGTATAATGGAAAGTTGTACAACTTTTTATTATACAAACAATAACATTTCTCTCTCTATATTGGTCTGAAAATGGACAACCCCTTAAAGGACACAACCTAAAACTACCGTAAGGACACGGCCTAATTTTTTTTTTTTTTTAATATCTGACATGTCACTTTATGTAGCAATAACTTTAACATGCTTTAACTTACACAAGTGAATTTGAGATTTTTTGTTTTTTTTAGTGACACATTGTACTTCATGTTAGTGGTAAACATTGATCAATATTTTTGTATTTATTTTTTTTTTTAAATAGGAAATTTGATGGAAATTTGGAAAAATTGTGAAAAGAATGTGAAATGTTCTGCTTTTCATACAGATAGCCATACTACCCAAATCTTTTAATCGTCCTGTAATTTATTTAGGATGTTAGAAGGCTTACAAGTGTAACAGCGATTTTCCAGATTTGAAAGAAAATTTCCCAACCTAATTTCTTAGGGACCACTTCAGTTCTGGAGGGGATTATAAAGGCCTATATATTAGAAACCCCCATAAATCACCCCATTTTCAAAACTGAACCCCTCAAATAATTCAAAACACCATTTGGGAAGTTTGTTAACCCTTTAAGCATTTCACAGGAATTAAAACAAAATGGAGGTGAAATTTAGACATTTCATTTCAATAATTCATTAATTTAGCCCTAAAATGAACACATTTACAAAGTGTTAAAGGAAAAAATGCATCTCACAGATTATGCAATTTCTCCCGAGCACAGAAATCCCCCACATGTGGGTGTAAACTGATGTTTGGGCACACGGCAGTGCACAGAAGGGAAGGAACGACACTGGGGGTATGAAAAGCAGATTTTGCTGGAATAGTTTTCGGGTGCCATGTCTCATTTACAAAGCCCCTAAACTAGCAGTACTGTAAAAACCCTCTAAAATTGACTGCATTAACAAAACTACACCCCGCTATAGAGAGCATTTTGACTCCACAACTGTTTCACAGATTTTATTAACATTGTTATGTGAAAATGAATAATTACTAAAATGTCACTTTATCCCCAAATTTTCTCTTTTTCACAAGGGGTCAAAGGAGAAAAATTATCCCACAGTTTGTTACACAATTTCTCATGAACACGGTAATACCACATATGTGGTTGGAAACTTCTGAATGGCTACTTTTAGAAGTAGCGATTTAGCTTTTAGAGGGCAGATGTTATGGTTTTAATGCAAGGACTCACAAAAGCAATAGCAGGAGTTGGCTGATAACAAGGAGCAGTAGAGACAGCTCTTTAAAACTAGCACAGCTCTGCAAGCCAAGACAGACCCCCAGATGCCTTCACCAGAGCCTGCCGCGAGGCCAGATGGACTCACTGAATCTGGCAGTCTGAATTGTCGCCAGACAGAAGGATCAGTGGCATAAATACCGGGGTAGCTGTGGTAGCGGCTGCCACAGGGCCCAGGACATTAGGGGGCCCGGTGGGCACCTGATGTGTTTTTTTTTTTTTTTAATAGGCCGTTACCTGCTTTACTTATCGATCCCCACTCCTGCTCATGGCTGCCTGCGCTTCCCTTTCTGCAGAAGTGGAGGCGGCTGTGAGCAGGAGCGGGGATTGGTAAGTAAGACCACGGGCCCGCGAACCACACAAACACTGCTATCATTATACTCTGGGGTCTTTTCAGACCCCAGGGTATAATGATCGGAGGCCCAGGAGAGGTGAGAGAACATAAAAAACAATGTTACTTACCTCTCCTGCACTCCGGCAGTCTTTGAGCCTGTTTGGTGATGTCCCAGATGTCAGGTGGGCCAGGTAAGCGCCATTATGAGTTGTGACGCCGGCCTGGTTCACGTGACGCCTGGTCCAACATTGAAGAGGGACGAAAGTAGCGGGGAGTGCACCGGTGCCAGGGAGAGGTAAGCAACAGAACAGTAATCCGCAGCTAGCCTGCGACCTTGCCGGAGAGAAATTAAATGCAACTCAGCGACAGCCTGGATATCAGGTTCATCATAGAACAATCCCAGGGCAGCAAAAAATCTGTCCACAGAATACAGTTCAGGAGCATGTGACTCCTGGGGGTCCCCCTACAGGAGTGAAATCATGATTCCAAGTCGTTTATCTCCAGAAGAATGAGGTCGCAGACAAAAGTATAACTTGCAATTCTCTTGGAATTTGGCAAAAGATTTTCTATCTCCAGAAAATCTGTCTGGCAGATTTAGCTTAGGTTCAGTTGGAACAGAGGCTGCTTTTGAGGCTTGGATCTGGGTTACCTCTTGTTGGTGAATCCTGTCAGCTAAATCCTGAACCAGCTGAGAAATACCTTGCATCTGATCCACCAGAATCTGAATATTTTCCATATTGATATATAGTGATTGTGGTCGACTAATCTGTTATGGTTAGATACAAGGCCACAATAACAGCAAGAAATTGGCTAATAATTGTGAGCAGTAAAGACAACTATCTACAACTAGCACACTTCTGCGAGCCAAGTCAGACCCCCAGACACCTTCACCAGAGCTCGCCACAAGGAGAGATGGACTTGCGCTGAATCTAGAAATTGTCACCAAACAGATAAATGTACTAATATTAAATGCAGTGCTGCAGAAACCAACACAAAGTCCAGGAAACTTACACAGTGGCGTGGAGACAAGAGAGGTCGTACAGCAGGGTCAGAAAAACAGGAGAGGACGTAATATGCAGAAACAGGAGACAAAAGTGAAATCCAGGAAACAAGCCAAGGGTCACAAATCCAACCGGGAACGTCAAAGCAGAATCAGGGGGCAAAAACAGAATCCAGGGAAGCCAGAGGTCAGTAAGCAAACAGGTATACACAGATAAGATGGAGAGCCAAACTAGGAAGCAAACTAATTAGTTGGCACCTGTATCAGACAGGATTGGTCTTATATAGTCCTCTTCAATTGCTAATTGGAAAAGGCATAGAAGTATACAACACACAAGCTTCCCCAAGTTGTCACGGCAACCTTAAAGAAGCAGCAGCTGAAGTGACACTCCTGACAGAAATAGGGATATAGGGTTTGTTCAGTACAATGGTCCAGCCATTTATTAATAAATAAGGTCATGTAACTGAAGCTGTCTGAGCCCGTTACCAGCCGGTATCTGTGAATATACTGATACTAAGTGCATGGGGTGCAGGGTAACTTCTAGATGTAGGGATCAGGTTCTGAGGAATAGAGGAGTAAGGATAGTTTAGAATAAGAAATGTTAGTGTACTGTGCGAAGGTGTGGAACAATGCGATCAGGTCACTTGATAAGCCTGACTAAACAGATATGACTTTAGGGCAGTTTGGGGCTGCTGTAGTTGGGGAGTAATCAGATTGTCCGGGGTAAAGTGTTCCAGAGCACCGGTGCAGCTCCAGAAAAGTCTTGGAGATGGGAGTGGAATGTTCGGGAGGAGATGTAGGAAGGTCAGCGCTATGGATGGATTTGTGGGTCAGTGTGATAATTTTATATTGTATTGTGTGGTGCATGGGAAACCAGTGCAGCGACTGACACAAGGTAGATGCATCTGTGTACCGCAGTGACAGAAAGATGAGTCTGGGGGCTGCATTCAGGACAGATTGTAGATTGAGAGTTTAGTAAGAGGAAGAACAAGTAGTGGAGAATTGTAATAGGCAAGATGAAAGAAAATCAGAGCGACAATGAGGGATTTTAATATTTTCACCGTGAGAAAAGGGCGAAATCTGGTGATGTTTTTGCAGGTGACAAAAGCCTGCAAGTGTCTGAATATGTGGGATGAAGATGAGATCCGAGTCAAATATTATCTCAAGACAGTGGGCATGCCGCCTCGGAGTAATAGTAAGGCCACAGATAGAAATGGAGATATCAGGGTTAGGTCAGTTAGTAGATGGAGGGAACACAAGAAGTTCAGTTATTGAAAGATTCAGTTTCAGATAAAGAGAAGGCCTGATGTTAGAGACAGCAGAGAGACAGTCACTGGTGTTCTATATTAGTGTAGGGGTGATGTCACAGGATGAGGTATATAGCTGGGTGCCATCAGAATAAAGATGGTACCGAAAGCCAAATCTGCTGATAGTTTGTCCAATAGGGGCTGTGTAGAGGGAGAAAAGGAGGGGGCCTAGGACCGAGCCCTAAGTCCAATAGAGCGGAGCATAGTGAGGAGGAGTTGGTGGTCTACAGTATCAAATGCTGCTGAGAGATCCAGAAGAATAAGTAGTGAATAGTTCCCTTTAGATTTAGCCATCAGGAGATCATTGAAGACTTTTCTAAGGGCCATTTCTGTAGAGTGTAGTGCACGAAAATCCAATTGTAAGGAGTCCAGAAGAGACTTAGCAGAGAGATAGCGGATTAGGCAGGAATAGACCAAGTATTCCAGGGGTTTAGAGATGAAGGGGAGGTTATTTATTATTTATTTATTATTCTTACTTGTATAGCGCCATCATATTCCGCAGCACTTTACAGACATTGACAGAGATGTGTCGATAGTTAGCGGCACAGGACGGGTCGAAGGAGGGTTTTTCAGTACCGAGGTTCAAAGGAGGATGGACATATTCCATAAGAGAGAGAGATTAAAAATGTTAGCAATTTGAGTTGTAAAATCAGGGGATTGAGACCAGAGAAGGTGTGATGGGATAGGATCACTTGTGCAAGTAGTGGGGTGAGAAGAAGAAAGGAGCTGGGAGACTTCTTCTGTTATTGGGTCAAATAATGAGAGTTCTCAGTGAGGAGCAATGAAGGGAAGGGAACTGATACTGCTTGGAGATTGTTATTTCCTCATGGAGGTTGTAGATTTTGTCTTTGAAGCACATGGCCATGTCTTGAGAACTGAGGTCTGTGACATGTACCTGCAACTTTGGCGTAATGAGGGAGTGAAAGGTGTCAAAAAGTTGTTTAAGGTTATTGGAGAGAGAAGATAGCAGTGATGTCGACTTGTTTGGCGAGGTGAAGGGCAGAGCTATAGGCTTTCCGCATAAACTTGAAGTGAAGAAAATCTGCAGATGTGTGAGATTTTCTCCACAGACATTCAGCACATCTTGAGCACCACTGAAGAAAACGTGTTTGAGGAGTGTGTTTAGGTTGCTGGTGTCTTTGTTAGGAGTGTCAGATAGTTAAGGGTGCTACTTTATAACAGTGATTTTGAGATTTAGTAGTGCAGTTCACCTTACAGCCATGAAAGAAGGGAGGGGGAATGTAAGAAATGGCTGCCCTGGTGAAAAGGCTGGACTATCTTACAAAAGTGATCATGTGGTAGAAGTTGTTCTTCTTCCTCTCACAGTTATCCGCACAATTCTGTCTGTCGTTTGTAGTAGTAGCAGTTATCATTCACCATATACTGCTACACAAACTGATGCTCCAGCATGTGCCACAGTGCTACTCAATGAGTACTTCATCTTACATCCATGAAATGAGGGAGGGGGCGTGTAAGCAATGGTTTGCCTTGATGAAGTTGCGGGTGGAAAATGATTGGATGGGTCCTGCCTGGTCTTGAAATTGGGCCTGCACCCACGAGGTGATGTCAGTACTAAAAAGCACTGGGCCTTGCTGTGTTTCGAGACTTTGGCTGCTGACACTAAGAACATTAACCCAGTGGGCCATGGCAGCTAATGTATTGTCCCTGCCTATAATTGATGCTCCACTTGTTGATGGTGGCATTCACCTTTCCCCACATGGACATATGGTGATATCAAATAGGGACAGCTATTTGATATCACCTAGAGAAATAATGGCGGCTAGGTAATCTCCATCGAGACTGTGCACATGCCATCAGTTGGTGAAACGCAGTGGATGCTAATAAGTGGCACAAAAGTGACTGAAACGTCAGTAGCTTAGCTGGGTTAAAGTTAAAGTTGCAGGCCACTCGGATGACTGGGTGCAGATTACTGTCTACTGGACACACATTTCTTTATGGATGATGACTGACGATGATGTGGAAGAGGAGGAGAAGCAGACGGAGATGATTATGATAAAGACGATGACAATGTGCTAGGTGTGGAATGGATGTGGCTTGCCTATAAAGAAGATCATGGGGAGAAGGAATGGAATGGTCTTCTTGCTCATTTGGTGCCATTGCTAATTCTATTTTGCCAGATGCGCTGGAGACACCATTTCCCATGAGTACAGAGAGACCTAGTTCCTAGGGAAACACAGCAAGGCTCATGTCTTTTACCTCTGTCTCCTCTACATCCAAAAAACACTGTCTGTTTTCATTCAACTCATCAAGAAGAGGAAGATGAGGAAGTCTTGGGCTATGAGGAATATCTCTCTCAACAAGTGCCTACTACTAGGGAATGGGATCTGTGTCAGAGAAGATTAAGAAGACATGGTTGACAGTACAGAAAGATAGTGTGGTAAATTATGTGTTACAGCGGAGGAAAAGAAGAAACACACAGAATCCTGACTCAACATTTGTGTCTCACGGTTTTCAAAAATGTCTTTATTCTCAGAAAGTACTACAACACCGTGGCTACTGGTGGACCTGTCAAGACCAGAAGTAGTGTTGTTGTTGCCACCTACATTCTTTTTGTTAATACTTGCACAAGTGTTGACCTACACACTTGACCTACATATATTACCGTATGTGGGGGTTTAGATTTAAAAAAAATGATTTATCCTGGACAACGCCTTTAAGGAAAGGAAGAGGGACATCACTCAAATTCGTCACCTGTGACATCCCGTTTCCATTCCTCAGGCCGCTTAGGCGAATGCTTTCTCTGAAACAAGCCCCCTGGCACCGCTGGAGTGGACAGCCATAAGGGACACCAGAGCACTGGGGACAGGTGAGTATGTTTTTGTTTTCACCGTCTCTGGCTCTAATTCCTGGACAAACCCTTAAAGAAACCGATTTTTTAGATTAGCACCAGTGGAAATACTGTTTTGAATGTTTTTGTGTGTATTTAACAAAAAAAAAAAAATTAATCCCATAAGAAAAGATTTTTCACTAACTGGACAGTAAAAGCAATGTAAAACATTCTGTGGACACTCACAGATCAAACTACTCTATTGCAAAACACACTGACACTAAGTTCACACCTTGGTTCGGGTTTCCGTTTGGTGGGGTCTGCTTAGGGACCTACGAATGGATACCTAATCCGCTTAAAAAGTGGTTACCTGTGGAAACCATAGACTATAATGAGGTCCGCCAGGTTTCTGCCCTGTTTCCGCCTGAAAAGGGGGAAAAATGCGGAGAGAAAAGCGCTGCTTGCAGGACTTTTCTCTCCGCATTTTTAAAGAGGGTTCGGAGACGGAAAACCCGAATGGATTTCATAGCGCTGGTATGAACCTAGCCTTAGACAAAATTAGATTATTGGCAATGAAAGGGCTAACTGTCCTTTTTCTGTCTGGTCTGTATTACTTCTGCAGTCTGTTTCACACAGTACAGATATTCTCCCTTACTCCTATCTATGATTTCTACCTGTAAGTTATTAAATCTCACTATACTTTGTTCTACTTCTCATACTCCTAAGAATTTCTAACTGTATTATAAGCTTCACTGCAGTGGAAGAGTGAAGAAATCAGGCGATACCTTTTAGAGGCTAACTGAGTATATTTGATAGTAAGCTTTCGAGAGTATTAGCTCTCTTCTTCAGACATACAAGAAACTGGAAATTCACACACTCTTTATACACACAAGACCTGGATCTTCAAAGTATCTTAGAATCTTTAAAGAAAATCAAAATGCAATATAAGTAGAGGAGTTATTTACTTCAAGTCAAGAAATAAACAATCTGGAAAACTTGTGGTGCATGACAGAGGGATCTGTAATTCTTGCTGTTATCTGTTTGCAATCAGCTGGTGATTTGTGACCCTCACAGTTCATACATAGTGTGACATGAATATTAAGTCCAAATTGTAGAGTTTGAAATGTTTGCATTAATTTTTATTCCCATTCCTTTCTCTCTCTCTCTCTCTGCATCTTAAAATGTTCCATTAAAACCACAACCCGCAAATCTTCAATAGAGTGGTCTTCTCCGGAGAAATGTGCGGCCACTGGGAGATCGGTTCTGCTGTTATTAATGGTAGATCTTTGTGAGTTCATGCACTGACTGAGTCTCTGCCCTGTTTCCCCCACATAGAGGCCTGTGGTGGGACATTGCACACACATTATGAGATACACCACATTGGAAGACCTGCAGGAAAATGTCCCCCTAATTCTGTGCACCTGTTGTGACTGTGGGACAGGTACACTGTCAGCGGTGTGGATGTGCCTGCAGGTCTTGCACCTGTTTTGCAGGGATGGGACATTTTAAGACGTAGAGAGAGAGAAAGGAATGGGACTATAAGTTACGCAAAAATTTCAAACTCTGCAATTTGGACTTAATATTCATGCCAGCTTCATGTCACACTATGTATGACCTGTGAGGGTCACAAACCACCACGTGACAGCAAACAGATAACAGCAAGAATTACTGATCCCTCCGTCACACCCCACAAGTTTCCAGATTGTTTATTTTTTGACATGTTGTAAATAACTTCTCTACTTAAATTGTATTTTGATTTTCTAAGACCGTTTAAAGATCCAGGTCTTGTGTGTATAAAGAGTGTGTGAATTTTCAGTTTCTTGTATTACACAATGTCTGAAGAAGAGAGCTAGTACTCTCTAAAGCTTACCATCAAATATACTCAGCCTCTAAAAGGTATGGCCTGATTTCTTCACTTCCACTTCTTTCTATGGCTAACACGGTACAACATTATACTACAAGCTTCACTGCACTGAGTCCTGTGTATTGCTGAAGAAAATGGAGTAATTTCTTTGGATCATGCAGTGATGAATGCTAAGGAACTCTTGGATCCACTGAGTTGTGTATCTAATCCTATCATGTGTGATACTGAGCTGTGTATCTAATCCTATCATGTGTGATACTGAATGCTGAGCTGTGTATGTAATCCTATCATGTATGATACAGTCTGCTGATACATCACTCACATCTCATCTTCTTATTCTTACAGTTTGGCTAATAATAATCTACCAGACACTTCCTGCACCCAGTTGGTATCTGCAATAAGTAATAACCAGTCCCTGAAGAAACTTGACCTGTCTGGTAACCGTCTTTATCACCTTAAACTCAGTGACTTGATGGCCGCTCTGTCCAGTCCAGCCTGCAGGATACAGAGATTACGGTGAGTATAAGAGATGTGTACAGGAGGAGACATGTGGGGGACAAGTTATACATGGATTTTATTCTATTTTATGTTATGTCTATGAGATAAACTGCTGACTGCACCTTCATATGTGACGTCTCTACTGAGCTGTGTATCTAATCCTATCATGTGTGATACTGACTGCACCTTCATATGTGACATCTTTACTAATGTCTGGCTGTCTTATCGCCTCATATTGCCTCTCTCTATGACAACTTGAGTAGATCGCCAAGTATCATAAGGAGTCTTCAAAGCAGTGGCGTAAGTAGCACCATAGCAGCCGTAGTGGCTGCAAAGGGCTCGCAAACTTAGGTGGGCCCCTGATGCTTTTTTTTTTTTTTAATAGGCCATTACCTGCTGGAGTAAACCCAGCAGGTACTGTCCCTGTTACTTACCGATCCCCGCTCCTGCTCATGGCCACCTCCACTTCCCCTTCGGCCCTCCAGGAGGCTCCGTGCATCTCATATCACTTCCCTGGAGGGAAGAAGGGGAAGTGGAGGCAGGCATGAACAGGAACGAGGATCGGTAAGTAAAAGACCACAGTGTATAATAATAGTTCCTGGGTGGTGTAACCCAAACTTTTTGCAATATTTGCCACGAACACCATTGGGGCCACGATAGGACATTATATTGTGTGGAGGGGTCGCTATGGGACATTATAGTGTGTGTGAATGGGATATTATACTGTGTGGGGTCCAGGAAAGGGGGAGCTATTCCATGGGGAGTGACCCAGTCAAAACTTTGCTATGGGACCCAGTCTTCGGTAGTTACGCCCCAGCTTCAAAGCAATGCAGTGATCCTCCAGGAGAGAGATATTCAAATGAGCTTTTTCTCCTCAGAGGAGCAGAATATGACTTTTGCCTTCCTCTCACCTTCATGGTGCTTTCCCTAAGGAGAAGCAGTACCCTCTGATCCCCTTTCATCTAGCCAGAAAGATCCTGTGCATTGCAGTGATGAAGAGTAAGCAGCTTGTAAGAAATGTCTACAGGCGAGGGTCTGGTCTGTCTTATACCCTAATGATGTTGCAACTCCTGTTAGAGGGTCGGACATTGACTTATAGTATAGAAACTACCCAAGAGAGAACTAATTAATCTGTATTCTGTCTGCCATGAGCTCAGGATCACATCCTCACACACCATGGTCGCCATACATTTTGATGCTAGGGAGGTTAGCCACAGTGCCATGGGCTTTAAACTTCTTGATGACACTGCGCACGGTAGACACAGGAACATTCAGGTCTTTGGAGATGGACTTGTAGCCTTGAGATTGCTCATGCTTCCTCACAATTTTGCTTCTCAAGTCCTCAGACAGTTCTTTGGTCTTCTTTCTTTTCTCCATGCTCAATGTGGTACACACAAGGACACAGGACAGAGGTTGTCAAAGTCAAAGTCCAGACCTGAATCCAATCGAGAATCTGTGGAAAGAGCTGAAAACTGCTGTTCACAAACGCTCTCCATCCAACCTCACTGAGCTCCAGCTGTTTTCCAAGGAAGAATGGGCAAGAATTTCAGTCTCTCCATGTGCAAAACTGATAGAGACATACCCCAAGCGACTTGCAGCTGTAATCGCAGCAAAAGGTGGCGCTACAAAGTATTAACTTAAGGGGGCCGAATAATTTGGCACGCCCCACTTTTCAGTTTTTTATTTTTTACAAAATTTTTAAATATCCCAAAAATTTCGTTCCACTTCACGATTGTGTCCCACTTGTTGTTGATTCTTCACCAAAAAATTTTTAATTTTATATCCTTATGTATGAAGCCTGAAATGTGGCATAAGGTTGAAAGTTCAAGGGGGCCGAATACTTTCGCAAGGCACTGTATTTACACACGTGGACAAAATTGTTGGTACTCCTCGTTTAATGAAAGAAAAACCCACAATGGATATAGAAATAACTTGAATCTGACAAAAGTAATATATAAAAATTGTCATGTTGACAAGCCTCAAAGCTTCTGGGAAAATTTTGGCAATGCACATCAGCTCTATGTTCACAGACGGAAAAATGAAGCCTATCTTGAAAAGAACACTGTCCCTACTGTGACACATGGAGGAGGCTCTGTTATGTTCTGGGGTCTACTTTGCTGAATCTGGCACAGGGTGTCTTGAATCTGTGCAGGGTACAATGAAATCTCAAGACTATCAAGGGATTCTAGAGAGAAATGTGCTGCCCAGTGTCAGAAAGCTTGGTCTCAGTCGCAGGTCATGGGTCTTGCAACAGGATAATGACCCAAAACACCCAGCTAAAAACACCCAAGAATGGCTAAGAGGAAAACATTGGACTATTCTGAAGTGGCCTTCTATGAGCCCTGACCTAAATCCTATTGAGCATCTTTGGAAGGAGCTGAAACATGCCGTCTGGAAAAGGCACCCTTCAAACCCGAGACAACTGGAGCAGTTTGCTCATGAGGAGCGGCCAAAATCCCTGCTGAGAGGTGCAGAAGTCTCATTGACAGTTACAGGAATCGTTGATTGTAATGTCAATCTGTATTCCCTTAGTCCAGACAGCAGCACAATATGGGGTATCTCTGCCCCTGTGTGTTGTTTAGGACAGGTGGAACCTTTAATTAGCACCAAAAAGGTGCCTCCTACTAGCCCTATAAGAGGGCACAAGAGACCTCCCTCCACTGTGTAAATTATAAAGTAACAGGAAACAAGCTTCTAGGGAGGGAAGCCTTGTGCTGCTGTCTGGACTAAGGGAATACAGATTGACATTACAATCAACGATTCCCCTTACGTCCGACAGCAGCACAATATGGGGAGATAGCAAGTAATTCCCCTAGGGAGGGTTTCCTCGCCTTACAACGTCAAGGACTGACTGACCAAAGGCAGTTGTCTGGAAACTGCGGATGTCCAATGATAATGTTTAATAAAAGGTCAACTGAGATGACTATGATGCAGCCGCACAAATCTGGTCCAATGGTAAGGACCGATACTCAGCCAAAGAAGTCGATAACCCAGGTCGAGTGGCCGTAGAAAGACTGGAGGGAATAACTCCTGAATAAGAAAGGAAGACTTAATTGTCTCCTTGATCCATGTGGATAGAGTAGGCTTGGAAGCCTTGAGGCCTCTGTTTTTACCCTGCATATCAATTAGTAGGCTTTCGGCCTTCTTAAGCGGTTCAGTGTGGAATAGGTAAATCCACAGACACCTTACCACATCTAAGGTGTTGAGCTTTTCTTACTCCTCAGAGGTTGGAGAGGGGAAAAACACAGGTAACGAAATTAGCTGATTGCTATTATAGTATGAGGGGACCTTAGGGATAAACCCAGGCAAACCTAAGGTGCACCCTATCTGCAAAAACAAAATGTATGGTTCTCTAGAAGAGAGGGCCTGGAGTACCCCTACTCTTTGGCAGATGTAATAGCCAACAAAAAAGTGGTTTTGTAGGCTAAATATTTTATCTCCGTAGTATCCAAGGGTCCAAATGGAGGACCGCACAGGCCTGTAATGATTACCGAAAGGTCCCACTGGGGATGATACTGAGGGCTTTAGCCTCATTGCCCCTTTAAGGAACCTTGCAACCAGAGGATCCTGAGACAGACGTCTGTTCAAATGAGCGGAGAGGGCCGCAATCTGCACTTTCAAAGTGGCAGGGGCAAGGCCCTTATCTAAACCGTCCTGAAGAAAATAACAGCCGTTGAAGGTTCTAGATTATTAATACCCTTCTTGGAGCACCACTCCATGAAAATCTTGGCTGTCCTCTGGTAGTTCTTATTGGTAGATTCTGCTCTTGCAGAATAAAGGGTCTTCAGGACGGCCTCTGACAGTCCTCTATCCTGCTGTGGGGACTGCTCAACCTCCAGGCTGTCAGGTTGAATCTCCAGAGATCCTGGCACTTCAGAGATCCTTGGGAAACCAGGTTCTGGATGGGGGGAAGCCTCCAATATATCCCTCGACTCATCTCCATGAGTTGGGAAAAACCAAGCTCTTTTTGGCCAGAATGGAATGATGGCTATCACAGAGACTTGGTCCTGTCTGATTTTCATTAATACCTTTGGTATTATTGGAATTGGAGGGAAGATGTATGCCAACCTGGACCTCCAAGGGATGGACAGGGCATCCACTGCCAAGGGATTGTCCTCCTGGTAAAGGGAACAGAACTTCTCCACCTTGGCGTTGAGTCGGGTTGCCATGAGGTCTATTTCTGGAAGACCCCTGTTCAGGGTAATCTGATAAAAGACTTCTGGATTGAGTGACCATTCTCCTGATACGGCATAACCCCGACTCAACCGATCCGCTACTATGTTCAGGGAGCCCTTGATGTGAACTGCGGATAAATGGGTTAGATTTTTCTCTGCCCATGTAAATATCAGATCTGCCTCCCTAAAGAGGGTTGGTGATCTGGTGCCTCCCTGTCTGTTCACGTACAGCACTGTGGTCATGTTGTCTGACCGGATTTTGACTGCTCTTCCCTGGGAAGAGGCAAGCAATAGAGTAAGGCACGATATACGGCTCTGAGCTCCTTCCAGTTGGACGAGGTCCTTTTTTCAGGAGCGCTCCAGACTTCCTTTATGGAGTTTTCGTCCAATGGGCTCCCCATCCCGAGAGGGATGCATCTGTAGTCAACAGGGTCCAAGAAGGTTGGACCGTGGACCTTCCGTCTTTCAGGTGCAACCACCACTTGAGGGAAAAAGACAGGTCCTGGGGGAGAGTCGAATCTTCTTGCTGAATGTAAGAAGGGAGCGATCCCAAGCCTCTAGTAACTCCTTCTGGAGGGGACGTAAGTGCCACAAGGCCCATGGGACTGTCTCCACTGAGGAAGACATCAAGCCCAGGATCTTCATCAATGTTCTGATGGAGGCTATCGGCTTTTTGAAGAGGTGCCGGACTGCCGCAACCAGCTTCTCCTTCCTTGCTGGTGTCAAGGAGATTTGCAGGCGGACTGAATCTAGGAGGTAGTTTTCTCAGAGGAACTTCCTTCGAGTTGAAGGGATCGTTTTTGACTTCTCCCAATTTATAAGCCATCACAGACTCTGAAGGCTGTCTGTAGGTACTGGAGCAGAACAGACTCTGACTGGGTCTTTATCAACCGGTCGTCTAGATAAGGCACCAAGAATATCCCCTGAAGCCTGAGGGCGGCCGTTATGGGGGCCACTACCTTTGTAAAGGTGTGGGAAGCAGAGGAGATCCCGAAGGGTAGTGCTGTGAATTGAAAGTGCTTCCTGTGGCCGGAAATTACTACGACAATCCTTAGAAAAAAACCTTCTGTGTGGAGGTAAATAGAAATATGCAAATAGGCGTCTTTTATATCCAAAGTCACAAAAAACATCGCCTTAGAGGAGAAAGGTGGTGACAGACTTTATGGTTTTCCTATGGAAGCGCTTCTTTTTGATGAAGCGGTTGAGGTACCTTAAGTCTATGATCATTCTCCACTTGTCTGCCGGTTTTGGCATCAGGAAGACGGGAGAATAGACACTGGATCCTTCTTCTAGAGAAGGGACTTCCACCAGGGCTCCCTTGTGAATGTACTCTCGGATGGAGCATTCCAATGTAGTCTGCTGCATTGTAGGGAGGCTGCGAGTTAACACAAACCGATCCTGAGGAGGACGGAGGAACTTGATTGCATAACCTCTTTGGATTACCTACCGGACCCATGGGTCTCGAATTTTTCCCTGCCCGCAGTTGAGAAAGTGGGAGACACGACCTCCGACAAGAATCTCGGCCACAGGAAAACTGCTTCTGATGTCAAAAGCTAGGCTTGACTTTTTTATCATCAGACTTCGGAATCTCCGGCCGGCGTCTCTAGAGGAATAACTAGAGCCTCTCTGGACTGCCTTCCACGACGAGGCGGATAGCCTCTACCACGGCCAGAGCCAGACCTACCTCTGAAGGCCTGGGGTAAAGTTTTACCCTTCTTGTCGGCCAAGCCCTCTAGGATCTCGTCTAGGGCACAGCCAAAGACTCTACCCGGCTCAAAGGGTAATGCGCACAAATTATACTTTGAGGGGAACACAGCTCTCCAAGGTTTTAACCATAGAGATCTTCCTGCTGCAGTGTTCTTGGTAAGTACCAGGGATTTGGCCGCCAGCCTTAATTGATGGTGGGAGGCTTCCGTTAAACATTCAGCTGCTAGGGAAACTGAGCCTAGAAACCCTAGCAGCTCGCCTCTGGAGACTCCAGAGTCGGTCACTTTCGAGGTGGACCAGGTCAGTACATAATTTGGCTGACACTTCACAGGACGCAACCGCCACAGCGGTCTTGGGCGAGGCAGCTGAATAAGCCTTCTTGAAGGTATTGTCGAAGCGCCTGCCATGGCGTCGTGCAGATTTGCTCCATCATCTGATGGTACCTTAGTGCGGCAGGACAGTTTAGCCACCGCCATATCCACCTTGGGAGGAGGACCCCATTGATCCCATTGAGCAACTGGGAATAAAGCGCTGAACCTCCTAGGAACCACAAGAGGTTTTTCAGGACTTCTCCACTCTGAGGACATTAATTTTTGTAATGTCTGGTCCACTTGGAAGACCCTAGGCCCTCTATAGGTGGACACGGAGGCTTCCCCGTCAACATCACGATACTTAGACCGGATGGACTTCAGCAGCCGGCTTAATTTTTCGAGTGGAAGCACGGCCTGCTGGGATCTTCAGTGGAATCGTCAGATGAGAGTGTCTCGTCCACTATCTGATAATCTTCATCAGAGATCCGTAAGGAAGATTGTGTCTCAATCTGCGGTCTCTTGGCAATCTGGGCGATGGAAGAACGAATCTCCTTTAAGAGACTCCTCATATAGTCCTTTACCCAAGTAACAACCTCTTATAGAAGGTACTTCCGGCAGGGTCCGCGACACTGGTGACAGCAGGTAAAATCATAGCCGTCAGGTAAAGGGGTATTGCAATCCAAACATGTTAGGTGTTTCAAGTTTAGAGGAATTTTTCCTCCTAAGCGCATCGCCATTACGTGCTGCAGAAGATGACATCTGAAACATCAAACAGCCACGTGACACTGAAACAGGGAAGATCGCCAAGCATCGCATAAAAACCCAAGGGGTACCTTTTTTTTTTTTTTTTTTTTTTTTTTTTGAATCGGTCACTTGAAGAGAGAAAAAAACCGTCAGAAAAAAACCTAGCCACCGCAACCCGCAGCAGAGGAGCTAGAAACCACTCACCCAACAAATAAAGGACTGCATTCAGACCTTTTAAATGTAATCCAGCAGCGAGGGGAGGAAGCCAACAAAGAAACATTTATACAGCACCAAAACAAGTCAACGCCATACTGGAACATAGAGGAGCATAAGCCTAAGCCAGAGGCTCAAAATACAAGCAGCAAAAATCAATTCTATATTTTGCCTTTAAATTTTAAATTTCCAAACTTACCGCACTTTTTCCGAGAAAACCGGAAGTAGGGGCGCGGTGGTGCGCAAAGGCTTCCTTCCCCTGGGAACACGGGACCGGAGAAAAGTTCCGGCCGAGGAGGTTCCCCGCTTACTTCCGGGATCGCGCTGCCTGCAGATGGATGCCGGATAACGCTGCGCTGCGGTGCGAAGGCCCGAAGGACCGGAGGTTTTTTCTTTGCGACCGAGGTACCCCAAAAAGGTAAGCCAGGAGTAAATAAAACCCCTAGCAATGGGAGGTCACAAGAGACCTCCGTCCACCTGTTCCACACAGGACAGAAAAAAACACAGTGGAGGGAGGTCTCTTGTGCCCTCTTATAGGGCCAGTAGGAGGCACCTTTTTGGTGCTAATTAAAGGTTCCACCTGTCCTAAACAACACACAGGGGCAGAGATACCCCATATTGTGCTGCTGTCGGACGTAAGGGGAATCGTTTGATTGCAGGGATTGCCTCAAAAGGTTGTGCAACTAAATATTAAGTTAAGGGAACCATCATTTCTGTCCAGGCCTGTTTCATGAGTTTCCTTTTTTAAAAAATTCTGTTGCAGCCTGGTTGGAAAGCAATGTCTGACTTTCATTTGTTCATTTTCATATAATTTTTATATATTATTACTTTTGTCAGATTCAAGTTATTTCTGTGACCATTGTGGGGTTTTTCTTTCATTAAACGAGGGAGGGGAACAACAATTTTGTCCACGTGTGTAAATAAAAACGACATATTGTGTTACTAAAAAGGCACCTTACACACCTCCATACATTGAAATATCCTTTTTTTCCTTCAAAATATGGAATTTTTGTAAAGGCATAAAAAAAATAAAAAAAAAGTGTATGTGTGTGTGTATATATATATATAATGTATATCTTTAGTGAATGTGTTGTTTATGTTGGGTTATCAATCTACAAGACAAAGATAGAACACTCATCTTTTCCGGATGAAGACAAGTTGTTCATCCCCCATTTCAGGGAGTGAGAGGGAGAAGCACCCTGGCAGGGAGGTGTGGCTAAGAAACTATGATACCTTACAAGTGATGACAGATCTGGAAGTCAGCTAACAGAGTTGTGTGTCGGCCATATTTCTCCTCCAAAGTTCCTGGTAGAAAAAGACGTTAAGTATTATTCTGTTGTGCTGACATTATTTTTAAGGCTGTTCGCTTGTCGAGTCATTTGTTTGGGTGCGATTTACGCTTAATTTGCATCATGAGTGAAAGGCGAGTGCAAGATTGAGTGAGTGGAGTGAGTTGACCCCTGTCAGCCACACCCGCTCATCCAAAACTGTAGGGGGGTTAAAGTGGTTGCAGAGTTTAGAAAACCGACTTTACACCCCATTAGGGAGTTCTCACAGAAATGAGTCAGGAGAACTTGTACCTGATGGAACTGATCATAGAGACAAGCGGCGCCTGCCATAAGTGTCTATAGAAGGGTCATGTGACCATAAGGAAACGGCGGTAATTGTAATAATAAATCCCCAGTGTCACCAGTTCTGGAAAACACAAGATTGTACAGATTCATCCTCAGCAGGTCTAGTCACTGACTAATCTGAGGTCAGGAGAAAATCCTCACAATACAAAGTCACTAATACTGCGCTGTCTGTTTTATGTTCTAGACTCGGGGGAATTGAATTGTTTGAAAAGCAGAAGGAAGAAATAAGAAAGCTGAAACAACTCAAACCATATCTGAAGTTATGCTGAGCAATACAGAAGCCGGGGGTGTATGTGTGCCGAGCAGATAACAGGACATTATGGTGAATACTTCTTCACAGCTCCAGTATTAGGAGCGTCTCCTGGTGCATTATGGGTAATATCACTCACCTACACATTACACACCGTGTAAGCTCCGCCCACATGTCACATTGTATTATAGTAAGCTCTTTTCCTTGATGTGACACATGATGGGTATACTGGGGATCTGACTGGGGTCATGGTTTGGTGATGGATATCCTGACATCATGGGCACAGACTTAGGAGCCAGCACTGTCTATAGGGGATAAAACCTCCATGTTACACAACCCCTGTACTGTATAACTGTATGATACACTCAGATCCTGTATATTACATAGAGGAGGACACTGATGTCCCTACAGCAGACGGCCATGAATTCACAGACTACAGTATGGCCGCCCCTAGATCCTCCAGCCCCATCTGTGTAATAAGCTCCATGTGTTTTATCCTGTAAAATCCTCCTGTCATGATATTAGGTGCAGGTATGGTCTTATGATATCAATATTGGTCTATAATACTGCACATAGGGCAAATGGAATGTGGTCAGACTACTATTGTCCTGTCCCTGAAGCAATCAGCCATTTGGTCAAAAGCCTTCATCTGCATAAGACTGCAACCCTCACTAACCCAGCGGGGGTTCATTTAGACAGGATAAGGTATGCAAATGATCCCCATATAATTGCTAGACACACTGGCACCATTATTAAGTCAGAGGGATTATGATTTTATGACAATATCTGGCCTGGGGAACATCTTACAGTCGACCCGATAAATTTCCCAGATGCGTCAGGTCAAGGCGCATGCTCAGAATATACACATGTCACAGTTCAAAGTCCAGGAAAGGTCCAGGCACTGATCTCCTTACCCAAAGGGAGCTGGAGTGTCGAACTTGGAGTCTATGTATTGGGGATCTCGCCAGGAACCCCATTATACTACCAGCCAGACCCTATAAACATCATGCATAGACTTATACTGAAAAGTTATTCTGAGAGATGTAGAGAGGGGGCGGGGCTTCTCCTCCTGGTGACCTCACTCAGGGAGGAGACCAGGGGAGACAAAAGGGCTCCGTCCAGGCTAAACGAGGCTCTGTTGTCTGGTGAATTTGGAGATGCACGCTTCTTGGAGGCCAGCTGTGGGGGAAGGCAACCATGTGATGACCATGTGGTTGACATGCGGCCTAAGCAGCTAGGCTTGAGGCCTTGTTGTGGACCTAAGCGAGGGGTAACCGCATGTAAGCAACACATGCTTTGCCCAAGACTGTGCCCTGAGCCTGCCACATGGGCTCAGAGAAATGGACTAACTACTTGTTCCAGAAGGTCTTCTGCCATTTTACTCTGCTAAGGTCATCTGCTACTGGACGTCCCATAAGAGAGTGCCCTGGCAACCCTTGGAAGTCAGAGATACCTGCACAAGCTGGTGTTGGTAATATATACTCTTTTCTTTCTATTATTCCCATTTTTATTTTATGTACCGTGTTCTGCCGTTTTCACTTGTATCTGCTTGTTAATCACTGCATGTATTCTATGTATGTGTTAAGTGTCTAGTGCCGACCCATTTAGGGGTTAATAAATATATAAAATTTAGAAGGCCCGTCTTGCGTATTATCCTCTGTTGACCCGCCTCACTCACGGAAAGTGGGTGTGAGGTAATCAAAGCGATTTTAGGTAGGCCAGGAGCGGTTCCTGGTAAAACCGAGATCCTTCACACCTCCCATAGACACAAAGTGTGTGACAACTAGGAGATCATCTCTGTGATGCTTTATTGTTTTACTGAAAAGTGAGAAGACTGAAGAAGAAAAGAAATCAGAACCACAACATCTATATATATATATATATGTATGATTTTTATTTGTTCCTACACAAATACCATCACCAAGGTTATGCTGTGACTTTTAGCATGAATTCCACATAATAAATTATAATCTCTGTCTGGGAGCTGACTATACCTATATATAGGCTTCCTCACCTAAAGACAAGTTCTTGAGTTACAATACAAGAGTCATCTTATTCACACCAAGCACAAAATGGTACAGAATGTCTTTCTCTCCAGACTCCCTGACTTCAGAGCTTTTAGACTTTTAGACTGACACCTCACGTTGCGGAAACGCAGCTTTTTTTGTTGCAGATTTTGCTGTGATTTTTGAGCCAAAGTCAAGAATGACTACAAAAGGAATGAGAAGTATATAGGAAGTTCTTCTACTTCTCCCTTCTGCTTAATCCACTTCTGGCTTTGGCTTAAAAAAAATGCAACAAAATCTGCAACAAAAAAAGCTGCATTTCCACAATGTGGGGCCTCAGCCTTAAGGTTACAAAAATATTAACAGAATAATAATATTAATTACAACAGCTCATTACAATCAGGGCCCCCTGTAAGCTGTGTAATGGAGGAAATGGCAATGACAGGTCTCACTGACCACCTACCTGCCATTCCATAAAAATCCAGCCCAAAAGTGCAACGTAAAGAAACTCCCTCCCTAGGTTTGCTGAGAAACCCAACTTTCAAAGATTCCATATCTCACCCATCTCAGCAAACTGGGAGATATATACCCGCAGTACCTTTCTGTAAGAATATATGTGAATGTTTTATAATAAGCCAGGTTCTTTACAAATTTTTCAAAAATTTTGGGTTCTAAACCTGAAATTATTGGGATTTGCCGTTCACAAATCCAACAAAATGGCAACAGTTTGGCCGCCATTTTGCTGTCAGTTTTCGGATGCAGTGAAAGTGTGTAAAAATAAAAATACCATTTATTCACCTTTCCTGGGTTCCTCCGTGACACCCTGTGGTATTACAGTCTTCTTCCCAGGCCTTGCACAAACTTCTTCAGCCCCCAGGTCACCGTTGAGGTCATCTATATTATCACGCTTTCACGTGACCTGCGTGCCAAAGAAGACGGCATATGGTCTGGGAAGGGAAGAAAACTCTAACACCAGAGAATGTAGTGGTTTCTGCCAGGTATTATACTCTTGGTCCTTAAAGGAAGTCTGTAAAATCCCAAATTCCTCCCAAACCAATAATAGTTCCATGAGGGGGCCATTACTCTAATCATAAACATGTCTCTGAGGTCACAAACTGATAAAGCAATACAGAGCTAATTATCTTTTTATGGATATGCTAATCAGCCAGCAAGTGCATTGGGGGTGAGGCCTGATTTACCAGGTTTACCTAGAGATAGCTGGAAGTGCTTTGGCTCTCTTCTGGAATCACAGCCCAATATCTCCCCTTTAGCTCTGAATTACATTTTGAGCCGCTGTTTGGGTTGTCTGTAGGCAAAGCTTGCAAAATAGGCTCCACCCCCTACACTGACTATATGATTAGCATATCCATAAAAATGATTGTCTCTGCATTACCAGTTTGTGGCCATAGTGGATGTTTCTGTTCCTATTAAAGGCTCCTACATGGAACTATTAGTAGTTGCAGAGACATTTTATATGTCAATGAGAGCTGGGCTGCAGTACCAGACCCCGGCCACTATGCAGTGCACAGAACCGTCTGCTTCCAGCTCCATGCACTGTATAGTGAGGGTGTCAGAAGCAATGCTAAACAGCTGATCCAAGGGGGAGATATTTATATCCTATCCTAAGCATAAGCCATGATAAAAAGTCATAAACAATCCCTTTCAATAAACCGCTTTTACCATTGTCATTGTGTGCGTGTCCTGTAACTTGTTGTGTTGTATCATCCTATCACACTAATGTACAGGTAAGTAGTCACACACTATGGACACCACAGTCCAGAAGACTTTCCCATAGATTACCAGCGGATGTAACACTGGAGACCAAACAAGAGGAAGGAAAGAGGTAAGAGGGACCCACCAAACATCCCCGATGGTGTGGAATCTGCTGACACCAGTCCTGGATATATATAATACCTTTTCATGTGGGATAATAGAGGTAATAAGTAGTTTTGAAGTTTGCAGTGAGGGGCGCTATCATCCATCTCATCACTATATCACAATAAACAAGGCTGGATTCACACATTCAGTCTTGATGCAGTTATCAGCCTTTCCTCTATAGTTTTCTTTCGAGTTGTATCCACTTCTGGCTTTGACAGTAAGCTGCACCAAAACCTTCTATGAGCAGTCAGCCTAATGTAACAAAGTATCTACATCATATAAACCTAACCAGAATGATTGGGGTGTCCGGGGTATCCGACTTCATAGCAGTGTGAAGAGGTCAGTCATCATCTACCAACTGGAAAGTTACAGAGACCCATATCATATGGAGAAAATCTACAGAAGATTGTATGGGGCCCGTTTAATGTAGACTTATAGAGATAATAAATAATGGCGCCATCTTGTTATTGGTAGTGGGAGATATCTGTGAATGTGATTCATTCAATTTAAGACAATCCTCAGCTTTTATGCAAGTGAATAAAATAGTCTATGAGAAGGAACATGAGAAGTAGTCTGTGAAAGGGACAACAATGAGCCATCTGAAAAAATGGAGCATGAGGAGCAGTCTATGAGAGGGATCATAAGGAACGGTCTATGAGAGGCGACATGTGGAGCAGTCTATGAGAGGAGACCTGAAGGGTAGTCTATGAGAAGGAATATTAGAAACATATTGAAACTTTAGAATCAGTCTTTGATTGTAAATATATGGAGGTGTATAAGGGAGTGTTCACACGGAGGAATTTGCATGGATTTGGGGGCAGATTCCGCCCCCAAATCCGGAGCAGATTCCTCCTAAATCTGCCTCCCATTGTTTTCAGTGGGAGGCAGAGATCGCAGCAGGATGCGGAAAAAAGAAGCGTCTTGCTCAATCTTGCCGCAGATTCTGCCCGCGGTGTCCGCAGCTCTAGACGCCCTCCTGATTAGGCCTATTCATCCCTGCCTAATCAGGAGCGAGATGCTGCGACGGAATGCTGATGCACTGCATGAGCATCCCATCGCGGCAGACCGTGGCGAAAATTCCGGCGGCGGAAAATGATTTTCACAGTGAACACAGCCTTAGATGGAACATAGGTAACAGTGTATGGGGGGGAACATGATAAGTAGTCTGTGAGAAGGAAACATAAGGATTGGTCTATACTGTAAAAGGGATCCTGAGGTGTAGTATGAGAGAGAACATAGGGATCAATCTTAGAGAGGGAACATGAGGAGGAGTCTATGAGAGGGGACACGAGGAGCAGTCTATGAGAGGGGACACGAGGAGCAGTCTATGAGAGGGAACACGAGGAGCAGTCTATGAGAGGGGACACGAGGAGCAGTCTATGAGAGGGAACATAAGGAGCAGTCTATGAGAGGGAACATAAGGAGCAGTCTATGAGAGGGAACATAAGGAGCAATGTATGAGAGGGGACACAAGGAGCAGTCTGAGAGGGGACACGAGGAGTAGTCTATGAGAGGGGACACGAGGAGCAGTCTATGAGAGGGGACACGAGGAGCAGCCTATGAGAGGGAACATGAAGGAGCAGTCTATGAGAGGGAACATAAGGATTGGTCTATACTGTAAAAGGGATCCTGAGGTGTAGTATGAGAGAGAACATAGGGATCAATCTTAGAGAGGGAACATGATGAGCAGTCTATGAGAGGGGACACGAGGAGCAGTCTATGAGAGGGGACACGAGGAGCAGTCTATGAGAGGGGACACGAGGAGCAGTCTATGAGAGGGGACACGAGGAGCAGTCTATGAGAGGGGACACGAGGAGCAGTCTATGAGAGGGAACATAAGGATTGGTCTATACTGTAAAAGGGATCCTGAGGTGTAGTATGAGAGAGAACATAGGGATCAATCTTAGAGAGGGAACATGAGGAGCAGTTTATGAGAGGGAACATAAGGAGCAGTCTATGAGAGGGAACATAAGGAGCAGTCTATGAGAGGGAACATAAGGAGCAATGTATGAGAGGGAACATGAGGAGCAGTCTATGAGCAGGAAAATAAGGAGTAAAGATGGGCAAATCAGTTCATAATGAGCCAGAATTTTCCAAATTATCCAGTTTTTAACTACACCAAAAAAAAGGTGACTCAATTAGGACAAACAAAAATAGCCGCACTATGAGAAAATGTCCGCTGCCACATGTTAGACCAGGAAATACAGAGCAGGCAATATTATGTGTGCAATGACTCACACATCACGTGATAGCAACATCTCACAGTCTCAGCCAATAGAAAGTGGTCGTTGGTGATATCATATGGACTATATAAGGTTGTGCATTTGTTTTCACCTTTAGTTGCTGTAAATGGTGGACATGCAAATACATCTGTGTTCTATCTCACTACATCTCATAGCTATTAGCTAGGCTATAGCACAAGTCAGAAAATTGAACAATTGTTATATACAGTGCTGGCCAAAAGTATTGGCACCCCTGCAATTCTGTCAGATAATACTCAATTTCTTCCAGAAAATGATTGCAATCACAAATGCTTTGGTAATAATATCTTCATTTATTTTGCTTGCAATGAAAAAACACAAAAGAGAATGAAAAAAAAAGTCAAATCATTGATCATTTTACACAAAACTCCAAAAATGGACCGGACAAAAGTATTGGCACCCTCAGCCTAATACTTGGTAGCACAACCTTTAGACAAAATAACTGCGAACAACCGCTTCCGGTAACCATCAATGAGTTTCTTCCAATGCTCTGCTGGAATTTCTCCAGGTCCCTGAGATGTGAAGGGCGCCTTCTCCAAACTGCCATTGTGAGATCTCTCCTTGGGTGTTCTATGGGATTCAGGTCTGGACTCATTGCTGCTACTTTACAAGTCTCCAGTGCTTTCTCTCAAACCATTTTCTAGTGCTTTTTGAAGTGTGTTTTGGGTCATTGTCCTGCTGGAAGACCCATGACCTCTGAGGGAGACCCAGCTTTCTCACACTGGGCCCTACATTATGCTGCAGACTTCATAATGCCATGCACACGGTCAAGCAGTCCAGTGCCAGAGGCAGCAAAGCAACCCCAAAACATCAGGGAACCTCCGCCATGTTTGACTGTAGGGACCGTGTTCTTTTCTTTGAAGGCCTCTTTTTTTTTCCTGTAAACTCTATGTTGATGCCTTTTCCCAAAAAGCTCTACTTTTGTCTCATCTGACCAGAGAACATTCTTCCAAAAAGTTTTTGGCTTTCTCAGGTAAGTTTTGGCTTTTTTATGTCTCTGGGTCAGAAGTGGGGTCTTCCTGGGTATCCTACCATAGAGTCCCTTTTCATTCAGACGCCGACGGATAGTACGGGCTGTCACTGTTGTACCCTCGGACTGCAGGGCAGCTAGAACTTGTTTGGATGTTAGTCGAGGTTCTTTAGCCACCATCCGCACAATCTTTCGTTGAAATCTCTCGTCAATTTTTCTTTTCCGTCCACATCTAGGGAGGTTAGCCACAGTGCCATGGGCTTTACACTTCTTGATGACACTGCACACGGTAGACACAGGAACATTCAGGTCTTTGGAGATGGACTTGTAGCCTTGAGATTGCTCATGCTTCCTCACAATTTTGCTTCTCAAGTCCTCAAACAGTTCTTTGGTCTTCTTTCTTTTCTCCATGCTCAATGTGGTACACACAAGGACACAGGACAGAGGTTGAGTCAACTTTAATCCATTTCAACTGGCTGCAAGTGTGATTTAGGTATTGCCACCACCTGTTATGTGCCACAGGTAAGTAACAGGTGCTGTTAATTACACAAATTAGAGAAGCATCACATGATTTTTCAAAGGGTGCCAATACTTTTGTCCACCCCCTTTTTTATGTTTGGTGTGGAATTATATCCAATTTGGCTTTTTGACAATTCTTTTTGTGGTTTTCCATTGACGACAAATTAAATGAAGATATTATTACCAAAGCATTTGTGATTGCAATCATTTTCTGGAAGAAATTGAGTATTATCTGACAGAATTGCAGGGGTGCCAATACTTTTGGCCAGCACTGTAGGAGGACTTAGAGAATCAAGCAATATACACAAGCAGATTAGTAGTACTAGAATAGAATTAAATAGACAGGCATAGATAGGACAGGTTCAGTCAGTAAGATTGGGTGGAATCTGTGCTGCTGCAGACAGTTAAACCTCTCATTGCCAGGCAAAAACTTATATTGTCTGACAGTACTGACTGGCAATAGAGCAATTTCATCTTTCACACATGCTTTAAACATACTTTTGTACTGAAGATTGAAAACAATCCTGTTAGTGAAAAATATTGTGTTAGGTACTTTTTTGGGCAAGAGTTAGCATTTTTTCATTAAACACATACTGCTGTTTTAACAGAAAAGTTTTAATTTATATACAAGCAGGTTTTTTTTGGTGTTTCACAATATACAGCTCTGTGCAAATCTTAAAAAAATAAAATTACATACAAACAGTTTCTTGTTGTTGTAATGTTCACCCATGATAAAGTCTAGCCTGTGCAAATCTTAAAACAATCTTTAAAAAAAAAAAAAAAAAAAAAAAAAACATTTTAGAATTTCATGTTGTTTTTTTTTCCTCTCCGGTCTAGTGTCTGATCCATACACAGTGAAAGAGCATTGTTGTTAATTTGAACAAAATATTGTAAGCTTTTCTCTGTATGCACAAGTCTGCATATTCTAGATATACGTCGCAAATAGTAGTACAGTACAGTAGCAGTAGTGACCATGGTACTAGTAGTGCATCCTTCGCTAATGTAAGAAAATAATCTCCATTATTTCAGTGTTTTGTTTTGTTATTTTGTGTGCACAACCAATACAGTCTAGCCTGCGCTAATCTTAAAAAAAACATTTGAGAATTTCATTGTTTTTTTTTCCACTCTAGTCTGGTCTGACCCATACACAATGTGAAGGAGCATTGATGTTAATCTGAAAAAATATTTTAAATGTTTCTCTGTATGCACAAGTGTGCATATATAATTGTAAATATACATCACACATAGTAGTACAATAGTAGTGGTGGTCATGGCACTAGTAGTGCATCCTTCACTAATGTAAAATATGATTCTCTGTTATTTCAGCATTTACAATAAGAATCAATAAGAATATGCGTGGTAAGAGTAACACTGCTTCTGGTTTTGGTGGCACCGCCAGTAGCTGCAGGATTGTTGTACCTCCTGAGAATGTTAATGAAGTTTTTGATAATTTAGCTGGCTCATCAGAGTCACAGGAGGATATTGCATCCGAGAGTGATGAGATCTTGAGTCAGGCTTCTGTGTGTTCCTCCTCCTCCTACATAACACATAATTTACCATAGGGCCTTTCTATCCTTCACATTCTTCACTGACACAGATCTCTGGCAGTCTTCCTCCTCTTTTTTATGAGCTGGATGAGAACAGTCAGCATTGTGTACAAGCAGAGGAGGAAAACATGATGACTGTTGGTGGTGCTGGAGACAGTAGTAGCAGGGGGTGTGGTATTGCTACTGGTAGTCGTTCTGGTAAGGGAGCTAGGGGGATATCTGGAGGTGGAAATTCTGAGGGTGTGCATGACCATGATAATATGTTAGAAAAAATGGATAATATGGGAAATGTGATGATGATGATGATGATGACATTGCAGATGATTATTCTTTTGCGTATAGGACCTGGCAACCAGCTCAGCATGAGAAGGTTATATCAGATGAAGAGGGTGGTAGCAGTGGTAAAAATAAATCCAGCCATTGCGCAGGCCCAATATCCAAAAAGCCTGCCCAGGGCAGACATAGGGGAGCCTCTCAGGGTGGCAGTACTGCCACTGATGGTGGTAAAAACTACACACGGTCATCTCTTGTGTGGAAATTTTTACATTGCCAAATGGGGAATGTAGGTTGTGAGCCCTATATGGGACACTGATTGACAATGTCTGTACAGCGCTGCAGAATATGATGGCACTATACAAATAAGTAAAAATAATAAATAATGTGCAAGATCTGCAAACAGAAATGTATCCGTGGCCATGCAGGAGCAAATCTCTTATTTGTAAGAATAGACTTGACAGCGGCAGTGGCAGAGGAAGTGAGCAAGGCTGTTCGCCAACTCCTCCCCATGATCTTCCTGGTATTCAGGCCACATCTACCTCTAGCACATGGTTGTTGTCGTTATCAACATTATCACCAACTGTTTCTCCTCCTCTTCCATGCCAACATCATTCATCCATAAAGGAATATGTGTCCCTGAGACAGCTATATGTGCTCAATCATGCAGCAGTTTTTCAACTTAACTTGCATCTGGCCAAGCTACTAATTGTGCAGTCTCTGTTGTACCACTTTGCATTTCACCAATTGATGACATGCACTCAACCTCGATGGAGGATACCTAGCCACCATTAATTCTCTAGGAAAGCTGTCCCTGCTTTATATCGCCTTTCCTTGGATTTGTCTGTCTGGGGAAAGGTGCACACAACTGTTGACACCCGGACCACTTGGTCAATGATTTGAGACGCAGAGGCCACAATCCTGACATGCAGCAAGGCCAGGTGCCACTTCCACCTTAATTGTGCAAGCCCAGTAACAACACCATGCAGGGGAATTCCACCTCCTCTGGATTCTTCTCTCTGGACCATTTCCCACCACCTTCTTCATAAGGACAAGCTGTCATATCCATTCCTCTTCTTCCTCCTCCATCCTCATCTCATGGGTGCAATGTGAAGCTCTGCCATGTGGTTTTGCAATTAATGAGCCTGGATCAGAGGAGCCACAGAGCAGAGGAGCTGCTTAACTGTATCCCTAAAAAAGAGGTGCTCCTTATGGCCAGAAAAATCTCAGAGCATTTCAGACGTTCTTACTTTGCAAAAAACACACTTCTCGATTTTCAGCAACAAAATGGTCTGAATTTGCATAGCATTATCGGCGACATTTCAACTCAGTGGAACTCAACCTTCTCAACTCAATCTGGAAAATTTGTGTGAGAAGCAGAAGGTGGTAAATGATTATTGCATGCAGAAGACCACAGGGACTATGTGTTACTTTGATATAAGTCATTGGAAGCTTTTGAGGGAAGTGTGCTGGCTTCTCAAGCCCTTTAAAAAGCCACCAAATTTGTCAGCAGGGAGGATTGCAGCTTTAGTGATGTGATCTCTCTATTCTATATCTTACAAGTAACCCTTACACTCATGCAACGAGGGATAGAAGAGAAGGAACATTTTCCACCTCTTAGTCAACGTCATTGACCTGTGTTGATGGAAGAGGATGATGATCTGGGTCAAGGTTATTATGGTAGAGGTACTAGAACTACTAGACTGGAAGAGGTAGAAGAGAAGGAAGACTCTCCCGTGGATGCAGAGGTGTCCCTTGATATGTCACAGACACAGCCAGGGGAGGAGAATGACCCTTATCTGTTTCAAGAAGAAAAAGATGATGATGTTGACCACGCAGGCCAAGAACACCAATCATAGCAGGCACCTGAGTCCAAGCATACGCTGGCAAGCATGGCAGGCTGTATGCTCCACTGCTTACACAGAAACAAGCGTATTGTTATCATCAAGCAGAGGAATAGATAGAGTACTGGATGGCCGTGCTCTTAGACCCTCTCTATTTAGACAAAATGGGGGAATTCTTCCCTGCTCCCCAAAGGGAAGAAAATTAGAATATTATCAGGATAGGCTGTATACCCAGATTGCCACAACATTTTGGGATACAACTGCAACTGCCAATCACATAACCAGGTGGGCTCTGCCCACTCCCAGTCCACCTCAATCAGCCAGCGCTCCAACTGCTCTGCCAATGCCACAAGTGTCAGGAGGAGTAGAAGCAGCAGCAACAGCAGCCAAGCCCAGTACAGTATCTGGAAGCTTGCAACATAAACTGGAGCCATAACAGGTAACTGATACCCAACGACTGCATGAGCAGGGGCAGTTGTACCTAAAGTGCATCTATATTCCAGAAAATAACTCTAACCCCATGGAATTCTGGGCCAGTAGGTTAGAGCAGTGGAAGAAGCTGGCCCAGTTTGCCATGAGTTTTATCTTGTCCGGCCTCAAGTGTTATGGCCGAGAGGGTGCCGGTGATGTTGTGACACCTAAAAATAATGAAACTATCCACAGATAACGTGGAAGAAATTACTTATATTGAAATGAATCAGGCATGGATCTGTGAGGATTTTCAGACACCGGCTGATGCCGCCGAATAGAGGTGTCACCATCTACCTATATCATCATCTTTATTTACTGTACTGCTGATGCTACTCCGAAATAGCTACCACCACTGCCACCACTCACCACATATATCCTGCCGCCTGGTCCATCACAATCCACTACACCAGAGTGTTGGTATAAAAATAAAAATGATTTCACATCTGCTCCCATCTTGGGATAATTTTAGGTGGCATTTTTTTTTTTTGAAAAGCCAATTCTTCATTCCTTTTGTGTGTGGCTCACAGCAATAAATTTGTCTCTCAAATAACTACAGGCCCATGTAGCACTTACAAATAATCAAAACGGGCCAATTTTTAAACAAAACCATTTATTTTTGCATGTTTAAATTTTAAAAGAGTAAAAGTGAGTGTGAGCCCAGTGTATGGTTAAACTCAGAGTTTGTATCCTCTGCTTAACATTCATTTTCCCATAGACATAAATGTCAAATTCACTTTGACATAACTCTGACTGAGTTTGCCTTAGAGAGCTACAAATTGGATAGATAGGTTCCTAGGAGCCCTAAGAGTATTCTACCCTGTGTTTTATAGATATATAGTCCTAGGAGTCCTAAGAGTGTTCTACACTATGTTTTATAGATAGATTCCTAAGAGTACTAATAATATTCTACATTGTGTTGTATAGATAGGTTGCTAGGAGCCTTAAGAGTATTCTACACTATGTTTTATAGATAGGTTCCTAGGAGCCCTAAGAGTATTCTACCCTATGTTTTATAGATATATAGTCCTAAAAGTTTAGATATAAGAGTCCTAAGAGTATTCTACACTATGTATTAGAGATATATAGTCCAATGAGCCGTAAGAGTATTCTACACAATGTTTTATAGCTATATAGTCCTAGGAGCCCTAAGAGTGTTTTACACTATGTTTTATAGATAGATTCCTAAGTTAAGAGCACTCTACACTATGTTTTATAGATAGGTTCGTAGAAGCCCTAAGAGTGTTCTACACTAGGTTTTATAGATATATAGTCCTAAGAGCGCTAAGAGTATTCTACACTATGTTTTATTGATATGTAGTTCTTGGCGTACTAAGATTGCTCTACACTATGTATTATAGATAGGTTCCTAGGAGCCCTGTTCTACACTATGTTTTATACTTAGGTTCCTAGGAGCTCTAAGAGTATTCTACACTATGTTGTATTGATATGTAGTCCTAGGTGTCCTAAGATTGTTCTACACTATGTTTTATAGATAGATTCCTAGGAGCCCTAAGAGTGTTCTACACTATGTTTTATAGATAGGTTCCAAGGAGCCCTAAGAGTGTTCTACACTAGATTTTATAGATATATAGTCCTAAAAGCCCTAAGAGTATTCTACACTATGTTTTATTGATATGTAGTCCTAGGCATACTAAGATTGTTCTACACTATGTTTTATAGATAGGTTCCTAGGAGCCCTAAGATTGTTCTACACTATGTTTTATACTTAGGTTCCTAGGAGCTCTAAGAGTATTCTACACTATGTTGTATTGATATGTAGTCCTAGGTGTCCTAAGATTGTTCTACACTATGTTTTATAGATAGATTCCTAGGAGCCCTAAGAGTGTTCTACACTATGTTTTATAGATAGGTTCCTAGGAGCCCTAAGAGTATTCTACACTATGTTTTATAGATATATAGTCCTAGGAGCCCTAAGAGTGTTCTACACTTTTTTATATAGATAGATTCCTAAGTTAAGAGCACTCTACACTATGTTTTATAGATAGGTTCTTAGGAGCCCTAAGGGTATTCTACAATATGTTTTACAGATAGGTTACTAGGAGCCCTAAGAGTGTTCTACACTATGTTTTATAGATAGGTGCATAGGAGTCCTAAGAGTATTCTATACTAGGTTTTATAGCTATATAGTCCTAAGAGTATTCTACACTATGTTTTATTGATATGTAGTCCTAAACGTCCTAAGAGTGTTCTACACTATGTTTTATAGATGGTTCCTAGGAGCCCTAAGAGTATTCTACACTATGTTTTATAGATAGGTTCCAAGGAGCCCTAAGAGTGTTCTACACTATGCTTTATAGATATATAGTGCTAAGAGCCCTAAGAGTATTCTACACTATGTTTTATAGATATAGTCCTAGGAGCCCTAAGAGTAGTCTACACTATATTTTATAGATATACAGTATAGTCCTAAGAGTCCTAAGAGTATTTTACACTATGTTTTATACTTAGGTTCCTAGGAGTCCTAAGAGTGTTCTACACTATGTTTTAAGTCAATTTAAAGTGTTGTTCATACCAAAGTTGTTTGTCCCAAAATGAACCAAGAAGGAGCTGCTGAATCCGAACATGAAACCAATCTTCAGAGGTTCGCCCATCTCTAATCCTGACCATTAACATTTATATCCTGAATGTAAAGTCTTCAGTACTAGATATACACACACACACGTGGACAAAATTGTTGGTCCCCTCATTCGTTTAATGAAAGAAAAACCCACAATGGTCATAGAAATTACTTGAATCTGACAAAACTGGAATTTGCCAAACTACATGTTGACAAGCCACAAAGCTTCTGGGAGAATGTCCTATGGACAGATGAGACAAGGCACATCAGCTCTATGTTCACAGATGGAAAAATGAAGCATATCTTGAAAAGAACACTGTCCCTACTGTGACACATGGAGGAGGCTCTGTTATGTTCTGGGGCTGCTTTGCTGCATCTGGCACAGGGTGTCTTGAATATGTGCAGGGTACAATGAAATCTCAAGACTATCAAGGGATTCTAGAGAGAAATGTGCTGCCCAGTGTCAGAAAGCTTGGTGTCAGTCGCAGGTCATGGGTCTTGCAACAGGATAATGACCCAAAACACACAGCTAAAAACCCCCAAGAATTGCTAAGAGGGAAACATTGGACTATTCTGAAGTGGCCTTCTATGAGCCCTGACCTAAATCCTATTGATCATCTTTGGAAGGAGCTGAAACATGCCGTCTGGAAAAGGCACCCTTCAAACCCGAGACAACTGGAGTAGTTTGCTCATGAGGAGAGGCCAAAATCCCTGCTGAGAGGTGCAGAAGTCTCATTGACAGTTACAGGAATCGTTTGATTGCAGGGATTGCCTCAAAAGGTTGTGCAACTAAATATTAAGTTAAGGGAACCATCATTTCTGTCCAGGCCTGTTTCATGAGTTTCCTTTTTTAAAAAAATTCTGTTGAAGCCTGGTTGGAAAGCAATGTCTGACTTTCACTTGTTCATTTTCATAGAATTTTTATATATTATTACTTTTGTCAGATTCAAGTTATTTCTGTGACCATTGTGGGGTTTTCTTTCATTAAACGAGGAAGGGAGCAACAATTTTGTCCACGTGTGTATATATATACAGTGGGGAAAAAAAGTATTTAGTCAGCCACCAATTGTGCAAGTTCTCCCACTTATAAAGATGAGGCCGCCTGTAATTGTCATCATAGGTAGACCTCAACTATGAGAGACAAAATGAGAAAACTAATCCAGAAAATCACATTGTCTGATTTTTAAAGAATTTATTTGCAAATTATGGTGGAAAATAAGTATTTGGTCACCTATAAACAAGCAAGATTTCTGTCTCTCACAGCCCTGTAACTTCTTCTGTAAGAGGCTCCTCTGTCCTCCACTCATTACCTGTAGTAATGGCTCCTGTTTGACATTGTTATCAGTATAAAAGACACCTGTCCACAACCTCAAACAGTCACACTCCAAACTCCACTATGGTGAAGACCAAAGAGCTGTGGAAGGACCAGAAACAAAATGGTAGCCCTGCACCAGGCTGGGAAGACTGAATCTGCAATAGGCAAGCAGCTTGGTGTGAAGAAATCACCTGTGGGAGCAATAATTAGAAAATGGAAGACATACAAGACCACTGATAATCTCCCTCCATCAGGGGCTCCACGCAAGATCTCACCCCGTGGGGTCAAAATGATCACAAGAACGGTGAGCAAAAATCCCGGAACCACACGGGGGGGACCTAGTGAGTGACCTGCAGAAAGCTGGGACTAACGTAACAAAGGCTACCGTCAGTAACACACTACGCTGCCAGGGACTCAGATCCTGCAGTGCCAGACATGTCCCCCTGCTTAAGCCAGTACATATCCGGGCCCGTCTGAAGTTTGCTAGAGAGCATTTGGATGTTCCAGAAGAGTATTGGGAGAATGTCATATGGTCAGATGAAACCAAAGTAGAACTGTTTGGTAGAAACACAACTCGTGGTGTTTGGAGGAGAGTGAATGCTGAGTTGCATCCAAAGAACACCAGACCTACTGTGAAGCATGGGGGGGGGGTGGCAACATCATGCTTTGGGGCTGTTTCTCTGCAAAGGGACCAGGACGACTGATCCGTGTACATGAAAGAATGAATGGGGCCATGTATGGTGAGATTCTGAGTGCAAACCTCCTTCCATCAGCAAGGGCATTGAAGATGAAACGTGGCTGGGTCTTTCAGCATGACAATGATCCCAAGCACACCGCCAGGGCAACGAAGGAGCGGCTTCGTAAGAAGCATTTCAAGGTCCTGGAGTGTCCTAGCCAGTCTCCAGATCTCAGCCCCATAGAAAACCTTTGGAGGGAGGTGAAAGTCCGTGTTGCCCAGCGACAGCCCCAAAACATCCCTGCTCTAGAGGAGATCTGCATGGAGGAATGGGCCGACATACCAGCAACAGTGTGCACCAACCTTGTGAAGACTTACACAAAATGTTTGACCTCTGTCATTACCAACAAAGGAGATAGAACAAAGTATTGAGATGAACTTTTGTTATTGACCAAATACTTATTTTCCACCATAATTTGAAAATAAATTCTTTAAAAATCAGACAATGTGATTTTCTGGATTTGTTTTCTCATTTTGTCTCCCATAGTTGAGGTCTACCTATGATGACAATTACAGGCCGGCCTCATCTTTATCAGTGGGAGAACTTGCACAATTGGTGGCTGACTAAATACTTTTTTTCCCCACTGTATATATATATATACACACACACCAGAACTTCAAATCCTCCCCAAGCTTTGGAATAATGGCTTAAAAAAAAACACATTTCTTAAACTGTATAGGGTTAAAACAGAACTGAAGGTGAAAGTAACCTGTAGATTATCCTCCCTGCCGTCCTCTGCACACAACCTTTTCTCTTCTCCCTGTTTGTACACATTGCTCTAGGCTTTCAGGTAAGACATTCACCTCTCCTATATACTGTATATATATATATATATATTGTGTGTGTGTGTGTGTGTGTTTGTGTGATGTGTGATGTGTGATGTGTGTGTGATGTGTGTCTTGTTTTATGGTGGGGGTATTACATGGTGGGGGATATTATATGGTGTGTCTTGTTTTATGGTTGGAGTTTTATACTGTAGATAGTTAGATTTATGTATGTACAGTATTTTTATATATATTATATTAGTATTATATAGTATTATATGGTGGGGTGTATTACATGGTGGGGGTATTATATGGTGGGGGTATTATATGGTGGGGTGTATTACATGGTGGGGTATTACATGGTGGGGGGTATTACATGGTGGGAGTGTTACCTGGTGGGGGTGTTATATGGTGGGGTGTATTACATGGTGGGGTATTACATGGTGGGGGGTATTACATGGTGGGAGTGTTACCTGGTGGGGTGTATTACATGGTGGGGGTATTACATGGTTACGGGCATTATATGGTGGGGGTATTACATGGTGGGGGTATTATATGGTGAGGGTATTACACTGTTTAAACTGTAGATTGTTATATATATATATATATATATATATATATATATATATATATATATAGTGTGTGTCTTGTTTTATGGTTGGAGTATTACACTGTAGATAGTTAGATTTATGTATGTACAGTATTTTTATATATATTATATTAGTATTATATAGTATTATATGGTGGGGTGTATTACATGGTGGGGGTATTATATGGTGGGGTGTATTACATGGTGGTGGTGTTATATGGTGTAGTGTATTACATGGTGGGGGTATTATATGGTGGGGATGTTATATGATGGGGTGTATTACATGGTGGGGGTGTTATATGGTGTAGTGTATTACATGGTGGTGGTGTTATATGGTGTAGTGTATTACATGGTGAGGGTATTATATGGTGGGGATGTTATATGGTGTGGTGTATTACATGGTGGGGGTATTATATGGTGGGGTGTATTACATGGTGGGGGTATGATATGGTGGGGTGTATTACATGGCGGGGGTGTTATATGGTAGGGTGTATTACATGGTGGGGGTGTTATATGGTGGGGTGTATTACATGGTGGTGGTGTTATATGGTGTAGTGTATTACATGGTGGGGGTATTATATGGTGGGGATGTTATAAGGTGGGGTGTATTACATGGTTGGGGGTATTATATGGTGGGGTGTATTACATGGTGGGGGTGTTATATGGTGTAGTGTATTACATGGTGGGGGGTATTACAGTATATGGTGGGGGTGTTATATGGTGGGTTGTATTACATGGTTGGGGGTATTATATGATGGGGTGTATTACATGGTGGGGGTATTATATGGTGTAGTATATTACATGGTGGGGGGTATTATATGGTGGGGGTGTTATATGGTGGGGGTGTTATATGGTGGGGTGTATTACATAGTTGGGGGTATTATATGGTGGGGTGTATTACATGGTGGGGGTGTTATATGGTGTAGTGTATTACATGGTAGGGGTGTTATATGCTGGGGTGTATTACATGGTGGGGGTGTTATATGGTGGGGTGTATTACATGGTGGTGGTGTTATATGGTGTAGTGTATTACATGGTGGTGGTGTTATATGGTGGGGTGTATTACATGGTGGGGGTGTTATATGGTGTAGTGTATTACATGGTTGGGGGTATTATATGGTGGGGTGTATTACATGGTGGGGGTGTTATATGGTGGGGGTATTACATGGTTGGGGGTATTATATGGTGGGGTGTATTACATGGTGGGGGTATTATATGGTGTAGTGTATTACATGGTTGGGGGTATTATATGGTGGGGGTATTATATGGTGGGGGTATTACATGGTTGGGGGTATTATATGGTGGGGTGTATTACATGGTGGGGGTATTATATGGTGTAGTGTATTACATGGTGGGGGGTATTATATGGTGGGGGTGTTATATGGTGGGGGTGTTTTATGGTGTAGTGTATTACATGGTGGGGGGTATTATATGGTGGGGGTGTTATATGGTGTAGTGTATTACATGGTGGGGGTATTATATGGTGGGGATGTTATATGGTGGGGTGTATTACATGGTTGGGGGTATTATATGGTGGGGAGTATTACATGGTGGGGGTGTTATATGGTGTAGTGTATTACATTTTGGGGGGGTATTATATGGTGGGGATGTTATATGGTGGGGTGTATTACATGGTTGGGGGTATTATATGGTGGGGTGTATTACATGGTGGGGGTGTTATATGGTGTAGTGTATTACATAGTGGGGGGTATTATATGGTGGGGGTATTATATGGTGGGGTGTATTACATGATGGGGGTGTTATATGATGTAGTGTATTACATGGTGGGGGGTATTTTATGGTGGGGGTGTTATATGGTGTAGTGTATTACATGGTGGGGGGTATTATATGATGGGGTGTATTACATGGTGGGGGTATTATATGGTGTAGTATATTACATGGTGGGGGGTATTATATGGTGGGGGTGTTATATGGTGGGGGTGTTATATGGTGGGATGTATTACATGGTTGGGGGTATTATATGGTGGGGTGTATTACATGGTGGGGGTGTTATATGGTGTAGTGTATTACATGGTGGGGGTGTTATATGGTGGGGTGTATTACATGGTGGGGGTGTTATATGGTGGGGTGTATTACATGGTGGTGGTGTTATATGGTGTAGTGTATTACATGGTGGGGGTATTATATGGTGGGGGTGTTATATGGTGGGGTGTATTACATGGTGGGGGTGTTATATGGTGGGATGTATTACATGGTGGTGGTGTTATATGGTGTAGTGTATTATATGGTTGGGGTATTATATGGTGGGGTGTATTACATGGTGGGGGTGTTATATGGTGGGGGTATTACATGTTTGGGGGTATTATATGGTGGGGGTATTACATGGTTGGGGGTATTATATGGTGGGGGTATTATATGGTGGGGGTATTACATGGTTGGGGGTATTATATGGTGGGGGTGTTATATGGTGGGGGTATTACATGGTTGGGGTATTATATGGTGTAGTGTATTACATGGTGGGGGTGTTATATGGTGGGGGTATTACATGTTTGGGGGTATTATATGGTGGGGGTATTACATGTTTGGGGGTATTATATGGTGGGGGTATTATATGGTGGGGGTGTTATATGGTGGGGGTATTACATGGTTGGCAGTATTATATGATGGGGGTATTACATGGTTGGGGGTATTATATGGTGGGGGTGTTATATGGTGGGGGTATTACATGGTTGGCAGTATTATATGATGGGGGTATTACATGGTTGGGGGTATTATATGGTGGGGGTGTTATATGGTGGGGGTATTACATGGTTGGCAGTATTATATGATGGGGGTATTACATGGTTGGGGGTATTATATGGTGGGGGTGTTATATGGTGGGGGTATTACATGGTTGGCAGTATTATATGATGGGGGTATTACATGGTTGGGGGTATTATATGGTGGGGGTGTTATATGGTGGGGGTATTACATGGTTGGCAGTATTATATGATGGGGGTATTACATGGTTGGGGGTATTATATGGTGGGGGTGTTATATGGTGGGATGTATTACATGGTGGGGGTGTTATATGGTGGGGGTATTACATGGTTGGGGGTATTATATGGTGTAGTGTATTACATGGTTGGGGGTATTATATGGTGGGGTGTATTACATGGTTGGGGGTATTATATGGTGGGGTGTATTACATGGTGGGGGTGTTATATGGTGGGGGTATTACATGTTTGGGGGTATTATATGGTGGGGGTATTACATGGTTGGGGGTATTATATGGTGGGGGTATTATATGGTGGGGGTATTACATGGTTTGAGGTATTATATGGTGGGGGTGTTATATGGTGGGGGTATTACATGGTTGGGGGTGTTATATGGTGGGGTGTATTACATGGTTGGGGGTATTATATGGTGGGGTATTACATGTTTGGGGGTATTATATGGTGGGGGTATTATATGGTGGGGGTGTTATATGGTGGGGGTATTACATGGTTGGCAGTATTATATGATGGGGGTATTACATGGTTGGGGGTATTATATGGTGGGGGTGTTATATGGTGGGGGTATTACATGGTTGGCAGTATTATATGATGGGGGTATTACATGGTTGGGGGTATTATATGGTGGGGGTGTTATATGGTGGGGGTATTACATGGTTGGCAGTATTATATGATGGGGGTATTACATGGTTGGGGGTATTATATGGTGGGGGTGTTATATGGTGGGGGTATTACATGGTTGGCAGTATTATATGATGGGGGTATTACATGGTTGGGGGTATTATATGGTGGGGGTGTTATATGGTGGGGGTATTACATGGTTGGCAGTATTATATGATGGGGGTATTACATGGTTGGGGGTATTATATGGTGGGGGTGTTATATGGTGGGGGTATTACATGGTTGGCAGTATTATATGATGGGGGTATTACATGGTTGGGGGTATTATATGGTGGGGGTGTTATATGGTGGGGGTATTACATGGTTGGCAGTATTATATGATGGGGGTATTACATGGTTGGGGGTATTATATGGTGGGGGTGTTATATGGTGGGATGTATTACATGGTGGGGGTGTTATATGGTGGGGGTATTACATGGTTGGGGGTATTATATGGTGTAGTGTATTACATGGTTGGGGGTATTATATGGTGGGGTGTATTACATGGTGGGGGTGTTATATGGTGGGGGTATTACATGTTTGGGGGTATTATATGGTGGGGGTATTACATGGTTGGGGGTATTATATGGTGGGGGTTTTATATGGTGGGGGTATTACATGGTTTGAGGTATTATATGGTGGGGGTGTTATATGGTGGGGGTATTACATGGTTGGGGGTGTTATATGGTGGGGTGTATTACATGGTTGGGGGTATTATATGGTGGGGTATTACATGGTTGGGGGTATTATATGGTGGGGGTGTTATATGGTGGGGGTATTACATGGTTGGCAGTATTATATGATGGGGGTATTACATGGTTGGGGGTATTATATGGTGGGGGTGTTATATGGTGGGGGTATTACATGGTTGGCAGTATTATATGATGGGGGTATTACATGGTTGGGGGTATTACATTGTATTTTCACATTGAGGATCCCTTATAGTTGTCTGGATCTCTCTTTGTATGGACGCAGCTGTGGATGAAGGTTGTGCAGATGTTGCACCTTATATCTCACCTACTACTACCTGTACTGATGGTGATGTCTCTACTGTAGATCAGTGATAAGAGGAGTCACAAGCCTACAGGCACATACAGTTTGTTTAAGGTGGGTTGTAGTTTTTGTGCACTGTTTTGGGATACATAACATTTCTGGTTTGTCTGTATTTTTGCATTTTCCCTGTGCTGTACAGGTATAACCTTGTGACATCCTACATGACATTATCACAGTGCTAGAACCAAGTCTACTTCTCTTTACTATTTAAAAAAAATATTTTAGTATTTTTTTAAACACATATTTAAAATAATTTGACATTTTCTTTTTCTGTCTCACTGGAGGACTTGAGGCTGAGATCATTCACTTACATAAAGCTTCGTGTGGGAAGATGTTACAGGGATATTCTCATCTCAGACCTTTATTAAGTATCCACAGTCAGATGCAGATCCCACATCTGGGAACCATCTTAATAATGGGACCCGCTGCCCCATGTTACGCTTGCTACGCTGTTTCCATAACTCCCTTAGAAGTGAATGGGGATGATGGAAACAGCATAATATGGAGATATGGCTTCTAGAGCTCCTTACTTACTGCCAGTATGTATCTCACTGTGCTAAGTAGTTTCCAGAACTCTCTTACAGCCTACTTTGCTGTTTCCGGATATCCCTCTGTGTATTCCCATCTCAGCCATGGCCCGTTTAGGTGGGAGTACCCCTTTAATGATTGTTCAGCCGGATTGTCACATCATATTTACTTACATGTCTACACATATACACAGCCTGTTCACTTGTGTGGGCTCTGTATTACGGTATGGTGCATTGTCTTCAGTCTTTTTCTCCTATAGTCTTCTATGCCTGTACATAATTACAGAACTACATATAAATAGTGGGAATGATATATCGTCATCTAGTGATATCCCGGTATATTGTAGTATGTGAAAATCAAAAAATGTAGAACTCAATGTCCGCAAATGTGGCTAAAGAAATGTAATTAATTCTGATTAAAAAAGCCATAAAATAGTTTCATTCCTAAATAATTTAATTACATAAATACCAAAAAAACAAACTTACTAAAAAGTCCTTGTGTCTTATAGTGTGAAGTCAGGGGGATTCAGCAGTGCCAGACTCCCCTGACCACCACCTTAGTAACAGAGAGCATAACAAGGGTTTTGCCTGATCATATATAGAGACAGAAGTGTTCAGGCTGACTTTGCAGTGAGTATGGAAGCCGGAAACATCAGAACCTTCCATCTATCTCATATTCTGCTCACTCCAGCTGCCGGACAGAGAAATAGGACAAAGCTGCTTTGTGTACTCTGATAACATGGCCGCACTCACATTCTTTCCCTTCAGTGTGATTTCCAGCCTGTTGTCTCAGGCAGGGTGAGGCTGGCAGCACAGGCTGTATGGAGTCCTGCACGTAGTCTATAAACCTACAACTCCTCTGTGAGGGATCACAAGTGCTATATAAATAGAGGAACCTTGTTCCTATATCACTACAATGCACTACAAGCTGCTGGGAGTGGAGGGGTAAATATTACAATGTACAAGCTGGAGTGCAGGAGTTACAATGTATCTAAACTTTCACACAATGTTGGGTTTTCTGTCAGTATTTGTGCCATTAATAAATATTGTAATACACTTTATTAACACATTTTGTCTGCTTTCTGTAAAATCCACTTCTTCCCCTTCTTTATTCTTCTCTGCATTAAAGAGGTTATCCAACGTTTTAAAATTGATGTATATAGGACAGGACATCAATTTTAGATTGGCGAGGATATACCTGTTAGTACCGCTGCTGATCAGCTGATTCCATGTGACACTACTCACTATAGCTGCAGTACTCACTATGGCTGCAGTACTAACTACAGCTCCAATACTCACTACAACTGCACTACTCACTATGGCTGCCGTATTCACTATGGCTGCAGTACTCACTATGGCTGCCGTATTCACTATGGCTGCCATACTCACTATGGCTGCAGTACTCACTATGGCTGCACTACTCACTATGGCTGCCGTACTCACTATGGCTGCCGTATTCACTATGGCTGCCGTACTCACTATGGCTGCAGTACTCACTATGGCTTCAGTACTCACTATGGCTCCAATACTCACTACAATGCACTACTCACTATGGCTGCAGTACTCACTACAGCTCCAATACTCACTTCAACTACACTACTCACTACGGCTGCCCTACTCACTATAGCTGCAGTACTCACTACAACTGCACTACTCACTATGGCTGCAGTACTCACTACAGCTCCAATACTCACTACAACTGCACTACTCACTATGGCTGTAGTACTCACTACAGCTGTACTACTCACTATGGCTGCAGTACTCACTACAACTGCACTACTCACTACAGCTGTACTACTCACTATGGCTGCAGTACTCACTACAACTGCACTACTCACTATGGCTGCAGTACTCACTACAACTGCACTACACACTATGGCTGCAGTACTCACTATGGCTGCAGTAATCACTACAACTGCACTACTCACTATGGCTGTAGTACTCACTACAGCTGTACTACTCACTATGGCTGCAGTACTCACTACAACTGCACTACTCACTATGGCTGCAGTACTCACTACAACTGCACTACACACTATGGCTGCAGTACTCACTATGGCTGCAGTAATCACTACAACTGCACTACTCACTATGGCTGTAGTACTCACTACAGCTGTACTACTCACTATGGCTGCAGTACTCACTACAACTGCACTACTCACTACAGCTGTACTACTCACTATGGCTGCAGTACTCACTACAACTGCACTACTCACTATGGCTGCAGTACTCACTACAGATGCACTACTCACTACAACTGCACTACTCACTATGGCTGCAGTACTAACTACAACTGCACTACTCACTACGGCTGCAGTACTCACTATGGCTGCAGTACTCACTATGGCTGCAGTACTCACTACAGCTGCAGTACTCACTATGGCTGCAGTACTCACTATGGATGCAGTACTCACTATGGCTGCAGTACTCACTACAGCTCCACTGCTCACTATGGCTGTGCAGCACTCACTATGGCTGCAGTATTCACTACAACTGCACTACTCACTATGGCTACACTACTCACTACAGCTGCAGTACTCACTATGGCTGTGCAGTACTCACTACAGCTGCAGTACTCACTACGGCTGTACTACTCACTATGACTGCAGTACTCACTATGGCTGCAGTACTCACTATGGCTGCAGTACTCACTACGGCTGCAGTACTCACTACAACTTCACTACTCACTATGGCTGCAGTATTCACTACAGCTCCAATACTAACTACAGCTGCACTACTTACTTCATCTGCTGTACTCACTATGGCTGTAGTATTCAGTATGTCGGCATTACTCACTACAGCTGCAGTACTCACCACGGCTGCACTACTCACTACAGCTGCGCTACTCACTATGGCTGCAGTATTCACTATGGCTGCAGTACTCACTACGGCTGTACTACTCACTATGGCTGCAGTACTCACTACAACTGCACTACTCACTATGGCTGCAGTACTAACTACAACTGCACTACTCACTACGGCTGCAGTACTCACTATGGCTGCAGTACTCACTATGGATGCAGTACTCACTATGGCTGCAGTACTCACTACAGCTCCACTGCTCACTATGGCTGTGCAGCACTCACTATGGCTGCAGTATTCACTACAACTGCACTACTCACTATGGCTACACTACTCACTACAGCTGCAGTACTCACTATGGCTGTGCAGTACTCACTACAGCTGCAGTACTCACTACGGCTGTACTACTCACTATGACTGCAGTACTCACTATGGCTGCAGTACTCACTATGGCTGCAGTACTCACTACGGCTGCAGTACTCACTACAACTTCACTACTCACTATGGCTGCAGTATTCACTACAGCTCCAATACTAACTACAGCTGCACTACTTACTTCATCTGCTGTACTCACTATGGCTGTAGTATTCAGTATGTCGGCATTACTCACTACAGCTGCAGTACTCACCACGGCTGCACTACTCACTACAGCTGCGCTACTCACTATGGCTGCAGTATTCACTATGGCTGCAGTACTCACTACGGCTGTACTACTCACTATGGCTGCAGTACTCACTACGGATGCAGTACTCACTACGGCTGTACTACTCACTATGGCTGCAGTACTCACTACGGCTGTACTACTCACTATGGCTGCAGTACTCACTATGGCTGCAGTACTCACTACGGCTGTACTACTCACTATGGCTGCAGTACTCACTACGGCTGCACTACTCACTATGGCTGCAGTACTCACTATGGCTGCAGTACTCACTACGGCTGTACTACTCACTATGGCTGCAGTACTCACTACGGCTGTACTACTCACTATGGCTGCAGTACTCACTACGGATGCAGTACTCACTACAACTTCACTACTCACCACGGCTGCACTACTCACTACAGCTGCAGTACTCACTACAGCTGCACTACTCACTATGGCTGCAGTATTCACTATGGCTGCAGTACTCACTACGGCTGTACTACTCACTATGGCTGCAGTACTCACTACAACTGCACTACTCACTATGGCTGCAGTACTAACTACAACTGCACTACTCACTACGGCTGCAGTACTCACTATGGCTGCAGTACTCACTATGGATGCAGTACTCACTATGGCTGCAGTACTCACTACAGCTGCAGTACTCACTATGGCTGCAGTACTCACTACAGCTGCAGTACTCACTATGGCTGCAGTACTCACTATGGATGCAGTACTCACTATGGCTGCAGTACTCACTACAGCTCCACTGCTCACTATGGCTGTGCAGCACTCACTATGGCTGCAGTATTCACTACAACTGCACTACTCACTATGGCTACACTACTCACTACAGCTGCAGTACTCACTATGGCTGTGCAGTACTCACTACAGCTGCAGTACTCACTACGGCTGTACTACTCACTATGACTGCAGTACTCACTATGGCTGCAGTACTCACTATGGCTGCAGTACTCACTACGGCTGCAGTACTCACTACAACTTCACTACTCACTATGGCTGCAATATTCACTACAGCTCCAATACTAACTACAGCTGCACTACTTACTTCATCTGCTGTACTCACTATGGCTGTAGTATTCAGTATGTCGGCATTACTCACTACAGCTGCAGTACTCACCACGGCTGCACTACTCACTACAGCTGCGCTACTCACTATGGCTGCAGTATTCACTATGGCTGCAGTACTCACTACGGCTGTACTACTCACTATGGCTGCAGTACTCACTACGGATACAGTACTCACTACGGCTGTACTACTCACTATGGCTGCAGTACTCACTATGGCTGCAGTACTCACTATGGCTGCAGTACTCACTACGGCTGTACTACTCACTATGGCTGCAGTACTCACTACGGCTGTACTACTCACTATGGCTGCAGTACTCACCACGGCTGCACTACTCACTACAGCTGCAGTACTCACTACAGCTGCACTACTCACTATGGCTGCAGTATCCAATATTCACTACTGCTGCAGTACTCACTATAACTGCAGTACTCACTACAGCTGCTTTTAAAAGAAAGGCAAGTGAGATTGTCCGAACTGTAGCTTGTCCTGACATTAAAAAAAAAGCTGACAGAGAAAATAGATGAACAGCGGCACACAACCAGACTTCGGTGCTTCTTTATTGGGATCAAATAAAAACAGGCACACCAGGAACAAAGTGAGCAGCAGTGACGGGCCGTCTCGTGCAGCAAGCGCTTCTACAGGCTACTACTACAAAACACAAAAAATACAATATATACAAAAGCTCCAAGGTAGAGGCATTACAGTGACAGTAGGTACCGATAGAAAGGTACCGGTAAAAAAGTAGTAGAAGGGATATCGCAACTTAAAGATCTTTCAGTTCTCTGTATGGAGTGATCTCCGCTTAGGTCGGTGTTGGTTGTACAGCCTAACCGCGGTGAGGAGGAAAGACTTCCGATAGCGCTCCTTCTCACACCTAGGGTGGAGCAGTCAGTCACTGACTACTGCCCAGCGCGATCACAGTCTCATGCATGGGATGGGACTTCTTCTCCTGCATGGAGCTCACCGCTGACAGTATCCTTCTGTCACCCACCACCTGCACTGGGTCCAGTGGGCTCCCCAGGACAGAGCTGGCCCTTCTAATCAGCTTGTCGAGTCTATTCCTATCCCTGGTTGGTTGCACTTGGAGGATATTTAGATCCCATTCTTCATTCATGGCAGTGTTCTTAGGCAAAATTGTGAGTGAGCCCAGTGCCCTGGATGAGAAGCCACCCAACACACAAGTGGTCTCACAGTGCTTTAATGTTGGCAGGACACAGAACTCATGGTCAATCTGACCTTGATGTTTTTCTTAGAAGTGGCTTCTATAAATGTGCACAGGAGTCACATGAGCGGGGAGACTGTGCAAAGTGTGGAGAACATTGTATAGGACTTGTCCTGAGTTTTGTGTCTGGGCTCATGCTCGATACTCCCAACCCAAACTATAGAGGATAATTGCAGGAAACTTTTCCTTTGTCAGAGAGTCCATAAACAACCCGGTCCAACCTCAGTAATTGCATGAAAATTACCAAAATTGTCTATTCTTTAACACACCCAGCCGTGACTATAAATGTGTGATATGGAGCAGGTGCTCACATCTCCATTTTTTGCAGATTTCATGTTGCTTGTGTAAGATGTCTGCTTGAGGATGCATTTTAGTTTGATTTTATTTTGCAATTTTTTGCTTATCATCACTGCTGCAAAGTAGCGTGAAGATGGTTGTATCTGTATATACAGTAGGCTATGGGTTCTAAAAAAATGGATTTTGGTAGCATAGCAAGTGTTTGTGGTGTGCAGTATATATTAACAGATTTATGGATTATTGCAGGGCCAAATCACACTAGGAAATACAGAAAATAATAGCAGGAAATGTTTCTTCTGTCAGGGTGCCCACCCTGGTAATTGCATGAATATTATCAGAAATTACCGGACTACATCTGTACTTAGAAGTAAAACCCCCACAAGTGCAGGTGCAGCCTGACCATTAGTGGACCGCACCATGAACGGGCACCCTTCACTGCTAAAGACATATCTCATACGTCCTCACAGGGAGGATCTTCAGGTGCCTAGGACAGATAACATACCTCCTTGCTACCAAAAACTCTACCTTGACCTGTATACCACCTAGAGCTGTGGTTCTGCTGTTATGTTATAGCGAAGATTCTGTGAAAAAATTTGAGATATAGCCAGTTCTTTATGTTACTGCCACTCCAGACTGTGTCACCAACTCCCTTTGATTGCATCATGGCTAGAACTGCAATCTTGGTGGCATATTTAAAGGGAGTCTATCATTCGCAAAACCACTTTTAAGCTAATGGTACGTTGGAATGGCCTTTAAAAAGGCCATTCTTCTCCTACATTTCCTTTTTTTCTTCTCCCAGCTGATTCCAAGATAATTTGTTTCTTCATTTATGTAAATGAGCACCATGGAGCACCCAGGATGTTCCTCCTCTTCTGCGAGCACCCACCTTGTCATCGCTTATCACCACCCCTTCATCCATTGCGTTGACTCCCCTCTTGGTCTTCTTTCTTCTCAGTTCTCGCCGGCAGCGAATTCTCACGTATGCGCAATCAGCTCTGCCACTTCGGGTTCAGGCAGAGCCGACTGCGCATGACGGGCCGCCATTTTCCAGTGGTCTGTCACAAAAGCATACTGTGGTAGAGCCGAATGCGCATGCGCACAGCGCTGTGTACTAGGACTTAGAAGAAAGAAGATACAGAGAAGACCAAGAGGGGAGTCACCGCAACGGACGAAGGGGCGGTGATAAGCCATGACGAGGTGACTGCTTGCAGAAGAGGAGGAACGCCCCAGGTGCTCCGAAACAAATGAAGAAACAAATTATCTTGGAATCGGCTAGGAGAAGAAAACAAGGAAAGGTAGGAGAAGAATGGCCTTTTTAAAGGCCATTCCAACATGCCATTAGCTTAAAAGTGGTTTTGCGAATGATAGACTCCCTTTAAGGTTAGAATCTCAGTACTAGGTGGTATACAGCTGAAATAGACTGAGGCTAATGGGTGGGGATAACTAATAGCTTTTTCAACTTAGCCAGTGTAAAGGAGGGGGCCAAGGTGGAGCAGACAGGTGGCAGGGATAGGAGGACAGATCTTCCTCCTAACTGTACTTGACACCATAGGGAGGGGGGTAACATAACCTTTTCTTCATGTTATCATCTCTCTTCCTCATCACACAAGCTTACTTGTTTCCTGGATGTCACATACGGAGGCTCTTCAGGAGTGAGATGAGCTCTTGCTCCTCTGGTTACAACTAGGCCATTTTATTGACTCCCCAAACTAGACCGACATCAGAAAAGTAGCATCAAAAAGTCGTATCACAACAACGTTTACATTGTACACCGTTCCTAAATCTGTAGTGTAAAATATGCCGCCCGCTTCTCTAGCACATCTGTAATCCAGCATAGTAATAGTGATAATGGTGATCACTAGGGAGGGACAGATCTGCAGCCAGCTCCAGTTCTGATGAATAAAATTATATGAAATAAATACACCCATATAATCCCGAACTGATATTACATGCAAACATTGGTTCTCACATTCCCGGGATTTACGCGTTACTTTAACACATACAAGTGAGTGCTGAGTCACAAATGTTATTGATTTGCAATGTTTGCTTATTAGTACTGCCTGCTATAAAGTTGTATGAAGGTGTTTGTATGAACTAATGAGGAGTATCTGTATATACTAAGTGGACTGTTTTTAGCATAGAAGCTGTCTGTGGTGTGAAGGATAGATTGTAAACTCTTTGAATATTATGGCCAAATATTGTAAGACCATTGTATAAGCATTTTTAAAGGGAATGTCAGCAGTAAATTGGTATAAACCTCTTTCCTGTAGGGGTGCGCTAAATGTTTTAAGGTAATACCTGTCTGTCTTTCCAGCTTAAAAGCAAACTTTTGTTTTTTTTTTTTCAGTTCTGGTGATTTTATGAAGTGATATGTGAACGTGGCGGTCATACTAGCACGGACGAGTCGGCCGGTGACACTAGCCGGTGGCCACCGACTGGCCGTTTTATGTAGCTCACATGCCGATATAACTCCTTATGGATAGATAGCAACTGAATACCCCTGATGAGCGGTTACAAACTGACCTGCGAAACATGTAGGATAGGAAATAGGCAACTATCAGAAGGAAGTACAGCTAGGCTTTAATTGGCAGGGAGACCATGTACAGTCTCCATATTAGGACGTCCTCAGATATCAGAGTCAAACATCAGATTAATAGCAGCTTACAACAGTGATACCTGACTTTGATACCTGACTCTGACACCTGACTTTGATACCTGACTTTGATTCTGACACCTGACTTTGATACCTGACTTTGATACCTGACTCTGACACCTGACTTTGATACCTGACTTTGATTCTGACACCTGACTTTGATACCTGACTTTGACTCTGACACCTGACTCTGACACCTGACTTTGACTCTGACACCTGACTTTGATTCTGACACCTGACTTTGATTCTGACACCTGACTTTGATTCTGACGCCTGATTTTGATTCTGACACCTGACTTTGACTCTGACACCTGACTTTGATTCTGACACCTGCAGAAATGCATCACAGTTTTTCCCTCAGAGATTTTTGCTGAAAGTCTGGCGAGGTTTCCTCTGCGGACTTTCTGCTTCCATTATATCTACAGTCATGGCCAAAAGTTTTGAGAATGATACAAATATTAATTTTTACAAAGTCTACTGCTTCAGTTTTTCTAATGGCAATTTGCATATACTCCAGAATGTTATAAAGAGTGATCAGCTTAACAGCAATTACTTGCAAAGTCAATATTTGCCTAGAAAATGAACTTTATCCCCCAAAACACATTTCAACATCATTGCAGCCCTGCCTTAAAAGGACCACCTAACATCGTTTCAGTGATTGCTCCATTAACACAGGTGTGGGTGTTGATGAGGACAGGGCTGGAGATCAATCTGTCATGATTAAGTAAGAATGACACCACTGGACACTTTAAAAGGAGGCTGGTGCTTGCCATCATTGTTTCTCTTCTGTTAACTATGGTTATCTCTAAAGAAACACGTGCAGTCATCATTGCACTGCACAAAAATGGCCTAACTGGGAAGAGTATTGCAGCTAGAAAGATTGCACCTCAGTCAACAATCTATTGCATCATCAAGAACTTCAAGGAGAGAGGTTCCATTGGTGCCAAAAAGGCTCCAGGGCGCCCAAGAAAGACCAGCAAGCGGCAGGACCGTCTCTTAAAAGTGTTTCAGCTGCGGGATCGGGCTACCAGCAGTGCAGAGCTTGCTGAGGAATGGCAGCAGGCAGGTGTGAGTGCATCTGCACGCACTGTGAGGCGGAGACTCTTGGAGCAAGGCCTGGTCTCAAGGAGGGCAGCAAAGAAGCCACTTCTCTCCAGAAAAAACATCAGGGACAGACTGATATTCTGCAAAAGGTACAGGGAGTGGACTGCTGAGGACTGGGGGAAAGTCATTTTCTCTGATGAATCCCCTTTTCGATTGTTTGGAACATCTGGAAAACAGCTTATTCGGAGAAGAAGAGGTGAGCGCTACCACCAGTCTTTTCTCATGCCAACTGTAAAGCATCCTGAAACCATTCATGTGTGGGGTTGCTTCTCAGCCAAGGGAATCGGCTCTCTCACAGTCTTGCCTAAAAACACAGCCATGAATAAAGAATGGTACCAGAATGTCCTCCAAGAGCAACTTCTCCCAACCGTCCAAGAGCAGTTTGGCGCTCAACAATGCCTTTTCCAGCATGATGGAGCACCTTGCCATAAAGCAAAGGTGATAACTAAATGGCTCAGGGAACAAAACATAGAGATTTTGGGTCCATGGCCTGGAAACTCCCCAGATCTTAATCCCATTGAGAACTTGTGGTCAATCATCAAGAGACGGGTGGACAAACAAAAACCAACAAATTCAGACAAAATGAAAGCATTGATTCTGCAAGAATGGACTGCTATCAGTCAGGATTTGGTCCAGAAGTTGATTGAGAGCATGCCAGGGAGAATTGCAGAGGTCCTGAAGAAGAAGGGTCAACACTGCAAATATTGACTTGCTGCATTAACTCATTCTAACTGTCAATATAAGCTTCTGTTACTCATAATATGAATGCAATTCTATTTCTGTATGTGATAAAAACATCTGACAAACACACATAAAAACCAGAGGGCAGCAGATCATGTGAAAATACAATATTTGTGTCATTCTCAAAACTTTTGGCCATGACTGTATAGTGAAACCGCCGGCATTTCCGTAAATAGAATTGACTTGCTATGATCTCCAAAACCGCAACTGTTTTGGAAATTGCAGCATTTTCACTGCGTGTATTTTTCTGCAATGCGTGGAAACTTAAATTTAAGGTCAAGTAAATCTGATTCCTTATTTTGGGCAAGTTCATACCCTTTACATTAAAAGTGGAGAAGACCAGGTCTGCCATATTACTGGTGAACAAAAAATGTCAGCACGTTACTAGGGAAGGCAAATAAGAGTGGGGATGGAGGGGCGGTCAGCGGCTAAAGAAGAGAAAACAAAGGGGATATTAAGCTACTTATTGGGGGGAGGAATTGGGGGTTTCTCGATCTATAGAGAGGGCCCAGAATATACAAGAATTAAAGAAGCAAATGACAGATACCCCTGGCTTAAGCAACAATGATCTTCTATAAGCCAGAGGAATGAGGGCAAGACTGAAGGAGGAGATTGTCCTAATCGAAGTCAGGTGTACTAGAAAATACCAACAACAGGAATGTGACTCAAGCTAAGGAGCCTTCAGTTACACATAGCAACAAGCTCAAAAAAGTGTAACGGGCCTGAAAGAGTCCCATTGCCAAACAGGCGAGGTGAGTAATGGTAGGAAGTGTGGCGCATGCTCCCAATGGAACGGCTCAGGCACATATAACAATTTAACATCATATCATGCTACTTCAAGGTAAATTCCACCATAGAAACAGGAACAGATATGCTTTGTAGCATATGATCAAATATTGCTACCTGCTGTAGAAAAAGCAAAAAAAAAAAAGAAAAAGGTCTCGAGAGTGTCCACCTTGAGGCTTACTGTTCATAGAGTGGCCTTTATGACGGTCAGTCCAGATATTGCTGGGTGTATAGCTTGCATAAGAGTCTTTAAGAATGATTTGGTAATGGCTGCAGCGGCATGGTCTTGTTGCTCACTTTTCCTGTAAGCTCTCCATGTCTGAATCCTCCGCTGTATCTCCGCTGTATTTCTTGCTGGGTCTGGCACATTTTTCGGCTACTGGCTGGGAGAGAAGACTGACTTCTTTCAGAAGAATTTCTGGACATCTGCTTGTCCTTTGGCAGGTCTTGGTGTTCCGGACATCTCACTGCCTCTGTCCTTGTTGAACTTGCCCATCAGGTAAGTCTGGAAGTTGCTAAAAAAGCACTTTCTTTCCACCTCTGAGAAGGAGCTAAAGATCTAAGCTGCCTCTGTGGTTAGGTTCTGCCCCCATGAAAAATTATTGTTTAATGCAAAATTTCAAAAAGGTGTCTGACAGCATTTCGACAGTGTATCAGGTGTAAATGGGTATGGGGGTTGATGGAAAAATAACTAAATATTGATTCTACCAATATTTTTGGGTAACCCCCCATCCCCCACCTTATTTACATGCTCAAGTAATCACTGGCGGCAGTGGTGACCCACTGACCTTCTCTGCTGAGGCAGGACAGGAGCAAGAAGTGGAATGTAGTGGGGATCCAGTACATCCAATCTACAGTGATATTCTTATTCTGTGTTTTCCCAAAATAAATATATATATATATATAAGAAAAAAATTATCAGCCACTTAAGAGCTTAAAGAAAATGTATTTTATTTTTATTTTTTTGCTGTTCTAAATGTAATGAAGATTTTTCATCTTGCAGGGATTTTACAAAAGATATCTTCTAAATACTCAGGAATGGATAATAAATCTCCCAGTGATGGTGAAGATTCTTCCAATAATGGTGAAGATTCCTCTAGTAATGGTGAGGATTCATCCAGTAATGGCAAGGTTTCCTCCAGTGATGGTCAGGATTCCTCCAGTGATGGTAGAAAAAAAAAAAAAAACAACTTATCTTCTACTTAAGAGGTTAAAGAAAATTCATTATTTATTTATTTTTTATTTTTTTGCTGTTCTAAATGTAATGTGATTCTTCATCTTGCAGGGATTTTACAAAAGATATCTTCTGAATACTCAGGAATGGATAATAAATCTTCCAGTGATTGTGAAGACTTTTCCATTCATGGTCAGGATTCCTCCAGTGATGATGAATATTTCTGTAGTGATGGTGAGGATTCCTCCAGTAATGGTGAGGTTTCCTCCAGTGATGGTGAGGATTCCTCCAGTGATGATGAGGATTCCTCTAGTAATGGTGAGGATTCCTCCAGTGATGGTGTGGATTCCTCCAGTAATGGCAAGAATTCCTCCAGTGATGGTCAGAATTCCTCCAGTGATCGTGTTGTTTCATCCATTTATGGTAAAAATTCCTCTATTGATGGTAAGGACTCCTCCAGTGATGGTCAGGATTCCTCCAGTGATGCTAAGGATTCCTCCGGTGTTGGTAAGGATTCATCTAGTGATGGTCAGGATTCCTCCAGTGATTCTAAGGATTCCTCCAGTGATGGTGAGAATTCCTCCAGTGATGGTGAGGATTCCTCCAATAATGGTGAGAATTCCTCCAGTTATGGTGAAGATTCCTCCAGTAATGGTGAGAATTCCTCTAGTAATGGTGAGGATTCCTCCAGTAATGGTGAGAATTCCTCCAGTGATGGTGAGAATTCCTCTAGTAATGGTGAGGATCCCTCCAGTAATGGTGAGGATTCCTCCAGTAATGGTGAGAATTCATCTAGTATTGGTGAGGATCCCTCCAGTAATGGTGAGAATTCCTCCAGTGATGGTGAGAATTCCTCTAGTAATGGTGAGGATCCCTCCAGTAATGGTGAGAATTCCTCTAGTAATGGTGAGGATTCCTCCAGTGATGGTAAGGATTCCTCCAGTAATGGTGAGAATTCCTCTAGTAATGGTGAGGATCCCTCCAGTGATGGTGAGAATTCCTCTAGTAATGGTGTGGATTCCTCCAGTGATGGTGAGAATTCCTCTAGTAATGGTGAGGATCCCTCCAGTAATGGTGAGAATTCCTCTAGTAATGGTGAGAATTCCTCCAGTGATGGTGAGGATTCCTCCAGTAATGGTGAGAATTCCTCTAGTATTGGTGAGAATCCCTCCAGTAATGGTGAGAATTCCTCCAGTGATGGTGAGAATTCCTCTAGTTATGGTGAGGATCCCTCCAGTAATGGTGAGAATTCCTCTAGTAATGGTGAGGATTCCTCCAGTGATGGTGAGGATTCCTCTAGTAATGGTGAGAATTCCTCTAGTAATGGTGAGGATTCCTCCAGTGATGGTGTGAATTCCTTCAGTGATGGTGAGGATTCCTCCAGTAATGGTGAGAATTCATCTAGTAATGGTGAGAATTCCTCCAGTGATGGTGAGGATTCCTCCAGTAATGGTGAGAATTCCTCTAGTATTGGTGAGGATCCCTCCAGTAATGGTGAGAATTCCTCCAGTGATGGTGAGAATTCCTCTAGTAATGGTGAGGATCCCTCCAGTAATGGTGAGAATTCCTCTAGTAATGGTGAGGATTCCTCCAGTGATGGTGAGAATTCCTCTAGTAATGGTGTGGATTCCTCCAGTGATGGTAAGGATTCCTCCAGTAATGGTGAGAATTCCTCTAGTAATGGTGAGGATCCCTCCAGTGATGGTGAGAATTCCTCTAGTAATGGTGTGGATTCCTCCAGTGATGGTGAGAATTCCTCTAGTAATGGTGAGGATCCCTCCAGTAATGGTAAGAATTCCTCTAGTAATGGTGTGGATTCCTCAAGCGATGGTAAGGATTCTTCCAGTGATGGTGAGGATTGCTATTCTTCTTTCATTCTGACAACAATCTTAATAGTATTATACTGTACACAGCCATAATAGTAAAACCACCTGCCTAATATTGTATAGTTTTTTTCTCATGTCATCAATCCAGTTGTGACCCATCAAGGCAGAGATTGCACAAAATATGTGAAGGTGTCTTGTGCTATCTGGGAGCGTAGATCCTATAAATTGAAGTGCAGTCTCAATGGATGAGACTTCTTTTATTTCAACACATGCACAAACACAATCATTTCTAGAGAATTCAGAGACTGCGTCATCACCTTGAATTCTTTGTCGTGTTCGACCATTCCTGAACAGTTTCTACAGTGTTGACAGGCACTGTTGTGAAATTGATCACCTGCTCTGATGCTAGAGATCATAGTCAGATCGGTTGTGCCTATACTGGGATATGAAGTCCATAGGTTGTAATTCCGACTGGTCTGTGACTACCACCCCCTTCCCATACACAGGAAGTTGCTATGGCCTATACTGACGCCTTTCTGTCATAGTCAGCAGAGAACAGGGGCTAGTATGGTCCTTCTGGCCGGGCTGTGACTACACTCCTCTATACGCCACAAGCTGCTATGGCCTAGGTGTACTGACATCTGTTTTCATAGCCATCAGGAAGTATTTAGCAATTTGTGCACTTAGTAGCTCCTATGAGGTCATTGTCATGACCGAGTCCCGTCCAGAGAAATGGTGCGTGTGTGTGCCATATTTCCCAGGTGAAACTTGACTGTGTGAATTGAACTCACTGCATCATAGTAATAGCAATTTAAATATCCGTCAAACAGTTGTCATTTTAATATGATATGGCAATTACTTTACCAACTTTATAGATTAATTAGATAGACCTCTCTTCCCATTTCCCTCCTCCCAATAAGGGCATGTACTGTATAACTGGTTTACCGGGCTCTATGTAGCCTTTTGATCTTTTGTTATCTGTGCCATCTGGCTAAGTCAATAGCTAATCTATGCTAATGTGTGTGGAAAACTTTGTTCATATATCTGCCCCACAGTCTGCACATGGTAAGAAGAACTTTCTTTGTGTACAATGTTCTCTATGAGGAAATCTATATGGTAATGTATTCATTCTATGCAACTCTTATTGGCTGAAGCTTAGCCATACATTGTAAAATCTGCAATTCTGATTGGATAAAGCTTAGCTGTATGTTGTAACCGTAGTTATTATAAAAATAAAGGAGATGATGGTCCACAGAACAGCTACACACAAGCCACAATGCACTGTGTTTGTCTCTGTCCAGCTGGACCTAAGTACCCTGACCCCTACAAGATACTTAAAGGATTGAAGCATCACAGACAACAAGGTGAGATCCCAATATTTGGGATCAAAATGAAATATTCACCATAACACTTCTGTGCTGCACTGCTGTAGGAGATCCTGTATTGCATCTGCATTTGTCCAATGGCTGTTGCTTTAAGGTTGCTATGCCTATCAGCCAAACTTTAGTCTGTTTAGTCAGTCATAGGTTTTGAGATGCAGAACCCATCGTTCTTCAGCCTCCAATCATGGGCTGAGGCGAGATATTGTAAACTGGATCTATTTTTTGCTACACTCAGAATCACCATAAAATGTCCTGGAGTACTAGCCCAGCTCAGCAAAGCTGTGTGGTGAATCTTTCCTCTTATGAGCCAAACAAACACGAAATGTCAGTTCTCTCCAAAGGTCTCTCCTTCTGCCCCTCGGCACACACTGACCATATCCAACTCTGCAATGATATGGAGGAGTTTCAGAAAAATGAGGCAAAGACCTTCCATACAGCAGCGACTCTGAGATGGAACAGCCCATAAGGAATCCTACCAAAAAATCTACCTGGACCCCACGCCCTGGAGCTAATGCAGCACTGGATAAATATATTGACTGTTTCAGAAGCAAAGTAAAATCAGAAATCCTAGAGAAACAAAAGAAACAGGTGCATAACCTAACCCTGCAGGAACAGAAGGCTATTACATCACTGAAAGAAAATCAGGATATAATAATAAAACCAGCTGACAAAGGGGGCGCAATAGTCATAATGAACACCTCAGACTATATCCAGGAAGCAAACAGGCAACTGTCAAATCCCATCCATTACTCCAAACTTGGAAGTGATCCCACAGAGGCCTATATGAAAGAACTAAAGAGTATGATCAAGGAGTTTCCAGTCCAGATCCAGAATCAGGTAAAAGGACTTATCCCACAAGATCCCAGGCCAGGCTGCTTCTATATGCTCCCAAAGATACACAAAGATGGCAACCCTGGGAGGCCTATCATTTCTGGCATTGGGACACTGACAGAAAACATCTCAGGTTGGGTGGAAAATCTCCTAAAACCCCTTGTCAGGGATACTCCAAGCTATATCCAGGACACCACTGACCTTCTTAACAAACTGAATGCCCTGGGCCCTCTACCTGAGGGGACCATTTTGGCCACCATGGATGTGGAATCCCTGTATACCAACATTCCCCACAAGGATGGAGTTGCAGCATGTCGGGTACACCTGGCAAAACAAAACCTCCCAACAGAACCAGTAACGCAGCTCATACAATTCATCCTTAGCCACAACCATTTTACCTTTGGAGAGGAGCTATATCTACAGCGAATGGGAACTTCAATGGGGACCAGATGTGCCCCCCAGTATGCAAATCTCTTTATGGCAGAAATGGAAGGAACATATTTATCAACATGCGCCACCAAACCTATGATTTACCTTCGTTATATCGATGATATCCTTGTCATCTGGACCGCAGGTGAGGAGGCCCTACTTCAATTCCATAATGACTTCAATGACTTTCACCCGACCATCAACCTTAAACTTAGCTATTCAGGGAGTGAAATTCACTTTCTGGATACCACAATATACATTAAAGACCACCGGCTACTCACATCACTATACCACAAACCCACAGACAGAACGGCCTACCTGAGAAACGACAGCTTCCACCCCAAGCACACAAGACAATCTATAATCTACAGCCAGGCTATACGATACAATCGTATTTGCTCCGACAAAACAGACTTGGACAAGCACCTCCTGGATCTGAGGATGAAATTTCTCAGATTGGGATACAAACCAAAAGTGACAGACAACCAATTAAACAAAGCAGCAGCCATTAACAGAGACAGTCTGCTCACATATAGAGAGACCCAGAAAGATGCCCGAGTGCCCCTAGTTGTCACCTACAACCCACAGCTGGAGATCCTACGAAGGATTGCCAAGGAGCTCCAACCTGTGCTACATAGGGACAACAGACTCAAGGACATATTTCCAGTCCCCCCTCTCCTCTCCTTTCGACAACCATCAAACCCGAGGCGCATTATCGTCCGGAGTGCCCTGAAGGCCCCAACTGAAAATGGCACCTCACCTTGCCTACATAAAAGGTGCATGACCTGCAAGCACATCCACACCGCTGACAGTGTACCTATCCCACAGTCACAACAGGTGCACAGAATTAGGGGGACATTTTCCTGCAGGTCTTCCAATGTGGTGTACCTCATAATGTGTGTGCAATGTCCCACCACAGGCCTCTATGTGGGGGAAACAGGGCAGAGACTCAGTCAACGAATGAACTCACACAGATCCACCATTAATAACAGCAGAACAGATCTCCCAGTGGCCGCACATTTCTCCGGAGAAAACCACTCTATTGAAGATTTGCGGGTTGTGGTTTTAATGGGACATTTTAAGACACAGGAGAAAAGGAAAGAAATGGAGTACAAATTTATGCAAAAATTTCAAACTCTGCAATTTGGACTTAATATTCATGCCAGCTTCATGTCACACTATGTTTGAACCATGAACTGAACTCAATATTCATGCCAGCTTCAAATCAAACTATGTATGAACTGTGAGGGACACAAATCACCTCCTGATAGCAAACAGATAACAGCAAGAATTACTGATCCCTCCGTCACGCACCACAAGTTTCCAGACTGTTTTTTTGACCTGTTGTAAATAACTTCTCTACTTACATTGCAATTTTTTTTTAAGGACTCTAAAATGCTTTGAAAACCATGTGTATAAAAATCTGTTAATTTTCAGTTCTTGTATCACACCATGTCTGATGAAGGGAGCGAGTACTCCTGAAAGCTTACTTATAAATATACTCAGTTAGCCTCTAAAAGGTATCGCCTGATTTCTTCACTCTTCCACTACTTTCAATGGCTAACACTTTACAACATCATACTACCATAAAATGTCCTAACATTGTTCTTTTAAAATGGGCTGACAGCTTCAGCAGACATTTCCTTTCAAGGGGTTGATCCATGAACAAGATAGGTGACAGATCTATGATTTATGGGGGTCTGACTACTGAGACCCCTTCAAACATGAGAATGGGTGGGGGCCCTTGTTTAAATGTAGCAACGATCACACATGTACATAGTAGAGGGTTCGGACTGGTCCTTATTGTACATGCCTACAGCCTCAGAGACAAATGCAAAATGTGCTGCAGCCATAATGGGGATATTAGCAGCAAAAAAACTATCATAGAACAGACTGTCCAGCAAGACACTGCACATATTTCAACTGTTTATGAAAACTAATTACTCTTTAAGCCTGCTGTGTATTTACATGTATAAAAATGAAGGAAAAATAATAGTGCTGGTAAATGACAGGGTCGTGGATCTGTAGAAGCTTCTAGAATGATCCAGGACAGGAATATTCTACATACAATGCTGCCAGTCTTCTCCATGTCCTAGAAGATTTCATTCTTGTGTCTCCTTCATGTCCTAGATGATGAGACCCGGCAGTTTTATCAGCAGCTTTGTCAGTATAAAGATCATGCAGTGAGGATGATACATGAATATTTCCAGGATGATCTGCTCTACATTGTGGAGAACTTGGGGAGTCCTCGATCACTTCTGAGTGAGCTGAAATCCCGGAATATCTCAGATCTGGAGGTGAGAAGAACTATCAGTGTTATATACAAGAGCCCCATGTGATATCATGTGTTATATACAAGAGCCCCATGTGATATCATGTGTTATATACAAGAGCCCCATGTGATATCATGTGTTATAGGAACAGGTTACTCCAGATCTCCATCCTATTGTCTCTAATGGCTGAGTGTCCGCTGCAGCGGCTACATAGGAAGGGATCGGTCACATCATAGCCGGGTTAGGAGTTTCACTTCAAGAAGACACCGGAGCAGCAGGAACAGACCATGATGGCAGGAAACTGGAGCAGCAGGGATAGGCCTATTTAAAAAAAAAACTCCTTAGATGCCTCTAAGTTAGCAACTGAGGCATCTGAGAAGTTACTGTAAATACCCTCCTCCCCCATACAGCCTCCTGAGTCTACCATCATTGCTCTTCTATCAGATCCTGCTGGAGGCTTTTATACATTTTTGTTTTCAATTTTGGGGTATAAAATAATGTATTGATTGACTTTTAGGAATTATTTTTATGGATGGGGAGGATGCAAAAAATCAGCAATTCTGCATTTAAGCTGAAGATGAATCCTGCTCATCCAAAACTGTACTGGCTTTACCAACTTGGATGAACAGGATTTGTTGAAATCGGTAAGAGGGTTAAGGAAGATTTTTCTCCCCAGATATTTTATATATCTATCTTTCTCTGGATTAACACATTTTAGGGAAGACTGACATGAAATATCTGTGTGTTAACCCTATGTATTTAGTATCTTTGTATAATAACCATTATATGTCACTTTTATTGTATTCTAGAAATACCAGTGTCTAGAAAATGATAGAAAAACATTGGCCCAATTTTTACTACAAGATCTTTTCTATGGAGGAAGAGAAGCTGTGATAGCATTGTGGGTTAGTCTTCATGCCTTACAGAAGGATCATGGTACCCCCTGCCTGCACGCTGTACTGGAGGAACTCCGTCATACAGGTAACATTGTACTTGTGGTATATTAGGAAACAGGACTTTTCATAACATCATTACTTTGTCCACAATAATAATGATCTCCCCTCTGGATCAGTCACATACAGCAGTGTATGGACATAGAGACCTTCTGCGGGGATGAGGAGAATGTATTCAGATAGTAGGACTTACATTCTTCTCATCAGAGGTCAATAGCTAGTCTCCATTTACCTGCTACAGCATATCTAATACATCCTGTGCTAAGGAGACTTCCTCCTACTTCTCTCCTCAGAAGATGTGTGGCAGGGATAAGCCAAAGGGCAGTAAGGGAAGAAAGGCAGAGAAGAAAATAGTAAAACCAATCCCCTCACATGTATGTCACGTGCACATGTGTCATCTGATAAATGATACATATATCTCATGCATTGTATATTCTTATATTTATACTATATCTGTACATTCATTACTGGAGATGTCTATACACTAGAAAATCCTACTAATCTGTCATTTCTTATTAGGTGACACTCTGGTGGAGCAAATCCTACTGGATGAAGACGGACACCGACTAACCCCAGAGCTGACAGGTAAATTCACATTATATAAACTTATTATAGATACAATGCAGCAGGTCTGAACAAAAAGAAGTTATTCGCAGATCAGGTTCTTTGGTTTTACAGTAAACTGGCAAAAATCGTATATATTTTCTTTGAATTGCCAAATTATTGAAACTTTATCTCTCTATATTTTCATACAGATTTAGTTTCACTCAACTTAAGTGTAGCTCCCACTTTTTTTTTTTGCTGTTATGTTGGGGGTGTTTTGTGAACAATATCATAATATACTTAATTAACCTATCTAACTTCCTTTTAATAGAAAACAAGCTGTAAAGTTCCTACTAGCAATGCTCTAAATATTGCCAGGGATCGTCTGTCATATATGTCTCTACTCAATGCAATGTGTAGAGCTCTAACATTTGCTAAAGCGGGATGATCAATTCAAATGGCTGTATCTTCAATTTAATGCAGCCTAGAAAAATGGTTCTGGTATCACATGAAATATGGGATTATCTACTAAGATTATAAATAGTGATATCACAGGTTATTTTATAGATAATATAGAAGTCAAAGGCTATGTTCACATCTGCGCACGGGTCTCTGTCATTCTGGGCGGCCGGGGGACCCAATTGACAGAGTGCCAGACCTCTAAAACAGCAGTTATCTGCAGACCCCATAGACTATGATGGGGTATGCCAGGTGTACGTTGTCTACAACTTTTTTTCCGCCGATTTTCTGTGGTTTCTGCAGCGCAGATGTGAACATAACCTGAGAATCTCAACTTTCATGTGATATCCTTTAGCAAATGTTACAGCTTTACATACTGGCTAGAGATCAGTGAATCGAAGCTGACAAAGTGGAATTCGATTTGAATTTCTGGAAATATTTGATTCGCATCGAATTCAGATTTCCTCATGCTTCGTGGTAACAAATCGCTTTTTTCATAAAATGGCTGCTGCACATGTTAGGACTAGAGATGAGCGAATCGAAGCTGCAGAAGTGGAAATCGATCCGAACTTCAGGAAATATTAGATTCACATGGAATCTGGATTTCCTGATGCTTCGCGGTAACAAATATTTAGTACGACCTGACATCAGACGGTTACATGATATTCTCTAGTGATGTAATTGGGTAGGCGTGTCTTTGCTTGTTAGCAGATCCTTCCACATGAATAAAAGTTGTCCGTGCTGGAGAGAGAGAGAGAGAGAGAGAGAGAGAGAGAGAGAGACACATGACCGCGGCATCCAAGGGCTTCCGCCATTTTGGCGCCCACCCCAGCTCTCTGCAGACAGGAAATAGCTGTTTATTCACCGCAAATTAATTCAGATCGAATAGAATCATATTGCGAAATTCGGCAAAGTTGCCGAATCGAATTTTTGAATACTTCGCTCATCTCTAGTTAGGACATGGGGCAAGGAACTCTGAGAACGCGGGATCATCCACAATGCCATGCGTGCAGTCAATCAGCAGCCAGCCAGCCCTGTGATGGCACAGCCCTTTAACCCCTTCACGACCACCCACGGCATCGGGAGCGGGTGTTAGCTGTAACTGACAGCTAACACCCTGCTCCATAATCTCCTGTCGGAGCACAGCTCCGATTGGGGTTTTCAATCCCTTGGATGCCACGGTCAAACATGACCGCGGCATCCAAGGGGTTCCGCTATGCAAAATGCGGTGAGATCGGGGGGGGTGCCCATATGCATTTTCTGCAGCCTGGGGTCTGGCCAGTGACCCCAGGCTGCCTGGAGCCCCCACTACCTGGCTGATCCTGCCGGGAAGTGAGGAAGTCAACCTATGCATCTGCATAGGCTGACTTCCTCTATAGACTGCAATACAGGCTCTCTGCAGCCGGGAAATTGCTTTTTTTTTTAACGTAAATCGACGCAAATTAATTTGGATTGAATCGCATCGGAAAATTCTGAAAATTTTTGAAAAATTCGTTCATCTCTAATACTGGCAATACAAATATCTCATTGGGATTACACGAAAAATTGTAGTGCATGTTGTATGCATCATATTTATTATGTTTTAGACACTTTGACATGATGACAGTTGTGTAATGTGTCTAAAAAAGGAACATGGCCAAGAAGAATTACAAAATGTGCTAAATTTACTAGAGATGTCTGCCACTTTTTCAACAAAATATTTCGTTTTCTTTTAGCTTCTTATCTTCACCTTTATTTTTCTATTTTCTATAGAAATCCAGAACTGTCACAAGAAACATCTGCATAAAAAAACTGAGAAACTTACTGAGAACAAACCTCCAAGATGTAACCAGGGAGAGGAAAGTTTCCCCCTCTCTACACGTTATGTGAACCTCATCATTGTCTCCACTGATCACTTTAGGGAACGTTCTGAGAATGAGCTCATAGAGACCGGGGTAAGACATGAGGAATATTTAAAGGAAAAAAAAAAAAGTATTACAGCGAATTTCTCCCAACAAGATGTTCCGTTGGTGCCCCCGATCCAGACTTGTACCACATATGGTAATGGTGAGCGGAGTGCCCGGTGTAGGGAAGACCACACTGATGCAGAAGTTTGTCTATGACTGGGTGAAGGGCGATCTCTATCAAAGATTCTCTTTTGTCTTTTTCTTCAAATTCCGGGAACTCAACAGACTGGATAAGGTTAGTCTGGAGACCATGATCCTTCATCAGTATCCATATCTGGAGGAGCAGCTGGAGAACATCTTACAAGATCCAGAGAAACTTCTCTTTATATTTGATGGATTAGATGAAAGCAATCATACAATGGATTTCACATCACGTCACTTGTGCTCTAATCCTAAACAGCCTGAACATTGTGGTCAGATTGTGGTTAGTTTGGTGAGAAAGTCTCTTCTTAATGGTTGTTCTGCCCTAATGACCAGTCGCCCAACCAGACTGGCATCAATTAATTGTAGAATTTTCCAGAGAATAGTAGAAATCACTGGTTTTCTTCCAGAAGAACGACAGATTTACTTTGAGAATTTCTTCTCCGACCCTGAACTGTCAGAAAAGGCTTTTACTTATGTGAAGCAGAATGAGACCTTGTACACGTTCTGTTACCTCCCGTCCTACTGCTGGATCATCTGTACTGTATTATCCAGGAGCTTCCAGACAACAAGTAGTGACCAGCAGGTGACATTATTACCCAGAACAGTGACACAGCTCTTTGCCATATTTGTCGCCAACATTCTGTCCAATCACAGCCTGGAGAAAAGTGATGCTCAGAAGATCCTGCAGTCCATCGGATGGATGGCAGAACATGGAGTCATGAATCGCAGGGTTATTTTTGAGAAACGAGATCTGTATTCTTTCCATGTAGACAATAAGTCAAAGCTCTTATCAAGTTTTCTGATGGAATCAGAGGAGCCTGTGACCTATTCCTTCTTACATCTCACTGTTCAGGAATTCTTCTCTGCCTTGGTCCATTATACTGATTATTCTCCTGAGAAGTTACAGAAATCACTAGAAGAAGCCAAATCCTATCCTGACGGACGTGGTGAGATATTCCTCCGTTTCCTGTGTGGTCTATCAGACACCTCCACCAGGTCAATACTAACTGGATACCTGGACAAACAAGCAGCTCAGACTTCCAGAGATGTTATCACTTGGCTGAAGAACTTCATTCTAGAAGAACAGAGAATGGGGTAAAGTGAAGACAAGAAGCAACGTCTTCTATCTGTTTGAGACCCGGAATAAGGCTCTAGTACTGGAATCATTACAATCATACAGAAGATTGGACCTTTCTGATGTTCACATGTCAGCTCTAGACTGTACAGTGTTAGCATTCATCATGGAAACCTGGAAACATATAGAAGAACTCAGTTTATCTGGATGTTCCTTCAACACTGAAGGAATAGAGAGACTTGTACCAGGGTTACATAACCTGCAGAATCTGAGGTAAATACTATTTATATTTTATCTATCTGTGTTATAAAGTTCTGACAAACATCTGATACACTTACTGTAATATATATATATATATACTTACATGTATCATGTCTGTTAGTATGGGTCCTGTTATGTAGTAGATGGGGTCAGATTCCTGTGGTGATGTTTTTGAGGACCGGGCTGAGCAGTAGATGGAGGATCTTGTAGATATAAATGCAGATCTACAATATTTCATGTGTTACATACAGTAAAATGTCCACCATCAAGTGCAACATGAGGTAGAAGAGCAGAGTTGGAGGATCAGATGGTCTGTGCAGCCTCTCAGTCAATCACCAGTGGTTGGTGGAGAAGTTACAGTGATGTCATATCACATACTGCCAGGGGCCATTTTATGAGATAGCAGCTTAGTGAAAAGAACATAGCCACTGCAGCTAGCAATTCCAACACAGTGATAGTGAAAAAAAACCAACATTGCTAGCACTAGAGAATCATAGTAGTGAGGGAGAATCTCTGCACTGTACTGTGACTGTAGTGTTCACTGTGTTACACATACGCTGATCAGGTCACCATTTCAGTGCCAAATTTCAATTTGTTAAGATTTTTTTTGCAAGAGAGAGATTTTTTTTTTATCAATAATTTTTATTGAATTTGTACATGAACGCAATATAGAAAATCAAAACAGAATAGGAAACATGGGATACATTCATGGCTTCACAATCTATATATACAAAGGGGGAGTACAGAATACTCAGGATAAGTACAGCATGAACAAGGATACATATGAAAATAATATGTATTGAATCCAGTCGTATTTATTAGCCAAATATGGTAGAGCGGTGTTAAGAAGCACTATTCAAATGGTAGCCATGAGGAAGGGGGGGGAGAGATCGGAACAAGTGGGAGAATAAACAAACAAACGGTCAGGCCTATGGAGCAAAATACAATAAAATAAAATGAAATAAAAGAGTGTTTGCAAAGCTACCCTGGGTTTACATCCATTCCAAATAAAGGCCATCATGTGCTTTTGAAAGCCCTGGAAAACAGACTTGTGTATCGGGATCACCAAAGTCCTTAAATAATAAAGTAGTCTAGGAAGAATCAACATTTTATACAGTACAATTCTCCCCATCCAGCCGTGCTCGAATTTAGTCAGAGCATCAAGCTTTTTCTGAAGGGTAGCCAATAAACCTGGAAAATTGACCTTGACTAAATCTTTTGGGTTGGAGGTCAGCTGAATTCCCAGATAGGGTAGAGAATGTGGGCACCATTGATAGGGTGCTGAGTCTTTTATATGACATATGCTATGTGCTGTTAGGCCGATCCCTAAGATCTGGGATTTTGATTCGTTAACTTTGTAAAATGATAGCGCTCCAAAATCTGATAAGATCTGGGATACATTGCGTAGTGTGTTATTAGAATAAGAAAGAGACAGGATCACATCATCTGCGAACAAATTAATTCTATGGTCTGTCTGGCCCAGCTTAAAACCAGTAAGACCAGGGTGTGACCTTATTGTTTCAGCTAAGGGCTCCATCACTAAGGAAAATATTAAGGGGGACAGTGGGCACCCCTGTCTCGTGCCATTTGCGATAGAGAAGGGGCGGGATAGGACCCCATTCGCCAGCACTCATGCAGATGGGCCAGAGTAGAGTGTGGAAATTGCAGTAGCTATGGGGCCTGAGAGACCAAATTTATGTAAAACCTCAAAAAGGTATCCCCAATGTACCCTATCAAACGCCTTCTCCGCATCCAAGGACAAGAGCAGTGAAGGCTTCCGTTGGATCTGGGCCGCTGCAACCAGTGGGAAAACGCGTCTTGTACCATCTGGGGCCTGTCTCCCTTTGGTGAATCCCACCTGGTCACGGCCTATGAATGTAGGCATAATGTCGAGGAGTCGATTTGCAAATAACTTGGCAAATAACTTGATATCAGCATTTAATAATGATATGGGCCGGTATCTAGAAGGAAGAGAGGAATCCTTGCCTGGTTTAGGTAACGTCACAATCCTTGCAGATAACATCTCTAGGGGAAATTTACCTGTTGACATAGCTAGGTTAAACATCTCTGTAAGGTGGATAAGGATAAGCGACTTAAATAGTTTGTAATATTCCCCAGAAAACCCATCTGGACCAGGGGATTTACTAAGTTTCAAGCCATCTATTGCCTTAGCCACTTCCTGAGTAGATATAACAGCATTTAGTGACTGAAGCTGTGTATGGGTGACGGAAGGAAGGTGCAAGGAATTTAGGAACCCATTAATATCTGAACTAGAAGGCTGCACGGTGCCCGGGTCATCCCTCAGATTAGACAGGTCCTGATAGTATTTACTGAATTCGTCAGCAATATGCTGAGGATGGAGAAGTTTTGCGTTGGTCGATTTAGAAAAAATAAATGGAATTTTGGATTTGATTCTTGCCGCCTTAACTCGTTGTGCCATTAATCTGCTCGCTTTGTTATACGACCAATAGTTAGAGGCTTTCAAGCGTTTGGAATGTTTTTCAAAATCCACCAGTAGGTGAGCTCTCAAGTCGTCTCTCGCTTTCTGCAGAGCAGTCAATAGGGTGGGGCTAGGGGCAGTCTTATGTTGTTGCTCTAGAGTTGCAATAGAAGTAAGTAGCTCCTTCATTGTTTGCAATCTCATGCGCTTAAAGCGTGAAGTATGCTGTATCAACAGGCCCCTGACAAAGGCCTTGTGGGCATTCCAAAGACAAAACTTATCATCTACTGAGGGGGAATTAATATAAAAAATTTCAGTAATGTCAGCAGTTAATTTCTCAGTGACTGATGTCAGGGACATAACATAGGTATTATTGCGCCATGACACAGAAGGGATTGTTGTAGCATCAGAGCGGATTGTAAGAGAAATAGGTGCGTGGTCAGACCACGTAATATTACCTATCTCGCAACTTTGCACTCTAAGGAACATGTCAGTCTGGACCAGGAACATGTCTATCCTGGAGTAGGAGTGGTGCCTGGCAGAATAATATGTAAAGTCTTTCTCGGAGGCATGAAAACACCTCCAGACATCATGAAGCTCCTCTTGCTGGAGCCAGGATCCCAATTGCTGGGGCGCATATTTGCCGCTATAGGTAGAATCAGCAGCAACATCATGCACGATATTAAAATCGCCGCATAAGAGAACCCGGCCCTGTGTGCGATTCCTAACCTTCCTCAATACCGAATTTAAAAAGGATATTTGAGATGAGTTAGGACAGTACAAGTTCAAGATAGTAAAAGGACAATTATTAATCAAACATATAAGAGCTATGTAACGGTCCTTAGGATCTGTAAGGACCTGCATCAGTTGAAAGGAAACCGTATTTTTAATTGCTATGAGAACACCCGCAACCTTCCTAGTAGCATTTGAGCAAAAAATGTGAGGGAACAGTTTATGAGAGAACCTCGGTGGACGAAATGCGTTTCCTGTATGCAAAGTACATCCTCTGCAGATCTGAGAGCCTCCTTCCACAATAGTGAGCGCTTAAAGGGACTGTACAAGCCCCTTACATTAAGTGATAAGATTTTAACTCCCATTGATACATTCAAGGATTAATAACACATACTGGCAGCGGGAGAATTTAAGTGTTAGAGTGATTCCTAAAATAAAACCATGAGGCCTAAGGGGGAGATACTTGTTAAGAACAGTGTTCAACATACAACTTTTCAGCGATAGGAAAAAAGGTCGTACAGGACCGGGCAGTATAATACTGCGCAAACTTGGGGGAAAGTTTGCCATAGGGTAGGGACACATACCGCACCACGAGTGACTCGCAGTGTGTCCATTATGGGCTATTCACTCGGCTGAGACAGTAGATTTCCATGGAGGATCCAATTTGTAGGATTTAGTCCTTGATGATTTCTGGACATCAGTGGCAGGCGGTGGCAGGTTCCATTGTAGCAACAGACTTTTCCCAGTTTCGAAGGAATTAAACGAGTGGGTCACCCCATTTTTGATGACAAGAACTTTAGTAGGAAAGCCCCATTTGTAGGGAACATTGTGGTGACGTAGGACCTCCGTTATAGGAGCAAGTTTTCTTCTGGTGGAGATGGTTGCCTGAGAAGGGTCCGCAAATAGTTGAATTGCCTTGAACGGTTCAGGCAAAGAAGATCTTTTCCTCGATTCGAACATGAGACGGTCTTTGACATGGTAGAAGTGTGTGCGGGCGAGAGTGTCCCTAGGAATATGGTCAGGCATACCTTTCGGCTTAGTTAGGCGGTGAGCCCTGTCTATAATCAGGTCCGCATCGGAGCTATGTGGCAGGGTCGCTTTCATTAACTGTTGCAAGAAAGGAATCAAGTCCCTGGCAGCGACTGACTCTGGTATGCCACGGAACTTAACATTGTTCCATTTGTTTCTGTTCTCCATGTTGGCAAGCTTAAGTTTGACTGCTGCCATTTCCTCCTCAAGATTATTATGGGTGTCCACTATGGTATTATGTGCTGAGGCAAATTCGCCCATTTTATTTTCAACATGCTTAAGTCTGTCGCCAAGGGAGTCGACAATGGAAGAGACAGACGTAATCGCCTTAGTGATATCTTTCTGAATAGATCTATGCAAGGCTAGCATTATATCTTTCAAGAAGGACTCAGAAGCAGATTGAGTACCTGCAGGGATAGCCTGTAGCACATCAGAGGCGCTTAGTTGAGGTTCCTCTGTAACTGGACGGGAATCAAAGCAAAATGTAGTGTCCCACCTCATCCTTTGCTTAACAGGGCTCTGCGTAATGCCACCTGCTTGGAAGGAGGTCATCGCAGGGGAGGTGTCAGGCCCGCAGGTAGGAGCAGAGGTGGGAGCTGATGGGGATTGTAGTCCCCTCTTATGGGTCTGATGTTCGCACTCGGTGCCACTTTTCTGACTCCCCAGGTGATTCCAGATGTAGTGGGGTGAGTTGCTGCAGTCCCTCACCTGAAGCACTGCTTGTCTCCGTGCTGAGGCTGTCAGCAGCGTGCTGGAGCGGGAGAAGAGGAGACGGGCCCACGCCATTTTGGGTTGCGTCCGGCGCCGTGAAAAAGTCAGTTAGCCGCTTCGGAGGGCCTATTTTCGCCCTTTTTGCCATCTCCTTAAGTCCCAAGAAGATAGAGGATCTCTGCAAGGATGTGTGCCAGCAATTGCCGGTGCCGAGTGCCGCTGTGAGCCGCTTCTAGCGAGTGAAGCCGCGGAGCTCTCTCACTCTGCGACCATCACAAACAGCGTCAAGCCACGCCCCGAGAGACATTTTTTTTTAATTCGGTGTCAGATCTGCCATAAATTTTGCACTGTAATCTGTGATTGTCCATAATGTCTTACTTTATTTTGTCTGACCAAATTATCCTTTTAATGCCAAATCTTATTTTCTTGAGCTTTTTGGCAATTGATATGTTTTGTAGAAAAGAAATATATAAAAACTGTGTCACTTGCATCTACCTGACTGTGAGTGTGTTACTATATCATTTTTACTGGTCAAGTCTCCTTTTTAGTGCCAAATATAATCTTTTCTAGCATTTTTTGCAATAGATGTTTTGGTAAATAAGGACAGAAAAACTGCAATGAAAAATTTCACTCAAAAAATCCATTCCAACTGTGATGCGGTGTGTTTCTATAATGACCACTTGCCAGGTCACCCATTAGTGCTCACTCACTTCTTTATACCATCATGTTGGTGCAGCATATGCTCCCAAAAATGAACAATTTCTTCCCTTTTCAACCAGGCACGCTGACAGCCTGCCACAAATTTTACAAATTCTGTAGTTGCCACTTGTCTCTGCCACACTGTTGACATAAAAAAAACTAAATCAAAACAACACTATTGTGTCTTCCAATATGCACTCAGGGTTGGTGCAGTATTCTGCTCCCATAAAGGGATAATTTTTGTAGCTTTTTCTTGAAAGCCACTTCTTCATCACTGTACAACCAGACAAACTGCTAAATTTTTTCTTCAAAATAAAAAACCTGTTACTGTTTATGCATGAAACTGCCTGTTTAGGCGTCACTCACATCTCATCTTATTGTTACAGTTTGGCTGATAATGATCTACCAGACACTTCCTGCACCCAGTTGGCCTCTGGAATAAGGAATAATCAGACCCTGAAGAGACTTGACCTGTCTGGTAACCGTCTGTCCGGTCCTTACCTCAGTGACTTGATGGCCGCTCTGTCCAGTCCAGCCTGCAGGATAGAGGAATTACAGTGAGTATAAGAGATGTGTACAGGATGAGACATGTGGGGGACAAGTTATACATGGATTTTATTCTATTTTATGCTCCTCCTCACTCAGAGGCGTAGCTAGGGTTTCAGCACAGGGGGGCGAACATGTCCAAGTGGGCCCCCAACTTATTCTATTTTATGCTCCTCTGCACCATTGTTATGTCTATGAGATAAACTGCTGACTGCACCTTCATATGTGACATCTCTACTGAGCTGTGTATCTAATCCTGTCATGTGTGATACTATATACTGAGCTGTGTATCTAATCCTATCATGTGTTATACTGTCTGCTGAGCTGTGTATCTAATCCTATAATGTGTGATACTGTTGTAAGAGACAGGATCTGCTTACCAAAATGGACGGGGAGGCCCCCGGTTGGGGAAAAGGGGGTGGGGAGGAAGAATGACAGCAGGGGCTATAATGAGTCAGTTAGCTAAATTTGATGGCAATAATATGTCAGTGAGTATGTGGGTGGAACAGATACGAATGATAACAGCGAATGTACCAGACCACACCAGAAGTAGAGCTAGTAATATTGACATTACAAGGGGATGCTAAGACCACGGTGATATTGAGGCCAATTGAACAAAGGCAGACATTTGAGCAAGTAGTCTACATTCTAGAAACCATCTATGGAGAAACTGCATTGCTGGGGTCTCTGCAGGCTCGGTTCTTCCAGAGGGTACAACAGGAGAATGAAAGCCTTCCCCAATATGCAAATGCCCTACAAGAACTGCTCCGAGGTATTCAAGGGAAGGAAAGAGGGGGCTCGCCAGCTTTCTGTAACCCTGATCGGACTCTCCGTGACCAGTTTGTCCTGGGGATACGTGACGGCAGTTTAACTGTAACTATGCAGGATTTTATACGGCGAGAGACTGATGCTAAATTTCATGATGTACAGGTAGAGGCCATCTCCTGTGCCAATAGCATGGTCCCGAAGCCCCAGACTGCAGTTGGAGTTACTTTGTCACAGGGGGCTAGTTCTGGCTCAGAGACAGTAGAAAAAGGGACGGTTAAAGAAATTCTCACAGTAATGCATAAATTGCAAGAGCAAATAGAACGCTTGCACACCCGTTGTGATGAACATTCTATGAAAATTGCAGACTTCCAGAAGACTGGAGATGAAAGGGTGAGCCATCCACACCCAGCAAGTCAGAATCACCCACCACCCCGCTGGAGGGATGAGGATAGGACCTACTGAAGGGGTCCTAATCATTTAGTGCAGTGCTCAGGAGAAATCGAAGGGGCTTACCGAAGGGGCCCAAACAGATGGCCAGAACGAAGGGGGTGTGGGAGTGTGCACGGATGGGCCACGTTGCTGCTAGATGTCCAGAGCAGCGACAAACTTATGAGAGACCGACGTTAAACTGAAGTCCCCTGCTGCTGTAGGGCGTGTAGTAGGGGAGACTGAGAAGGAGACTATGTGGGGAGAATGCCCTGATGATGACCTGATCGCTGCAAGTCCTGTCATACAGGTGGAAATGGAGGGTATTCCAGTTACCGGGATGATTGACACGGGTTCCCAAGAAATGACCTTGAGTAGAGACTGTTATGAACGGTACTTCCGGAAACATGTGAAATATGATCTCCATACATTCGTACGATTGGTCGTAGCTAACCAGTTACCAGTTCCGGTTGTGGGAGTGGCCTGGATGAATGTCCGGGTATGTGGTCAAGATCTAGGTAGGAAAGGCATTGTGGTGGTACAGGAATCACATGAAGTAAAGGTCCCTGTCATTTTGGGGATGAATGTGTTAAAAGAATTAGATCAGATCCTCTTTGAAAAGAAAGGTCACGGTTATTGGAAAAAAACACCACCCATCGGCCTACTCAAACAGGTTTCCAGTGGCTGATCCGGACGTGTGGCTTACAGAAAAGTTCGGATACACAGCATCCTCTGGCTCGAATTTCAGTCCCTTTGCATACAAAAGTTACACTGCCACCCAGTCGGGAGACGATAGTGTCCATGTCCGTAGGCACCTGTCGGAAACTAGAGGGCATAGCTGTGTTGGTAGAACCACTGCAGGCAGCCGAAGGGGGGTGTTGATCCGCTACTGTCCCGTTCCTTGGCGATAGTTCGCAATGGAAGAGTACCACTCCGATGTGTAAACACTCAAGACCAGAGTGTGGACCTGACCCCAGGGAGGCTGCTGGCTAACATCTATGTGACTCCGGAGGAAGTAAGGAAAGTAACTCCAATGCAGCTGAAGCCGAATGAAAGGGATGAGTGGACCGTAACTGTGTCCATGGGAGAAGATGAGGAACCCACCTCTGAATGGAATGGCCGTGCAATTCGAGACAAATGAAGATGGATGCAAGGTCATGCTCTGTGGAATGGGTCCAGAAGGTAGATGAGCTGTTGTGGGAGAACCGAGCCACCTTTGCGCGGTATGCTGAACATTTTGGATGTACAACAGGGATCTACCATGAGATTCCCACAGGAGACACCCCTGCAATTACAAAGCGCTACCGACAGATTCCTCCACAGTTGTATCAGGAAGTGAAAGAACTGTTAGCTAAGATGCTGCAGGGTGGGATCATCCAAGAAAGCCAAAGTCCTTGGGCGGCTCCTGTGGTGTTTGTAAGAAAAAAAAAGGTCCCCCCCCTTTTGCGTAAACAATCTAAAAAAAAACGCTCCCCCCCCATACGATCCCCCCCCCCCCCCCCCCGTTTTGTCCCCCCCCCCCCCCCCCGCCCCCCCCCCCCCCCCCCCCCCTCTTTTTTTTTTTTTTTTGTTTTTTTGCTGTGGCGCAACAAAAAAAAAAAACAAAGAGAAGAAGGCATTCATCTTGCCCATGGGACTATACGAATTTAACCGGATGCCCTTGTTGGTATATACTATATACATATATATATATATGCAACAGATAGACTTATTTGTGTGCAGGAGGAGTTTACATCTATCTGACAGTAGATGGCGATGTTATTAGTGTTATATGCTGAATAGAGTGTAATGGTATGCTATCTGAGACTTGCTGTACCTTGCTTTTTATCTCTCTATTGTAAAAGGTCCTTTTTACTTTCAAGTTTTGCTGTGTTAACGTTTTGATGCTGTTTACCTCATGTTCTAAGAAGTAAATGCTGATTATCCCATATAATCTACTCTCAAGCTTCTTCTGTGACACAACTATGCAACAGGTTATGGGCCCAGGCATAGAAGACAAAAAGACCCAGTGAATGCAAAAGGATTCTTCAGAACAATTCTCTCCAAACAAGTAAGACAAGTTAAAATGACCAGCAATTCAGAACTCAGACTTACAGTAGCTAAGCTGAACAATGAGAACTATCAGTTATGGAAGTTCAAAGTGGAGATGTTATTGTCTAAAGATGATTTATGGGATGTAATCACTACAGATAGACCCAATGATAATAATGAGACATGGGATAAGAAAAACAGACAAGCAAGAGCTACTATCAGCTTATTAGTGGAAGATGATCAGTTAATCCACATAAGGAATGAGAATACAGCAAAGGGAATGTGGGAAGCATTGAGAAAGTTACATGAAAGATCCAGCTTAAATCACAAATTGTTTCTGCTAAGAAAACTTTACAAGATGAGATTAAGTGCACAGGAAGACATGCAGGAGCACATAAACTCCATGGTGGAAGTGATAACACAGCTGAGATCAGTTGGTGAAGATATTAAAGAAAGTCATGTAGCAGCAATATTATTGTGTAGCTTGCCGGATTCATACACTGCTTTGATAAATGCACTAGAAACAAGACCTGAAGCAGACATTACACTAGAGTTTGTAAAAACACGACTCATAGATGAATACCAGAGAAGGAAAGAACAAACAAATGATTCCACAGAAAAGGACAGTGTAAATGCTCTTAAAATTACAGATAAGAGGACCTATAAAACAGAAACAAGAGAATGTTTCAGATGCAAGAAAAAGGGACATTTAAAGAAAGACTGTACTATGTGGAAAGCAGAACAGAAGTTATACCATAAAGAAAGTAAACAGAAGGTGAAAAGCACAATATCTAACCCACATGCAGATCACTGGAATGGTACATTTAAAGTAACCGATAAAAGGTTATCAATGAGTTGGTATATTGACTCAGGAGCAACAAGTCACATGACAAGTAATAAGAGCTTCTTTACTGAACTTGATCTAAATAAGAAGGAAGCTATTTACCTTGCAGATGGGAGCAAAATAACCGCGGAAGATACTGGACAAGGAATGCTAATCTATTCTGATAAATTTGGGCATAATTCAAAGATACTAGTAAAGGATGTGTTATATGTTCCAGGACTAGATGGAGGACTATTATCTGTAAAACGTCTAACAGCTAAAGGACTTACTGTAAAATTCAAAGATGATGAATGTACAATCCTAGCAGGAGACAAGATAATAATAAATGTAAAAGCAGGTGAACAATTATATCATCTAGACACATTAAAGGAACAGATGAAGTTATGTACACATGATCACAAGAATTGTATTCACATGTGGCATAGACGCTTAGGACACAGACATCCTGAGAGTATCATGGCATTACACAACAAAAATTTGACAAAAGATCTAAATGATAACATTATGACATCACTGGAAATGAGAAATGAGAGAGACAACAGTGATATAAGTGCAGGAACATCTGATGAAAAAGAAGTTGAAATTGATAAAGTTCAAAATACTGAAAGTGAAGAGATAGAACTACAGACAGACACAGAACCAAGACGTTCAATGAGAGAAAACAAAGGAAAACCACCAGTACGTCTTTCATACAAGGCAAGTACAAATAAAGTATATGAACCTACATCTTGGGAGGATATATCTCAACTCTCAGAAGAAGAGGCCAATAAGTGGATAAAGGCTACAGAAACAGAAATGAAATCCATGCATGATTCAAAGACATGGACACTGACAGAATTACCAAAAGGGAGAAAAGCTATAGGATGTAAATGGGTTTTTAAAGTTAAATACCAAACAGATGGCACCGCTGAACAATACCGAGCAAGACTCGTAGCTAAAGGTTATTCTCAAAAATACGGAGAAGACTATGATGAAACATTTGCTCCGGTTGTCAAGCATACTACAATCAGAACTTTGCTTGCGGTTGCAGCTACTAAAGGAATGCAATTGAAACATCTGGATGTAAAGACAGCATTTCTGAATGGAGATTTAACAGAAGAAATTTACATGGAACAACCTCCAGGATTCAAAGATAAAGAGAAACCAAACATGGTTTGTAAGCTACAGAAAAGTATATACGGTTTAAAACAAGCCGCTAAAGCGTGGAATGATAAAATCACTGAAGTGCTCATAAATGAACATTTTCTAAGAAGCAAAGCGGATCCCTGTCTATACACAAAGAAACTAGATGACAGATGGATCTATGTACTGATATATGTTGATGATATTTTAGTTTGTTTTGAAAGAGAAAGGGATGAAGCTGAAATACGGAAAATTTTGGATCAACACTTTGAGATCAAAGATCTGGGAAATGTGAAGCATTACCTAGGGATACAGATAGAAAGAGAAGAAGATGGGAGTTTCCAACTTAACCAAAATCACATGATCAAAGATATAATAGAAACATTTGGACTGAAAGATGCGAAACCAGTAAAGTCTCCAATGGAAACTAATTATCTGAAGGAAATTAAAAGTGAACAAAATATGTTACCAGATAATGAGCTATACAGAAAAGCAATGGGAAAATGACTATATTTAGCGACTGTTACAAGGCCAGACATTGCAGCAGCAGTAGGAATTTTGAGCAGAAAAGTGTCAAACCCCAATGAAATGGATTGGAAAGCTGCAAAGAGAGTAATACGTTATCTGAAAGGAACTAGCAACGTTAAACTGAAACTACCTGCAAGTGATGAATGCGTTTTAACTGGATATGTTGATGCAGACTGGGCTGGAGATCCAATGGATAGAAAATCTACCAGTGGCTATCTTTTCTTACTCTCGGGCGGACCAATTAGTTGGACTAGTAAAAAACAATCTATAGTAACACTATTGTCTACAGAAGCACAATATGTAGCCGCCGCTCATGCGAGTCAAGAAGTTCTTTGGTTAAGACAACTACTAACAGACTTAGGACAACAACAGTTAGGACCAACAACGTTACATGAAGACAATCAAGGATGTCTTGTTCTTGCTCAGATGTAAAGAGTTAATCCCAGAACTAAACACATTGATGTGAAGTTTCATTTCTTACGGGATCATCAGGAACAAGGAATTCTGAATTTAGAATACTGCCCAACTGAAGATATGACAGCAGATATTTTCACAAAGGCGTTGAGTGCTGAAAGACACCAGAGACTGATGAAGAGATTATATTTAACTGAATAAGTTCTTACTGTTGAGAAAGGGTGTTGGTATATACTATATACATATATATATGCAACTTATAGACTTATTTGTGTGCAGGAGGAGTTTCCATCTATCTGACAGTAGATGGCGATGTTATTAGTGTTATATGCTGAATAGAGTGTAATGGTATGCTATGTGAGACTTCTTGTACCTTGCTTTTTATCTCTCTATTGTAAAAGGTCCTATTTACTTTCAAGTTTTGCTGTGTTAACGTTTTGATGCTTGATTATCCCATATAATCTACTCTCAAGCTTCTTCTGTGACACAACTATGCAACAGCCCTTGGGGTTGACAAATGCACCTGGAACGTTTCAGCGGTTGATGGAGAAATGTCTCGGTGACTTCAACTTTGAAACCCAGTAAATGTCGGTTGTTCCAATCTGAAATTGATTACTTGGGTCACCGCGTATCAGGAGAAGGGGTGAGACCATCAAGAGACAAGATAGCGGATGTTCAAGATTGGCCAATACCGACTACCCAGCGAGAAGTGAGGGCGTTCCTTGGAGTAGCCGGTTACTATCGACGGTTTATTAAGGATTTCGCCTAGGTAGCAGCACCACTTAATGCTCTCCTACGAGGCACATCCGGTGGTCCAAAGAACCGGTCCGTGAAGTGGGGACCTGAACAGGAACAAGCCTTCCAGGCATTGAAGGATGCACTGACAACAGCCCCAATCTTGGCATATGCTGATTACCACTTGCCGTTCCAGCTATATACAGATGCAAGCCTGTATGGTCTTGAAGCAGTGCTTTCCCAGCTTCAGGATGGCCAGGAGAGGGTCATAGCGTACAGCAGCCGGTCTTTGAGAGATTCTGAAAGAAACCCCGAGAATTATAGTTCATTTAAGTTGGAGCTGTTGGCATTGGTATGGGCCATGACCGAGAAATTCTCTGAATATTTGACCGGTGCTGAAGTTTTAGTACTGACTGACAACAACCCACTAGCTCACCTGGAAAATGCCAAGCTCGGGGCGTTAGAGCAGAGGTGGATAGCCCGAATGTCTAAGTTCAATTACCGCATTAAATATCGGTCCAAGACAGAGAACCAGAATGCTGACGGACTTTCTAGGGTAACTGCCCAGACCCCCACAGAAGACGTGGATCATGAATTGGAGCATGTGGAGGTGCTCGACTTCAGCAGATTTTCACAGGCCTTGGCCGCCGCTAATCAGTTTGAGATGGAGGGGACTGAAATGGCTCCTTTCTTTGGTCCCTCACGACAGGAATGGGCAGACCCATGAGGGGCTGGCGCAGATGATCAAGTGTGTTGAGAAAGGCCAGAAGCCCTGTAGAGAGGAAAGAGAACGACTGACACGTGAGATACTATCTTTTCTGAGTCACTGGGAAAAGTTGGAGATGAAAAATGGAGTGCTATGCCGAAAGGTCTATTTACCTCCTGAGATCGACATTCGATACCAAATTGTGGTGCCTAGTGAACTGGCTCGCTCGTTGGCGGTTGAGGCTCATAATAAGAATGGACATTTTGGTCATGGGAAGACCTTTTGTTGGTTACAGCGACTGATTTACTGCCCTGGTCTTCGTCAAATGGTCGAAGTATGCCGCAGCTGTCGAACTTGTGAGATCCATAAGGCAATAGAACAGAGAGCTCCCCTGCAAACCATCATGACCCAGGAATCTTTAGAAATCGTCATGATAGACTATCTAATGATGGGCCCATCCAATAGCGGACACCAGTATTGCCTCGTAATGGTGGATCACTTCACCAAATTTGCAGTGGTAACCGCTACCAAGGACCAGACAGCTGAGTCAGCAGCTCGTGCTCTGTGCCAAGATTTCATTCGAGTATATGGGTGCCCCAACGCATCCACTCCGACCAGGGCGCCTGCTTTGAGGGACACGTAATGAAAGAAGTTCAACGTATCTACGGGATAAAGAAGTCGCACACGACTCCATACCACCCTCAGGGAAATGGGGCCTGTGAAACATTCAACAGAACTCTGCTACAGATGCTGCGGACTCTGGAGGAAGACAAGAAGTTACAGTGGCCTCAGTTCTTGTCTGAAATGGTGTGGCCTATAACAATCAGGTCCATTCCACAACGGGGTACTCTCCTTATACATTTCTCTTTGGGCAGTGTCGGGGGTTAAGTTCCCCCGGGATGGATGTCACCGTAATCCTAATTAAATAAAGAACAATATCGAGCTCGAGGAAAACAAACTACAGACACACCCAAGTGTCTAGTAAGAATGATTTCGTTTATTGTATAGTTCATACAAGTTTTAAAGGCAAGTTGGTTACACAACAGTCATGTGACCAATGTACATATATGGGTTTTCCAGTTCCGTTACTAGGCAGATTCACAGTTTCTCATAATATGTGTTACTTCCCATTACTTATCTGTATGTTTTCTTTTAACTTTCTTGAGACCAACAAGACCTTGAATGCTATCTCAGACTTAGTGTCTGCAAAAGCTCTAAACTATGCTGACTCTCTGCAAAACATTTCACTCTGGGTAAAGAGAATATAACATATAATACAAGTTATAATTTTAACCCTTACAATTCCCCCATTTTAGGACTTTATTTTTAATCAAATTCAATGAATACCTTCACACTCTGAGTGTGCCATCTATGATGGATTCTCCATTGAGAGGTTAAAAATAACATCCTATCTCACATACTGGCTAACTGTATTCCATTTCCTTCTCAGTGCTTCAACTTTCTTGCAATGTGAAGCGTGTATCCAGGTAGATTTTCCCTCCAACTTTACTGAGGAGGCAGTTGTCAGCAATATCTGGAAAGGGCCATCATATCTGGGTTCAAGATATTTCCTGGAGTGTCTTTTCGCGACTACCCAATCACCAGGCTGCAAGCTATACGTTCCTGAAAAATCAGAAGGGTCTGGAATAGAAGAGAACACTTGTTTATGTGTTTCTTTCAGTTTTTTTGACACAAATTTTGTACATAGCTGGCAATACTGTCATAGTTAAGCTGTAATGTCTGAGGGAAGTACAATCCTGTTTTAGGTGCACTTCCAAACAATATTTCAAATGGTGACAACCCTGTCCTCCTGTTAGTAGTAGTTCTTACTGAATATAAGGCTAAAGACAGGCATTCAGGCCAAGGCTTTCCTGTCTCTGCCATGGCTTTCTGAATCTTCCACTTAAGTGTACCATTCAGCCTCTCCACTTTGCCTGAACTCTGAGGATGGTAGGGTGTGTGGAAAGCTTGCTCAATCCCTAGTGCAGACATTATTTCTTTCATTATCTTACCTGTGAAATGTGTACCTCTGTCAGACTCAATCACCTCGGGCACTCCAAACCTACACACAAGCTCGGAAATCAGTTTCTTGGCCGTCACTTGTGCAGTTGCTTTGCTCACAGGGTAGGCCTCAGGTCATCCTGAAAACAAATCCACACAGACCAACACATACTCGTATGTTCCAGACTTAGGCAACTGTATGTAATCTATCTGTATCCTCTGAAATGGGTACAGGGATTTTGGTGTACACTTGGTGGGCGTTTTAACTACCTGTCCTGGGTTGTGTAGAGCACATATGTGACATGCTTTTACGTGATTGCTAGCAGCTCTTCCAAAACCTGGGGCAAACCATAATTTACCCACTACTGACTACATGGCATTTCGAGAGGCATGCACCTTACCGTGGGCCAAGCCAGCCATCTGGGGGTAGACTGCTGCGGGCAGACATAATCGATCCCCCATCTTCCACATACCATCACCTTCTGTAGCACCTGCTTTATTCCATCTTTCAGTTTCCACACTGGTAACCTTTGAGTACAACCCTTTTTGGTCTGCTAGGTCAATGTCCATTTTGCTCACCTGGTTGGGACCCCCTCTGGCCAGTAGTGCTGCAGCCTTGGCTGCTATGTCAGCTCTCTCATTTCCACGGCTTTCAGGGTCCCTTCCTTTTGCGTGAGCTCTGACTTTCACAATTGCCAGCTGCTTTGGGAGCAGTATGGCCTCCATCAGTCGACTTACCACATCTCCATTCTTAATTGGCTTGCCCTGGGCCGTTAGGAAGTTCCTTGCCCTCCATATTGGACCATAATCATGTGCAATGCCAAAAGCATACCTGGAGTCAGTGTATATGTTGGCTGTTCTACCTTTGGCTACCTTACAAGCCTCCATAAGGGCTTTAAGCTCAGCTTCTTGGGCTGACATGTGTGGTGGAAGAGCCTCTTGGACTATGATGTCATGTTCAGTGACTACAGCATACCCTGTAACAAATTTGCCTTCATCTGTCAGATACCTTGAGCCGTCCACAAACATCTCATAATCAGGATTTTGTAATGACACATCCGTGACATGGTCAAATCCCACTGTTTCCTGTGACATAAGAGCCACGCAGTCATGTTGATGCTGGCTGTCAAACAGTTCTTCTTCAGAGAGGGAATTTAAAAATAACTCATCTTCCACTCCCCCTTTTGAATCATGAACTCCTACAGGAAGAAGAGTTGCAGGATTCAAAGTTAAACAGCATTGAAAAGAGATGTTTGAGGAGGACTGCAGAGCAAATTCCATTTTGCTCTGCCGTGCCAAAGAAAGATGACGTCTGTCTACCTGTGTGAGAATAGCATGGATGTCATGAGGTGTATACACAACCAATATGTGATCTAGGACAATGTCTGAGCTCTTATCAAGCAACGCTTGTACCGAGAGGACAACCCGCACACAGGAGGGGGTCCCCCCGGCTACAGCATCTAACCGTGAGCTGTAACAGGCCACCGGGCGTTTCTTATCCCCGTGTTGTTGTGTGAGAACTGCAGTTGCATGTCCCATCATCTCAGTCACGTAGAGCTGAAAAGGTTTCTGATAGTCAGGTAGGCCTAGGGCCGGAGCACTGACTATCTGCAACTTCAGCTGGTAAAACGCATCCAAGGCCTCAGATGTGAGGCTGAATGGTTTTGAGGAGAGGCTATCGTACAGAGGTTGCATGGTCAGAGATGCAGATCTGATCCATGGCCTGCAGTAGGATACCAATCCCAAAAAGGTACGTAGCTGAGCATGAGAGGTTGGCACCTGCAGGTCTCTCACCACCTTAGTCCTCTCATCCGACAGGTGCTTGGTACCTTGGCCAAGACAGTGTCCCAGAAACAACACTTTTTGTTTGCAAAATTGCAACTTATCCTTGCTGGCCTTGCAGCCGTTCTGGCAGAGGAAACACAACAGGCTGATGGTCGCTTCTTCACAGGTTGGTTTGTCTGGAGCATAAAGAAGAAGATCATCAACATATTGTAACAAGACAACATCATGTGGAAAATACCAAGTACTCATGATTAATGTGAGACACCTTGTAAATTGGTTAGGACTGTTTTGTGCCCCTTGTGGTAGTACTGTCCAAGTATACTGTTTACCCCTAAATGTAAATGCAAACAAATACTGGCAATTTACCTAAATCTGTTTTCCCAGTTGCCCATAATGCTGTTGGCACTTGGGATAACAGTACATTTTCTTCTTCAGTAAGGACAAAAATACAATTTGGTGTACTTAACTCAGCAGATAACAAACACAAAATTTCATGATTGGTATGTGTGACCTTCACATATGCTTCCCCTGATGGATGCAGCATGATGTTACAACCCAATACTCCCATCACATCTGTACCAAGAATGTTATCTGATGTATCGGAGACTAAATACTTAGTGAGTATCCTGCTACCCTGAAATGAAGTTTCTACAGGATCAGTTTGATCTAAAGTGACTGGTAGCCCTGATACCCCTTGAACCACCTGGCTGTCTCCTGAGAGTGGTAATTTGAATGTGCCGGCATCCTGTTTGCTCACACATGATTTTGTTGCCCCAGTGTCTATCAAAAATGGCACCTCCTTTCCATTAATCAATACAGGTTGAAAAATCTGAATTCCCCTATCCTGTGAGGACAAAAGGGACACTGGGGCGGGAGGGCCTGTCTTTCCCTGATACTTTACACCACTGTACTCTCAAGGACAAAATCATGCAAGCAGCCGCCCACGCACCGCTGCGCTGTTAAACCCTCCACTTCTCCCAATGTTTCAGAAAGCATGGTATTTCTCATGCCTTGGGGTGTGTCATCCCACCCAGCATCCACTGCTTTAGTGAGAAGCCTTCCATAATAAGCTTCTACTGATTCACCTTTCTCTCTTTTAGCAGATACCTTACTTCAGGTGATAACAGGCAAGACAATAAATTCACATAACATAGTACAAGACATAATTTCATATGCTTGAGTATTTTCTTGAATATTTTACACATATATATTACACAATATTATACACATATATATTGTCATTGTACCTTACTTTTCCATTTAACCTTAGGCTAACACTTTTATCAAAATATTTTCCCTTTGGGCATAAATAGTCATCATACACAGGCTGCAGACTCCGGAGGCCCAAAGCCAAGTTTCACTTTGTGATAATTGACATTTAGTATTACTGGGTAACACAGTATCATGTTCAGCTTGTGATTTTCTGCATATCCATCACATCAGATACAACGTCCTTGGAGCTACTTGTCAGACAATTAATGTTTTGGTTATTTCCTGCAGAACATCTGCAGTGCGCTACAACAGAATACAGGAATACAATTCAAGCAGATAGCAGTTAATACTGACACCAAAATTACATATTACTATTTTTGTACAATTTTCAAATATTTCCCAAACCCCACCTTTTGTCATTACCACAGGTGTTCAAAACCCCTGAGTTGTACTTCAGGTTACCATAAGGGCAAACTGCCAGACTTTAGAATTTTCTTCACTGGATTCCAACCAAAAGTTGAACCCCTGTGGAACATCACAGGTTCCCGTCTATTTAAACCAAAGATGATGCTGAAGCACTTCCTCCTGCATACAAAACAAACATTGGCACCAAATCCTTTATGTGTTCTCAATTGACTTAAATCAACCCTTGTCCACTTGAGAGACCACGGACGGGTCATCCATGTTACCACAGGATAAAGACCAGCTCTTGGAGGATGCAGGTGTGGTTGGGGAACTCCACAAGCTGCACAGAATTTTCTCCAATCAGGGTTTTGTTGACCGCAATCTCTGCAGGTCCTTCTAGACTGCTGTTTGCTGGTGTTTTCTCTGGGCACTTAGGAGATTTTACTACTTTTCGTTGCTCTTTCTGAATCATTTTTCTGAATCACTTTCTTCAACTCCTTCTCCTTAGAATCACTTTCCTCTTTTTCCCTATTATTCTCACTATCAAAGCACTAATAATAGTACTTATTACCTCCTTCTGTCTCTCTACACCCTCCTTCCTGCACTTCCTCTGACACCTTCTGCCACATACATGCTCCATCTATTAACCCGTGGTCTCTTAACCTCTATGTTGTCTCACTATCTTATCTCACTTTCTTGGTACCTCTCCATTGCATCAGCATCTTCTTTTACTTTTCCAATCTCTGTAACTGGAACTTCTCTATTCTATTGCTTCCTACCTCTTTGCAACTTATTGTCCTGAATCAATCCCGCATGGTCTAATCTCCACTGATCCCAAAACTTACTGTCTACCAACCCAGTCTTATGTATTCCTGCTCTTTTAGGATTGTTTTTACCTGTGCGGCTGTTTCTCTCCCTTCCCCTATTTCTATTAGTTCACATGGGGTGTACCATATCTTAGAGGGTCCCATCCCCATCTTGGCTGGTAGCTAATCAGCCGATGAGCTTCTCACTCCTCTAGGGCAACCTTTGAGACAATAGAGGGTCACTTATGACTACTTAGTGAGAACTCCCAGACAGACTCTTCTGTCTTCTATAAACTACTTGTGCAAGTTCAGGAGTAGTGCTCAGGGCAATGCCTAATGGCTTCCACAGGCTCAACTTTCTGCCTGTGTCCCCTTACCAAAACACTCCTAAATCACTGCACGCACTTCTTTGCGCGGATTCTACTAAGTCCTTCGTGCTACTACTCAGGTCCCATTCGACCTTGACTGTCCAGGCACGGCTGGAGGCTAGTGTTCCAAAACAAGGACTTTTCAATCACTCAGTGCTTCTCAGTTCCGAACCTTTTCCGCAACTCTAGACTCTAGGGGTTAAGAATAGAGAACTTTTCCCCATTCTTTGCAGCCTCATGTATTTTATAACACAGGTAACATGCAAACATCAGTAAACAGTAAACAGGTAAGACAAAAAGCAAAGAAAACTATTTCCATATCATTCACAGGTGACATGTCCCTTTTAGGTTCTTCCGTACTATTTAATTGGCATTGAGATGTCATATAAACATGCAGCAGCTTACCTCACTCATCGATACAGAGAATAGACACACAGGAACCTCAGATATACTAATTGGCAAGATCAAAGGCTTACCTCACAGTACTGTTTTTATCTATCTGAGGTCCTCTGGTCCTGTTCTCAAGGCGATCGGTGAGTGGGTCGGCACTCTATCGGCTGCACATCAGACGATCTCAAGCCCCACGTTGGGCGCCAATTTCTTTCGGGGGTTAAGTTAACCCGGGATGGATGTCACCATAATCCTAATTAAATAAAGAACAATATCGAGCTCGAGGAAAACAAACTACAGACACACCCAAGTGTCTAGTAAGAATGATTTCGTTTATTGTATAGTTCATACAAGTTTTAAAGGCAAGTTGGTTACACAACAGTCATGTGACCAATGTACATATATGGGTTTTCCAGTTCCGTTACTAGGCAGATTCACAGTTTCTCATAATATGTGTTACTTCCCATTACTTATCTGTATGTTTTCTTTTAACTTTCTTGAGACCAACAAGACCTTGAATGCTATCTCAGACTTAGTGTCTGCAAAAGCTCTAAACTATGCTGACTCTCTGCAAAACATTTCACTCTGGGTAAAGAGAATATAACATATAATACAAGTTATAATTTTAACCCTTACAGGCGGTCTGGGCGAAGTATAGGAGAATTACAGTTGAATGATGTGGATGGGTTCCCTCCGAGGGATCCAACCTCCTGGGTGCGGGCGCCCCGGCAGAGACTTGAGACGATCCATCGATTGGTGCGGCAGAACCTGCAAGAACATCCCCATCCTGATAAGACCCCAGTGCAAGAAGCACCATTGCAACCAGGCGACCTGGTGCTAGTTCGTGTCAAGAAACCCCAAGGGAAATTGGAAAGCAGATGGGAGGCTTTGCCGTATCGTGTTGTTGGCCGCAAGTATGCGAATGGGCCAGTGTACCAGGTCCAGAAAGAAGGAACTGATTGTGTTCGAGTACTTCACCGAAATATGTTGCGCCTGTGTCATTCTGAAGGGACAAATCATGATGGGCCTGCCAATGTGAATGAGCTCCCACAGTCAGAGAATGGAGGTGCGGAATGGGCCTCCGACGAGGAGGATGATTGTTGGCCGATCCCTGCTCCTGGGGATGTTCCACCTGTGACTACTGTATCTCCAGCCTGTGCCCCCTTTGGTGCGGAATCCGCTGGTCCTTCTCAGCCCATAGCTGCAGCACGCCATAATATACCACCGGTCCTCAGACGGACCACTAGGCCAAATGCTGGTATTCCCCCTGTTCGGTATGCGCAGGATGAGTTTGTTTGGCCTGCCATACATCGGTATACTACCACCCTGTGCATAAAGGTACAACCCTCTTGATATACAGTCATAGGTAGGGACTGCCAATCTTAAAGTGGGAGGGTGGAATATGTAAGAGACAGCCAATGTTGTCCTAAGTTTCATTTGTCTGTATAAAATGTTAATGTTGAATGTGTTTCTGTGATTCTGTTCCTTTAAGACAGCAGCGATTGTAATTGTGACATGATGCTGGAGTGACACACCCCTTTGATGTCAGCCTGCCTGTTCTGCAGACAGAGTGTGAGCAGAGAAGCAGGAAGTGACGAGAACAGAGAGGAGCAGCCATCTTGGCAAGAGAGAAGACAGGTGTCTGTGCTGTATTGAAATGGTGTGGAGATATTTCTGTGCAGCTAAGCTGTATCTTGATCCAGAGACAAATAGAGTGTAAAGAGACAACAGGACTAGTGAGTCCACGTGAAAGGAACTGTGCTCAGTGGCTGATCAGTGAGACTGACATTGTGACTGTGTATATGGATACCACAGATAGAGACTCGCAGTGCTGTTGATGTACTGGACAGCACCTGCTAAACCCCGGCTTACATCCCAGCTCAGTGTATGGATTCGGCAGGACTGTCAGTGTGCTGAGTGGAATCTGCTGTTGGATTACATTGCATTCATTTGGTTTCCCTGTCTGTTAAAGAGGACTTCATTTCTCCCGAGATCTTGATAACCGTGAGGAGAGGACGCTTAACTATAAAAGAAAGGAACGACTTTGGGTCCCACCGCGCGCTTCTACGGACTGTAAGCGGTCCACCTGGACCACTGGGGAAAAGGGGGTGCACCCAAATGTGAAGTCAGGGTCAGTTAGGGATAGTTTTTAGTATATTGTTCATTCAGTGTCCATACTGCAGAAGTGGACAGAGTAAAAGTAGAAACCATTGCAGAATTTGCCTTGAAATTGTTCATGCTATATTGTATATTTTGCTTGTCTTTATCCCTGTCATTTTACCTTTAACTAGCCTTTATTAACTTATAGTAAATATATTTTTTTTTTCTTGAACTACCGCGTGTGCGTTCATTTCTGGTTGCGGAGTCCAAACCACCTGCCTTGCTCTCGGTTCACACGGTCTGCTGAGCTGTGTATCTAATCCTATCATGTGTGATACTGACTGCTGAGCTATGTATCTAATCCTATCATGTGAGATACTGTCTGCTGAGTTGTGTATCTAATCCTATCGTGTGATACTGTATAGTGAGCTGTGTATCTAATCCTATCGTGTGATACTGTATACTGAGCTGTGTATGTGTGATACAGTCTGCTGATACATCACTCACATCTCATCTTCTTATTCTTACAGTTTCGGTAGTAATAATCTACCAGACACTTCCTGCACCCAGTTGGCCTCTGTAATAAGGAATAACCAGTCCCTGAAGATACTTGACCTGTCTGATAACCTTCTGTCCGGTCCTCACTTCAGTGACTTGATGGCCGCTCTGTCCAGTCCAGCCTGCAGGATAGAGGAATTACAGTGAGTATAAGAGATGTGTACAGGGTGAGACATGTGGGGGACAAGTTATACATGGATTTTATTCTATTTTATATTATGTGTATGAGATAAACTGCTGACTGCACCTTCATATGTGATATATCTCCTAATCTTCTGTATCTAATCCTATCATGTGTGATACAGTCTGCTGAGCTGTTTATCTAATCCTATCATGTGTAATACTGTCTACTGAGCTGTGTATCTAATCCTATCATGTGTGATACTGACTGCTGAGCTGTGTATCTAATCCTATCATGTGTGATACTGTCTATTGTGCTAGTGTATGTAATCCATCATTTGTGTTGTGGTAGATGATCTCCAAACTAGAGATCTCACCATATTGTCTGGGAGCTTCCAATTCTTAAGTATACTTTGACAGAAGAGAAAAGTCTTGCCGGGAAGATGAAATAAACATAAGACATGTATCATATGTAAAGTCTTCTAAATGACCTGACAGCACTCGGTTTATTTTATAGTATCAGGCCTTACAATTCAAAATTGTTTATTTTTTCCAATGGGAAATGGTGCCTTTCTGACATCGCCTCAAATCAAAATTGTCATAGTATGTGATATATGAATACATTTAAAGGACTAGTGTTGAATGCCCAATGCATTTTAATAGAATAAGGTAATTTTATGCATACATTAAGAATGGTGCCATGTGGAAACAGAGAGCATCTTGCTAAGACAATGCGATGCATCTTGGTCAGACAAAGACACAAAGAAGCTTATGTATATATTATTAGACATTTGAGACAGAGCCGTGTGTAAAATGTTGGAAGAAAGACACCATATAGACCATCTGGCATCTATTATATAGTGATCAGCTAAAGCAGCACCAAAGTGCCAAAGAATAGAATTATGTTTCAAAATATATATACTTTACTTTATCATTTCTTCCTCTTAAACCTAATTCCACTTTAAATAAATTTTTATCTTTTTCCAGCTAAATTCACCCTTTTGAACAGCATGGCGCAACCATTGAGTAGAAAGAGTCACCCTTTAGGTGTATTTTATGAACACGCTTTCTAATCCTATTGGCATTACATATAGAGAACTATGAAGAATCCCCAAAATCCATCCTTCACATTCCATAAACCAGCTAGTTGGAGTCAACCAACTAAGACACCTGGGCCATTTAAGATCCCAGTCATCCATGGAGTTAACCTTCGGAAATTCTTACTTTAGTTTTCTAGCCTGTTCTATGTTATGTTTGACTTGCATCTGACCATTGGGGTCTATATAATGGGCCCTACAACTTGGCATATACAGTACAGACCAAAAGTTTGGACACACCTTCTCATTCCAAGAGTTTTCTGTATTTTCATGACTATATAAATTGTAGATTCACACTGAAGGCATCAAAACTATGAATTACCACATGTGGAATTATATACTTAACAAAAAAGTGTGAAACAACTGAGAATATGTCTTATATTCTAGGTTCTTCAAAGTAGCCACCTTTTGCTTTGATTACTGCTTTGCACACTCTTGGCATTCTCTTGATGAGCTTCAAGAGGTAGTCACCTGAAATGGTCTTCCAACAGTCTTGAAGGAGTTCCCAGAGATGCTTAGCACTTGTTGGCCCTTTTGCCTGTACTGTACCTCCTTGGTATCAAGTACCATTGTATGTTGGTTAGTCACTAATATTAGTTGGCGAGTAATAGTAGAGGTGACATTAATCAAAAATATATTCTGCAACATTGCAAATGGTTCTAACAATTTTTCTATGCAGTTTTAACTGATAATCCTATAATCCTTCAGTGAGATCTGAATGCAACATTTGGTGTTGTTGGGAAAAGTATAACCCTGATCTAGGAGCGTGGCCAAAAAGTATCTCATAAGGCAGCAAGAGATATTTTTCTGGGGAGTAGTACAAGGCTATGGGGCACACTCTGTCCAGGGTCTTTTTGTTTCTGCCATAGCTTTTTGCATCCTGAAGTACTACCATTTAATCATTCCACCATAACACTACTATGAGGAAGACAGGGAGTATGAAAGACTTGCTCTATCCCTAATGCTTCCATAATTTCTGGCATATTCTCTATCAATCTCAATAGTTTCTGGGACCCCATATCTATATACTACCTCAGTCAGTATCTTCTTATCCATAGGCTTTGCTGTTGCTTTTGCCACAGACCAGGCTTCATGAAATAAGATCCACACAGACCATGACATATTCATATTGTCCTACCTTTTATAATTGAATATAGTCCATCTTAAATCTCTGAAACAGATAAGATGTCCTGGGTTTATGCCTTCCTGGAACGCTTGTGCTTCTCCCAGCATTATTACAGGCACACACCATGCAACCTTGGACAAATCTGCTATCTAGGTTGTGAGATAAACTAAGGTTTTGTTTTGAACTCACTGGTGAGCCCCATGGAATCATGTTAAAGGGAATCTGTCAGGGCAATTTGGGACATTAAACCACCCACACGTCCATATGGACCTGGGGTTTAGTGTCCCAAATCACCCTGTTATAACGCAATCCATGGCCGCATTAAAAATAAAAAAAGCTTTATACTCCCCCGCACCTGCATAGTTCTTCAATAAAGCCAGAGGAGTACACCTCGGCTTCAGTGCGCATGCCCCACAATTACGTAGTGAAGCAGGGGTGTACATCTTTGGCTTCACTGAAGAACAGCGCAGGCGCCGGGAGGCGTGCCTCATGCATAAGCCAAACCGATCTCACCAAACAGCATCGATCGGACCCTTCTCTAGGTAAGTATAAAGGTTTTTTATTTTTAATGCGTCCGCAGACTGCATTACAACAGAGCGATCTGGGACACTAAATCCCAGGGCTATAAGGACATGTGGGTGGTTTAGTGTCCCAGATTGATCTGACAGATTCCCTTTAAGTGTTTCAGGGAAAATAAGTATCCTTACTACATCAGTCTTATCTTCAGCCCAAAAGCTCTTAGGATCATCCTGAACATGCTAAAAACTTGCATAACACATCCTGGGTTTTGGCTAATAGCACAGAAATAGGTATTGTTTCTGGTCTAGATATAGTAGTTCTAGAGAGACCTGTTCCTTTCACTACTGTTTTGCTTTTGATATAGCAGTATTTGGTGCTCTCTCCATACCAAGACAGACTACATTCAGGCCAGAGGGAAACATTGCACTGATAAATGAACAAGGTCCTGGTTGTGTGGAGGATATTCATTCATACCCAAGTGAGAAAATGTATTGCCTGAATAGGAACAGGTTCTGACACTGGAATAACTGCTGCTCTAGGCATGCTCATGTAAAGTAATCTTCTTTTCCACAATTAAATCAAGTCATTATTATTATTGTTTATTTATATAGCAACATTAATTCCATGGTGCTGCACATTATTATATTAATCCCATGGTGCTCTGTACATTATTATATTAATCCCATGGTGCTGCACATTATTATATTAATCCCATGGTGCTCTGTACATTATTATATTAATTCCATGGTGCTGCACATTATTATATTAATCCCATGGTGCTGCACATTATTATATTAATCCCATGGTGCTCTGTACATTATTATATTAATTCCATGGTGCTGCACATTATTATATTAATCCCATGGTGCTGCACATTATTATATTAATCCCATGGTGCTCTGTACATTATTATATTAATTCCATGGTGCTGTACATTATTATATTAATCCCATGGTGCTCTGTACATTATTATATTAATCCCATGGTGCTCTGTACATTATTATATTAATACCATGGTGCTCTGTACATTATTATATTAATCCCATGGTGCTGCACATTATTATATTAATCCCATGGTGCTCTGTACATTATTATATTAATCCCATGGTGCTCTGTACATTATTATATTAATCCCATGGTGCTCTGTACATTATTATATTAATCCCATGGTGCTCTGTACATTATTATATTAATTCCATGGTGCTCTGTACATTATTATATTAATCCCATGGTGCTCTGTACATTATTATATTAATCCCATGGTGCTGCACATTATTATATTAATCCCATGGTGCTGCACATTATTATATTAATCCCATGGTGCTCTGTACATTATTATATTAATCCCATGGTGCTCTGTACATTATTATATTAATTCCATGGTGCTCTGTACATTATTATATTAATCCCATGGTGCTCTGTACATTATTATATTAATTCCATGGTGCTCTGTACATTATTATATTAATCCCATGGTGCTCTGTACATTATTATATATATATTCCATGGTGCTCTGTACATTATTATATTAATCCCATGGTGTTGTACATTATTATATTAATTCCATGGTGCTGTACATTATTATATTAATTCCATGGTGCTGCACATTATTATATTAATCCCATGGTGCTGTACATTATTATATTAATCCCATGGTGCTGTACATTATTAAATTAATTCCATGGTGCTCTGTACATTATTATATTAATTCCATGGTGCTGTACATTATTATATTAATTCCATGGTGCTCTGTACATTATTATATTAATCCCAGGGTGCTGTGCATTAATATATTAATTCCATGGTGCTGTACATTATTATATTAATCCCATGGTGCTCTGTACATTATTATATTAATTCCATGGTGCTCTGTACATTATTATATTAATCCCATGGTGCTGTACATTATTATATATATTCCATGGTGCTGTACATTATTATATTAATCCCATGGTGCTCTGTACATTATTATATATATTCCATGGTGCTGTACATTATTATATTAATCCCATGGTGCTCTGTACATTATTATATTAATTCCATGGTGCTGTACATTATTATATTAATCCCATGGTGTTGTACATTATTATATTAATTCCATGGTGCTGCACATTATTATATTAATACCATGGTGCTGTACATTATTATATTAATCCCATGGTGCTCTGTACATTATTATATTAATTCCATGGTGCTGTACATTATTATATTAATCCCATGGTGCTCTGTACATTATTATAGTAATTCCATGGTGCTCTGTACATTATTATAGTAATCCCATGGTGCTCTGTACATTATTATATTAATCCCATGGTGCTGTACATTATTATATTAATCACATGGTGCTCTGTACATTATTATATTAATTCCATGGTGCTCTGTACATTATTATATTAATCTCATGGTGCTCTGTACATTATTATATTAATCCCATGGTGCTCTGTACATTATTATATTAATTCCATGGTGCTGTACATTATTATATTAATTCCATGGTGCTCTGTACATTATTATATTAATCCCATGGTGCTCTGTACATTATTATATTAATCCCATGATGCTCTGTACATTATTATATTAATCCCATGGTGCTCTGTACATTATTATATTAATTCCATGGTGCTCTGTACATTATTATATTAATTCCATTGTGCTCTGTACATTATTATATTAATTCCATGGTGCTGTACATTATTATATTAATTTCATGGTGCTGCACATTATTATATTAATTCCATGGTGCTGTACATTTGAGGGTTAACATACGGTGCACAAAATATACATAACAAATATAATGCTAGCAGTGACCAACTGGCACAGTGGGATAGAGGGCCCTGCCCGCAAGGGCTTACAATCTATGAGATCGGTACATTAAGATTTTGAGAACATTTATTGTCCCAACTCTTTCCCTGCTGATCAAATTCTTTATACCTAGACTGATCAGGGAGCTCTGATACACCCAAAACCTGCTGGGACTGATTGTTCTTTTATTTCCTCTTTTGCCTGTTGTTGTTCTTTTATTTTCTTTCATCCCCTCAAACTAATGTATCCATGTCTCAACCTTCTCTTTCACACTATTTTGGTTTATCCAGTCCTCATTAGTATCTCTAAACTTCTCGCATTTTCCAGGTTTAGACATCCTTCCCTTGGCTGTTTCCTTTGTTATTTTTGTAAGACAGTCCATTCACCAGCTTTATTTTTGGCTATCTCTGCAGCAGTCAAGCCCCATACTACTCCTTGGATGGGCTGTCTGAATTCTTTTACATTATTGTATCTCTATACACCCAAGGTTCCACAATCTAAAGGTGATCAGCCTCCCCTTGTAGCCTCCTTTACTATATCTATGAAAAAATCGTAGTACAGAGAAATTTGTATTACCTCAACTGTACTCCTAACACATAACAATCGTGAACTGGGAAATCCTGATCCCTGGTCTTGTACAAAGTATATGCCAACCAACCTAGAAACAACAGTAACCAAATACTTCTAAATCCTCATTACAGCATACACTATATACACACCAAGCACACTACACACATTTACAGAGCATCACAGACAAGCATAGCTTGTTCTCAAAGAGTTATTAAGAGACAATAACTGGACAAATGACATGGACTAAGGGGAGGTACAGTAAGAGTAATGGTCTTACTTACTGTTTTAACATTCAGTTCCCCATGTCCAAGCCTGTTGTGCTTTGATCATCTCAAGCAAATGCAGTTGGGATCTGGGAGCCTCCAAAATGTTGTGGAAGAATTTGCTTATGATGTCCAAACTAGGACTCTCACCTTTTTGTCTGTGAGCTCCAAATTCACAAGTATCATTTGTGGAAAGGGAAAAGTCTGGTCAAGAAGACAAAATAAACACAAGAAACACAAGACATGTATCATGTGTGAAGTCTTCTAAATGACCTCATATTATTCTGCTTATTTTTGGAGTATCAGAATTTACAATTCAAACAAGGTTTTATTCAATGGGAAATGATGCCTACGTGACATCGCCTCCAATCAGAATTGCCATAGTACATGTGTGTCAAATGCATAAAGTATCTTAGAAGAACAAAGGAATTTTATGCAAATATTAAGAATGGTGCCATGTGCAAAGAAAGCATCTTTCTCAAAGGATCACATACATCATCTATTACAGTGCCTTGCGAAAGTATTCGGCCCCCTTGAACTTTTCAACCTTTTGCCACATTTCAGGCTTCAAACAAAGATATAACATTTTAATTTATTGGTGAAGAATCAACAACAAGTGGGACACAATTGTGAAGTGGAACGAAATTTATTGGTTATTTTAAACTTTTGTAAAAATTAAAAAACTGAAAAGTGGGGCTTGCAATATTATTCGACCCCTTTACTTTCAGTGCAGCAAACTCACTCCAGAAGTTCAGTGAGGATCTCTGAATGATCCAATGTTGTCCTAAATGACTGATGATGATAAATATAATCCACCTGTGTGTAATCAAGTCTCCGTATAAATGCACCTGCTCTGTGATAGTCTCAGGGTTCTGTTTAAAGTGCAGAGAGCATCATGAAGACCAAGGAACACACCAGGCAGGTCCGTGATACTGTTGTGGAGAAGTTTAAAGCTGGATTTGGATACAAAAAGATTTCCCAAACTTTAAAACTTTAAACATCCCAAGGAGCACTGTGCAAGCGATCATATTGAAATGGAAGGAGTATCAGACCACTGCAAATCTACCAAGACCCGGCCGTCCCTCTAAACTTTCATCTCAAACAAGGAGAAGACTGATCAGAGATGCAGCCAAGAGGCCCATGATCACTCTGGATGAACTGCAGAGATCTACAGCTGAGGTGGGAGAGTCTGTCCATAGGACAACAATCAGTCGTACACTGCACAAATCTGGCCTTTATGGAAGAGTGGCAAGAAGAAAGCCATTTCTCAAAGATATCCATAAAAAGCCACCTGGGAGACACCAAACATGTGGAAGAAGGTGCTCTGGTCAGATGAAACCAAAATCCAACTTTTTGGCCACAATGCAAAACGATATGTTTGGCGTAAAAGCAACACAGCTCATCCCCCTGAACACACCATCCCCACTGTCACACATGGTGGTGGCAGCATCATGGTTTGGGCCTGCTTTTCTTCAGCAGGGACAGGGAAGATGGTTTAAAATTGATGGGAAGATGGATGGAGCCAAATACAGGACCATTCTGGAAGAAAACCTGTTGGAGTCTGCAAAAGACCTGAGACTGGGACGGAGATTTATCTTCCAACAAGACAATGATCCCAAACATAAAGCAAAATCTACAATGGAATGGTTCACAAATAAACGTATCCAGGTGTTAGAATGGCCAAGTCAAAGTCCAGATCTGAATCCAATCGAGAATCTGTGGAAAGAGCTGAAACCTGCTGTTCACAAACGCTCTCCATCCAACCTCACTGAGCTCCAGCTGTTTTTCAAGGAAGAATGGGCAAGAATTTCAGTCTCTCGATGTGCAAAACTGATAGAGACATACCCCAAGCCACTTGTAGCTGTAATCGCAGCAAAAGGTGGCGCTACAAAGTATTAACTTAAGGGGGCCGAATAATATTGCACGCCCCACTTTTCAGTTTTTTATTTTTTACAAAAGTTTAAAATAACCAATAAATTTCGTTCCATTTCATGATTGTGTCCCACTTGTTGATTCTTCACCAAAAAATTTAAATTTTCTATCCTTATGTTTGAAGCCTGAAATGTGGCAAAAGGTTGAAAAGTTCAAGGGGGCCGAATACTTTCACAAGGCACTGTATATAGTGATCAGCTAAAGAAGTGCCAAAGAATACAATTACGTTTCAGTATATATATACTTTCAAATATACTTTATCATGTGTGATGCACTTTTCTGAGCTGTGTATCTAATCCTATAATGTGTGATACAGTCTACTGAGACATTACTCACATCTCATCTTCTTATTTTTACAGTTTGTATAATAATAATCTACCAGACACTTCCTGCACCCAGTTGGCCTCTGTAATAAGGAATAACCAGTCCCTGAAGATACTTGACCTGTATAACAACAATCTGTCCGGTCCTCACTTCAGTGACTTGATGGCCGCTCTGTCCAGTCCAGCCTGCAGGATAGAGGAATTACAGTGAGTATAAGAGATGTGTACAGGAGGAGACATGTGGGGGACAAGTTATACATGGATTTTATTCTATTTTATGCTCCTCCTCACTCAGAGGCATAGCTAGGGGTTCAGCACAGGGGGGGAGAACATGTCCAAGTGGGCCCCCAACTTAGGTATATCAATATTATCAGTATACGGTGACCGTATAGTGGTATATATCGGCTCTACTCAGGGCTCTGCAGACGATTTAGGTGAATACAGTGCAGTAACATTTAGTGACTTACAGGTGACGTCTCTGACTAATCTTTCATATTCCCCGTATCTTTCATCTGGGCGGCCATGACCACTTCTTCCAGTCTCTGCAAAGTTTGCAGCACAGACACCTTTGGCTCCTCACTTTTCCAGGCACCGACCCACATTGTCCTCACCTGCACACCCCTCCTGCTGCGACCCCATTTATACAATATATAATATAACCCCCCATAATGAATAATACCCACAAGGGCATCTTTAAATTAATAACTTCCCACGTGTACCCCTTTTAAATAGTGCCCCTTATTAATAATGCCCCAAGTGTTTCCCAATTAAAAAGTAAACAAAAAGGTAAAAATAATTAGTGGGGCTCCAATACCGCGGACCCCAGTAACAATTTTGGAAATTGCAGCATTTGTGTCCGCTGCGTGTATTTTACCGCAAAGTGGGGATGCGGACCTTCTGTGAAAAGCGCTGTGGGAAAAACCACAATGCGTTGCTGCCGCGGTTTTTCCTGCAGCACTTTTTTTGCTGCAGCCCACTACATGGGGCTTTAGTCTTAATAAAGCCCAAGTGCCACCTTAATTAAATTAACTGCCCCCTCATATTATGCCCCTGATTCCCCCTGACATAAATACTGCACCTCTAATGGCCCCTTATATACTGTAGTTCCTACACGTGTCTCTGCATGTCTATGGCTGCTTAAAGTTCTTGCACCTTGCGATCGGTTTGTCATTTGGTAATGTAAAAAAATTCCCATAAGGGAGATGAAAAACCAGTAGCAGAGAAAACATGTCTGCCAGTGCCACCACCACCATCTTACTTTAGACCTTTAGGTCTTGTGGATGTTGGATCTGCACATCGGATGGAATTCTTACTATTGCAGCCACCACAAGCCTCTTTCTTTGATGTTGCCCTTACATAGTTTCCAGGCCCAGGCCTCATCTGTAATAGAATCATCATCAGATTCAGTAATGTCATCATCTTGCCCATTTTTTTGTGACTTCTGATGCCCTCACTATTCCTAAGAGATTTTCCCCTACCAGCACGACTACCAGTAGCACACCCCTTGCCAATACTAACTCCACCATCAACACTTACATCTTCCTCCTCTACATCCAAAAAACACTGGTAGTTTTCATCCAACTCATCAAGAAAAGGAGGAAGAGGAAGTCTTGGGCTATGATGAATATTTCTCTCAGCAGAAGCCACCTGACTATTAGAAAATGGGATCTGTGTCAGTGAAGAATACATTGACAGTACAGAAAGATAGGGCAGGGGACATGAAAAACCACACTGTTTTTTCCAGTCATCTTCCTGCATACAGTTTATTTATAATAGCGAATAGCAACATTTCTGTATTTTTTTTTATATTTCAAAAAAAATAGCAAAGCACTTAAAAGAGTAACCTGATCACTGAGCATTATACTAGAACTGAATCAGTCAGCTATTTTTTTTTTTTTTTCTGTTACAATGGCAGCAGTGTGCATGTATTTTGGGAACACCCTCCAAAAAAACACACCAGTTAACAAGCAGAGATTTTTCAGATTTCCAGGCTGTAAGACTGTTTATTGGGTGAACAAAAAGACCCCTTAAAAAACAGAAATATTGTCATATTTGTCAGTAAAAATTATGCTAAACACTGTGGATCGTGACAGATCAAACTGCTCTATTGTACAACAGACTTAGACAAAATTATATTATTGTCAATTAAAGGGCTAACAGTCCTTTGTCTGTATTACTGCCTGTAATGGATTAAATCTGTCTAAGGTTTGTTCTAATTCTCCTACTCCTAAGGTTCTCTAGCTGTATTGCAAGCTTTGCTGCCCTCAGTGCTCTGTATCATGCAGTGATGAATAACACATTCCATTCCCTACTTCCACTATCACTGAAATGCCTCATTTTCCTTACAACAGCATCTTATATATTGTAAATGACATCAGACTGTAAGATGTCCACCTACCACTGACTATTGGCTTAGAGGCTGTCAGCTGATGTCAGGTGATGCCAGAATGTCACAGTGACTGATAGACACGTGTCTTCTTCATGTGGCGGTGGCCAATTTAATTTGTCCCAGACTATGTGTGATACTGTATACTGAGCTAGTCTATCTAATCCTATCATGTGTCGTACTGTGCTTATTCTTACAGTTTGGGCAGTAATAATCTACCAGACACTTCCTGCATCCAGTTGGCCTCTGTAATAAGGAATAACCAGTCCCTGAAGAGACTTGACCTGTCTGGTAACCGTCTGTCCGGTCCTCACTTCAGTGACTTGATGGCCGCTCTGTCCAGTCCAGCCTGCAGGATAGAGGAATTACAGTGAGTGTAAGAGATGTGCACAGGATGAGACATGTGGGGGACAAGATAATATACTGTCTGACTGTCTTGTCTCCTCATATCCCTTCTCCTCTCCATGGGGATTGGGGGGGGAGGTTGACACTTTATTTCCAATGTAAACCAATGAATGTTACTGAGTATTACACATCACTTACTAATACATCTTTATTCATCCTTTGCACCATTTTCTATATTAGTGTAGTCCCCCCCTTGTTCATCCTTCTGTCCCGTCCATCAGACATCTGTGATGTATGGTCATTTGTCCAGCCTATTTCTATGCTTTGCACCACCATGTTACACCTATAGCTTCTTTATTTTTCAATCACTGGAGCTGGAGTGTGAAGACTTGTTTCTTGAGGGGCTATAGGTTTTATTGGTGCCATCTTGCATTACATAAAACTTTTTGATTATTTTTATTAAATTTTTTGGGGAGGAGGAATGAACAAAATCAGAAATCATGAAATTGTTATTTTAATTTTAGTTATTTATTTTACAGTACTCACTATACAGGATTAATAATGTGATATTGTAAAAAAAAATTAGACTTTTATGGACACAGCAATGCCAATTGTTATAGGACTGGATAATTATTTAATAATATGATCTCTCTAACTCAGCTACACCGCTGGTGTAACTCTGGTACACTGCTGCCCTGCTATCTCGCTTAGATGTACTTACAGACCTTACTACCTCCCTGCACTACCTCGGCTCTACTTTGTCACTGTACAACAGCTCTGTCTCATCACTGCAAGATCACAACTCTGCTTCATTTCTGCTTTGCTTCATTGGACTTATTGCCATTGGACATTGGACTGCCACCATATACCTGTGTTTCTTCTGTCTTAATGAGAATTATAGACAATGGCTTAGCAAATCTTGTACACCCAGTGTGAACAGGACACTTAGCTTTGAAAATGTCTACATTCAGTCAAATAAGCAAATTATAGCGGTTCTCCAGGGAGTCTTCTTAGACCTACTTCCTCAGTGGGTTTTAGAGACTGTATTTATAAGTTCCAGGCTGGTTCCCACACTGGGTCACATGATCTGAACCAACACTTGGCTCTTTTCTCCTATGTTAACAGGTATTTACCTGTGCTATGGAGGCTGGCAGTCTGTTGTAAAATACTCAGTACTGGCATTGTCTGCATCAGCTCCTCAGCACTGAACCTACATCGGTGCCTAAACACTGGCCCCACCTATATCAGCTCCTCAGCACTGACCCTACATCAGCTCCTAACCACTGGCCCCACGTATATCAGCTCCTCAGCACTAACCCCACATCATCGCCTAACCACTGGCCCCACCTATATCAGCTCCTCAGCACTGACCCTACATCATCGCCTAACCACTAGCCCCACCTATATCAGCTCCTCAGCACTGACCCTGCATCAGCGCCTAACCACTGGCCCCACCTATATCAGCTCCTCAGCACTGACCCTGCATCAGTGCCTAACCACTGGCCCACCTATATCAGCTCCTCAGCACTGACCCTACATCAGCTCCTAACCACTGGCCCCACCTATATCAGCTCCTCAGCACTGACCCTACATCACCGCCTAACCACTGGCCCCACCTATATCAGCTCCTCAGCACTGACCCTGCATCAGTGCCTAACCACTAACCCCACCTATGTCAGCTCCTAAGCACTGACCCTACATCGGTGCCTAACCACTGGCCCCACCTATATCAGCTCCTCAGCACTGACCCTGCATCAGTGCCTAACCACTAACCCCACCTATGTCAGCTCCTAAGCACTGACCCTACATCAGCGCCTAACCACTGGCCCCACCTATATCAGCTCCTCAGCACTGACCCTACATCAGCGCCTAACCACTGGCCCCACCTATATCAGCTCCTCAGCACTGACCCTACATCAGCACCTAACCACTGGCCCCACCTATATCAGCTCCTCAGCACTGACCCTGCATCAGTGCCTAACCACTAACCCCACCTATGTCAGCTCCTAAGCACTGGCCCCACCTATATCAGCTCCTCAGCACTGACCCTACATCAGCACCTAACCACTGGCCCCACCTATATCAGCTCCTCAGCACTGACCCTACATCAGCACCTAACCACTGGCCCCACCTATATCTGCTCCTCAGCACTGACCCTACATCAGCGCCTAACCACTGGCCCCACGTATATCAGCTCCTCAGCACTTATCCTACATCAGCGCCTAACCACTGGCCCCACCTATATCAGCTCCTCAGCACTGACCCTACATCAGCGCCTAACCACTGGCCCCACCTATATCAGCTCCTCAGCACTGACCCTACATCAGCGCCTAACCACTGGCCCCACCTATATCAGCTCCTCAGCACTAACCCTGCATCAGCGCCTAACCACTGGCCCCACCTATATCAGCTCCTCAGCACTGACCCTACATCAGCGCCTAACCACTGGCCCTACCTATATCAGCTCCTCAGCACTGACCCTACATCAGCGCCTAACCACTGGCCCTACCTATATCAGCTCCTCAGCACTGACCCTGTAGCGCCCCACAGAGTGGGTCGCTATAAATGTCACCTCACGTGATCTCTACTGTGTACTGTGAAGGTATAGTGAGAACCAGTTAACCTGTTAGCATTAGACAAATCCCCAGTGACTGCCTCTTTAAAAAGGGGTGGAGCTACTGCCTAGAAAGTTTTAGTTTCGTTTTTAGGAGCAAGGAGAAGCAGACCTATGAGGCAGGGCTGCATGGAGCTGGTGATTCAACAGTCTGCAGAGAGGGTAATGAGACAGCACAGGAGTCCAGCATTTTGATGAGAACAAGTATCTATCAAACAAGGAGCTGCAGAGTAAGGACCATCGATTCCTAGCTAAGTGTCTGCCACACTTAGAACATCGAGAGAATTACTGGATCAAGGTCCAGTAGTGCATATTTCCTGGAGGCTCAGTAACACATAGAGTTAGGGTGAGTGTGCGTACCCAGCACCCGACAGAACTCGCGTTACCTGCCGTCTGGAAGAGCCACAGATCTGGTTATATCTGACCTCTGAGCTTCTGGAATCCAGAATCAGGGAAAATTGATTAGAGGTACAGCAGCATTGGAAGGCTGAATTACCCATGTGGTTAAACTGGCATCTCACTATACCAGAGCAAGGTTAATTCTCCTGTAAGATCTGTTATCCCTTGCTGACTACAGAAGTAAACCGTAAGTGTTTGGTTAACCCCTGACTGGACTGTATTTCTTATTAATCGCGTCTTCACTGCTCCTCTGCCTGCACACCAGCTCTTCCTCATATATCAGTTGGCCCTGGGATCTGCCCTAGTTGGGGAGGGTACAATATCTGGCACTCTATCACTACCTATTCCCAGAGGCCCAACCAGCAGTGCCGGGCTTGCCTCCATCGCAAGCTAAAACCCCAACTGGCGTCACGATAAACATTTATTTTATTCCCTTTCAAGGCGCTGTCGACCCCAGTACCGGGCCTATTCGCACCGTGAACTCGCCAAGGCCGGGCTGGGGCGACGCAACCCTACAACGGTGCCTAACAACTGGCCCTACCTATATCAGGTCCTTAGTATGGTTACTGCCATATCAGCTCCTAGTCAGCATGGACTGCAGCATATGAGGGGTTAATTGACTCCACTTTAGGGCATTGCACCATGGTGTCAGCTGCAGAATGCCAACATGAACACTTACGTCACATATAAATGCACCCATTGCTAGAGCTTCCACCCCTGTATAACATCATATCTCATGAGGATTGGTTAGTAATAATGTATTAGGTGTAATAAATATAGAACAAGTCTGTAAGAGGGAGGGAAATAGTTCAGACACCTTCCTATAAAAGAAGGACACCCCAATAGGGAGCACACTTGTTGCTGCTCTGGGTTACCAGTGACATTATACAAAACATTATATATGTATGTGCTGCATACCGCCAGCAGAGTAGCATTGCCAGCTAGTATGACGTCCTTACAGTTAGGAGTGGTAGAGTAATATCTCTTTAATAAGTGTGTGTTATTGTAACTGATATATAACATTAATGTAGAATGAATGACATGTGACAGATATGGGTATGACTAATATTAGGCCACGTGTACATGTGAGTGTATTTGGGTATGTGGTCAGGGTTATGTGGCCAGCTCCTTTTGCAGTATTATATGAGTGTTTGGTGACATCATAGCTAGTAGAATAAGGAATAGAGGACGGCAGGGCCAGGTCATGAGTCAGCATAGGGTCAGCCCAGCGAGCGTCCACAGTAGATATAAGGAGAGACTTTCCCACCAGTAGGTCAGACCCGCAGAGGAGGACGAGCACAGGAGATCGCCAGCTTATAGCAATAGTAAGAAATCTAATACAATAGAATATGACTTATACTGCAATGGTAAAAGACCCCAATAACACCCACAACAACTGTGTATACATCACTATCCAAACTCATCTCCTGGGACAAGCCCACTCCCCAAAACTTTCAGCATCTCATCATTCACGACACAAAGACCACCACAATGGAGGCAAAGATACTGCTATAATACCACGTGTCAAAAGTCTTACTAATACTGCGCTGTCTGTTTTATGTTCTAGCGTGTATGGCAATGAATTTTCTGAAGAAGAGGAGGAAGAAATCAGAAAGCTGGAAAGACACAAACTAGATATGAAGATCGAGTACTGGTGAGAACAGAAGCCGAGGGTGTATGTGTGCTGAGCAGATAACAGGACATTATGGTGAATACGTCTTCACAGCTCCAGTATAAGGAGCGTCTCCTGGTGCCTTATGGGTAAAATGGGTCACTTTTTTTTTTTTTTTTTTTTAACAAATGTTATCTGATGTGACACATAACGGGCGTACTAGTGATCACATGACCAGTCACCTGATTACCGGAATCAATAGAATAAGCGACACTGCAGCATCCTCAATGAATACTCTGGCGTCATGGTCTCATACCTAGGAGCCAGCGCTGTCTATAGGGGATAAAACCTCCATATTACACAACCCCTGGACTGTATAACTGTATGATACACTCAGATCCTGTATATTACATAGAGGAGGACACTGATGTCCCTACAGCAGACGGCCATGAATTCACAGACTACAGTATGGCCGCCCCTAGACTTGTAGCATGATTTCCACATAATAAATTATAATCTCTGTCTGGGAGCTGACTATACCTATATATAGGCTTCCTCACCTAAAGACAAGTTCTTGAGTTACAATACAAGAGTCATCTTATTCACACCAAGCACAAAATGGTACAGAATGTCTTTCTCTCCAGACTCCCTGACTTCAGAGCTTTTAGACTTTTAGGCTGACACTTCACGTTGCGGAAACGCAGCTTTTTTTGTTGCAGATTTTGCTGTGATTTTTGAGCCAAAGTCAAGAAAGACTACAAAAGGAATGAGAAGTATATAGGAAGTTCTTAGACTTATCCCTTATGCTCAATCCACTCCTGGTTTTGGCTTAAAAAAATGCAACAACATCTGCAACAAAAAAAGCTGCATTTCCGCAACGTGGAAGGTTACAAAAATATTAACACAATAATAATATTAATTACATCAGCTCATTACAATCAGGGCCTCCTGTAAGCTGTGTAATGGAGGAAATGGCAATGACAGGTCTCACTGACCACCTACCTGCCATTCCATAAAAATCCAGCCCAAAAGTGCAACGTAAAGAAACTCCCTCCCTAGGTTTGTCGAGAAACCCAACTTTTTAGGATTCCTTATCTCACCCACCTCAGCAAACTGGGAGATACAGTATATACCCCCAGTACCTTTCTGTAAGAATATATGTGAATGTGTTACGGAAAATACCACTTCAGACGTCAAATCTCTAAGAAGTATAATTCTTTATTTACCTCGAGGAGGGAGAGCGCATCAACAACATGAAAGACACCATTTGCATTCTCAAAGGTATACAGGGCCCAGCTCTCCTTTATACAATAAAACCATTTTACCTGTGTCTGTATTGCCGCACTTATTGTTTTCAACGATGTATGGTCTTTGGTGTTATTTTGAAAATCCTATTGGAGGAAGCGAACATCAATCACTATCAGCATTGATATGGGTCTCAAACAAAGCCTAGACACATAAACTCCCTCTAAGGCCTCTCTAAAGCCTGTCCACTATATCAATAATCAAAGATGACCTTTGACATCAGCTAATGGCTACCCCAACCTAAGGAATGTCTCACAGGATATAATATTTTTTTAAAACACTTATGGGTACAATTACCAATTATGAGAATATACTGTATGTACTGTATATATAGAAGACAAAAGACTTCCTTACATTATATTATCTAATGTGATAATATGGCACCGCAAGTGGAATATATATATATATATATATATATATATATATATATATAAATGAGTTTCTGTCTGTCTGTTCTTTATGTTCGACCAAACGACTGGACAGATCCTCACCAAATTTGGCACACAGGTACATCATTCCTGAGATACAGTATTCCCAAAAAATGACCTGCATTAGGTCACAAGCCTGCAAGTCTTTCACTCATATTCCAACTGCCATAAACACGGTCACATGTCCCTTATCAGCCAATCGACACTCGCAGGCACTTACTCTCCTCAGGCACACAGGTTTCCATAACAGCCAAGCTATTTATGACCTGTATGAGTCAATAGCAGTTCGCAGGTCCTTAAATATTCAGTCATATGATGTGCATCAGCCAATATAAGTTCACATTTCATTAGGTTTCCATAACAACACAGCCATAAATACACTGTACCTATACTGGACTGCCATACTGGATGTCAAGTGCAAAACTGGCCAATTCTTATGGGGCCACTACACAAACAAAAAATGAAATATACCCGTGCGAAGCCGGGTCCTTTTGCTAGTATTTAATAATTTATCTTCAAATGTTTTATAATAAGCCAGGTTCTTTACAAATTTTTCAAAAATTTTGGGTTCTAAACCTGAAATTATTGGGGTTTGCCGCTGACAAATCCTACAAAATGGCCGCCATTTTGCTGTAAATTTTAGGATGCAGTGAAAGTGTGTAAAAATAAAAATACCATTTATTCACCTTTCCTGGGTTCCTCCGTGACATCCTGTGGTATTACAGTCTTCTTCCCAGGCCTTGCACAAACTTCTTCAGGTCACCGTTGAGGTCATCTATATTATCATGCTTTCACGTGACCTGCGTGCCAAAGAAGACGGCATATGGTCTGGGAAGGGAAGAAAACTCTAACACCAGAGAATGTAGTGGTTTCTGCCAGGTATTATACTCTTGGTCCTTAAAGGAAGTCTGTAAAATCCCAAATTCCTCCCAAACCAATAATAGTTCCATGAGGGGGCCATTACTCTAATCATAAACATGTCTCTGTGGTCACAAACTGATAAAGCAATACAGAGCTAATTATCTTTTTATGGATATGCTAATCAGCCAGCAAGTGCATTGGGGGTGAGGCCTGATTTACCAGGTTTACCTAGAGATAGCTGGAAGTGCTTTGGCTCTCTTCTGGAATCACAGCCCAATATCTCCCCTTTAGCTCTGAATTACATTTTCAGCCTCTGTTTGGGTTGTCTGTAGGCAAAGCTTGCAAAATAGGCTCCACCCCCTACACTGACCATATGATTAGCATATCCATAAAAATGATTGTCTCTGCATTACCAGTTTGTGGCCATAGTGGATGTTTCTGTTCCTATTAAAGGCTCCTACATGGAACTATTAGTAGTTTCAGAGACATTTTATATGTCAATGAGAGCTGGGCTGCAGTACCAGACCCCGGCCACTATGCAGTGCACAGAACCGTCTGCTTCCAGCTCCATGCACTGTATAGTGAGGGTGTCAGAAGCAAATCTGTGCAAATCTGGCCTTTATGGAAGAGCGGCAAGAAGAAAGCCATTTCTCAAAGATATCCATAAAAAGTCTTGTTTAAAGTTTGCCACAAGTCACCTGGGAGACACCAAACATGTGGAAGAAGGTGCTCTGCTCAGAGGAAACCAAAATCCAACTTTTTGGCCACAATGCAAAACGATATGTTTGGCATAAAAGCAACACAGCTCATCCCCCTGAACACACCATCCCCACTGTCACACGTGGTGGCAGCATCATGGTTTGGGCCTGCTTTTCTTCAGCAGGGAGAGGGAAGATGGTTAAAATTGATGGGAAGATGGATGGAGCCAAATACAGGACCATTCTGGAAGAAAACCTGTTGGAGTCTGCAAAAGACCTGAGACTGGGACGGAGATTTATCTTCCAACAAGACAATGATCCCAAACATAAAGCCAAATCTACACTGGAATGGTTCACAAATAAACGTATCCAGGTGTTAGAATGGCCAAGTCAAAGTCCAGACCTGAATCCAATCGAGAATCTGTGGAAAGAGCTGAAAACTGCTGTTCACAAACGCTCTCCATCCAACCTCACTGAGCTCCAGCTGTTTTCCAAGGAAGAATGGGCAAGAATTTCAGTCTCTCCATGTGCAAAACTGATAGAGACATACCCCAAGCGACTAGCAGCTGTAATCGCAGCAAAAGGTGGCGCTACAAAGTATTAACTTAAGGGGGCCAAATAATTTGGCACACCCCACTTTTCAGTTTTTTATTTTTTACAAAAGTTTAAAATAACCAATAATTTTCGTTCCACTTCACGATTGTGTCCCACTTGTTGTTGATTCTTCACCAAAAAATTAAAAATTTCTATCCTTATGTTTGAAGCCTGAAATGTGGCAAAAGGTTGAAAAGTTCAAGGGGGCCGAATACTTTCACAAGGCACTGTATATATATATATCTCTTATAAATCTAAAAATAAGTTTCTGTCTGTCTTTCTTTATGCGCAACCAAACGACTGGACCGATCCTCACCAAATTTGACCTCAGTTCTCTAGGACGTACCGTTCCTGAGATACAGTATTCCCAAAAAATGACCTGCATTAGCCAATAGAAGCCTGCTAGTCTTTCACTCATATTCCAACTGCCATACACATGGTCACATGTCCCTTATCAACCAATACAAAGCTCGCAGGCGCTTAGTCTCCACATGCACACAGCGTTACTCCAGGTTTCCATAACAGCCAAGCTATTTTTCTTCACTACTGTAGGTCAGTTTTAAAGGGGCAGGGCACTGTGGATGACATTGTTACACAAGGTCACATACACTCAGTTTTACTCCAGGTTTCCATAACAACCGATCACAGGTTTTTCAATCATATCCAAACTGAGATACACATCATCACATGATGCTTATGGACCAATGGAAACTTGCAGGTTCTTCAGTCTTGACATACACACAGCTTTATTAGTCAATAGCAGTTCGCAGGTCCTTAAATATTCAGTCATATGACATGTATCAGTTCACATACCAGTAGAAAAATGATTAAACACACACACAAATGACATACAAAATAGACCAGTGCAAAACTGGCCAATTCTTATGGGGCCCCTACACAAACAAAAAATGAAATATACCCATGCGAAGCCGGGTCCTTCTGCTAATATATATATATATATATATATATATATATATATATATATATACACACACACACAACAAGAACAAAAGGGGGTTTAGACTGCACATCCCAGTGTGAACAGGTGCTCACTGCGAAGCAAAATACAAAATACAAAAATGCAGCCACACTCCGCACACAGCACGAGGACATATAAAGACCCAAAGGGCATAACTGATGAAGTTAAAAACACCTAATATAATAAATAATTTAGAGGTTCTTTGTTATACACATTTGATCAAACAGTAAGAAGCCTGTACCTGCCCCGACAAGGCGACCTCATTCAGATGGGACCCTACACTAAATAAAATACCTCCCTTGGACCTGGTCAGTGTGAACAAAGGGCAATTTACCTCTCTTGGACCCAGAACAGGTCTACATTGTGAACACAGGGCGAGTAGGATCCAGAGCACACTCTATTTAAAAAAACCCTGTGTTCACACTGTAGACCTGTTTGGGTCCAAGAGAGGTAAACTGCGGTAAGAGGTAAGGTTCCCGTCGTAATGAGGTCTCCTTGTCAGGGCAGGTACAGGCTTCTTACTGTTTGATCAAATGTGTATAACAAAGAACCTCTAAATTATTTATTATATTAGGTGTTTTTAACTTCATCAGTTATGTCGGCCATATTTCAAAGTTCCTGTGTGAGAGGCAGAAAAATCCACCACACTTGCCCATGTTTGAAAACTTATATATTCTGAATGAGTACCCTGGAGTTGTGATGAGCTGTACAGTTATATATACCCTGTTTCCCCAAAAATAAGACAGTGTCTTAGATTAATTTTTTGCTCCTAAAGATGAGCTAGGTCTTATTTTCAGGGGATGTCTTATTTTTCATGAACAAGAATTCACATTTATTGTTGAACAAAATCAGTTTGGCGTGTCCCAGCTCACCTGTGCATATCCCCACTAAACATTAGCGTTATCTGATCAAATAAAAAAGTTCTTACCGATACGTTGTGTTTGCCGCACAAATAACATGTAAAGAAGAGCGTTGCAGCTGCTGCTGCCTCCAGGGACCGTTGTGCACGGGTGAGCGATGTTCCATATATGCACAGGAGAGCCTGCTGCCACCGGTGCACTGCGCTGTATCCTTTGCCCCTGCTGCTCTGGGATGAGCTGGGAGAGGCCTGTGGCTGCCACCGCTGTCCCTATTGTATCAGTACCGATACAATATACAGAGGTATCACAGTATACAGTGTATATATCTGATAATACAGGGGCCTGGTCAGTGTAATAATCTGCAGACACCAGTATACAGCAGTATATAGCCCTCCTGGTATATACAGAGGTATCACAGTATACAGTATATATATCTGATAATACAGGCCTGGTCAGTGTAATAATCTGCAGACACCAGTATACAGCAGTATACAGCCCTCCTGGTATATACAGAGGTATCACAGTATACAGTATATATATCTGATAATAAAGGCCTGGTCAGTGTAATAATCTGCAGACACCAGTATACAGCAGTATATAGCCCTCCTGGTATATACAGAGGTATCACAGTATACAGCAGTATACAGCCCTCCTGGTATATACAGAGGTATCACAGTATACAGTATATATATATATATGATAATACAGGGGCCTGGTCAGTGTAATAATCTGCAGACACCAGTATACAGCAGTATATAGCCCTCCTGGTATATACAGAGGTATCACAGTATACAGTATATATATCTGATAATACAGGGGCCTGGTCAGTGTAATAATCTGCAGACACCAGTATACAGCAGTATATAGCCCTCCTGGTATATACAGAGGTATCACAGTATACAGTATATATATCTGATAATACAGGCCTGGTCAGTGTAATAATCTGCAGACACCAGTATACAGCAGTATACAGCCCTCCTGGTATATACAGAGGTATCACAGTATACAGTATATATATCTGATAATAAAGGCCTGGTCAGTGTAATAATCTGCAGACACCAGTATACAGCAGTATATAGCCCTCCTGGTATATACAGAGGTATCACAGTATACAGCAGTATACAGCCCTCCTGGTATATACAGAGGTATCACAGTATACAGTATATATATATATATGATAATACAGGGGCCTGGTCAGTGTAATAATCTGCAGACACCAGTATACAGCAGTATATAGCCCTCCTGGTATATACAGAGGTATCACAGTATACAGTGTATATATCTGATAATACAGGCCTGGTCAGTGTAATAATCTGCAGACACCAGTATACAGCAGTATATAGCCCTCCTGGTATATACAGAGGTATCACAGTATACAGTATATATATATATGATAATACAGGGGCCTGGTCAGTGTAATAATCTGCAGACACCAGTATACAGCAGTATACAGCCCTCCTGGTATATACAGAGGTATCACAGTATACAGCAGTATACAGCCCTCCTGGTATATACAGAGGTATCACAGTATACAGTATATATATCTGATAATACAGGGGCCTGGTCAGTGTAATAATCTGCAGACACCAGTATACAGCAGTATACAGCCCTCCTGGTATATACAGAGGAATCACAGTATACAGTATATATATCTGATAATACAGGCCTGGTCAGTGTAATAATCTGCAGACACCAGTATACAGCAGTATATAGCCCTCCTGGTATATACAGAGGTATCACAGTATACAGTATATATATCTGATAATACAGGCCTGGTCAGTGTAATAATCTGCAGACACCAGTATACAGCAGTATACAGCCCTCCTGGTATATACAGAGGTATCACAGTATACAGTATATATATATGATAATACAGGGGCCTGGTCAGTGTAATAATCTGCAGACACCAGTATACAGCAGTATATAGCCCTCCTGGTATATACAGAGGTATCACAGTATACAGCAGTATACAGCCCTCCTGGTATATACAGAGGTATCACAGTATACAGTATATATATCTGATAATACAGGCCTGGTCAGTGTAATAATCTGCAGACACCAGTATACAGCAGTATACAGCCCTCCTGGTATATACAGAGGTATCACAGTATACAGATATATATATATATATATATATATATATATATATATATATGATAATACAGGGGCCTGGTCAGTGTAATAATCTGCAGACACCAGTATACAGCAGTATATAGCCCTCCTGGTATATACACAGGTATCACAGTATACAGTATATATATCTGATAATACAGGCCTGGTCAGTGTAATAATCTGCAGACACCAGTATACAGCAGTATATAGCCCTCCTGGTATATACAGAGGTATCACAGTATACAGCAGTATATAATCCTCCTGGTATATACAGAGGTATCACAGTATACAGCAGTATACAGCCCTCCTGGTATATACAGAGGTATCACAGTATACAGCAGTATATAATCCTCCTGGTATATACAGAGGTATCACAGTATACAGCAGTATACAGTCCTCCTGGTATATACAGAGGTATCACAGTATACAGCAGTATACAGCCCTCCTGGTATATACAGAGGTATCACAGTATACAGTATATATATCTGATAATACAGGCCTGGTCAGTGTAATAATCTGCAGACACCAGTATACAGCAGTATACAGCCCTCCTGGTATATACAGAGGTATCACAGTATACAGTATATATATCTGATAATACAGGCCTGGTCAGTGTAATAATCTGCAGACACCAGTATACAGCAGTATACAGTCCTCCTGGTATATACAGAGGTATCACAGTATACAGCAGTATACAGCCCTCCTGGTATATACAGAGGTATCACAGTATACAGCAGTATATAATCCTCCTAGTATATACAGAGGTATCACAGTATACAGTATATATATCTGATAATACAGGCCTGGTCAGTGTAATAATCTGCAGACACCAGTATACAGCAGTATACAGCCCTCCTGGTATATACAGAGGTATCACAGTATACAGTATATATATATATATATCTGATAATACAGGCCTGGTCAGTGTAATAATCTGCAGACACCAGTATACAGCAGTATACAGCCCTCCTGGTATATACAGAGGTATCACAGTATACAGCAGTATACAGCCCTCCTGGTATATACAGAGGTATCACAGTATACAGTATATATATCTGATAATACAGGCCTGGTCAGTTTAATAATCTGCAGACACCAGTATACAGCAGTATACAGCCCTCCTGGTATATACAGAGGTATCACAGTATACAGTATATATATCTGATAATACAGGCCTGGTCAGTGTAATAATCTGCAGACACCAGTATACAGCAGTATACAGCCCTCCTGGTATATACAGAGGTATCACAGTATACAGCAGTATACAGCCCTCCTGGTATATACAGAGGTATCACAGTATACAGTATATATATCTGATAATACAGGCCTGGTCAGTGTAATAATCTGCAGACACCAGTATACAGCAGTATACAGCCCTCCTGGTATATACAGAGGTATCACAGTATACAGCAGTATACAGCCCTCCTGGTATATACAGAGGTATCACAGTATACAGTATATATATATGATAATAAAGGCCTGGTCAGTGTAATAATCTGCAGACACCAGTATACAGCAGTATACAGCCCTCCTGGTATATACAGAGGTATCACAGTATACAGTATATATATATGATAATACAGGGGCCTGGTCAGTGTAATAATCTGCAGACACCAGTATACAGCAGTATACAGCCCTCCTGGTATATACAGAGGTATCACAGTATACAGTATATATATCTGATAATACAGGCCTGGTCAGTGTAATAATCTGCAGACACCAGTATACAGCAGTATACAGTCCTCCTGGTATATACAGAGGTATCACAGTATACAGTATATATATCTGATAATACAGGGGCCTGGTCAGTGTAATAATCTGCAGACACCAGTATACAGCAGTATACAGCCCTCCTGGTATATACAGAGGTATCACAGTATACAGTATATATATCTGATAATACAGGGGCCTGGTCAGTGTAATAATCTGCAGACACCAGTATACAGCAGTATACAGCCCTCCTGGTATATACAGAGGTATCACAGTATACAGTATATATATCTGATAATACAGGGGCCTGGTCAGTGTAATAATCTGCAGACACCAGTATACAGCAGTATACAGCCCTCCTGGTATATACAGAGGTATCACAGTATACAGTGTGCATACCTCTGTATTGTGTTGGTCAGTCAGCAGTTCACCATTGGGATATTTTCCCTCTAGGTACAATTAGAAGAGACAGGTTAACAAGCAATAATAAGTAATCAATCAGGACCATCCGATAAGACGTATAAGGACCCCCTGAGCACTAGGGATTTTTTTTCTCTCTCTCTAGAGTACAGGTAGAAACTCCCAGTGAATTTATTTAAACACTTGTATGTTATGTAGCGATAGAAAAAAAAAAATATTTAGGTTGGGAAAGCTGTGCTGCCTCCGGAATCCAGGAAATGCAAATTTCGGTGAGATAATTTCCTGTTTGTCCGTCGGCAGCACACCACTGGGACTTGCAAAGCAACATCACTTGGGTGAGGGTTCTGTCACCTTGCTAAGCACCACTTTGCCAAAGGCCAAATACTCAAAGGCCATGATGTTCAATCTGTAGTGTTTAATAAATGTAGTAGGTGACGACCATGTTGCGGCTTTATATATATGATCTAGTGGTACTCTGCCAAACTCTACCCATGATGCTGAAGTGCCTCGAGTGGAATGTGCCATCAAAGACTCTGGTAAGGGTTGTTCTGAGATGTCATAGCAGATTCTATTGGTGTCCTTGATCCATCTTATAGTGTTGATTTGCTGGCTTTGCATCCTTTGGATCTCCCATGAAACTGAAGGAACAAAGACTCTAATTTTCTAAATATTTGGGACACTTGTAAGTAGGACAGGATGGCTTTTCTTACATCCAATGTATGTAGAGTTCTTGGGCTGTGGCCAGAATACTGGTAGAGTTATTTCTTGATTAATCAGATAATGTTCTCATAATCACACAATCATCACAGATTCACAGATATGGGTCTTTACAAGATAGGGCTTGTAACTCACTAATTCTCCGGGCCGATGTTATCGCCACCAAAAAGAAGGTCTTGAAGGAAATATGATACAAGCTTGTTTGAAGATTTGACTCAAACAGGTGACCCATCAAGGCTTTTAGGATAAATGGAAAATCCCCAGCTGGGACTGGGCTGTATACCACCAGGTTCATATTTCTGACTGCCTTTAAAAATCTCTGAACGAGAGAATGGCTGGAAAAAAACTGACTGTATTATTATTAGATATGTAGATACAGTATGCATATTTCATTGATTTCAGAATACTTTATATTTTCAATGACTTGTTACCAATATATATCCTCTAATGTACTTACCTTTAAGGACCCGGCCCAAAAGTGCGTTAAGGACCAGGCCTCGTTTTTCAAAACAGACTTGTGTCACTTTATATGGCAATAACTTTGAGACGTCTTAACTTACACAAGTGATTTTGAGATTGTTTTTTCGTGACACATTGTACTTCATGTTAGTGGTAAGCACTAATGAATATTTTTGTATTTATTCATAAAAAAATAGGAAATTTGATGGAAATTTTGAAAAAAAAAATCGCAATTTTCAAAATGTGAAATGCTCTGCTTTTCAGGCAGATAGTGATACCATCCAAATACATTAATACATATTATCTACCATATCTCTGCTATATATCGGCATCATCTTTTAATCGTCCTGTAATTTATTTTGGATGTTATAAAGCTTACAAGTGTAACAGTGATATTGCAGATTTACAAGAAAATTTCCCAAACTAATTTTTTAGGGACCACTTCAGTTCTGAAGGGGATTATAAAGACCTATATATTAGAAACCCCCATAAATTACCCCATTTTCAAAACTGCACCCCTCAAATAATTCAAAACAGCATTTGGGAAGTTTGTTAACCCTTTGATCATTTCACTGGAATTAAAACAATATGGAGGTGAAATTTAGACATTTAATTTTTTCCCACTAATTCCTTCATTTAGTCCTAAAATTAACACATTCACAAAGGGTTAAAGGAGAAAATGCATCTCACACTTTGTTATGCAATTTCTCCCGAGCACAGAAATACCCCACAAGTGGGTGTAAACTGATGTTTGGGCGAATGGCAGCGCACGGAAGGGAAGGAGCGACACTGGACGTCTGAAAAGCAGATTTTGCTGGAATAGTTTTCAGGTGCCATGTCTCATTTGCAAAGTCCCTAGAGTACCAATACAAAGGAAACCACAAAAAGTGACCCCATTTTGGAAACTACACCCCTCACAGAATTCATCAAGGGGTATAGTGAGCATTTTGACCTTACAGCCATTTCACAGATTTTGCTAACACTGGGATATATAAATGAAACATTACTAATATGTCACTTTATCCCCAAAGTTTTCATTTTCACAAGGGGTTAAAAGAGAAAAAGCCCCCCATAGTTTGCAAAATAATTGCTCCTAAACACAGCAATACCCCATATGTGGTTGTAATCTGCTGTATGGGTACATGGCAGGGCTGAGAATGGAAAGAGTGCTATTTGGCTTTTGGAGGGCAGATTTTGCTGGAATAGTTTTCAGGTGCCATGTCACATTTGCAGAGCCCCCAAAGTACTAATACAGTGGAAACCCCCTAAAAGTGACCCCATTTTGGAAACTACACCCCTCACAGAACATATCAAGGGGTATAGTGAGCATTTTGACCCTACAGCTGTTTCACAGATTTTATTAACATTGGGACATTAAAATGAAAAATTACTTTTTTTCCAATAAACCGTCAATTTAGCCCCAAATTTTTCATTTTCACAAGAGGACAAAGGAGAAAAAGCTCCCCAAAGTTCGTTACACAATTTCTCCTGAACACAGAAATGCCCCATATGTGGTTGTAATCTGCTGCATAGGTACATGGCAGGGCTCAAAATGGAAAGAGCGCTATTTGGCTTTTGGAGGACAGATTTTGCTGGAATAGTTTTCGGGTGCCATGTCGCATTTACAGAGCCCCTAAAGTACCAATACAATGGAGACCCCCAAAAAGTGAGCCCATTTTGAAAACTACACCCCTCATAGAATTTATCTAGGGGTATAGTGAGCATTTTGACCTCACAGCTGTTTCACAGATTTTATTGACTTAGGGACGTAAAAATGAAAAATTACTCTTTTCCAATAAACCGTCCATTTAGCGACATATTTTTAATTTTTGCAAGTGGTTAAAGAAGACAAAACACCCCACAGTTTGTTACACAATTTCTTCTGAACACAGAAATACCCCATATGTGGTTATAAACTGCTGTAGGGGTACATGGTGGGGCTCAGAATGGAAAGAGCACTATTTGGCTTTTGGAGGGAAGATTTTGCTAGAATAGTTTTCAGGTGTCGCATTTGTGGAGCCCCCAAAGTACCAATATAATGGAAACCTCTCAAAAGTGACCCCATTTTAGAAACTACACCCCTCAAGGAATGTATCAAGGGGTATTATCATTTTGAGCCTAAAAATGCTTCCCAAAAATTAATGTACAAAGTGAAAATTAAAGTTTATAAAGAAATATCCAATTTCAGTGCCTAATACGTTGCAGCCACTTTGTGGCATCAGAGACATGAACTCCTAAAACTATTAAGTGGGCTATCCCGGGGGGGGAAAAATTATATATGTGGGTATAAACTGCTGCTTGGGCACACAGCAGGGCTCAGAAGGGAAGGAGCACTGTGTTTTTTTAGCTTTTGGAGTACTTTCTGGTTGCCATGTTATTTTTGCAGAGCCCTGGAGGTGCCAGTAAATTGGTATTCCCCAAGAAGTGACCCCCATTTTGTAGGGGCAATTTTAGGGTCTCTGCAAATGTGACATGGCGTCCAAAAAAACAACAATCTAAATATGTGCTCCAAAAGCACATAGTGCTCCTTCACATCTGCGCCCTGCTGTGTGCCCAAATGACAGTTTATGCCCACATGTATGACACTGGTGTACCCAGGATAACGTACTTAATGCCATATGTGGGTATAAACTGCTGTTTGGGCAGAGCCGGGCACAGAAGGGAAGGAGCGCTATTTTGGTTTTTGGAGCACAGTTTGGTTTTTGGACACCATGCCACTTTTGCAGAGCCCATGAATTGCCAGTAAAGTGGAATCCGCAGACATGTCACCCCATTTTGGAAACTACACCCTTCAAGGGATTTATCAAGTGGTGTAGCGAGCATTATTAACCCTTAAGTGTTGCATTCTTTTAATTTCCAAAAATGAATGCGCAGATGATAATGAAAAGTTAAAAATGAAATTTTTCTATAGATACGCCATTTCAGTGCCCAATATGTTGTGCCCAGCTTATGTCTGCAGAGACACACACTCCAAAAACTGGTGAGCGGGGATCCCGGGCACAACAGCTTTTGGAGCGTTCATCTCTGATACAAGCCGGGCACAACATATTACGCACTGAAATGTCATATTCCTGGAAAAATTGTCATTTTCACCTTTCACCATCAGCTGCGTATTCATTTATGGATAATAAATTATAGCAACACTTGGGGGTTAAAAATGCTCAGTGTACCCCTGGATAAATTCCTTCAGGGGTGTAGTTTCCAAAATGGGGTCACATGTCAGGAGATTCCACTTTACTGGTGTTTCAGCTCTGCAAAAGTGCAATGGCGTCCAAAAACCAAACCATCCAAGCCTGTGCTCCAAAAACCAAATAGCGCTCCTTCCCTTCTGTGCCCGGCTGTGCCCAAACAGCAGTTTATACCCACAAATGACATTAAGTACATTATTCTGGGTACAACAAGTGTCATACATGTGGGTATAAACTGCAGTTTGGGCACACACAGTAGGGCGCAGAAGGGAAGAAGCGCTACAGTGCCTTGCGAAAGTATTCGGCCCCCTTGAACTTTTCAAACTTTTGCCACATTTCAGGCTTCAAACATAAAGATATAAAATTTAAATTTATTGGTGAAGAATCAACAACAAGTGGGACACAATTGTGAAGTGGAACAAAATTTATTGGTTATTTTAAACTTTTGTAAAAAATAAAAAACTGAAAAGTGGGGCGTGCAATATTATTCGGCCCCTTTACTTTCAGTGCAGCAAACTCACTCCAGAAGGTCAGTGAGGATCTCTGAATGATCCAATGTTGTCCTAAATGACTGATGATGATAAATATAATCCACCTGTGTGTAATCAAGTCTCCGTATAAATGCACCTGCTCTGTGATAGTCTCAGGGTTCTGTTTAAAGCGTAGAGAGCATCATGAAGACCAAGGAACACACCAGGCAGGTCCCTGATACTGTTGTGGAGAAGTTTAAAGCCGGATTTGGATACAAAAAGATTTCCCAAACTTTAAACATCCCAAGGAGCACTGTGCAAGTGATCATATTGAAATGAAAGGAGTATCAGACCACTGCAAATCTACCAAGACCCGGCCGTCCCTCTAAACTTTCATCTCAAACAAGGAGAAGACTGATCAGAGATGCAGCCAAGAGGCCCATGATCACTCTGGATGAACTGCAGAGATCTACAGCTGAGGTGGGAGAGTCTGTCCATAGGACAACAATCAGTCGTACACTGCACAAATCTGGCCTTTATGGAAGAGTGGCAAGAAGAAAGCCATTTCTCAAAGAGATCCATAAAAAGTCACCTGGGAGACACCAAACATGTGGAAGAAGGTGCTCTGGTCAGATGAAACCAAAATCCAACTTTTTGGCCACAATGCAAAACGATATGTTTGGCGTAAAAGCAACACAGCTCATCCCCCTGAACACACCATCCCCACTGTCACACATGGTGGGGGCAGCATCATGGTTTGGGCCTGCTTTTCTTCAGCAGGGACAGGGAAGATGGTTTAAAATTGATGGGAAGATGGATGGAGCCAAATACAGGACCATTCTGGAAGGAAACCTGTTGGAGTCTGCAAAAGACCTGAGACTGGGACGGAGATTTATCTTCCAACAAGACAATGATCCCAAACATAAAGCCAAATCTACAATGGAATGGTTCACAAATAAACGTATCCAGGTGTTAGAATGGCCAAGTCAAAGTCCAGACCTGAATCCAATCGAGAATCTGTGGAAAGAGCTGAAAACTGCTGTTCACAAACGCTCTCCATCCAACCTCACTGAGCTCCAGCTGTTTTCCAAGGAAGAATGGGCAAGAATTTCAGTCTCTCGATGTGTAAAACTGATAGAGACATACCCCAAGCGACTTGCAGCTGTAATCGCAGCAAAAGGTGGCTCTACAAAGTATTAACTTAAGGGGGCCGAATAATATTGCACGCCCCACTTTTCAGATTTTTATTTTTTACAAAAGTTTAAAATATCCAATAAATTTCGTTCCACTTCACGATTGTGTCCCACTTGTTGTTGATTCTTCACCAAAAAATTAAAATTTTATATCCTTATGTTTGAAGCCTGAAATGTGGCAAAAGGTTGAAAAGTTCAAGGGGGCCGAATACTTTCGCAAGGCACTGTATGTGGCTTTTGGAGCGCAGATTCAGATGTTTGGTATCTGGACACCATGTCATGTTTGCAGAGCCTCTAAGGTACCAGTAAAGTGGAATCTCCTAGGGAATGACCCCATTTTGAAAAATGCACCCCTCAAAGAATTTATCAAGGGGTGTAGTAAGCATTAGTATCCCAGACGTGACTGCACAGCGGATGGGCAAAAAAGAGAATGAATATGTAAGCTGTGCGTAGTACATTGGGTACACTAAATTCCCTCCTATTTCCCCAGTAGCTCCTATTATTGGGGGGGTCACTCTGGGGGTCACTTCTGGTTTATTTTCCCTCGTAAGCTCTGAATCTGGTTTGCCCCCTGATATACGCTCGCACAGTTTATACATTCCCTCCTGCCGCAGCCAGTTATGTTCTAATGATTTGGCGATTTCTGGGGTTTTTGTCTTCACATTGTACGAGCTATATTTTCTTTATTTCTCTGGTGATATGGCCATATGAGGGCTTGTTGTTTGTGGGGTGAGATGTATTTTTTAATGACATCATTTTTAGGTGCTTACAACTTATTAAATAAATTTTATTAACTCTTTCTTGGTGGATTAAAAAACAACCCCATCAATTCTGGCACTGCGTTTTACCTTTTAAATTTTTCACCATGCAGCGTAAAATGTAAGTAATATGTTATCTTTATTCTGCGGGTCGATACGATTACGGCGATATCTCATTTATACTGTTTTTTTATGCGATACCAATTTTGCAGAACAAAAACCCATTTGGGGACATAAATCAATTTTTTTTGCATCGCCATCTTCTAAGATACGTAGCATTTTTATTTTTCAGTTTAGAGAGTTGGTTTAGGGCTTATTTTTTGAGGGACAACCTGTGCTTTTGATTGGTACTGTTTTGGGGTACATATGACTTTTTGATCACTTTTTAAGGCATATTTTGTAAGGTGAGATGGCAAAAAATTATTACTTTTGGCGGGTTTTTTCAGTTTTTTTTTCCCCGACGTTCACCGTGTACATTAAATATGGTTTCAGTTTTATTGTACAGGTTGTTACGGACGCGGCGATACCAAATATGTATTGTTTTTATTAATTTTTAGGTTTATTTTTTATATAATTCATTTTATATAGGAAAAGGGAATTTTTGGGGCTTTATTCTTTTATAAAATTTTATCACATACTTTATTTTTTTTTTTTTTCACTTTTTTTTACTTTTTCATGTGTCCCATAAGGACACCTGAGACAGAGATGCTTTGATCTCTGGCTCAGTACTATAGACTGCAAGACACGAGCATACAAGTATCGTGCAGCCTATACAGGAAGCCAGCGCTATGGAAACACACAGCGCTGACTTCCGCAGGTCTCGGCAGGATCAACCAGGTAGTGGGGTCTCCAGGCAGCCTGGGGTCACTGGGCAGACCCCGGGCTGTAGATTTGAGATATCGGCACCCCCCGATCTCGCCGCGGGTGGTGCCGGGGGGCGGCAAGATGGCGGAACCCCTTGGATGCCGCGGTCATGTTTTAACCCTTTCACTGCCAGGAGTCTCCAGATATTTTGCAGCTCCAGTAGTCAGAGCAATTTTCACAGTTTTGAGATGGACAAATAAAGCCTAAATTGCAACCTTTAAAAAATCATGCTAACACCCCCCCCCCCCCCATACCTATATATCTTCTTAAAGTAGACACCTGCAGCATTGTCAGAATGCCACTTGGTACTGTATACAAACAAGCACCTTCATGCAATTTTGATTTAAAGTGAGTGTTATATAAAAAAAAAAATAAAATGCAAATAAATGTATATTAGTTGCTAAAAGTGGAGACCAAACAAAAAGTTATATGCACCAAACCTCCTAAAAATAAGAGATCAACATGTGCAGAGTTCATTCATATCAGTAAGGCCTATACCTGTATGTACATATCACTAAGGACTACACCTGTATGTACATATCACTAAGGACTACGCCTGTATGTACATATCACTAAGGACTACACCTGTATGTACATATCACTAAGGACTACACCTGTATGTACATATCACTAAGGACTACACCTGTATGTACATATCACTAAGGACTACGCCTGTATGTACATATCACTAAGGCCTACACCTGTATGTACATATCACTAAGGACTACACCTGTATGTACATATCACTAAGGCCTACACCTGTATGTACATATCACTAAGGACTACACCTGTATGTACATATCACTAAGGACTACGCCTGTATGTACATATCACTAAGGCCTACACCTGTATGTACATATCACTAAGGACTACACCTGTATGTACATATCACTAAGGCCTACACCTGTATGTACATATCACTAAGGCCTACACCTGTATGTACATATCACTAAGGCCTACGCCTGTATGTACATATCACTAAGGACTACACCTGTATGTACATATCACTAAGGACTACACCTGTATGCACATATCACTAAGGACTACGCCTGTATGTACATATCACTAAGGCCTACACCTGTATGTACATATCACTAAGGACTACACCTGTATGTACATATCACTAAGGCTACACCTGTATATACATATCACTAAGGCCTACACCTGTATGTACATATCACTAAGGCCTACACCTGTATGTACATATCACTAAGGACTACGCCTGTATGTACATATCACTAAGGACTACACCTGTATGCACATATCACTAAGGACTACGCCTGTATGTACATATCACTAAGGCCTACACCTGTATGTACATATCACTAAGGACTACACCTGTATGTACATATCACTAAGGACTACACCTGTATGCACATATCACTAAGGACTACGCCTGTATGTACATATCACTAAGGCTACACCTGTATGTACATATCACTAAGGACTACACCTGTATGTACATAACACTAAGGACTACATCTGTATGTACATATCACTAAGGACTACACCTGTATGTACATATCACTAAGGCCTACGCCTGTATGTACATATCAGTAAGGACTACACCTGTATGTACATATCACTAAGGACTACACCTGTATGTACATATCACTAAGGCCTACACCTGTATGTACATATCACTAAGGCCTACACCTGTATGTACATATCACTAAGGACTACACCTGTATGTACATATCACTAAGGCCTACACCTGTATGTACATATCACTAAGGCCTACACCTGTATGTACATATCACTAAGGCCTACACCTGTATGTACATATCACTAAGGACTACACCTGTATGTACATATCACTAAGGCCTACACCTGTATGTACATATCACTAAGGCCTACACCTGTATGTACATATCACTAAGGCCTACACCTGTATGTACATATCACTAAGGACTACACCTGTATGTACATATCACTAAGGACTACTACACCTGTATGTACATATCACTAAGGACTACACCTGTATGTACATATCACTAAGGACTACACCTGTATATACATATCACTAAGGACTACACCTGTATGCACATATCACTAAGGACTACTCCTGTATGTACATATCACTAAGGCCTACACCTGTATGTACATATCACTAAGGCCTACACCTGTATGTACATATCACTAAGGCCTACACCTGTATGTACATATCACTAAGGACTACACCTGTATGTACATATCACTAAGGACTACACCTGTATGCACATATCACTAAGGACTACTCCTGTATGTACATATCACTAAGGCCTACACCTGTATGTACATATCACTAAGGCCTACACCTGTATGTACATATCACTAAGGCCTACACCTGTATGTACATATCACTAAGGACTACACCTGTATGTACATATCACTAAGGACTACACCTGTATGCACATATCACTAAGGACTACTCCTGTATGTACATATCACTAAGGCCTACACCTATATGTACATATCACTAAGGCCTACACCTGTATGTACATATCACTAAGGACTACACCTGTATGTACATATCACTAAGGACTACACCTGTATGCACATATCACTAAGGACTACGCCTGTATGTACATATCACTAAGGCCTACACCTGTATGTACATATCACTAAGGACTACACCTGTATGTACATATCACTAAGGACTACACCTGTATGCACATATCACTAAGGACTACTCCTGTATGTACATATCACTAAGGCCTACACCTGTATGTACATATCACTAAGGCCTACACCTGTATGTACATATCACTAAGGCCTACACCTGTATGTACATATCACTAAGGACTGTATGTACATATCACTAAGGCCTACACCTGTATGTACATATCACTAAGGACTACGCCTGTATGTACATATCAGTAAGGACTACACCTGTATGTACATATCACTAAGGACTACGCCTGTATGTACATATCAGTAAGGACTACACCTGTATGTACATATCACTAAGGACTACACCTGTATGTACATATCACTAAGGACTACACCTGTATGTACATATCACTAAGGATTACACCTGTATGTACATATCACTAAGGCCTACACCTGTATGTATATATCACTAAGGCCTACACCTGCATGTACATATCACTAAGGCCTACACCTGTATGTACATATCACTAAGGACTACACCTGTATGTACATATCACTAAGGACTACACCTGTATGTACATATCACTAAGGACTACACCTGTATGTACATATCACTAAGGACTACACCTGTATGTACATATCACTAAGGAATACACCTGTATGTACATATCACTAAGGACTACACCTGTATGTACATATCACTAAGGCCTACACGTGTATGTACATATCACTAAGGACTACACCTGTATGTATATATCACTAAGGACTACGCCTGTATGTACATATCACTGAGGACTACACCTGTATGTACATATCACTAAGGACTACACCTGTATGTACATATCACTAAGGCCTACACCTGTATGTACATATCACTGAGGACTACACCTGTATGTACATATCACTAAGGACTACACCTGTATGTACATATCACTAAGGCCTACACCTGTATGTACATATCACTAAGGCCTACACCTGTATGTACATATCACTAAGGACTACACCTGTATATACATATCACTAAGGACTACTACGCCTGTATGTACATATCACTAAGGACTACACCTGTATGTATATATCACTAAGGACTACACCTGTATGTACATATCACTAAGAACTACGCCTGTATGTACATATCACTAAGGCCTACACCTGTATGTACATATCACTAAGGACTACTACAACTGTATGTACATATCACTAAGGACTACACCTGTATGTACATATCACTAAGGACTACACCTGTATGTACATATCACTAAGGACTACACCTGTATGTACATATCACTAAGGCCTACACCAGAATGTACATATCACTAAGGACTACACCTGTATGTACATATCACTAAGGACTACACCTGTATGTACATATCACTAAGGACTACACCTGTATGTATATATCACTAAGGACTACACCTGTATGTACATATCACTAAGGACTACGCCTGTATGTACATATCACTAAGGCCTACACCTGTATGTACATATCACTAAGGACTACACCTGTATGTACATATCACTAAGGCCTACACCTGTATGTACATATCACTAAGGACTACACCTGTATGTACATATCACTAAGGACTACACCTGTATGTACATATCACTAAAGACTACACCTGTATGTACATATCACTAAGGACTACTACACCTGTATGTACATATCACTAAGGACTACACCTGTATGTACATATCACTAAGGACTACACCTGTATATACATATCAGTAAGGCCTATACCTGTATGTACATATCACTAAGGACTACACCTGTATGTACATATCACTAAGGACTACAACTGTATGTACATATCACTAAGGACTACGCCTGTATGTACATATCACTAAGGACTACGCCTGTATATACATATCACTAAGGCCTACACCTGTATGTACATATCACTAAGGCCTACACCTGCATGTACATATCACTACGGACTACACCTGTATGTACATATCACTAAGGACTACACCTGTATGTACATATCACTAAGGACTACGCCTGTATGTACATATCACTAAGGACTACGCCTGTATGTACATATCACTAAGGCCTACACGTGTATGTACATATCACTAAGGACTACACCTGTATGTATATATCACTAAGGACTACGCCTGTATGTACATATCACTGAGGACTACACCTGTATGTACATATCACTAAGGACTACACCTGTATGTATATATCACTAAGGACTACACCTGTATGTACATATCACTAAGGACTACGCCTGTATGTACATATCACTAAGGCCTACGCCTGTATGTACATATCACTAAGGACTACACCTGTATGTACATATCACTAAGGACTACGCCTGTATGTACATATCACTAAGGACTATACCTGTATGTACATATCACTAAGGACTACTACACCTGTATGTACATATCACTAAGGACTACACCTGCATGTACATATCACTAAGGACTACAACTGTATGTACATATCACTAAGGACTACACCTGTATGTACATATCACTAAGGCCTACACCTGTATGTACATATCACTAAGGCCTACACCTGCATGTACATATCACTAAGGACTACACCTGTATGCACATATCACTAAGGACTACACCTGTATGTACATATCACTAAGGACTACACCTGTATCTACATATCACTAAGGACTACGCCTGTATGTACATATCACTAAGGCCTACACCTGTATGTACATATCACTAAGGACTACACCTGTATGTACATATCACTAAGGACTACGCCTGTATGTACATATCACTAAGGACTATACCTGTATGTACATATCACTAAGGACTACACCTGTATGTACATATCACTAAGGACTACTACACCTGTATGTACATATCACTAAGGACTACACCTGTATGTACATATCACTAAGGACTACACCTGTATATACATATCAGTAAGGCCTATACCTGTATGTACATATCACTAAGGACTACACCTGTATGTACATATCACTAAGGACTACACCTGTATGTACATATCACTAAGGACTACATCTGTATGTACAAATCACTAAGGACTTCGCCTGTATGTGCATATCACTAAGGACAACGCCTGTATGTACATATCACTAAGGCCTACACCTGCATGTACATATCACTAAGGACTACACCTGTATGTACATATCACTAAGGACTACACCTGTATGTACATATCACTAAGGCCTACACGTGTATGTACATATCACTAAGGACTACACCTGTATGTATATATCACTAAGGACTACGCCTGTATGTACATATCACTGAGGACTACACCTGTATATACATATCACTAAGGACTACACCTGTATGTATATATCACTAAGGACTACACCTGTATGTACATATCACTAAGGACTACGCCTGTATGTACATATCACTAAGGCCTACACCTGTATGTACATATCACTAAGGACTACACCTGTATGTGCATATCACTAAGGACTACGCCTGTATGTACATATCACTAAGGCCTACACCTGTATGTACATAACACTAAGGACTACACCTGTATATACATATCACTAAGGACTACTACGCCTGTATGTACATATCACTAAGGACTAAGCCTGTATGTACATATCACTAAGGACTATACCTGTATGTACATATCACTAAGGACTACTACACCTGTATGTACATATCACTAAGGACTACACCTGCATGTACATATCACTAAGGACTACACCTGTATGTACATATCACTAAGGACTACACCTGTATGTACATATCACTAAGGCCTACACCTGTATGTACATATCACTAAGGACTACGCCTGTATGTACATATCACTAAGGACTACACCTGTATGTACATATCACTAAGGCCTACACGTGTATGTACATATCACTAAGGACTACACCTGTATGTATATATCACTAAGGACTACGCCTGTATGTACATATCACTGAGGACTACACCTGTATGTACATATCACTAAGGACTACACCTGTATGTATATATCACTAAGGACTACACCTGTATGTACATATCACTAAGGACTACGCCTGTATGTACATATCACTAAGGCCTACACCTGTATGTACATATCACTAAGGACTACACCTGTATGTACATATCACTAAGGACTACGCCTGTATGTACATATCACTAAGGACTATACCTGTATGTACATATCACTAAGGACTACTACACCTGTATGTACATATCACTAAGGACTACACCTGCATGTACATATCACTAAGGACTACACCTGTATGTACATATCACTAAGGACTACACCTGTATGTACATATCACTAAGGCCTACACCTGTATGTACATATCACTAAGGCCTACACCTGCATGTACATATCACTAAGGACTACACCTGTATGCACATATCACTAAGGACTACACCTGTATCTACATATCACTAAGAACTACGCCTGTATGTACATATCACTAAGGCCTACACCTGTATGTACATATCACTAAGGCCTACACCTGCATGTACATATCACTAAGGCCTACGCCTATATGTACATATCACTAAGGACTACACCTGTATATACATATCACTAAGGACTACACCTGTATGTACATATCACTAAGGACTACACCTGTATGTACTTATCACTAAGGACTACACCTGTATGTACATATCACTAAGGACTACGCCTGTATGTACATATACCTAAGGACTACACCTGTATGCACATATCACTAAGGACTACGCCTGTATGTACATATCACTAAGGACTACACCTGTATGTACATATCACTAAGGACTACACCTGTATGCACATATCACTAAGGACTACGCCTGTATGTACATATCACTAAGGACTACACCTGTATGTACATATCACTAAGGACTACACCTGTATGTACATATCACTAAGGACTACGCCTGTATGTACATATCACTAAGGACTACACCTGTATGTACATATCATTAAGGACTACTACACCTGTATGTACATATCACTAAGGACTACACCTGTATGTACATATCACTAAGGACTACATCTGTATGTACATATCACTAAGGCCTACACCTGTATGTACATATCACTAAGGACTACACCTGTATGTACATATCACTAAGGCCTACACCTGTATGCACATATCACTAAGGACTACACCTGTATGTACATATCACTAAGGACTACTACACCTGTATGTACATATCAATAAGGACTACTACACCTGTATGTACATATCACTAAGGCCTACTACTGTATGTACATATCACTAAGGACTACACCTGTATGTACATATCACTAAGGACTACACCTGTATGTACATATCACTAAGGCCTACACCTGCATGTACATATCACTAAGGACTACACCTGTATGCACATATCACTAAGGACTACACCTGTATGTACATATCACTAAGGACTACACCTGTATCTACATATCACTAAGGACTACGCCTGTATGTACATATCACTAAGGCCTACACCTGTATGTACATATGACTAAGGCCTACACCTGCATGTACATATCACTAAGGACTACGCCTGTATGTACATATCACTAAGGACTACACCTGTATGTACATATCACTAAGGACTACACCTGTATGTACATATCACTAAGGACTACGCCTGTATGTACATATCACTAAGGACTACACCTGTATGTACATATCATTAAGGACTACTACACCTGTATGTACATATCACTAAGGACTACACCTGTATGTACATATCACTAAGGACTACATCTGTATGTACATATCACTAAGGCCTACACCTGTATGTACATATCACTAAGGACTACACCTGTATGTACATATCACTAAGGCCTACACCTGTATGCACATATCACTAAGGACTACACCTGTATGTACATATCACTAAGGACTACTACACCTGTATGTACATATCAATAAGGACTACTACACCTGTATGTACATATCACTAAGGCCTACTACTGTATGTACATATCACTAAGGACTACACCTGTATGTACATATCACTAAGGACTACACCTGTATGTACATATCACTAAGGCCTACACCTGCATGTACATATCACTAAGGACTACACCTGTATGCACATATCACTAAGGACTACACCTGTATGTACATATCACTAAGGACTACACCTGTATCTACATATCACTAAGGACTACGCCTGTATGTACATATCACTAAGGCCTACACCTGTATGTACATATGACTAAGGCCTACACCTGCATGTACATATCACTAAGGACTACGCCTGTATGTACATATCACTAAGGACTACGCCTGTATGTACATATCACTAAGGACTACACCTGTATGTACATATCACTAAGGACTACGCCTGTATGTACATATCACTAAGGACTACGCCTGTATGTACATATCACTAAGGACTACACCTGTATGTACATATCACTAAGGCCTACACCTGTATGTACATATCACTAAGGACTACGCCTGTATGTACATATCACTAAGGACTACACCTGTATGTACATATCACTAAGGACTACACCTGTATGTACATATCACTAAGGACTACACCTGTATGTACATATCCCTAAGGACTACACCTGTATGCACATATCACTAACGACTACGCCTGTATGTACATATCACTAAGGACTACACCTGTATGAACATATCACTAAGGACTACTACACCTGTATGTACATATCACTAAGGACTACACCTGTATGTACATATCACTAAGGACTACATCTGTATGTACATATCACTAAGGACTACTACACCTGTATGTACATATCACTAAGGACTACTACACCTGTATGTACATATCACTAAGGACTACACCTGTATGTACATAACACTAAGGACTACATCTGTATGTACATATCACTAAGGACTACTACACCTGTATGTACATATCACTAAGGACTACACCTGTGTGTACATATCACTAAGGACTACACCTACATGTACATATCACTAAGGCCTACAGCTGTATGTACATATCACTAAGGCTACACCTGTATGTACATATCACTAAGGACTACTACACCTGTATGTACATATCACTAAGGACTACTACACCTGTATGTACATATCACTAAGGACTACACCTGTATGTACATAACACTAAGGACTACATCTGTATGTACATATCACTAAGGACTACACCTGTATGTACATATCACTAAGGCCTACACCTGTATGTACATATCACTAAGGACTACGCCTGTATGTACATATCACTAAGGACTACGCCTGTATGTACATATCACTAAGGACTACACCTGCATGTACATATCACTAAGGCCTACACCTGTATGTACATATCACTAAGGCCTACACCTGTATGTACATATTACTAAGGACTACGCCTGTATGTACATATCACTAAGGACTACACCTGTATGCACATATCACTAAGGACTACACCTGTATGTACATATCACTAAGGCCTACACCTGTATGTACATATCACTAAGGCCTACACCTGTATGTGCATATCACTAAGGACTACGCCTGTGTGTACATATCACTAAGGCCTACACCTGCATGTACATATCACTAAGGCCTACACCTGTATGTACATATCACTAAGGCCTACACCTGTATGTACATATCACTAAGGACTACGCCTGTATGTACATATCACTAAGGCCTACACCTGCATGTACATATCACTAAGGACTACTACACCTGTATGTACATATCACTAAGGACTACGCCTGTATGTACATATCACTAAGGACTACACCTGTATGTACATATCACTAAGGCCTACGCCTGTATGTACATATCACTAAGGCCTATGCCTGTATATACATATCACTAAGGACTACGCCTGTATGTACATATCACTAAGGACTACACCTGTATGTGCATATCACTAAGGACTACGCCTGTATGTACATATCACTAAGGACTACACCTGTATGTACATATCACTAAGGCCTACGCCTGTATGTACATATCACTAAGGCCTATGCCTGTATATACATATCACTAAGGTCTACGCCTGCATGTACATATCACTAAGGCCTACACCTGTTTGTACATATCATTAAGGACTACACCTGTATGTACATATCACTAAGGACTACACCTGTATGTACATATCACTAAGGACTACACCTGTATGTACATATCACTAAGGACTACGCCTGTATGTACATATCACTAAGGACTACGCCTGTATGTACATATCCCTAAGGACTACGCCTGTATCTACATATCACTAAGGCCTACACCTGTATGTACATATCCCTAAGGACTACACCTGTATCTACATATCACTAAGGCCTACACCTGTATGTACATATCACTAAGGACTACGCCTGTATGTACATATCCCTAAGGACTACACCTGTATCTACATATCACTAAGGACTACACCTGTATGTACATATCACTAAGGACTACACCTGTATCTACATATCACTAAGGACTACGCCTGTATGTACATATCACTAAGGACTACACCTGTATGTACATATCACTAAGGACTACGCCTGTATGTACATATCACTAAGGCCTACACCTGTATGTACATATCACTAATGACTACACCTGTATGTACATATCACTAAGGACTACGCCTGTATGTACATATCACTAAGGACTATACCTGTATGTACATATCACTAAGGACTACTACACCTGTATGTACATATCACTAAGGACTACACCTGCATGTACATATCACTAAGGACTACACCTGTATGTACATATCACTAAGGACTACACCTGTATGTACATATCACTAAGGCCTACACCTGTATGTACATATCACTAAGGCCTACACCTGCATGTACATATCACTAAGGACTACACCTGTATGCACATATCACTAAGGACTACACCTGTATGTACATATCACTAAGGACTACACCTGTATCTACATATCACTAAGGACTACGCCTGTATGTACATATCACTAAGGCGTACACCTGTATGTACATATCACTAAGGCCTACACCTGCATGTACATATCACTAAGGCCTACGCCTATATGTACATATCACTAAGGACTACACCTGTATGTACATATCACTAAGGACTACACCTGTATGTACATATCACTAAGGACTACACCTGTATGTACATATCACTAAGGACTACACCTGTATGTACATATCACTAAGGACTACACCTGTATGTACATATACCTAAGGACTACACCTGTATGCACATATCACTAAGGACTACGCCTGTATGTACATATCACTAAGGACTACACCTGTATGTACATATCACTAAGGACTACTACACCTGTATGTACATATCACTAAGGACTACACCTGCATGTACATATCACTAAGGACTACTACACCTGTATGCACATATCACTAAGGACTACACCTGTATGTACATATCACTAAGGACTACATCTGTATGTACATATCACTAAGGACTACTACACCTGTATGTACATATCACTAAGGACTACTACACCTGTATGTACATATCACTAAGGCCTACTACTGTATGTACATATCACTAAGGACTACACCTGTATGTACATATCACTAAGGACTACACCTGTATGTACATATCACTAAGGCCTACACCTGCATGTACATATCACTAAGGACTACACCTGTATGCACATATCACTAAGGACTACACCTGTATGTACATATCACTAAGGACTACACCTGTATCTACATATCACTAAGGACTACGCCTGTATGTACATATCACTAAGGCCTACACCTGTATGTACATATCACTAAGGCCTACACCTGCATGTACATATAACTAAGGCCTACGCCTATATGTACATATCACTAAGGACTACACCTGTATGTACATATCACTAAGGACTACACCTCTATGTACATATCACTAAGGCCTACACCTGTATGTACATATCACTAAGGACTACGCCTGTATGTACATATCACTAAGGACTACACCTGTATGTACATATCACTAAGGACTACACCTGTTGGTACATATCACTAAGGACTACACCTGTATGTACATATCCCTAAGGACTACACCTGTATGCACAGATCACTAAGGACTACGCCTGTATGTACATATCACTAAGGACTACACCTGTATGTACATATCACTAAGGACTACTACACCTGTATGTACATATCACTAAGGACTACACCTGTATGTACATATCACTAAGGACTACATCTGTATGTACATATCACTAAGGACTACTACACCTGTATGTACATATCACTAAGGACTACTACACCTGTATGTACATATCACTAAGGACTACACCTGTATGTACATAACACTAAGGACTACATCTGTATGTACATATCACTAAGGCCTACACCTGCATGTACATATCACTAAGGACTACTACACCTGTATGTACATATCACTAAGGACTACACCTGTATGTACATATCACTAAGGACTACACCTGCATGTACATATCACTAAGGCCTACACCTGTATGTACATATCACTAAGGACTACTACACCTGTATGTACATATCACTAAGGACTACTACACCTGTATGTACATATCACTAAGGACTACACCTGTATGTACATAACACTAAGGACTACATCTGTATGTACATATCACTAAGGACTACACCTGTATGTACATATCACTAAGGACTACTACACCTGTATGTACATATCACTAAGGACTACACCTGCATGTACATATCACTAAGGCCTACACCTGTATGTACATATCACTAAGGCCTACACCTGTATGTACATATTACTAAGGACTACGCCTGTATGTACATATCACTAAGGACTACACCTGTATGTACATATCACTAAGGACTACACCTGTATGTACATATCACTAAGGACTACACCTGCATGTACATATCACTAAGGCCTACACCTGTATGTACATATCACTAAGGACTACACCTGTATGTACATATCACTAAGGACTACATCTGTATGTACATATCACTAAGGACTACTACACCTGTATGTACATATCACTAAGGACTACTACACCTGTATGTACATATCACTAAGGACTACACCTGTATGTACATAACACTAAGGACTACATCTGTATGTACATATCACTAAGGCCTACACCTGCATGTACATATCACTAAGGACTACTACACCTGTATGTACATATCACTAAGGACTACACCTGTATGTACATATCACTAAGGACTACACCTGTATGTACATATCACTAAGGCTACACCTGTATGTACATATCACTAAGGACTACTACACCTGTATGTACATATCACTAAGGACTACTACACCTGTATGTACATATCACTAAGGACTACACCTGTATGTACATAACACTAAGGACTACATCTGTATGTACATATCACTAAGGACTACACCTGTATGTACATATCACTAAGGCCTACGCCTGTATGTACATATCACTAAGGACTACACCTGTATGTACATATCACTAAGGCCTACACCTGTATGTACATATCACTAAGGACTACGCCTGCATGTACATATCACTAAGGACTACGCCTGTATGTACATATCACTAAGGACTACACCTGCATGTACATATCACTAAGGCCTACACCTGTATGTACATATCACTAAGGCCTACACCTGTATGTACATATTACTAAGGACTACGCCTGTATGTACATATCACTAAGGACTACACCTGTATGTACATATCACTAAGGACTACACCTGTATGTACATATCACTAAGGACTACACCTGCATGTACATATCACTAAGGCCTACACCTGTATGTACATATCACTAAGGACTACAACTGTATGTACATATCACTAAGGACTACGCCTGTATGTACATATCACTAAGGCCTACACCTGTATGTACATATCACTAAGGCCTACACCTGTATGTACATATCACTAAGGACTACGCCTGCATGTACATATCACTAAGGCCTACACCTGCATGTACATATCACTAAGGCCTACACCTGTATGTACATATCACTAAGGCCTACACCTGTATGTACATGTCACTAAGGACTACGCCTGTATGTACATATCACTAAGGCCTACACCTGCATGTACATATCACTAAGGCCTACAACTGTATGTACATATCACTAAGGCCTACACCTGTATGTACATATTACTAAGGACTACGCCTGTATGTACATATCACTAAGGACTACACCTGTATGTACATATCACTAAGGACTACACCTGTATGTACATATCACTAAGGACTACACCTGTATGTACATATCACTAAGGCCTACACCTGTATGTACATATCACTAAGGCCTACACCTGTATGTACATATCACTAAGGCCTACACCTGTATGTACATATCACTAAGGCCTACACCTGTATGTGCATATCAGTAAGGACTACACCTGTATCTACATATCACTAACTACACCTGTATGTACATATCACTAAGGAGTACACCTGTATGTACATATCACTAACGCTACACCTGTATGTACATATCACTAAGGACTACACCTGTATGTACATATCAGTAAGGACTACACCTGTATGTACATATCACTAAGGACTACGCCTGTATGCACATATCACTAAGGACTACACCTGTATGTACATATCACTAAGGACTACACCTGTATGTACATATCACTAAGGCCTACGCCTGTATGTACATATCACTAAGGACTACACCTGTATGTAGATATCACTAAGGACTACACCTGTATGTACATATCACTAAGGACTACGCCTGTATGTACATATCACTAAGGACTACACCTGTATGTACATATCACTAAGGACTACACCTGTATGTACATATCACTAAGGCCTACACCTGTATGTACATATCACTACGGACTACTACACCTGTATGTACATATCACTAAGGACTACGCCTGTATGTACATATCACTAAGGCCTACACCTGTATGTACATATCACTAAGGACTACTACACCTGTATGTACATATCACTAAGGACTACACCTGTATGTACATATCACTAAGGCCTGCGCCTGTATGTACATATCACAAAGGCCTATGCCTGTATATACATATCACTAAGGACTACGCCTGTATGTACATATCACTAAGGACTACACCTGTATGTACATATCACTAAGGACTACGCCTGTATGTACATATCACTAAGGACTACACCTGTATGTACATATCACTAAGGCCTACGCCTGTATGTACATATCACTAAGGCCTATGCCTGTATATACATATCACTAAGGTCTACGCCTGCATGTACATATCACTAAGGCCTACACCTGTATGACATATCATTAAGGACTACACCTGTATGTACATATCACTAAGGACTACACCTGTATGTACATATTGTGAACCGAGAGCAAGGCAGGTGGTTTGGTCTCCGCAACCAGAAATGAACGCACACGCGGTAGTTCAAGAAAAGAATATATATTTACTATAAGTTAATAAAGGCTATTTGAAGGTAAAATGACAGGGATAAAGACAAGCAAAAAAATATACAATATAGCATGAACAATTTCAAGGCAAATTCTGCAATGGTTTCTACTTTTACTCTCTCCACTTCTGCAGTATGGACACTGAATGAACAATATACTCAAAACTATCCCTAACTGACCCTGACTTCACATTTGGGTGCACCCCCTTTTCCCCAGTGGTCCAGGTGGACCGCTTACAGTCCGTAGAAGCGCGCGGTGGGGCCCAAAGTCGGTCCTTTCTTTTATAGTGAAACGTCCTCTCCTCACTGTTATCAGGATCTTGGGAGAAATGAAGTCCTCTTTAACAGGGAAACCAACTGAATGCAATGTAATCCAACAGCAGATTCCACTCAGCACACTGACAGTCCTGCCGAATCCATACACTGAGCTGGGATGTAAGCCGGGATTTAGCAGGTGCCGTCCAGTACATCAACAGCACTGCGAGTCTCTATCTGTGGTATCCATATACACAGTCACAATGTCAGTCTCACTGATCAGCCACTGAGCACAGTTCCTTTCACGTGGACTCACTAGTCCTGTTGTCTCTTTACACTCTGTTTGTCTCTGGACCAAGATACAGCTTAGCTGTACAGAAATATCTCCACACCAGTTCAATACAACACTTGCTAAGATGGCTGCTGCTCTCTGTCTCGTCACTTCCTGCTTCTCTGCTCACATTCTGTCTGCAGAACAGGCAAGCTGACATAAAAGGGGGGGAGTCACTCCAGCATCATGTCACAATTACAATGGCTGCTGTCTTAAAGGAACAGAATCACAGAAATACATTCAACATTAACAGTTTATACAGACAAATAAAGCTTAGGACAACATTGGCTGTCTCTTACATATTCCCCCCCCACTTTAAGATTGGCAGTCCCTGCCTATGACTGTATATCCAGAGGGTTGTACTTTTATGCACAGGGTGGTAGTATACCGATGTATGGCAGGCCAAACAAACTCATCCTGCGCATACCGAACAGGGGGAATACCAGCATTTGGCCTAGTGGTCCGTCTGAGGACCGGTGGTATATTATGGGGTGCTGCAGCTATGGGCTGAGAAGGACCAGCGGATTCCGCACCAGAGGGGGCACAGGCCGGAGATACAGTAGTCACAGGTGGAACATCCCCAGGAGCAGGGATCGGCCAACAATCATCCTCCTCGTCTGAGGCCCATTCCGCACCTCCATTCTCTGACTGTGGGAACTCATTCACATTGGCAAGCCCATCATGATTTGTCCCTTCAGAATGACACAGGCGCAACATATTTCGGTGAAGTACTCGAACACAATCAGTTCCTTCTTTCTGGACCTGATACACTGGCCCATTCGCATACTTGCGGCCAACAACACGATACGGCAAAGCCTCCCATCGGCTTTCCAATTTCCCTTGGGGTTTCTTGACATGAACTAGCACCAGGTCGCCTGGTTGCAATGGTGCTTCTTGCACTGGGGTCTTATCAGGATGGGGATGTTCTTGCAGGCGCTGCCGCACCAATCGATGGATCGTCTCAAGTCTCTGCCGGTGCGCCCGCACCCAAGAGGTTGGATCCCTCGGAGGGAACCCATCCACATCATCCAACTGTAATTCTCCTACACTTCGCCCAGACCGCCCAAAGAGAAGTGTATAAGGAGAGTACCCCGTTGTAGAATGGACCTGATTGTTATAGGCCCACACCATTTCAGACAAGAACTGAGGCCACTGTAACTTCTTGTCTTCCTCCAGAGTCCGCAGCATCTGTAGCAGAGTTCTGTTGAATCTTTCACAGGCCCCATTTCCCTGAGGGTGGTATGGAGTCGTGGGCGACTTCTTTATCCCGTAGATACGTTGAACTTCTTTCATTACGTGTCCCTCAAAGCAGGCACCCTGGTCGGAGTGGATGCGTTTAGGGCACCCATATACTCGAATGAAATCTTGGCACAGAGCACGAGCTGCTGACTCAGCTGTCTGGTCCTTGGTGGCGGTTACCACCGCAAATTTGGTGAAGTGATCCACCATTACGAGGCAATACTGGTGTCCGCTATTGGATGGGCCCACCATTAGATAGTCTATCATGACGATTTCTAAAGGTTCCTGGGTCACGATGGTTTGCAGGGGAGCTCTCTGTTCTATTGCCTTATGGATCTCACAAGTTCGACAGCTGCGGCATACTTCTTCGACCATTTGACGAAGACCAGGGCAGTAAATCAGTCGCTGTAACCAACGAAAGGTCTTCTCATGACCAAAATGTCCATTCTTATTATGAGCCTCAACTGCCAACGAGCGAGCCAGTTCACTAGGCACCACAATTTGGTATCGAATGTCGATCTCAGAAGGTAAATAGACCTTTCGGCATAGCACTCCATTTTTCATCTCCAACTTTTCCCACTGACTCAGAACAGATAATATCTCACGTGTCAGTCGTTCTCTTTCCTCTCTACAGGGCTTCTGGCCTTTCTCAACACACTTGATCATCTGTGCCAGCCCCTCATGGGTCTGTTGTATCTGTGCCCATTCCTGTCGTGAGGGACCAAAGAAAGGAGCCATTTCAGTCCCCTCCATCTCAAACTGATTAGTGGCGGTCAAGGCCTGTGAAAATCTGCTGAAGTCGGGCACCTCCACATGCTCCAACTCATGATCCACGTCTACTGTGGGGGTCTGGGCGGTTACCCTAGAAAGCCCGTCAGCATTCTGGTTCTCTGTCTTGGACCGATACTTAATGCGGTAATTGAACTTAGTCATTCGGGCTATCCACCTCTGCTCTAACGCCCCGAGCTTGGCATTTTCCAGGTGAGCTAGTGGGTTGTTGTCAGTCAGTACTAAAACTTCAGCACCGGTCAAATATTCAGAGAATTTCTCGGTCATGGCCCATACCAGTGCCAACAGCTCCAACTTAAAAGAACTATAATTCTCGGGGTTTCTTTCAGAATCTCTCAAAGACCGGCTGCCGTACGCTATGACCCTCTCCTGGCCATCCTGAAGCTGGGAAAGCACTGCTCCAAGACCATACAGGCTTGCATCCATATACAGCTGGAACGGCAAGTGGTAATCAGCATATGCCAAGATTGGGGCTGTTGTCAGTGCATCCTTTAATGCCTGGAAGGCTTGTTCCTGTTCAGGTCCCCACTTCACGGACCGGTTCTTTGGACCACCGGATGTGCCTCGTAGGAGAGCATTAAGTGGTGCTGCTACCTTGGCGAAATCCTTAATAAACCGTCGATAGTAACCGGCTACTCCAAGGAACGCCCTCACTTCTCGCAGGGTAGTCGGTATTGGCCAATCTTGAACAGCCGCTATCTTGTCTCTTGATGGTCTCACCCCTTCTCCTGATACGCGGTGACCCAAGTAATCAATTTCAGATTGGAACAACCGACATTTACTGGGTTTCAATTTGAGCCCATGTTCCCGCAATCTTCGAAATACTTGCCCCAACTGGTGGAGATGGTCTTCAAAGGTCGCAGAATACACTATAATGTCATCCAAGTAGATGAGAGTGAACTCAAAGTTGAAGTCACCGAGACATTTCTCCATCAACCGCTGAAACGTTCCGGGTGCATTTGTCAACCCGAAGGGCATCCGGTTAAATTCGTATAGTCCCATGGGCAAGATGAATGCCGTCTTCTCCTTGTCTTTTGTGGCCATCGGCACCTGCCAATACCCACTAGCCAGATCTAGTGAGGAGAAGTACCGGGCTCTCCCCAGCGCTGAGAGGGACTCCTCAATCCGTGGCAAGGGGTAGGAATCTCGTACGGTGCAAGCGTTTAACTTCCGATAGTCTACGCAAAATCGGATGGACCCATCTTTTTTTCTTACTAACACCACAGGAGCTGCCCAGGGACTCTGGCTTTCTTGGATGATCCCACCCTGTAGCATCTTAGCTAACAGTTCTTTTACTTCCTGATACAACTGTGGAGGAATTTGTCGGTAGCGCTCTCTAATTGGAGGGGTGTCTCCTGTGGGAATCTCATGGTAGATCCCTGTGGTACATCCAAAATCTTCAGCATACCGTGAAAAGGCGGCTCGGTTCTCCCACAACAGTTCATCTACCTTCTGCACACATTCCAGAGAACATGAACTTGCATCCATCTTCATCTGTTCTCGAATTGCACGGCCATTCCATTCAGAGGTGGGTTCCTCATCTTCTCCCATGGACACAGTTACGGTCCACTCATCCCTTTCAGTCGGCTTCAGCTGCATTGGAGTTACTTTCCTTACTTCCTCCGGAGTCACATAGATGTTAGCCAGCTGCCTCCCTGGGGTCAGGTCCACACTCTGGTCCTGAGTGTTTACACATCGAAGTGGTACTCTTCCATTGCGAACTATTGCCAAGGAACGGGCCACTAGCGGATCAACACCTCCTTCGGCTGCCTGCAGTGGTTCTACCAACACAGCTATGCCCTCTAGTTTCCGACAGGTGCCTACGGGCATAGACACTATTGTCTCCCGACTGGGTGGCAGTGTAACTTTTGTATGCAAAGGAACTGAAATTCGAGCCAGAGGACGCTGCGCATCCGAACTTTTCTGTAAGCCACATGTCCGGATCAGCCGCTGGAAAGCTGTTTGAGTAGGCCGATGGGTGGTGGTTTCTTTCCAATAACCGTGACCTTTCTTTTCAAAGAGGATCTGATCTAATTCTTTTAACACATTCATCCCCAAAATGACAGGGACCTTTACTTCATGTGACTCCTGTACCACCACAATGCCTTTCCTACCCAGATCTTGGCCACATACCCGGACATTCATCCAGGCCACTCCCACGACTGGAACTGGTAACTGGTTAGCTGCGACCACTCGTACGAATGTATGGGGATCATATTTCACATGTTGCTGGAAGTACCGTTCATAACAGTCTCTACTCAAGGTCGTTACTTGGGAACCCGTGTCAATCATCCCGGTAACCGGAATACCCTCCATTTCCACCTGTATAACAGGACTTGCAGCGATCAGGTCATCATTAGGGCATTCTCCCCACATAGTCTCCTTGTCAGTCTCCCCTGCTACACGCCCTACAGCAGCAGGGGACTTCAGTTTAACGGCGGTCTCTCATAAGTTTGTCGCTGCTCTGGACATCTAGCAGCAACGTGGCCCATCCGTCCACACTCCCAGCAGCGTATCTCCCGTCGTTCTGGCCATCTGTTTGGGCCCCTTCGGTAAGCCCCTTCGATTTCTCCTGAGCACTGCATTAACTGATTTGGACCCCTTCGGTAGGTCCTATCCTCATCCCTCCAGCGGGGTGGTGGGTGATTCTGATTTTCTGGGTATGGACGGCTCACCCTTTCACCTCCAGTTTTCTGGAAGTCTGCAATTTTCATAGAATGTTCATCACAACGGGTGTGCAAGTGTTCCATTTGCTCTTGCAGTTTCTGCATTACTGTGAGAATTTCTTTAACCGTCCCCTTTTCTACTGTCTCTGAGCCAGAACTAGCCCCCTTTGACAAAGTAACTCCAACTGCGGTCTGGGGCTTCGGGAACATACTATTGGCACGGGAGATGGCCTCTACCTGTACATCATGGAATTTAGCATCAGTCTCTCGTCGTATAAAATCCTGCATAGTCACAGTTAAACTGCCGTCACGTATCCCCAGGACAAACTGGTCACGGAGAGTCCGATCAGGGTTACAGAAGGCTGGCGAGCCCCCTCTTTCCTTCACTTGAATATCTCGGAGCAGTTCTTGTAGGGCATTTGCATATTGGGGAAGGCTTTCATTCTCCTGTTGTACCCTCTGGAAGAACCGAGCCTGCAGAGACCCCAGCAATGCAGTTTCTCCATAAATGGTTTCTAGAATCTGGACTACTTGCTCAAATGTCTGCCTTTGTTCAAATGGCCTCAATATCACCGTGGTCTTAGCATCCCCTTGTAATGTCAATATTGCTAGCTCTACTAGTACTTCTGGTGCGGTCTGGTACATTCGCTGTATCATTCGTATCTGTTCCACCCACATACTCACTGACATATTATTGCCATCAAATTTAGCTAACTGACTCATTATAGCCCCTGCTGGCATTCTTCCTCCAGCACCATTCTCCCGAACGGGTGCGTCACCGTCCATTCTGGTAAGCGGATCCTGCCGACTACGCCAATTTGTGAACCGAGAGCAAGGCAGGTGGTTTGGTCTCCGCAACCAGAAATGAACGCACACGCGGTAGTTCAAGAAAAGAATATATATTTACTATAAGTTAATAAAGGCTATTTGAAGGTAAAATGACAGGGATAAAGACAAGCAAAAAAATATACAATATAGCATGAACAATTTCAAGGCAAATTCTGCAATGGTTTCTACTTTTACTCTGTCCAATTCTGCAGTATGGACACTGAATGAACAATATACTCAAAACTATCCCTAATTGACCCTGACATCACATTTGGGTGCACCCCCTTTCCCCCAGTGGTCCAGGTGGACCGCTTACAGTCTGTAGAAGCGCGCGGTGGGGCCCAAAGTCGTTCCTTTCTTTTATAGCGAAACGTCCTCTCCTCACGGTTATCAGGATCTTGGGAGAAATGAAGTCCTTTTTAACAGGGAAACCCAATGAATGCAATGTAATCCAACAGCAGATTCCACTCAGCACACTGACAGTCCTGCCGAATCCATACACTGAGCTGGGATGTAAGCCGGGGTTTAGCAGGTGCTGTCCAGTACATCAACAGCACTGCGAGTCTCTATCTGTGGTATCCATATACACAGTCACAATGTCAGTCTCACTGATCAGCCACTGAGCACAGTTCCTTTCACGTGGACTCACTAGTCCTGTTGTCTCTTTACACTCTGTTTGTCTCTGGACCAAGATACAGCTTAGCTGTACAGAAAAATCTCCACACCAGTTCAATACAACACTTGCTAAGATGGCTGCTGCTCTCTGTCTCGTCACTTCCTGCTTCTCTGCTCACATTCTGTCTGCAGAACAGGCAAGCTGACATAAAAGGGGGGGGAGTCACTCCAGCATCATGTCACAATTACAATGGCTGCTGTCTTAAAGGAACAGAATCACAGAAATACATTCAACATTAACAGTTTATACAGACAAATAAAGCTTAGGACAACATTGGCTGTCTCTTACAATATCACTAAGGACTACACCTGTATGTACATATCACTAAGGACTACGCCTGTATGTACATATCACTAAGGACTACGCCTGTATGTACATATCCCTAAGGACTACGCCTGTATCTACATATCACTAAGGCCTACACCTGTATGTACATATCCCTAAGGACTACACCTGTATCTACATATCACTAAGGCCTACACCTGTATGTACATATCACTAAGGACTACGCCTGTATGTACATATCCCTAAGGACTACGCCTGTATCTACATATCACTAAGGACTACACCTGTATGTACATATCACTAAGGACTACACCTGTATGTACATATCACTAAGGACTACGCCTGTATGTACATATCACTAAGGACTACACCTGTATGTACATATCACTAAGGACTACGCCTGTATGTACATATCACTAAGGCCTACACCTGTATGTACATATCACTAAGGACTACACCTGTATGTACATATCACTAAGGACTACGCCTGTATGTACATATCACTAAGGACTATACCTGTATGTACATATCACTAAGGACTACTACACCTGTATGTACATATCACTAAGGACTACACCTGCATGTACATATCACTAAGGACTACACCTGTATGTACATATCACTAAGGACTACACCTGTATGTACATATCACTACGGCCTACACCTGTATGTACATATCACTAAGGCCTACACCTGCATGTACATATCACTAAGGACTACACCTGTATGCACATATCACTAAGGACTACACCTGTATGTACATATCACTAAGGACTACACCTGTATCTACATATCACTAAGGACTACGCCTGTATGTACATATCACTAAGGCGTACACCTGTATGTACATATCACTAAGGCCTACACCTGCATGTACATATCACTAAGGCCTACGCCTATATGTACATATCACTAAGGACTACACCTGTATGTACATATCACTAAGGACTACACCTGTATGTACATATCACTAAGGACTACACCTGTATGTACATATCACTAAGGACTACACCTGTATGTACATATCACTAAGGACTACACCTGTATGTACATATACCTAAGGACTACACCTGTATGCACATATCACTAAGGACTACGCCTGTATGTACATATCACTAAGGACTACACCTGTATGTACATATCACTAAGGACTACTACACCTGTATGTACATATCACTAAGGACTACACCTGTATGTACATATCACTAAGGACTACTACACCTGTATGTACATATCACTAAGGACTACACCTGTATGTACATATCACTAAGGACTACATCTGTATGTACATATCACTAAGGACTACTACACCTGTATGTACATATCACTAAGGACTACTACACCTGTATGTACATATCACTAAGGCCTACTACTGTATGTACATATCACTAAGGACTACACCTGTATGTACATATCACTAAGGACTACACCTGTATGTACATATCACTAAGGCCTACACCTGCATGTACATATCACTAAGGACTACACCTGTATGCACATATCACTAAGGACTACACCTGTATGTACATATCACTAAGGACTACACCTTTATCTACATATCACTAAGGACTACGCCTGTATGTACATATCACTAAGGCCTACACCTGTATGTACATATCACTAAGGCCTACACCTGCATGTACATATAACTAAGGCCTACGCCTATATGTACATATCACTAAGGACTACACCTGTATGTACATATCACTAAGGACTACACCTCTATGTACATATCACTAAGGCCTACACCTGTATGTACATATCACTAAGGACTACGCCTGTATGTACATATCACTAAGGACTACACCTGTATGTACATATCACTAAGGACTACACCTGTATGTACATATCACTAAGGACTACACCTGTATGTACATATCCCTAAGGACTACACCTGTATGCACATATCACTAAGGACTACGCCTGTATGTACATATCACTAAGGACTACACCTGTATGTACATATCACTAAGGACTACTACACCTGTATGTACATATCACTAAGGGCTACACCTGTATGTACATATCACTAAGGACTACATCTGTATGTACATATCACTAAGGACTACTACACCTGTATGTACATATCACTAAGGACTACTACACCTGTATGTACATATCACTAAGGACTACACCTGTATGTACATAACACTAAGGACTACATCTGTATGTACATATCACTAAGGCCTACACCTGCATGTACATATCACTAAGGACTACTACACCTGTATGTACATATCACTAAGGACTACACCTGTATGTACATATCACTAAGGACTACACCTGCATGTACATATCACTAAGGCCTACACCTGTATGTACATATCACTAAGGACTACTACACCTGTATGTACATATCACTAAGGACTACTACACCTGTATGTACATATCACTAAGGACTACACCTGTATGTACATAACACTAAGGACTACATCTGTATGTACATATCACTAAGGACTACACCTGTATGTACATATCACTAAGGACTACGCCTGTATGTACATATCACTAAGGCCTCCGCCTGTATGTACATATCACTAAGGACTACACCTGTATGTACATATCACTAAGGCCTACGCCTGTATGTACATATCACTAAGGACTACACCTGTATGTACATATCACTAAGGCCTACACCTGTATGTACATATCACTAAGGACTACGCCTGTATGTACATATCACTAAGGACTACGCCTGTATGTACATATCACTAAGGACTACACCTGCATGTACATATCACTAAGGCCTACACCTGTATGTACATATCACTAAGGCCTACACCTGTATGTACATATTACTAAGGACTACGCCTGTATGTACGTATCACTAAGGACTACACCTGTATGTACATATCACTAAGGACTACACCTGTATGAACATATCACTAAGGACTACACCTGCATGTACATATCACTAAGGCCTACACCTGTATGTACATATCACTAAGGACTACACCTGTATCTACATATCACTAAGGACTACTACACCTGTATGTACATATCACTAAGGACTGTATGTACATATCACTAAGGACTACGCCTGTATGTACATATCACTAAGGCCTACACCTGCATGTACATATCACTAAGGCCTACACCTGTATGTACATATCACTAAGGCCTACACCTGTATGTACATATTACTAAGGACTACGCCTGTATGTACATATCACTAAGGACTACACCTGTATGTACATATCACTAAGGACTACACCTGTATGTACATATCACTAAGGACTACACCTGTATGTACATACCACTAAGGACTACACCTGTATGTACATATCACTAAGGCCTACACCTGTATGTACATATCACTAAGGCCTACACCTGTATGTACATATCACTAAGGCCTACACCTGTATGTACATATCACTAAGGCCTACACCTGTATGTGCATATCAGTAAGGACTACACCTGTATCTACATATCACTAACTACACCTGTATGTACATATCACTAAGGAGTACACCTGTATGTACATATCACTAACGCTACACCTGTATTTACATATCACTAAGGACTACACCTGTATGTACATATCACTAAGGACTACACCTGTATGTACATATCACTAAGGACTACGCCTGTATGCACATATCACTAAGGACTACACCTGTATGTACATATCACTAAGGACTACACCTGTATGTACATATCACTAAGGCCTACGCCTGTATGTACATATCACTAAGGACTACACCTGTATGTACATATCACTAAGGACTACGCCTGTATGTACATATCACTAAGGACTACACCTGTATGTACATATCACTAAGGACTACACCTGTATGTACATATCACTAAGGCCTACACCTGTATGTACATATCACTAAGGACTACTACACCTGTATGTACATATCACTAAGGACTACGCCTGTATGTACATATCACTAAGGCCTACACCTGTATGTAGATATCACTAAGGACTACTACACCTGTATGTACATATCACTAAGGACTACACCTGTATGTACATATCACTAAGGACTACACCTGTATGTACATATCACTAAGGCCTACGCCTGTATGTACATATCACTAAGGCCTATGCCTGTATATACATATCACTAAGGACTACGCCTGTATGTACATATCACTAAGGACTACACCTGTATGTACATATCACTAAGGACTACGCCTGTATGTACATATCACTAAGGACTACACCTGTATGTACATATCACTAAGGCCTACGCCTGTATGTACATATCACTAAGGCCTATGCCTGTATATTCATATCACTAAGGTCTACGCCTGCATGTACATATCACTAAGGCCTACACCTGTATGTACATATCACTAAGGACTACACCTGTATGTACATATCACTAAGGACTACACCTGTATGTACATATCACTAAGGACTACACCTGTATGTACATATCACTAAGGACTACGCCTGTATGTACATATCACTGAGGACTACGCCTGTATGTACATATCCCTAAGGACTACACCTGTATCTACATATCACTAAGGCCTACACCTGTATGTACATATCAGTAAGGACTACACCTGTATGTACATATCACTAAGGACTACACCTGTATCTACATATCACTAAGGACTACACCTGTATGTACATATCACTAAGGACTACACCTGTATGTACATATCACTAAGGACTACACCTGTATGTACATATCACTAAGGACTACACCTGTATGTACATATCACTAAGGCCTACACCTGTATGTACATATCACTAAGGCCTATGCCTGTATATACATATCACTAAGGTCTACGCCTGCATGTACATATCACTAAGGCCTACACCTGTATGTACATATCACTAAGGACTACACCTGTATGTACATATCACTAAGGACTACGCCTGTATGTACATATCACTAAGGCCTACACCTGTATGTACATATCACTAAGGCCTACACCTGTATGTACATATCACTAAGGACTACACCTGTATGTACATATCACTAAGGTCTACGCCTGTATGCACATATCACTAAGGACTACACCTGTATCTACATATCACTAACTACACCTGTATGTACATATCACTAAGGAGTACACCTGTATGTACATATCACTAACGCTACACCTGTATGTACATATCACTAAGGACTACACCTGTATGTACATATCACTAAGGCCTACACCTGTATGTACATATCACTAAGGACTACGCCTGTATGTACATATCACTAAGGACTACACCTGTATGTACATATCACAAAGGACTACGCCTGTATGCACATATCACTAAGGACTACACCTGTATGTACATATCACTAAGGACTACACCTGTATGTACATATCACTAAGGCCTACGCCTGTATGTACATATCACTAAGGACTACACCTGTATGTAGATATCACTAAGGACTACACCTGTATGTAGATATCACTAAGGACTACACCTGTATGTACATATCACTAAGGACTACACCTGTATGTACATATCACTAAGGACTACGCCTGTATGTACATATCACTAAGGACTACACCTGTATGTACATATCACTAAGGACTACGCCTGTATGTACATATCATTAAGGACTACACCTGTATGTACATATCACTAAGGACTACGCCTGTATGTACATATCACTAAGGACTACACCTGTATGTACATATCACTAAGGACTACACCTGTATGTACATACCACTAAGGCCTACACCTGTATGTACATATCACTAAGGACTACTACACCTGTATGTACATATCACTAAGGACTACGCCTGTATGTACATATCACTAAGGCCTACACCTGTATGTAGATATCACTAAGGACTACTACACCTGTATGTACATATCACTAAGGACTACACCTGTATGTACATATCACTAAGGACTACACCTGTATGTACATATCACTAAGGCCTACGCCTGTATGTACATATCACTAAGGCCTATGCCTGTATATACATATCACTAAGGACTACGCCTGTATGTACATATCACTAAGGACTACACCTCTATGTACATATCACTAAGGACTACGCCAGTATGTACATATCACTAAGGACTACACCTGTATGTACATATCACTAAGGCCTACGCCTGTATGTACATATCACTAAGGCCTATGCCTGTATATACATATCAATAAGGTCTACGCCTGCATGTACATATCACTAAGGCCTACACCTGTATGTACATATCACTAAGGACTACACCTGTATGTACATATCACTAAGGACTACACCTGTATGTACATATCACTAAGGACTACACCTGTATGTACATATCACTAAGGACTACGCCTGTATGTACATATCACTAAGGACTACGCCTGTATGTACATATCCCTAAGGACTACACCTGTATCTACATATCACTAAGGCCTACACCTGTATGTACATATCACTAAGGACTACACCTGTATGTACATATCACTAAGGACTACACCTGTATCTACATATCACTAAGGACTACACCTGTATGTACATATCACTAAGGACTACACCTGTATGTACATATCACTAAGGACTACACCTGTATGTACATATCACTAAGGACTACACCTGTATGTACATATCACTAAGGCCTACACCTGTATGTACATATCACTAAGGCCTATGCCTGTATATACATATCACTAAGGTCTACGCCTGCATGTACATATCACTAAGGCCTACACCTGTATGTACATATCACTAAGGACTACACCTGTATGTACATATCACTAAGGACTACGCCTGTATGTACATATCACTAAGGCCTACACCTGTATGTACATATCACTAAGGCCTACACCTGTATGTACATATCACTAAGGACTACACCTGTATGTACATATCACTAAGGTCTACGCCTGTATGCACATATCACTAAGGACTACACCTGTATCTACATATCACTAACTACACCTGTATGTACATATCACTAAGGAGTACACCTGTATGTACATATCACTAACGCTACACCTGTATGTACATATCACTAAGGACTACACCTGTATGTACATATCACTAAGGCCTACACCTGTATGTACATATCACTAAGGACTACGCCTGTATGTACATATCACTAAGGACTACACCTGTATGTACATATCACTAAGGACTACGCCTGTATGCACATATCACTAAGGACTACACCTGTATGTAGATATCACTAAGGACTACACCTGTATGTACATATCACTAAGGCCTACGCCTGTATGTACATATCACTAAGGACTACACCTGTATGTACATATCACTAAGGACTACACCTGTATGTAGATATCACTAAGGACTACACCTGTATGTACATATCACTAAGGACTACACCTGTATGTACATATCACTAAGGACTACGCCTGTATGTACATATCACTAAGGACTACACCTGTATGTACATATCACTAAGGACTACGCCTGTATGTACATATCACTAAGGACTACACCTGTATGTACATATCACTAAGGACTACGCCTGTATGTACATATCACTAAGGACTATACCTGTATGTACATATCACTAAGGACTACTACACCTGTATGTACATATCACTAAGGACTACACCTGCATGTACATATCACTAAGGACTACACCTGTATGTACATATCACTAAGGACTACACCTGTATGTACATATCACTAAGGCCTACACCTGTATGTACATATCACTAAGGCCTACACCTGCATGTACATATCACTAAGGACTACACCTGTATGCACATATCACTAAGGACTGCACCTGTATGTACATATCACTAAGGACTACACCTGTATCTACATATCACTAAGGACTACTCCTGTATGTACATATCACTAAGGCGTACACCTGTATGTACATATCACTAAGGCCTACACCTGCATGTACATATCACTAAGGCCTACGCCTATATGTACATATCACTAAGGACTACACCTGTATGTACATATCACTAAGGACTACACCTGTATGTACATATCACTAAGGACTACACCTGTATGTACATATCACTAAGGACTACACCTGTATGTACATATCACTAAGGACTACACCTGTATGTACATATCACTAAGGACTACACCTGTATGTACATATCACTAAGGACTACACCTGTATGCACATATCACTAAGGACTACGCCTGTATGTACATATCACTAAGGACTACACCTGTATGTACATATCACTAAGGACTACACCTGTATGTACATATCACTAAGGACTACACCTGTATGTACATATCACTAAGGACTACACCTGTATGTACATATCCCTAAGGACTACACCTGTATGCACATATCACTAAGGACTACGCCTGTATGTACATATCACTAAGGACTACACCTGTATGTACATATCCCTAAGGACTACACCTGTATGCACATATCACTAAGGACTACGCCTGTATGTACATATCACTAAGGACTACACCTGTATGTACATATCACTAAGGACTACTACACCTGTATGTACATATCACTAAGGCCTACACCTGTATGTACATATCACTAAGGACTACTACACCTGTATGTACATATCACTAAGGACTACACCTGTATGTACATATCACTAAGGACTACACCTGTATGTACATATCACTAAGGCCTACGCCTGTATGTACATATCACTAAGGCCTATGCCTGTATATACATACAGGCATAGGCCTGTATGTATATACATATCACTAAGGACTACGCCTGTATGTACATATCACTAAGGACTACACCTGTATGTACATATCACTAAGGACTACGCCTGTATGTACATATCACTAAGGACTACACCTGTATGTACATATCACTAAGGACTACGCCTGCATGTACATATAACTAAGGCCTACGCCTATATGTGCATATCACTAAGGACTACACCTGTATGTACATATCACTAAGGACTACACCTGTATGTACATATCACTAAGGCCTACACCTGTATGTACATATCACTAAGGACTACGCCTGTATGTACATATCACTAAGGACTACACCTGTATGTACATATCACTAAGGACTACACCTGTATGTACATATCACTAAGGACTACACCTGTATGTACATATCCCTAAGGACTACACCTGTATGCACATATCACTAAGGACTACGCCTGTATGTACATATCACTAAGGACTACACCTGTATGTACATATCACTAAGGACTACTACACCTGTATGTACATATCACTAAGGACTACACCTGTATGTAAATATCACTAAGGACTACATCTGTATGTACATATCACTAAGGACTACTACACCTGTATGTACATATCACTAAGGACTACTACACCTGTATGTACATATCACTAAGGACTACACCTGTATGTACATAACACTAAGGACTACATCTGTATGTACATATCACTAAGGCCTACACCTGCATGTACATATCACTAAGGACTACTACACCTGTATGTACATATCACTAAGGACTACACCTGTATGTACATATCACTAAGGACTACACCTGCATGTACATATCACTAAGGCCTACACCTGTATGTACATATCACTAAGCACTACTACACCTGTATGTACATATCACTAAGGACTACTACACCTGTATGTACATATCACTAAGGACTACACCTGTATGTACATAACACTAAGGACTACATCTGTATGTACATATCACTAAGGACTACACCTGTATGTAGATATCACTAAGGACTACGCCTGTATGTACATATCACTAAGGCCTCCGCCTGTATGTACATATCACTAAGGACTACACCTGTATGTACATATCACTAAGGCCTACGCCTGTATGTACATATCACTAAGGACTACACCTGTATGTACATATCACTAAGGCCTACACCTGTATGTACATATCACTAAGGACTACGCCTGTATGTACATATCACTAAGGACTACGCCTGTATGTACATATCACTAAGGACTACACCTGCATGTACATATCACTAAGGCCTACACCTGTATGTACATATCACTAAGGCCTACACCTGTATGTACATATTACTAAGGACTACGCCTGTATGTACATATCACTAAGGACTACACCTGTATGTACATATCACTAAGGACTACACCTGTATGTACATATCACTAAGGACTACACCTGCATGTACATATCACTAAGGACTACACCTGTATGTACATATCACTAAGGACTACACCTGTATGTACATATCACTAAGGCCTACACCTGTATGTACATATCACTAAGGCCTACACCTGTATGTACATATCACTAAGGCCTACACCTGTATGTACATATCACTAAGGCCTACACCTGTATGTGCATATCAGTAAGGACTACACCTGTATCTACATATCACTAACTACACCTGTATGTACATATCACTAAGGAGTACACCTGTATGTACATATCACTAACGCTACACCTGTATGTACATATCACTAAGGACTACACCTGTATGTACATATCACTAAGGACTACACCTGTATGTACATATCACTAAGGACTACGCCTGTATGCACATATCACTAAGGACTACACCTGTATGTACATATCACTAAGGACTACACCTGTATGTACATATCACTAAGGACTACACCTGTATGTACATATCAGTAAGGACTACGCCTGTATGTACATATCACTAAGGACTACACCTGTATGTACATATCACTAAGGCCTACACCTGTATGTACCTATCACTAAGGACTACTACACCTGTATGTACATATCACTAAGGACTACGCCTGTATGTACATATCACTAAGGCCTACACCTGTATGTACATATCACTAAGGACTACTACACCTGTATGTACATATCACTAAGGACTACACCTGTATGTACATATCACTAAGGACTACACCTGTATGTACATATCACTAAGGCCTACGCCTGTATGTACATATCACTAAGGCCTATGCCTGTATATACATATCACTAAGGACTACGCCTGTATGTACATATCACTAAGGACTACACCTGTATGTACATATCACTAAGGACTACGCCTGTATGTACATATCACTAAGGACTACACCTGTATGTACATATCACTAAGGCCTACGCCTGTATGTACATATCACTAAGGCCTATGCCTGTATATACATATCACTAAGGTCTACGCCTGCATGTACATATCACTAAGGCCTACACCTGTATGTACATATCACTAAGGCCTACACCTGTATGTACATATCACTAAGGACTACACCTTTATGTACATATCACTAAGGACTGCATCTGTATGTACATATCCCTAAGGACTACACCTGTATCTACATATCACTAAGGCCTACACCTGTATGTACATATCACTAAGGACTACACCTGTATGTACATATCACTAAGGACTACACCTGTATCTACATATCACTAAGGACTACACCTGTATGTACATATCACTAAGGACTACACCTGTATGTACATATCACTAAGGACTACACCTGTATGTACATATCACTAAGGACTACACCTGTATGTACATATCACTAAGGCCTACACCTGTATGTACATATCACTAAGGCCTATGCCTGTATATACATATCACTAAGGTCTACGCCTGCATGTACATATCACTAAGGCCTACACCTGTATGTACATATCACTAAGGACTACACCTGTATGTACATATCACTAAGGACTACGCCTGTATGTACATATCACTAAGGCCTACACCTGTATGTACATATCACTAAGGCCTACACCTGTATGTACATATCACTAAGGACTACACCTGTATGTACATATCACTAAGGTCTACGCCTGTATGCACATATCACTAAGGACTACACCTGTATGTACATATCACTAAGGACTACACCTGTATGTACATATCACTAAGGACTACACCTGTATGTACATATCACTGACTACACCTGTATGTACATATCACTAAGGCCTACACCTGTATGTACATTTCACTAAGGCTTACACCTGTATGTACATATCACTAAGGCCTACACCTGTATGTACATATCACTAAGGCCTACACCTGTATGTGCATATCAGTAAGGACTACACCTGTATCTACATATCACTAACTACACCTGTATGTACATATCACTAAGGAGTACACCTGTATGTACATATCACTAACGCTACACCTGTATGTACATATCACTAAGGACTACACCTGTATGTACATATCACTAAGGACTACACCTGTATGTACATATCACTAAGGACTACGCCTGTATGCACATATCACTAAGGACTACACCTGTATGTACATATCACTAAGGACTACGCCTGTATGTACATATCACTAAGGACTACACCTGTATGTAGATATCACTAAGGACTACACCTGTATGTAGATATCACTAAGGACTACACCTGTATGTACATATCACTAAGGACTACACCTGTATGTACATATCACTAAGGACTACACCTGTATGTACATATCACTAAGGCCTACACCTGTATGTACATATCACTAAGGCCTACACCTGTATGTACATATCACTAAGGCCTACACCTGTATGTACATATCACTAAGGCCTACACCTGTATGTGCATATCAGTAAGGACTACACCTGTATCTACATATCACTAACTACACCTGTATGTACATATCACTAAGGAGTACACCTGTATGTACATATCACTAACGCTACACCTGTATGTACATATCACTAAGGACTACACCTGTATGTACATATCACTAAGGACTACACCTGTATGTACATATCACTAAGGACTACGCCTGTATGCACATATCACTAAGGACTACACCTGTATGTACATATCACTAAGGACTACGCCTGTATGTACATATCACTAAGGACTACACCTGTATGTAGATATCACTAAGGACTACACCTGTATGTAGATATCACTAAGGACTACACCTGTATGTACATATCACTAAGGACTACACCTGTATGTACATATCACTAAGGACTACGCCTGTATGTACATATCACTAAGGACTACACCTGTATGTACATATCACTAAGGACTACGCCTGTATGTACATATCACTAAGGACAACGCCTGTATGTACATATCACTAAGGACTACACCTGTATGTACATATCACTAAGGACTACATCTGTATGTACATATCAGTAAGGACTACTACACCTGTATGTACATATCACTAAGGACTACGCCTGTATGTACATATCACTAAGGCCTACATCTGTATGTACATATCACTAAGGACTACTACACCTGTATGTACATATCACTAAGGACTACGCCTGTATGTACATATCACTAAGGACTACACCTGTATGTACATATCACTAAGGCCTACGCCTGTATGTACATATCACTAAGGCCTATGCCTGTATATACATATCACTAAGGACTACGCCTGTATGTACATATCACTAAGGACTACACCTGTATGTACATATCACTAAGGCCTACACCTGTATGTACATATCACTAAGGACTACGCCTGTATGTACATATCACTAAGGACTACGCCTGTATGTACATATCACTAAGGACTACACCTGCATGTACATATCACTAAGGCCTACACCTGTATGTACATATCACTAAGGCCTACACCTGTATGTACATATTACTAAGGACTACGCCTGTATGTACATATCACTAAGGACTACACCTGTATGTACATAACACTAAGGACTACATCTGTATGTACATATCACTAATGACTACACCTGTATGTAGATATCACTAAGGACTACGCCTGTATGTACATATCACTAAGGCCTCCGCCTGTATGTACATATCACTAAGGACTACACCTGTATGTACATATCACTAAGGCCTACGCCTGTATGTACATATCACTAAGGACTACACCTGTATGTACATATCACTAAGGCCTACACCTGTATGTACATATCACTAAGGACTACGCCTGTATGTACATATCACTAAGGACTACGCCTGTATGTACATATCACTAAGGACTACACCTGCATGTACATATCACTAAGGCCTACACCTGTATGTACATATCACTAAGGCCTACACCTGTATGTACATATTACTAAGGACTAGGCCTGTATGTACATATCACTAAGGACTACACCTGTATGTACATATCACTAAGGACTACACCTGTATGTACATATCACTAAGGACTACACCTGCATGTACATATCACTAAGGCCTACACCTGTATGTACATATCACTAAGGACTACACCTGTATGTACATATCACTAAGGACTACGCCTGTATGTACATATCACTAAGGCCTACACCTGTATGTACATATCACTAAGGCCTACACCTGTATGTACATATCACTAAGGACTACGCCTGTATGTACATATCACTAAGGCCTACGCCTGCATGTACATATCACTAAGGCCTACACCTGTATGTACATATCACTAAGGCCTACACCTGTATGTACATATTACTAAGGACTACGCCTGTATGTACATATCACTAAGGACTACACCTGTATGTACATATCACTAAGGACTACGCCTGTATGTACATATCACTAAGGCCTACACCTGTATGTACATATCACTAAGGCCTACACCTGTATGTACATATCACTAAGGACTACACCTGTATGTACATATCACTAAGGTCTACGCCTGTATGCACATATCACTAAGGACTACACCTGTATCTACATATCACTAACTACACCTGTATGTACATATCACTAAGGAGTACACCTGTATGTACATATCACTAACGCTACACCTGTATGTACATATCACTAAGGACTACACCTGTATGTACATATCACTAAGGCCTACACCTGTATGTACATATCACTAAGGACTACGCCTGTATGTACATATCACTAAGGACTACACCTGTATGTACATATCACTAAGGACTACGCCTGTATGCACATATCACTAAGGACTACACCTGTATGTAGATATCACTAAGGACTACACCTGTATGTACATATCACTAAGGCCTACGCCTGTATGTACATATCACTAAGGACTACACCTGTATGTACATATCACTAAGGACTACACCTGTATGTAGATATCACTAAGGACTACACCTGTATGTACATATCACTAAGGACTACACCTGTATGTACATATCACTAAGGACTACGCCTGTATGTACATATCACTAAGGACTACACCTGTATGTACATATCACTAAGGACTACGCCTGTATGTACATATCACTAAGGACTACACCTGTATGTACATATCACTAAGGACTACGCCTGTATGTACATATCACTAAGGACTATACCTGTATGTACATATCACTAAGGACTACTACACCTGTATGTACATATCACTAAGGACTACACCTGCATGTACATATCACTAAGGACTACACCTGTATGTACATATCACTAAGGACTACACCTGTATGTACATATCACTAAGGCCTACACCTGTATGTACATATCACTAAGGCCTACACCTGCATGTACATATCACTAAGGACTACACCTGTATGCACATATCACTAAGGACTGCACCTGTATGTACATATCACTAAGGACTACACCTGTATCTACATATCACTAAGGACTACTCCTGTATGTACATATCACTAAGGCGTACACCTGTATGTACATATCACTAAGGCCTACACCTGCATGTACATATCACTAAGGCCTACGCCTATATGTACATATCACTAAGGACTACACCTGTATGTACATATCACTAAGGACTACACCTGTATGTACATATCACTAAGGACTACACCTGTATGTACATATCACTAAGGACTACACCTGTATGTACATATCACTAAGGACTACACCTGTATGTACATATCACTAAGGACTACACCTGTATGTACATATCACTAAGGACTACACCTGTATGCACATATCACTAAGGACTACGCCTGTATGTACATATCACTAAGGACTACACCTGTATGTACATATCACTAAGGACTACACCTGTATGTACATATCACTAAGGACTACACCTGTATGTACATATCACTAAGGACTACACCTGTATGTACATATCCCTAAGGACTACACCTGTATGCACATATCACTAAGGACTACGCCTGTATGTACATATCACTAAGGACTACACCTGTATGTACATATCCCTAAGGACTACACCTGTATGCACATATCACTAAGGACTACGCCTGTATGTACATATCACTAAGGACTACACCTGTATGTACATATCACTAAGGACTACTACACCTGTATGTACATATCACTAAGGCCTACACCTGTATGTACATATCACTAAGGACTACTACACCTGTATGTACATATCACTAAGGACTACACCTGTATGTACATATCACTAAGGACTACACCTGTATGTACATATCACTAAGGCCTACGCCTGTATGTACATATCACTAAGGCCTATGCCTGTATATACATACAGGCATAGGCCTGTATGTATATACATATCACTAAGGACTACGCCTGTATGTACATATCACTAAGGACTACACCTGTATGTACATATCACTAAGGACTACGCCTGTATGTACATATCACTAAGGACTACACCTGTATGTACATATCACTAAGGACTACGCCTGCATGTACATATAACTAAGGCCTACGCCTATATGTGCATATCACTAAGGACTACACCTGTATGTACATATCACTAAGGACTACACCTGTATGTACATATCACTAAGGCCTACACCTGTATGTACATATCACTAAGGACTACGCCTGTATGTACATATCACTAAGGACTACACCTGTATGTACATATCACTAAGGACTACACCTGTATGTACATATCACTAAGGACTACACCTGTATGTACATATCCCTAAGGACTACACCTGTATGCACATATCACTAAGGACTACGCCTGTATGTACATATCACTAAGGACTACACCTGTATGTACATATCACTAAGGACTACTACACCTGTATGTACATATCACTAAGGACTACACCTGTATGTAAATATCACTAAGGACTACATCTGTATGTACATATCACTAAGGACTACTACACCTGTATGTACATATCACTAAGGACTACTACACCTGTATGTACATATCACTAAGGACTACACCTGTATGTACATAACACTAAGGACTACATCTGTATGTACATATCACTAAGGCCTACACCTGCATGTACATATCACTAAGGACTACTACACCTGTATGTACATATCACTAAGGACTACACCTGTATGTACATATCACTAAGGACTACACCTGCATGTACATATCACTAAGGCCTACACCTGTATGTACATATCACTAAGCACTACTACACCTGTATGTACATATCACTAAGGACTACTACACCTGTATGTACATATCACTAAGGACTACACCTGTATGTACATAACACTAAGGACTACATCTGTATGTACATATCACTAAGGACTACACCTGTATGTAGATATCACTAAGGACTACGCCTGTATGTACATATCACTAAGGCCTCCGCCTGTATGTACATATCACTAAGGACTACACCTGTATGTACATATCACTAAGGCCTACGCCTGTATGTACATATCACTAAGGACTACACCTGTATGTACATATCACTAAGGCCTACACCTGTATGTACATATCACTAAGGACTACGCCTGTATGTACATATCACTAAGGACTACGCCTGTATGTACATATCACTAAGGACTACACCTGCATGTACATATCACTAAGGCCTACACCTGTATGTACATATCACTAAGGCCTACACCTGTATGTACATATTACTAAGGACTACGCCTGTATGTACATATCACTAAGGACTACACCTGTATGTACATATCACTAAGGACTACACCTGTATGTACATATCACTAAGGACTACACCTGCATGTACATATCACTAAGGACTACACCTGTATGTACATATCACTAAGGACTACACCTGTATGTACATATCACTAAGGCCTACACCTGTATGTACATATCACTAAGGCCTACACCTGTATGTACATATCACTAAGGCCTACACCTGTATGTACATATCACTAAGGCCTACACCTGTATGTGCATATCAGTAAGGACTACACCTGTATCTACATATCACTAACTACACCTGTATGTACATATCACTAAGGAGTACACCTGTATGTACATATCACTAACGCTACACCTGTATGTACATATCACTAAGGACTACACCTGTATGTACATATCACTAAGGACTACACCTGTATGTACATATCACTAAGGACTACGCCTGTATGCACATATCACTAAGGACTACACCTGTATGTACATATCACTAAGGACTACACCTGTATGTACATATCACTAAGGCCTACGCCTGTATGTACATATCACTAAGGACTACACCTGTATGTACATATCAGTAAGGACTACGCCTGTATGTACATATCACTAAGGACTACACCTGTATGTACATATCACTAAGGACTACACCTGTATGTACATATCACTAAGGACTACACCTGTATGTACATATCACTAAGGCCTACACCTGTATGTACCTATCACTAAGGACTACTACACCTGTATGTACATATCACTAAGGACTACGCCTGTATGTACATATCACTAAGGCCTACACCTGTATGTACATATCACTAAGGACTACTACACCTGTATGTACATATCACTAAGGACTACACCTGTATGTACATATCACTAAGGACTACACCTGTATGTACATATCACTAAGGCCTACGCCTGTATGTACATATCACTAAGGCCTATGCCTGTATATACATATCACTAAGGACTACGCCTGTATGTACATATCACTAAGGACTACACCTGTATGTACATATCACTAAGGACTACGCCTGTATGTACATATCACTAAGGACTACACCTGTATGTACATATCACTAAGGCCTACGCCTGTATGTACATATCACTAAGGCCTATGCCTGTATATACATATCACTAAGGTCTACGCCTGCATGTACATATCACTAAGGCCTACACCTGTATGTACATATCACTAAGGCCTACACCTGTATGTACATATCACTAAGGACTACATCTGTATGTACATATCACTAAGGACTGCATCTGTATGTACATATCCCTAAGGACTACACCTGTATCTACATATCACTAAGGCCTACACCTGTATGTACATATCACTAAGGACTACACCTGTATGTACATATCACTAAGGACTACACCTGTATCTACATATCACTAAGGACTACACCTGTATGTACATATCACTAAGGACTACACCTGTATGTACATATCACTAAGGACTACACCTGTATGTACATATCACTAAGGACTACACCTGTATGTACATATCACTAAGGCCTACACCTGTATGTACATATCACTAAGGCCTATGCCTGTATATACATATCACTAAGGTCTACGCCTGCATGTACATATCACTAAGGCCTACACCTGTATGTACATATCACTAAGGACTACACCTGTATGTACATATCACTAAGGACTACGCCTGTATGTACATATCACTAAGGCCTACACCTGTATGTACATATCACTAAGGCCTACACCTGTATGTACATATCACTAAGGACTACACCTGTATGTACATATCACTAAGGTCTACGCCTGTATGCACATATCACTAAGGACTACACCTGTATGTACATATCACTAAGGACTACACCTGTATGTACATATCACTAAGGACTACACCTGTATGTACATATCACTGACTACACCTGTATGTACATATCACTAAGGCCTACACCTGTATGTACATTTCACTAAGGCTTACACCTGTATGTACATATCACTAAGGCCTACACCTGTATGTACATATCACTAAGGCCTACACCTGTATGTGCATATCAGTAAGGACTACACCTGTATCTACATATCACTAACTACACCTGTATGTACATATCACTAAGGAGTACACCTGTATGTACATATCACTAACGCTACACCTGTATGTACATATCACTAAGGACTACACCTGTATGTACATATCACTAAGGACTACACCTGTATGTACATATCACTAAGGACTACGCCTGTATGCACATATCACTAAGGACTACACCTGTATGTACATATCACTAAGGACTACGCCTGTATGTACATATCACTAAGGACTACACCTGTATGTAGATATCACTAAGGACTACACCTGTATGTAGATATCACTAAGGACTACACCTGTATGTACATATCACTAAGGACTACACCTGTATGTACATATCACTAAGGACTACACCTGTATGTACATATCACTAAGGCCTACACCTGTATGTACATATCACTAAGGCCTACACCTGTATGTACATATCACTAAGGCCTACACCTGTATGTACATATCACTAAGGCCTACACCTGTATGTGCATATCAGTAAGGACTACACCTGTATCTACATATCACTAACTACACCTGTATGTACATATCACTAAGGAGTACACCTGTATGTACATATCACTAACGCTACACCTGTATGTACATATCACTAAGGACTACACCTGTATGTACATATCACTAAGGACTACACCTGTATGTACATATCACTAAGGACTACGCCTGTATGCACATATCACTAAGGACTACACCTGTATGTACATATCACTAAGGACTACGCCTGTATGTACATATCACTAAGGACTACACCTGTATGTAGATATCACTAAGGACTACACCTGTATGTAGATATCACTAAGGACTACACCTGTATGTACATATCACTAAGGACTACACCTGTATGTACATATCACTAAGGACTACGCCTGTATGTACATATCACTAAGGACTACACCTGTATGTACATATCACTAAGGACTACGCCTGTATGTACATATCACTAAGGACAACGCCTGTATGTACATATCACTAAGGACTACACCTGTATGTACATATCACTAAGGACTACATCTGTATGTACATATCAGTAAGGACTACTACACCTGTATGTACATATCACTAAGGACTACGCCTGTATGTACATATCACTAAGGCCTACATCTGTATGTACATATCACTAAGGACTACTACACCTGTATGTACATATCACTAAGGACTACGCCTGTATGTACATATCACTAAGGACTACACCTGTATGTACATATCACTAAGGCCTACGCCTGTATGTACATATCACTAAGGCCTATGCCTGTATATACATATCACTAAGGACTACGCCTGTATGTACATATCACTAAGGACTACACCTGTATGTACATATCACTAAGGCCTACACCTGTATGTACATATCACTAAGGACTACGCCTGTATGTACATATCACTAAGGACTACGCCTGTATGTACATATCACTAAGGACTACACCTGCATGTACATATCACTAAGGCCTACACCTGTATGTACATATCACTAAGGCCTACACCTGTATGTACATATTACTAAGGACTACGCCTGTATGTACATATCACTAAGGACTACACCTGTATGTACATAACACTAAGGACTACATCTGTATGTACATATCACTAATGACTACACCTGTATGTAGATATCACTAAGGACTACGCCTGTATGTACATATCACTAAGGCCTCCGCCTGTATGTACATATCACTAAGGACTACACCTGTATGTACATATCACTAAGGCCTACGCCTGTATGTACATATCACTAAGGACTACACCTGTATGTACATATCACTAAGGCCTACACCTGTATGTACATATCACTAAGGACTACGCCTGTATGTACATATCACTAAGGACTACGCCTGTATGTACATATCACTAAGGACTACACCTGCATGTACATATCACTAAGGCCTACACCTGTATGTACATATCACTAAGGCCTACACCTGTATGTACATATTACTAAGGACTAGGCCTGTATGTACATATCACTAAGGACTACACCTGTATGTACATATCACTAAGGACTACACCTGTATGTACATATCACTAAGGACTACACCTGCATGTACATATCACTAAGGCCTACACCTGTATGTACATATCACTAAGGACTACACCTGTATGTACATATCACTAAGGACTACGCCTGTATGTACATATCACTAAGGCCTACACCTGTATGTACATATCACTAAGGCCTACACCTGTATGTACATATCACTAAGGACTACGCCTGTATGTACATATCACTAAGGCCTACGCCTGCATGTACATATCACTAAGGCCTACACCTGTATGTACATATCACTAAGGCCTACACCTGTATGTACATATTACTAAGGACTACGCCTGTATGTACATATCACTAAGGACTACACCTGTATGTACATATCACTAAGGACTACACCTGTATGTACATATCACTAAGGACTACACCTGTATGTACATATCACTAAGGACTACACCTGTATGTACATATCACTAAGGCCTACACCTGTATGTACATATCACTAAGGCCTACACCTGTATGTACATATCACTAAGGCCTACACCTGTATGTACATATCACTAAGGCCTACACCTGTATGTGCATATCAGTAAGGACTACACCTGTATCTACATATCACTAACTACACCTGTATGTACATATCACTAAGGAGTACACCTGTATGTACATATCACTAACGCTACACCTGTATGTACATATCACTAAGGACTACACCTGTATGTACATATCACTAAGGACTACACCTGTATGTACATATCACTAAGGACTACGCCTGTATGCACATATCACTAAGGACTACACCTGTATGTACATATCACTAAGGACTACACCTGTATGTACATATCACTAAGGCCTACGCCTGTATGTACATATCACTAAGGACTACACCTGTATGTACATATCACTAAGGACTACGCCTGTATGTACATATCACTAAGGACTACACCTGTATGTACATATCACTAAGGACTACACCTGTATGTACATATCACTAAGGACTACACCTGTATGTACATATCACTAAGGCCTACACCTGTATGTACCTATCACTAAGGACTACTACACCTGTATGTACATATCACTAAGGACTACGCCTGTATGTACATATCACTAAGGCCTACACCTGTATGTACATATCACTAAGGACTACTACACCTGTATGTACATATCACTAAGGACTACACCTGTATGTACATATCACTAAGGACTACACCTGTATGTACATATCACTAAGGCCTACGCCTGTATGTACATATCACTAAGGCCTATGCCTGTATATACATATCACTAAGGACTACGCCTGTATGTACATATCACTAAGGACTACACCTGTATGTACATATCACTAAGGACTACGCCTGTATGTACATATCACTAAGGACTACACCTGTATGTACATATCACTAAGGCCTACGCCTGTATGTACATATCACTAAGGCCTATGCCTGTATATACATATCACTAAGGTCTACGCCTGCATGTACATATCACTAAGGCCTACACCTGTATGTACATATCACTAAGGACTACATCTGTATGTACATATCTCTAAGGACTACATCTGTATGTACATATCACTAAGGACTACACCTGTATGTACATATCACTAAGGACTACGCCCGTATGTACATATCACTAAGGACTACACCTGTATGTAGATATCACTAAGGACTACACCTGTATGTAGATATCACTAAGGACTACACCTGTATGTACATATCACTAAGGACTACACCTGTATGTACATATCACTAAGGACTACGCCTGTATGTACATATCACTAAGGACTACACCTGTATGTACATATCACTAAGGACTACGCCTGTATGTACATATCACTAAGGACAACGCCTGTATGTACATATCACTAAGGACTACACCTGTATGTACATATCACTAAGGACTACATCTGTATGTACATATCAGTAAGGACTACTACACCTGTATGTACATATCACTAAGGACTACGCCTGTATGTACATATCACTAAGGCCTACATCTGTATGTACATATCACTAAGGACTACTACACCTGTATGTACATATCACTAAGGACTACGCCTGTATGTACATATCACTAAGGACTACACCTGTATGTACATATCACTAAGGCCTACGCCTGTATGTACATATCACTAAGGCCTATGCCTGTATATACATATCACTAAGGACTACGCCTGTATGTACATATCACTAAGGACTACACCTGTATGTACATATCACTAAGGCCTACACCTGTATGTACATATCACTAAGGACTACGCCTGTATGTACATATCACTAAGGACTACGCCTGTATGTACATATCACTAAGGACTACACCTGCATGTACATATCACTAAGGCCTACACCTGTATGTACATATCACTAAGGCCTACACCTGTATGTACATATTACTAAGGACTACGCCTGTATGTACATATCACTAAGGACTACACCTGTATGTACATAACACTAAGGACTACATCTGTATGTACATATCACTAATGACTACACCTGTATGTAGATATCACTAAGGACTACGCCTGTATGTACATATCACTAAGGCCTCCGCCTGTATGTACATATCACTAAGGACTACACCTGTATGTACATATCACTAAGGCCTACGCCTGTATGTACATATCACTAAGGACTACACCTGTATGTACATATCACTAAGGCCTACACCTGTATGTACATATCACTAAGGACTACGCCTGTATGTACATATCACTAAGGACTACGCCTGTATGTACATATCACTAAGGACTACACCTGCATGTACATATCACTAAGGCCTACACCTGTATGTACATATCACTAAGGCCTACACCTGTATGTACATATTACTAAGGACTACGCCTGTATGTACATATCACTAAGGACTACACCTGTATGTACATATCACTAAGGACTACACCTGTATGTACATATCACTAAGGACTACACCTGCATGTACATATCACTAAGGCCTACACCTGTATGTACATATCACTAAGGACTACACCTGTATGTACATATCACTAAGGACTACGCCTGTATGTACATATCACTAAGGCCTACACCTGTATGTACATATCACTAAGGCCTACACCTGTATGTACATATCACTAAGGACTACGCCTGTATGTACATATCACTAAGGCCTACGCCTGCATGTACATATCACTAAGGCCTACACCTGTATGTACATATCACTAAGGCCTACACCTGTATGTACATATTACTAAGGACTACGCCTGTATGTACATATCACTAAGGACTACACCTGTATGTACATATCACTAAGGACTACACCTGTATGTACATATCACTAAGGACTACACCTGTATGTACATATCACTAAGGACTACACCTGTATGTACATATCACTAAGGCCTACACCTGTATGTACATATCACTAAGGCCTACACCTGTATGTACATATCACTAAGGCCTACACCTGTATGTACATATCACTAAGGCCTACACCTGTATGTGCATATCAGTAAGGACTACACCTGTATCTACATATCACTAACTACACCTGTATGTACATATCACTAAGGAGTACACCTGTATGTACATATCACTAACGCTACACCTGTATGTACATATCACTAAGGACTACACCTGTATGTACATATCACTAAGGACTACACCTGTATGTACATATCACTAAGGACTACGCCTGTATGCACATATCACTAAGGACTACACCTGTATGTACATATCACTAAGGACTACACCTGTATGTACATATCACTAAGGCCTACGCCTGTATGTACATATCACTAAGGACTACACCTGTATGTACATATCACTAAGGACTACGCCTGTATGTACATATCACTAAGGACTACACCTGTATGTACATATTACTAAGGACTACACCTGTATGTACATATCACTAAGGACTACACCTGTATGTACATATCACTAAGGCCTACACCTGTATGTACCTATCACTAAGGACTACTACACCTGTATGTACATATCACTAAGGACTACGCCTGTATGTACATATCACTAAGGCCTACACCTGTATGTACATATCACTAAGGACTACTACACCTGTATGTACATATCACTAAGGACTACACCTGTATGTACATATCACTAAGGACTACACCTGTATGTACATATCACTAAGGCCTACGCCTGTATGTACATATCACTAAGGCCTATGCCTGTATATACATATCACTAAGGACTACGCCTGTATGTACATATCACTAAGGACTACACCTGTATGTACATATCACTAAGGACTACGCCTGTATGTACATATCACTAAGGACTACACCTGTATGTACATATCACTAAGGCCTACGCCTGTATGTACATATCACTAAGGCCTATGCCTGTATATACATATCACTAAGGTCTACGCCTGCATGTACATATCACTAAGGCCTACACCTGTATGTACATATCACTAAGGACTACATCTGTATGTACATATCTCTAAGGACTACATCTGTATGTACATATCACTAAGGACTACACCTGTATGTACATATCACTAAGGACTACGCCTGTATGTACATATCACTAAGGACTACGCCTGTATGTACATATCCCTAAGGACTACACCTGTATCTACATATCACTAAGGCCTACACCTGTATGTACATATCACTAAGGACTACACCTGTATGTACATATCACTAAGGACTACACCTGTATCTACATATCACTAAGGACTACACCTGTATGTACATATCACTAAGGACTACACCTGTATGTACATATCACTAAGGACTACACCTGTATGTACATATCACTAAGGACTACACCTGTATGTACATATCACTAAGGACTACACCTGTATGTACATATCACTAAGGCCTACACCTGTATGTACATATCACTAAGGCCTATGCCTGTATATACATATCACTAAGGTCTACGCCTGCATGTACATATCACTAAGGCCTACACCTGTATGTACATATCACTAAGGACTACACCTGTATGTACATATCACTAAGGACTACGCCTGTATGTACATATCACTAAGGCCTACACCTGTATGTACATATCACTAAGGCCTACACCTGTATGTACATATCACTAAGGACTACACCTGTATGTACATATAATTAAGGTCTACGCCTGTATGCACATATCACTAAGGACTACACCTGTATGTACATATCACTAAGGACTACACCTGTATGTACATATCACTAAGGACTACACCTGTATGTACATATCACTGACTACACCTGTATGTACATATCACTAAGGCCTACACCTGTATGTACATTTCACTAAGGCTTACACCTGTATGTACATATCACTAAGGCCTACACCTGTATGTACATATCACTAAGGCCTACACCTGTATGTGCATATCAGTAAGGACTACACCTGTATCTACATATCACTAACTACACCTGTATGTACATATCACTAAGGAGTACACCTGTATGTACATATCACTAACGCTACACCTGTATGTACATATCACTAAGGACTACACCTGTATGTACATATCACTAAGGACTACACCTGTATGTACATATCACTAGGGACTACGCCTGTATGCACATATCACTAAGGACTACACCTGTATGTACATATCACTAAGGACTACGCCTGTATGTACATATCACTAAGGACTACACCTGTATGTAGATATCACTAAGGACTACACCTGTATGTAGATATCACTAAGGACTACACCTGTATGTACATATCACTAAGGACTACACCTGTATGTACATATCACTAAGGACTACGCCTGTATGTACATATCACTAAGGACTACACCTGTATGTACATATCACTAAGGACTACGCCTGTATGTACATATCACTAAGGACAACGCCTGTATGTACATATCACTAAGGACTACACCTGTATGTACATATCACTAAGGACTACATCTGTATGTACATATCACTAAGGACTACTACACCTGTATGTACATATCACTAAGGACTACGCCTGTATGTACATATCACTAAGGCCTACACCTGTATGTACATATCACTAAGGACTACTACACCTGTATGTACATATCACTAAGGACTACGCCTGTATGTACATATCACTAAGGACTACACCTGTATGTACATATCACTAAGGCCTACGCCTGTATGTACATATCACTAAGGCCTATGCCTGTATATACATATCACTAAGGACTACGCCTGTATGTACATATCACTAAGGACTACACCTGTATGTACATATCACTAAGGACTACGCCTGTATGTACATATCACTAAGGACTACACCTGTATGTACATATCACTAAGGCCTACGCCTGTATGTACATATCACTAAGGACTACACCTGTATATACATATCACTAAGGCCTACGCCTGTATATACATATCACTAAGGTCTACGCCTGCATGTACATATCACTAAGGCCTACACCTGTATGTACATATCACTAAGGACTACGCCTGTATGTACATATCACTAAGGACTACACCTGTATGTACATATCACTAAGGACTACACCTGTATCTACATATCACTAAGGACTACACCTGTATGTACATATCACTAAGGACTACACCTGTATGTACATATCACTAAGGACTACACCTGTATGTACATATCACTAAGGACTACACCTGTATGTACATATCACTAAGGCCTACACCTGTATGTACATATCACTAAGGCCTATGCCTGTATATACATATCACTAAGGTCTACGCCTGCATGTACATATCACTAAGGCCTACACCTGTATGTACATATCACTAAGGACTACACCTGTATGTACATATCACTAAGGACTACGCCTGTATGTACATATCACTAAGGCCTACACCTGTATGTACATATCACTAAGGCCTACACCTGTATGTACATATCACTAAGGACTACACCTGTATGTACATATCACTAAGGACTACACCTGTATTTACATATCACTAAGGACTACACCTGTATGTACATATCACTAAGGACTACACCTGTATGTACATATCACTAAGGACTACACCTGTATGTACATATCACTAAGGACTACACCTGTATGTACATATCACTAAGGCCTACACCTGTATGTACATATCACTAAGGCCTACGCCTGTATATACATATCACTAAGGTCTACGCCTGCATGTACATATCACTAAGGCCTACACCTGTATGTACATATCACTAAGGACTACGCCTGTATGTACTTATCACTAAGGCCTACACCTGTATGTACATATCACTAAGGACTACACCTGTATATACATATCACTAAGGCCTACGCCTGTATATACATATCACTAAGGTCTACGCCTGCATGTACATATCACTAAGGCCTACATCTGTATGTACATATCACTAAGGACTACGCCTGTATGTACATATCACTAAGGACTACACCTGTATGTACATATCACTAAGGCCTACACCTGTATGTACATATCACTAAGGACTACACCTGTATGTACATATCACTAAGGACTACGCCTGTATATACATATCACTAAGGACTACGCCTGTATGTACATATCACTAAGGACTACGCCTGTATGTACATATCACTAAGGACTACACCTGTATGTACATATCACTAAGGACTACGCCTGTATGTACATATCACTAAGGCCTACACCTGTATGTACATATCACTAAGGACTACACCTGTATGTACATATCACTAAGGTCTACGCCTGTATGTACATATCACTAAGGACTACACCTGTATGTACATATCACTAAGGCCTACACCTGTATGTATATATCACTAAGGACTACGCCTGTATGTATATATCACTAAGGACTACGCCTGTATGTACATATCACTAAGGACTACGCCTGTATGTACATATCACTAAGGACTACGCCTGTATGTACATATCACTAAGGACTACGCCTGTATGTACATATCACTAAGGACTACGCCTGTATGTACATATCACTAAGGACTACACCTGTATGTACATATCACTAAGGCCTACACCTGTATGTACATATCACTAAGGGATACGCCTGTATGTACATATCACTAAGGACTACGCCTGTATGTACATATCACTAAGGACTACGCCTGTATGTACATATCACTAAGGACTACACCTGTATGTACATATCACTAAGGACTACACCTGTATGTACATATCACTAAGGACTACACCTGTATGTACATATCACTAAGGCCTACACCTGTATGTACATATCACTAAGGGATACGCCTGTATGTACATATCACTAAGGCTTCACCTACATGCACATATCTTCAGAAAATCACCAGAACTGGAAGGAACAAAAATCTACTTTGAAGTTGAAAATGTTAAAAAAGTATCATCCTATAAAATGTAGGGATTACACATTGTGAAAAGCAAGTGAACCCCTAAACCCTACATATTTTTTGAAAGTAGACAACCTGAAGATTACATGTGTCTCAATGGGTTATCAATAGCCACGTCCACCTTCATGTAACTTTGTGACAAACACAAATAATTTTTTGAAAAAATGCACTAAAACATATATTTGCACTTAAAACTCATATTCAATCTTACATTGTCTCACAAAACACATATAAAATAAAAGATCAAGGTGTACACAATTTATATATACTGCAAATATCAACTACAACAAGAGCTCGTTCTCTCAAAACGCTGATATAGAAGACAAGTAAGATTTTGCTGTTATTCACTAATATGTTAAAAATCTATACTGCACCTAACAAACTGTGACTGTGATAACAAAATCTAACTTTTTTGAGGTTGCACAGCACACCGTATATAAAAACGCAACCTAATATTTCATATATACAACCACCTTCATGCAACTTTGCAGCAAGCAGATTACAAGCAAAAATAGCACACAAATTCTAATTTGCCACTAAAGTGCCGGCTCAAGCAATCCCTTTCTGCAAACAAAATATACTTTCCAAAAAACTGCAATATGTGAGGAATTCATACATACCAATATAATTTTCAATATAATTTTCTATCCCCCTATAAAAATTGTAGCAATTTATACGTTCATCTCTACTAATCATTATTACTATTATTTTAGCGTGTAACGGATATCACTAGAGAGGCGGTCGTGTATTTTACTCTATAAAGATCAGGTATGGACAGGCAGGGACTGGGTGAAATGTAAACATTATTGATGACTTTGTGCATGTGTTGTGCACTTCATCAGCTTCAATTCGCTCATCTCTAGTTACCTCTCATAGACTGCTCATGTTCTCTCTTAAACTGCTGATGTTTAACTACTCACCATGTTACCCCTCTTATACACTGTTCTCTATGTTCCATCTAATACACTTCTCCATATGTTCCTAATCAGACTGATTCTAATGAGTCCTCTTAAAGACTGCTCCGCATGTTCCGTCTCACAGACTGCTCCTCATATTTCCTTTCATAGACTGCTCCTCCTGTTCCCTCTCATAGACTGTTCTTTATGATCCCTCTCATAGACTACCCCTCATGTCTTCTCTCATAGACTGCTCCTCACGTCCCCTCTCATAGGCTGCTCCTCATGTCCCCTCTCATAGACTGCTCCTCATGTCCCCTCTCATAGACTGCTCCTCACGTCCCCTCTCATAGGCTGCTCCTCATGTCCCCTCTCATAGACTGCTCCTCACGTCCCCTCTCATAGGCTGCTCCTCATGTCCCCTCTCATAGACTGCTCCTCATGTCCCCTCTCATAGACTGCTCCTCACGTCCCCTCTCATAGGCTGCTCCTCATGTCCCCTCTCATAGACTGCTCCTCACGTCCCCTCTCATAGGCTGCTCCTCATGTCCCCTCTCATAGACTGCTCCTCATGTCCCCTCTCATAGACTGCTCCTCACGTCCCCTCTCATAGGCTGCTCCTCATGTCCCCTCTCATAGACTGCTCCTCATGTCCTCTCATAGACTGCTCCTCATGTCTTCTCTCATAGACTGCTCCTCACGTCCCCTCTCATAGGCTGCTCCTCATGTCCCCTCTCATAGACTGCTCCTCACGTCCCCTCTCATAGGCTGCTCCTCATGTCCCCTCTCATAGACTGCTCCTCATGTCTTCTCTCATAGACTGCTCCTCACGTCCCCTCTCATAGGCTGCTCCTCATGTCCCCTCTCATAGACTGCTCCTCATGTCCCCTCTCATAGACTGCTCCTCATGTCCCCTCTCATAGACTGCTCCTTATGATCCATCTTATAGACTGCTTCTCATGTTCCCTCTCATAGACTGCTCCTCATGTCTTCTCTCATAGACTGCTCCTCACGTCCCCTCTCATAGGCTGCTCCTCATGTCCCCTCTCATAGACTGCTCCTCATGTCTTCTCTCATAGACTGCTCCTCACGTCCCCTCTCATAGGCTGCTCCTCATGTCCCCTCTCATAGACTGCTCCTCATGTCCCCTCTCATAGACTGCTCCTCATGTCCCCTCTCATAGACTGCTCCTTATGATCCATCTTATAGACTGCTTCTCATGTTCCCTCTCATAGACTGCTCCTCATGTCTTCTCTCATAGACTGCTCCTCACGTCCCCTCTAATAGGCTGCTCCTCATGTCCCCTCTCATAGACTGCTCCTCATGTCTTCTCTCATAGACTGCTCCTCACGTCCCCTCTCATAGGCTGCTCCTCATGTCCCCTCTCATAGACTGCTCCTCATGTCCCCTCTCATAGACTGCTCCTTATGATCCATCTTATAGACTGCTTCTCATGTTCCTTCTCATAGACTATTTTGTTCACTTGTATAAAAGATGAGTTTTGTCTCAAAGTGAAGGAACCACATTCACAGATATCTCCCACTATCAATAACAAGATGGCGCCATTATTTATTATCTCTATAAGTCTACATTAAACGGGCCCCATACAATCTTCTGTAGATTTTCTCCATATGATATGGGTCTCTGTAACTTTCCAGTTGGTAGATGATGACTGACCTCTTCACACTGCTATGAAGTCGGATACCCCGGACACCCCAATCATTCTGGTTAGGTTTATATGATGTAGATACTTTGTTACATTAGGCTGACTGCTCATAGAAGGTTTTGGTGCAGCTTACTGTCAAAGCCAGAAGTGGATACAACAGTAAGGAAAAATATAAAGTAAAGACTGATAACTGCATCAAGACTGAATGTGTGAATCCAGCTTTACCAGAAAACGTCCTGTGAGAAATCTTGTTTCATGTGCCATAGGTGATAGTGATGAGATGGATGATAGCGCCCCTAAACTGCAAACTTGAAAACTACTCATTACCTCTATTGTCCTATATGAGCAGATATTATTTATGTACAGAACTTATGTCAGCAGATTCCACACAATCGGGGATGTCTGGTGGGTCCCTCTTCCCTCTTTCCTTCCTCTTGTTTGGTCTCCAGTGTTACATCTGCTGGTTCTCTATGGGAAAGTCTTCTGGACTGTGGTGTCCATAGTGTGTGACTACTTACCTGTACATTAGTGTGATAGGATGATACAACGCAACAAGTTACAGGACACAGACACAATGACAATGGTAAAAGCGGTACCATTTTACCATAGGGATTGCCTATGACTTTTTTTTTTTTAGTGGTTAGTTGAAGCCATTTATTTTTGTTCTTTTTTATTAATAGCATTTTTATTAACAGATTTCACATAACAGCACAAATACAAGTGCATGAAAAGAACAGTAATGTGAAACATATCCATTATAAGAGTACAAAATTGCATTGCATAAATGTGACATCGTAGGTCATATCATCGAAGGCAAAGCAACTTGTGGTACCATCTGTACCAAGCTTTGTGTGAGGGAAGTCGCAGATAGAGTGGTGGAGGGAAGCAAAGAAAGACGAAGAAGAAGAAAAAGAAGGAGAAGAAGAAAAGAAAAGGAATAGAGGTAGGGGAAAATAAAATGTACACGGGGGGGAGGAGAAGGGGTGAGAGAGAGAAAGAGAGAAAAAAAGAAAGAAGGGGGAAGGGAAGGGGGGAAAGAGGGGTGTTAGTGAGGATGGGGGAGGAGAAGAGAAGAAAGGGGGGGTAATCTGAAAGACTCTTAGTCCCAAAACCTGTTGTTTAATTCTTAATTTCAGATTACGCCATGGCAACCAGGTCTTAAGGAATTTAGTATGTTGTCTTGCCTTCCAGCTAGAAAGTTCCGCTGGTTTACCTTTTCAATCCATTCCGCTTTGGAAGGTGGGTCTGTGCTAAGCCATCTACGGGGTATGAGGGATGTAGCTGCAGATAATAGGAGTGCGACAAGGTTAGATCTAGATGGATGATAAGAGGTGGATGGGAGGGAGAGTAAGAGCATAGTCGGTGTGATCTCAAATGATGGAGAAGAGAGTTGTCTAATTACCGATTGAACATCATTCCAAAATTGACTAATGCCTGGGCAATACCACCATATGTGGAACAGAGATCCACACTGAGCTTTACATCTCCAACACATGTCGGTGTCTGACAAATACATGTGGTGGAGCCACTGAGGAGTACGATACCATCTGGTTAGCAGCATATAGTGCGTCTCCTGAAGGCATATGCATGGGGAGAAGCCATTCGAGTTATTAAGCATTTACTTGATTTGTTCGTCCGAAAGAGTTAAGTTCAGCTCTATTTCCCACGACGAGAGGAATGTAGGTTTGGAAATCTTAGTTGGGCTAACGAAAGTAGCCAGGACATATGATGTCTTAGATAAAAATTTGCTACGTGCCAAGAATGTGCGCTCGAGGAGAGTAAGTTCAGTATGGGTCTCGTTTGCCGCAACCAGTCCCGGATATATTTAGTCAGATGGTGTTTATGAAGGAAAGAAAGAGGCTTATCAGAGATTAGGATTTCCAATTTTGAGAAGTCCACAACCATTGTTTTATCAAGAACTTCCAGAAGTCTGTGAGAGAGCAGGTGTTGCTACATGCTGGAGCATGCTGTACTCGGTTTCCCTAACCACTCAGGAAGCAAAGGGGAGGGGGAGGGTGCTAATATATCCTTCAAATGACACCACATTTCACAAGTGCCCAACAGAAGTTGGTCTAGGGACTTAGAACGGTGGCCTGGGGAGCCATACATCCACAACTCAGTCTGAAAGGAAGGCCCAAAAGTGCAGTAAGATAGGCTCGAGAATAGTGAAGATGTGAGTTCAACCCATCGTTTCAATTGGACAGCCCTGTAGTAGTCTGAAATATCTGGAAGGCCTATGCCCCCTGCCAGTTTTTTCTTCATTGAGAGTTTAATAGGAAGCCGTGGTCGTTTACCTTGCCATAGAAAGGAGGAGAATATGCCTCTGATTGATTTGAAGAAAAACGGGGGGTAAATGTATAGGCAGCATGTATAGGCGGTACAGGATTTTGCGTAGGTCTGTAATAGGTTCCGTCTACCGAACCAAGAAAACAGCATTCTTTGAAATGACGCTAACATGGTGCGAATCTCTGTTAGTGGCGGTCGGAAATTTTCAGAAAATAGGTGGGAAGGTTCTGCTGTCAGTTGAACACCCAGATATTTAATTGATTTAGAAGTCCATTTAAAAGGAGTGGTGGGGGAGAGTTTTGCGGCCTGGTGGGGGGGGGGGGGGATTGTGAGGTTTAGTACTTCCGATTTATCTAAGTTGACTTTATAGCCTGAGATGTAACCATAATGTGTGAGGTGGTCTGCTATTGCGGGAAGTCCCTTATCAGGGTTTGATACTATAAATAGTACATCATCTGCAAATGCCGTAGAAGACAGAGTATGCAATCCAATTTTCAAACCCGAGATATCCAGGTGGGAGTGGACGGCCTGCAATAGAGATTCCAAGACTAAGATGAAAGGGGAGGGTGAGAGGGGCAACCCTGCCGGGTCCCATTCCCGATATCGAAGCTAGGTGAGAGGTTATCATTAATCTTTAGACAGGCATGTGGATTGTCATAAAAGGTCAACCCCTAAAAGGACTAGTTTTGAACGGGTTTTCCGTGCGTGAGTAATAGCGTGAAGCAGGTAATGGGAATTGTCTTTCCCCTCTCTACCGAGGACAAATCCCGCCTGGTCAGGGTGTAGTAATGAGGGAAGAAGGTGTTTTATCCTAGTGGCCAGGATTTTCACCCACAATTTAAGATCAAGGTTGAGCAGCGATATCGGTCTGTAGCTGCCACATAATAAAGGACCTTTCCCTTCTATAGGGAGTAAAGTGATATTCGCTTCCTGAGCCTGACGGGGGAGTAGAGCATTATAGGAGAGAGAAAGATGTTGGAGTAATTCTGAATGGAGCACCTTATAATATTGTAAGGGAAAACTGTCGGGGCTTGGGTTTTTCCCTTTAGGGAAGCTGTGGAGAACCTTCCTAACTTCCTCCATTGAGATCGGAGCCGTGAGCGCCGAGGCGTTGTCATTAGACAGGGAGGGCATAGAGAGAGAGTTAAGGAACTCGTTCATCTTGGCAACTTTGTCCACAGTATCAACAGCTAAGTTTGTTGAGTTCAGGTTGTATAAACCGGAGTAAAAAGAGAGGAAGGCCGAGGTAATACCGGGGGTGGAATTATGAGTGCCACAAGACTGATCTTTAATGGAATTGATAAAGCATTTAGCTTTTCATTTCCGAATCATAGAGGTCATTAGTTTTCACCCTTTGTCGCCATGTGCATATAATCGATGTTGGTAGTCAAGAAATTGCTTAGCCATTCGGGCGTTACTCAAATCTCTCAGTCGTTCACGTAGATTATGAAGCTCACTTTGCAGGGGGAGTCGCCTACCTGCTTTCCCGATGCGTTCAATGGCTGCAATATCAGAGAGGAGTCCATCCAATGTCGCCTGTGAATCTTTCTTGACTCGTGAGGCAAGAGAGATAAAGATCCCCCTAATCACGGATTTATGTGCCTCCCAGGTAATGGTTGGGCAGGTGTTTGTGTTAGCATTTATAGCAAAATATGATTCCAGCTGTTGCCGGACAGTCGCAACCAGCTCAGGACGATACAACAAAGCTTTATTCAACCTCCAGATACCAATCCTTCCGGGGGAGCTGACGAAGCGTTAATGTGGCCCATACAGGAGCATGGTCAGATACAGTAATGGATTTGATGCGGAAATCCAAGGAGAACCGCACCAGATCCTTTGAGGCAAAGAGATAGTCCAGGCTCTGATAGGACTGCCGTGGATTAGAAAAAAATGAGTAGTCCTTCACAGATGGATTATGGAGACGCCATACTTCGACAATCTGAACATCATGGAGAGCTTGAAGAAGCCTACCCAGCGCCTTCTGGGGAGTGGAAGAGGTGCCGGCGGAGGACTCAAGGGAGGGATTTAGAGTAAAGTTTAAGTCTCCAGCAAGAATAACTGGGCCTTTCCCGAAGAGCTCTAATTTATGCAAGGCTTCTAAGAGCCAAGCGACCTGACCTTGGTTGGGTGTATAGAAATTAGCAAAAGTGTATTTTCTAGAAGCAATGGATCCTTTGAGTAACATAGTTCTTCCCTCTGAGTCTTCATAATTTTGGGAGCACTGAAAAGGTACCGAGTGGTGAAAAATAATAGAGACGCCCTTAGAGGACTTTGCTGGGTTCGTGGAGTGGAAGCAGAGTGGGTAGGCGTTCATTGGAAAGCGAGGGATTTTGCCAGATTTAAAATGAGTTTCTTGAAGGAATGCCACATTAGTACGTAATTTCCGGAGGATAGTGAAGATATGAGATCTTTTATTCAGAGCGTTGAGGCCATGGACATTAAAGGAGGTGAAGACCAGTTTGGACATGACAAACCGCTACGGAATGAGTCTAGTTAGTGGTTAAAGGAAATGGGATCAGTGAGAGGAGGGGAGTTGTTAGTCAGGTAGAGCGAGAAAAATGGGAAGAGGGGGAGGGTATAAGTAAGAAGGGAGAACTAAAAGAAGAAAAGAAAAGAAAAAAGAGTAAAAGAAAGAAGAAGAAGAAAAAAAAAAAAAAAAAACTAGAGCCAAAGAAGGAAAAGAATAAGAGTAGAGACTCGAAGAATAAGAATAAGAAGAAAGTGCCTGAGAAGAGTATCAGAACAGAACAGTTAGCGGCAAGGCCTGAGAACCGCCAACCAACTTAATCGCTGTCAGTCAAATGACAGAAACTGGGGGAAACGGAGGAAATCCTAATCGATACAGCCAGAAACCAGACCCTACATATGAGGAAATGAAATGAACTAGTGGGACAAATGGGAATAGGGGAACACTAAACATGCTAAAGAAAAACGATTAATAAGTGTTAAAAAAAAAAGTCTATCATGAGAAAATGGGATTGGTGGAGGAATCTATGATGGGATATACCCTGACAACCCTGAAAATCAGTGTAGTGCAGACCCCTGCACCCGAACCAGCGCCACCCACAACATGGTGCAGCGCCGACCCCCCACTGTCCAGCGCAGGATAGCCACCCGAGACCCCGGGACCCAGGAGAAACTACTTTTGAGAAACTAGAAGCAGAGATCATGAGCCCTTTCCCGGGGGCCCCGAGGTCCCGGGCAGGAGCCCACTCCAAGAATACAAAAACCTTAGGCAAAGATGCTTGCATATAACACAGTCATGAGATATAAAGCATGCTAGCACAAATACAGATAAATACAATACAATGCAAGACAATACAATACAACAGGTCTTGAGATGAATAGATCACACAAATGCACTGAAGAAATATTGAGAGGGCAGGACGATATACAGTCATAGGTAAGGAGTAGAAAAATAGATCTTAAGTAATTAGATATTTATCCGAACCTTAATAAGGAGAAAGAGGGGAGGGGGGGAATGGAGGGGGGGATAGGGAGAAAAAGGGGGGAATATAAAAAAGAGGAGAGGAGATGAAAAGGAAAGGGGATAAACCATATAAGAGTAAACTGTAAACATCGACTGATGATAAACCAAAGTGCCAGTCAAGGTAACACGCCGCTCCAAACCCGAGCCGCGGCCATTCTGGATACTCCAGCAACTACTGAGCAACTATAGCTCAAATTATTGAACCCAAATCCCCGGGAGGCAGTGCACCAGAACCCCCACCAATGACCATGGAACAGTAAAATAATGAAAGACATTGTGAAAAACATTATTAAAGACACTATAATTGCACTACCTTAAAATAAAAATCACTACTACATGTTAGTAGAGCATAGTCAGTAGAGAGGAACATAGAATATCCTAACTAAGCTAGAGACACAGGCTATTTACAGGAGTGAGGTCATATCTGGGGTAGTGATCGGCACCATAACAGACAGTGGTAGTGCGATGCTATCCATTATGTAGGAGGACACCAATGGAGTTTCTCCCTGCTCTGAGGGAACCTTCATGCAGCAATGGTACAAATGGCAGTTGGGGAACAAGATGAAAAGAGGGGAGGGAGAGGGGGGGAATGGATAACGTCCCGGAATAGAAATGACTTCAGCCAATATGTGGCCATGGCAAACCGGAGAGTCAACAAAAAACAGTCCCGTCGAAACGGGTCGAAAACCCCTATTTGCATCAGTGGGAATGCTAGGGATCATGGAAGGCGCCCAACACAAAGGCATATCCAGGGGCAGTTTAACTGAAAATTAACGAGCTGGCACCAAGGCACCGAACAGGTGTAGCAGAGTGTACCTAGAAAAGCAGCCGCAGAGAGTCAGCTAAGCGTGCCCAGCAACATCTACTGACCGGGAGGTAACTAACCCAAGTCCTGCAGTCCCTGCCTCTCTGATGGCTTCCTCGACTTCAGGGACCTGGATTTATTGGACAACCCTCCAGAATCCAGGCTGGGAAGTGGCGGCAGAGCATGAATGTCTTCAGGGAGAGGGAGCCAAGATGGTATGGGCATCTGGGGAATATCCAAGAGGGACCAGGCGGTGGAGAAGTCAGCCGGGGTGCGGATGATGATTCTGTGGCCTTGCCTGAGGACCGAAAGTCCAAAGGGAAATAACCAGGCATGCTGTAGACCCTTTTCACGTAGGGCTTCCAACAGAGGACAAAGGATATGCCTTTTTGCTAATGTGGACGGGGTGATGTTCTGGTATAAGTGAATCTCTGATTGCTCATAGCTGAGCAGGCGCTTGTCTCTCGCGGCAGTAAGAACAGGTATCTACAGTCGTAAGAAGGCCACAAATTACGTCTCTCGGCGGCTCATCTGGCTTGGATTTAGGGCATAATGCCCTATGGATCCTCTCTATCTGAAACGAGGCAGCTCTATCCGGGCCGAGGAGTGTGGTGAAGATGGACATCACAACTTCCAGTAACGCCTCCGGAGCGAAGGAAGCCCTCCTATGACTTTTTATCATGGCTTATGCTTAGGATAGGATATAAATATCTCCCCCTTGGATCAGCTGTTTAGCATTGCTTCTGACACCCTCACTATACAGTGCATGGAGCTGGAAGCAGATGGTTCTGTGCACTGCATAGTGGCTGGGGTCTGGTACTGCAGCCCAGCTCTCATTGACATATAAAATGTCTCTGCAACTACTAATAGTTCCATGTAGGAGCCTTTAATAGGAACAGAAACATCCACTATGGCCACAAACTGGCAATGCAGAGACAATCATTTTTATGGATATGCTAATCATATAGTCAGTGTAGCGGGTGGAGCCTATTTTGCAAGCTTTGCCTACAGACAACCCAAACAGCGGCTCAAAATGTAATTCAGAGCTAAAGGGGAGATATTGGGCTGTGATTCCAGAAGAGAGCCAAAGCACTTCCAGCTATCTCTAGGTAAACCTGGTAAATCAGGCCTCACCCCCAATGCACTTGCTGGCTGATTAGCATATCCATAAAAAGATAATTAGCTCTGTATTGCTTTATCAGTTTGTGACCTCAGAGACATGTTTATGATTAGAGTAATGGCCCCCTCATGGAACTATTATTGGTTTGGGAGGAATTTGGGATTTTACAGACTTCCTTTAAGGACCAAGAGTATAATACCTGGCAGAAACCACTACATTCTCTGGTGTTAGAGTTTTCTTCCCTTCCCAGACCATATGCCATCTTCTTTGGCACGCAGGTCACGTGAAAGCGTGATAATATAGATGACCTCAACGGTGACCTGAAGAAGTTTGTGCAAGGCCTGGGAAGAAGACTGTAATATCACAGGGTGTCACGGAGGAACCCAGGAAAGGTGAATAAATGGTATTTTTATTTTTACACACTTTCACTGCATCCTAAAATTTACAGCAAAATGGCGGCCATTTTGTAGGATTTGTCAGCAGCAAACCCCAATAATATCAGATTTAGAACCCAAAATTTTTGAAAAATTTGTAAAGAACCTGGCTTATTATAAAACATTTGAAGATAAATTATTAAATACTAGCAGAAGGACCCGGCTTCGCACGGGTATATTTCATTTTTTGTTTGTGTAGTGGCCCCATAAGAATTGGCCAGTTTTGCACTTGGCATCCAGTATGGCAGTCTAGTATAGGTACAGTCTATTTATGGCTGTGTTGTTATGGAAACCTGGTAAACTAAATGTGAAGTTATATTGGCTGATGCACGTCATATGACTGAATATTTAAGGACCTGCAAACTGCTATTGACTCATACAGGTCATAAATAGCTTGGTTGCTATGGAAACCTGGAGTAAAGCTGTGTGCCTGAGGAGACTAAGCGCCTGCGAGCTTCTATTGGCTGATAAAGGACATGTGACCATGTGTATGGCAGTTGGAATATGAGTGAAAGACTTGCAGGCTTGTATTGGCTAATGCAGGTAATTTTTTGGGAATACTGTATCTCAGGAATGGTACGTCCTAGAGAGCTGAGACCCAGTCTAAAATCTTTCCGGACACCTGATGTACCTGTGTGCCAAATTTGGTGAGGATCTGTCCAGTCGTTTGGTCGCACATAAAGAACAGACAGACAGAAACTCATTTATATATATATATATATATATATATATATATATATATATATTCCACTTATCACATTAGATAATATAATGTAAGGAAGTCTTTTGTCTTCTATATATACAGTACATACAGTATATTCTCATAATTGGTAATTGTACCCATAAGTGTTTTAAAAAAATATTATATCCTGTGAGACATTCCTTAGGTTGGGGTAGCCATTAGCTGATGTCAAAGGTCATCTTTGATTATTGATATAGTGGACAGGCTTTAGAGAGGCCTTAGAGGGAGTTTATGTGTCTAGGCTTTGTTTGAGACCCATATCAATGCTGATAGTGATTGATGTTCGCTTCCTCCAATAGGATTTTCAAAATAACACCAAAGACCATACATCGTTGAAAACAATAAGTGCGGCAATACAGACACAGGTAAAATGGTTTTATTGTATAAAGGAGAGCTGGGCCCTGTATACCTTTGAGAATGCAAATGGTATCTTTCATGTTGTTGATGCGCTCTCCCTCCTCGAGGTAAATAAAGAATTATACTTCTTAGAGATTTGACGTCTGAAGTGGTATTTTCCGTAACACATTCACATATATTCTTACAGAAAGGTACTGGGGGTATATACTGTATCTCCCAGTTTGCTGAGGTGGGTGAGATAAGGAATCCTTAAAAGGTGGGTTTCTCGACAAACCTAGGGAGGGAGTTTCTTTACGTTGCACTTTTGGGCTGGATTTTTATGGAATGGCAGGTAGGTGGTCAGTGAGACCTGTCATTGCCATTTCCTCCATTACACAGCTTACAGGGGGCCCTGATTGTAATGAGTTGTTGTAATTAATATTATTATTGTGTTAATATTTTTGTAACCTTCCTCGTTGCGGAAATGCAGCTTTTTTTTGTTGCGAATTTTGTTGCATTTTTTAAGCCAAAGCCAGGAGTGGATTAAGCAGAAGGGAGAAGTAGAAGAACTTCCTATATACTTCTCATTCCTTTTGTAGTCTTTCTTGACTTTGGCTCAAAAATCACAGCAAAATCTGCAACAAAAAAAGCTGCGTTTCCGCAACGTGAAGTGTCAGCCTAAAAGTCTAAAAGCTCTGCAGTCAGGGAGTCTGGAGAGAAAGACATTCTGTACCATTTTGTGCTTGGTGTGAATAAGATGACTCTTGTATTGTAACTCAAGAACTTGTCTTTAGGTGAGGAAGCCTATATATAGGTATAGTCAGCTCCCAGACAGAGATTATAATTTATTATGTGGAAATCATGCTACAAGTCTAGGGGCGGCCATACTGTAGTCTGTGAATTCATGGCCGTCTGCTGTAGGGACATCAGTGTCCTCCTCTATGTAATATACAGGATCTGAGTGTATCATACAGTTATACAGTACAGGGGTTGTGTAATATGGAGGTTTTATCCCCTATAGACAGCGCTGGCTCCTAGGTCTGTGCCCATGATGTCAGGATATCCATCACCAAACCATGACCCCAGTCAGATCCCCAGTATACCCATCATGTGTCACATCAAGGAAAAGAGCTTACTATAATACAATGTGACATGTGGGCGGAGCTTACACTGTGTGTAATGTGTAGGTGAGTGATATTACCCATAATGCACCAGGAGACGCTCCTAATACTGGAGCTGTGAAGAAGTATTCACCATAATGTCCTGTTATCTGCTCGGCACACATACACCCCCGGCTTCTGTATTGCTCAGCATAACTTCAGATATGGTTTGAGTTGTTTCAGCTTTCTTATTTCTTCCTTCTGCTTTTCAAACAATTCAATTCCCCCGAGTCTAGAACATAAAACAGACAGCGCAGTATTAGTGACTTTGTATTGTGAGGATTTTCTCCTGACCTCAGATTAGTCAGTGACTAGACCTGCTGAGGATGAATCTGTACAATCTTGTGTTTTCCAGAACTGGTGACACTGGGGATTTATTATTACAATTACCGCCGTTTCCTTATGGTCACATGACCCTTCTATAGACACTTATGGCAGGCGCCGCTTGTCTCTATGATCAGTTCCATCAGGTACAAGTTCTCCTGACTCATTTCTGTGAGAACTCCCTAATGGGGTGTAAAGTGGGTTTTCTAAACTCTGCAACCACTTTAACCCCCCCTACAGTTTTGGATGAGCGGGTGTGGCTGACAGGGGTCAACTCACTCCACTCACTCAATCTTGCACTCGCCTTTCACTCAGGCTGCAAATTAAGCGTAAATTGCACCCAAACAAATGACTCGACAAGCGAACAGCCTTAAAAATAATGTCAGCACAACAGAATAATACTTAACGTCTTTTTCTACCAGGAACTTTGGAGGAGAAATATGGCCGACACACAACTCTGTTAGCTGACTTCCAGATCTGTCATCACTTGTAAGGTATCATAGTTTCTTAGCCACACCTCCCTGCCAGGGTGCTTCTCCCTCTCACTCCCTGAAATGGGGGATGAACAACTTGTCTTCATCCGGAAAAGATGAGTGTTCTATCTTTGTCTTGTAGATTGATAACCCAACATAAACAACACATTCACTAAAGATATACATTATATATATATATATACACACACACATACACTTTTTTTTTTTTTTTTTTTTAATGCCTTTACAAAAATTCCATATTTTGAAGGAAAAAAGGATATTTCAATGTATGGAGGTGTGTAAGGTGCCTTTTTAGTAACACAATATGTCGTTTTTATTTACACACGTGGACAAAATTGTTGGTCTCCTCCCTCGTTTAATGAAAGAAAACCCCACAATGGTCACAGAAATAACTTGAATCTGACAAAAGTAATAATATATAATAATTCTATGAAAATGAACAAATGAAAGTCAGACATTGCTTTCCAACCAGGCTTCAACAGAATTTTTAAAAAAAGAAAACTCATGAAACAGGCCTGGACAGAAATGATGGTTCCCTTAACTTAATATCTTGTTGCACAACCTTTTGAGGCAATCCCTGCAATCAGACGATTCCTGTAACTGTCAATGAGACTTCTGCACCTCTCAGCAGGTATTTTGGCCACTCCTCATGAGCAAACTGCTCCAGTTGTCTCGGGTTTGAAGGGTGCCTTTTCCAGACGGCATGTTTCAGCTCCTTCCAAAGATGCTCAATAGGATTTAGGTCAGGGCTCATAGAAGGCCACTTCAGAATAGTCCAATGTTTTCCTCTTAGCCATTCTTGGGTGTTTTTAGCTGTGTGTTTTGGGTCATTATCCTGTTGCAAGACCCATGACCTGCGACTGAGACCAAGCTTTCTGACACTGGGCAGCACATTTCTCTCTAGAATCCCTTGATAGTCTTGAGATTTCATTGTACCCTGCACAGATTCAAGACACCCTGTGCCAGATGCAGCAAAGCAGCCCCAGAACATAACAGAGCCTCCTCCATGTGTCACAGTAGGGACAGTGTTATTTTCAAGATATGCTTCATTTTTCCGTCTGTGAACATAGAGCTGATGTGCATTGCCAAAATTCTCCAAGAAGCTTTGAAGCTTGTCAACATGACAATTTTTATATATTACTTTTGTCATATTCAAGTTATTTCTGTAACCATTGTGGGTTTTTCTTTCATTAAACGAGGAGTACCAACAATTTTGTCCACGTGTGTAAATATATATATATATATATATATATATATATATATATATTGAAGACAGGCAGAGGGCAAAGTGGTAGATGGCAGGTACCTACTACTGAGGTGGCTGGTATCTACAAGGTGACTGGCTGGAGTATGGGTCCGGGATTTGAGAGTTATTGTAGACCCAAGCCTATACTCCAGTCCTGGTCTTGCCGGGTGACCCAGGTGTAGCCATAAGAGCTGAGGTTGCCCAAGGGAAGGGGGGGTGTCCATCTCTTGCATGAGAAAGCTGTTGAATACACTGCCCTGTGTGTCTGGAGGAGAAAGTCCAAAACCACCTGGTGTATTGGTGAGAAAACTCTGGGGAATTATTTTCTTTGTATCCTGAATTAAGGACAATTTATGTTACTGACTTTGTACCCTCATGCTGAAGCAAGCTGTTTGATTTATGAACTGGTGGACTGTATGAACTGCTACTAATAAAACTACAACTGTGAACTGGTACCTACACCTCCATGTGCCTGACTCACCCAGAAACCAGCCTACCCTGAAGATCCCGTGTTTACATATATATATATATATATATATATATATATATATATATATATATATTTGCTTTACTGCTCCATACACAAGGAAATGTCTGTCACTACCTCTTCGTTCACACCAGCATTCACAAAATAAGCCAGCACAGTCAAGGCTCAGACTTAGCAAGAAATGGGGGTGGGTATGGATTAACCAAAGGGTTAAATGGGCTTTAGGTCACTTCTGATACTAATGACCCTTCCTCAGGACTTCTCATTAGTATTATATCGGTTGGGGTCTGACACCCAGTCCCCACACAGATCAACTGTTCTGGGGATACAGCAGGAAGCAGAAGGCTCTATCCACTGTATAGCGGCTGTGCCGGAGTCCTGCAGCTCTGCTCTGTCCTGTGCTCTAGTGTAGTGTATATTATTATAACACTGTGCGGTAAATCACTGCGCACATGAGGAGGGTAAGAGAATATGGAGGGGAACTAGGTCACCCCTACAGCCCCTCTCCTAATAGCTGGGGTTATTAATATTAGCACACCGGTCCTATTACACAATTATTACAGGGATTTCACTTCTGTAGCATCAAAACGTGTGTGTGGACGACCATGGCGTGAGAGGACGTGATCCTGAGCTCATGGCAGACAGAATACAGATTAATTAGTTCTCTCTTGGGTAGTTTCTATACTATAAGTCAATGTCCGACCCTCTAACAGGAGTTGCAACATCATTAAGGTATAAGACAGACCAGACCCTCGCCTGTAGACATTTCTTACAAGCTGCTTACTCTTCATCACTGCAATGCACAGGATCTTTCTGGCTAGATGAAAGGGGATCAGAGGGTACTGCTTCTCCTTAGGGAAAGCACCATGAAGGTGAGAGGAAGGCAAAAGTCATATTCTGCTCCTCTGAGGAGAAAAAGCTCATCTCCTGGAGGATCACTGCATTGCTTTGAAGCAGGGGCGTAACTACCGAAGACTGGGCCCCATAGCAAAATTTTGACCTGGGGCCCCCCTACTGCATAGCATCCCCTTTCCTGGAACTCACACAGTATAACATCCCATTTACACACACTATAATGTCTTATAGCAGCCCCTACCCACACTATAATACCCCATAGCGGCCCCTCCACACAGTATTATGTCCCACCGTGGCCCCAATGGTGTTCATTGCAAATATTGCAAAAATTTTGGGGTACACCAACCACAAACTATTATTATACTCTGGGGTCTTTTCAGAGTATAATGATCAGAGGTTCTCCTGGGCTCCGCCACGATTCCCTGAGGTTTCATCCCTCTTCAATGAAGTCACAGACGTGGGTTACGCCATCATAATATGTGTCACAACGCCGGCCTGACCCACGTGATGTCTGTGACGTCACAACAGAGGCAGCTTGGAGCCATGCTGTATCCCGAAGCGGTGAGTAACACTATTTTTATGTTCGCTCACCTCCCCTGGGTCTCTGACCATTATACTCCAGGGTCTGGAGAGTATTTGTTGGGGTTCGCGCAACACATACTCTTGCCACATTCCTGCGGCCTTACTTACCGATCCCTGTTCCTGCTCACGGCCGCCTCCACTTCCCCTTCTTCCCTCCAGGGGGTCCGAATGACGTAATATGAGATGCACGGAGCCCCCTGAAGGGCCAAAGTGGAAGCGGAGGCGGCCGTGAGCAGGAACAGAGTTCGGTAAGTAAATACGGCCCATTACCTGCTGGAGTAACCCCAGCCTATTAAAAAAAAAAGCATTAGAACCACACCAGGCCCCCTAAATTTGTGGGCCCTGTGGCAGCTACTACGGCTGCTATGGCGGTACTTACGCCACTGCTTTGAAGAATCCTTATGATACTTGGCAATCTACTCAAGTTGTCATAGAGAGAAGCAATATGAGGAGATAAGACAGCCAGACATTAGTAGAAGAGATGTCACATATGAAGGTGCAGTCAGTATCACACACAATCGAATTAGATACACATCTCAGTATACAATATCACACATGATAGGATTAGATACACAGTTCAATAGAGACGTCACATATGAAGGTGCAGTCAGTATCACACATGATAGGATTAGATACACAGCTCAGCAGACAGTATCACACATGATAGGATTAGATACACTGCTCAGTAGAGAAGCCACTTCAGGGTTGCGGTTTACATGACAACGAGAACACAGTCATCAGCACAGGCGGCACTATGACGTCACAAGATCACGCCTCCTACGCTGAGACGCCGACTTCCTGTGCGTGGATCCTGCGCACAGAGCGCGGGTCAAGAAGAGAAAGCGGCGGCACCATTCGACATGGTCGCTGGTAGGTGAGTATAACTTATTTGTTTTGCTTTGTTTTAGTTAGTTGTGGGTATTTTAATAGTATAAGGGGTTGTTAGTAGGAGGAATTATAACTTTAAGGGAGGGGGCATTATGAACATAAGGGGGCGTCATTTATATAAGGGTTATTATGGGGTACAAGGGGGGAGGTTATTTATATTAGGGGTCATTATGAACATAAGGGGGTGGTCATTGATATAAGGGGTCATTAGAGGTGCAGTATTTATGTCAGGGGGAATCAGGGGTATAATATGAGGGGGCAGTTAATTTAATTGAAGTGACACTTGGGCTTTATTAAGACTAAAGCCCCACATAGCGGGCTGCAGCAAAAAAAGTGCTGCAGGAAAAACCGCGGCCGTAACATTGTGGTTTTTCCCGCAGCGCTTTTCACAGAAGGGCCACAGATTTTTCCTCTGCAGACTTTCTGCTTCCATTATATCTATAGGGAAACCGCTGGTGTTTCCGTAGGTATAATTGACATTATGCGATTTCCAAAACCACAACGGTTTTGGAAATTGCAGTGTCCGCTGCACGTATTTTTCCACAATGTGTGGATGGGATTTGCTAGAATCCACTTTGCAGGAACTGTAAAATGCCACATTTTTTTTCCCGTGGTGTTTTTGCAATGTGGGGCCCCATCCCATCCCCACTTTGTGGTAAAATATGCGCAGTGGACATGCTGTGATTTCCAAAACAGTCGTGGTTTTGGAAATCGCAGAATTCCTATGGAAACGCTACCGGTTTCCCTGTAGAAATAATTGAAGCAGAAAGTCCGGAGAGGAAACCTCTGCGAAATTTCTGTGCAAAGCGCAGCAGGAAGAACAGCGCTTTTTTGCTGCAGGACGCCACATGGGGCCTTAAGGAGTTTTCCAGCTCATTTTTAATTGATGATCTATCCTCAGAATAGATCATCAATAAGAGATAAGTGATTCCCCACTGATCAGCTGTATGAAGGGGCTATGGCGCCTGTTTATATCACACGCTGTCTGTTTATAGTGGCCGTGTGATGTCATTCCAGCCTTGTCACAGACGTGTATAGGACGAGGCTGTAGTTACATTACATGGCCGCTATGAGATGACACTATGTAAACAGAGAAGGTATCATGGCGCTTACACAGGTACCACGGTTCATTCAAACGGCTGATTCTGGGGGTCCCGATTATTGGAACCCCATTAATTATTTTTACCTTTTGTTTACTTTTTAATTAGGAAACACCTGGGGCATTATTAATAAGGGGAACTATTTACAGGGGGTGCACAGGGGAGTTATTAATATAAAGATACACTTGGGGGTATTATTCATTATGGGGGGTATATTATATATTGTATAATTGGGGTAGCAGCAGGATGGGTGTGCAGGTGAGGACAATGTGGGTCGGGTGCCTGGAAAATTGAGGAGCCAAAGATGTCTGTGCTGCAAACTTTACAGAGACTGGAAGAAATGGTCATGGCCGTCCAGATGAAAGAGACGGGGAATGTGACCGATTAGTCAGAGACGTCACCGGTAAGTCACTAAATGTTACTGCCCTGTATTCACCTAAATCGTCTGCAGAGCCCTGTGTAGAGCTGCTATATACCACTATATGCTCACCGTATACTGAGATCGGTATATCTAAGTTGGGGGCCCACTTGGACATGTTCGCCCCCCTGTGCTGAACCCCTAGCTACGCCTCTGCCTCATAGATATAACAATGGTGCGGAGGAGCATAAAATAGAATAAAATCCATGTATAACTTGTCCCCCACGTGTCTCATCCTGTACACATCTCTTATACTCACCGTAATCTCTGTATCCTGCAGGCTGGACTGGACAGAGCGGCCATCAAGTCACTGAGTTTAAGGTGATACAGACGGTTACCAGACAGGTCAAGTTTCTTCAGGGACTGGTTATTACTTATTGCAGATACCAACTGGGTGCAGGAAGTGTCTGATAGATTATTATTAGCCAAACTGTAAGAATAAGAAGATGAGATGTGAGTGATGTATCAGCAGACAGTATCACACATGATAGGATTAGATACACAACTCAGTATCACACATGATAGGATTAGATACACAGCTCAGTGGATCCAAGAGTTCCTTAGCATTCATCACTGCATGATCCAAAGAAATTACTCCATTTTCTTCAGCAATACACAGGACTCAGTGCAGTGAAGCTTGTAGTATAATGTTGTACCGTGTTAGCCATAGAAAGTAGTGGAAGAGTGAAGAAATCAGGCCATACCTTTTAGAAGCTAACTGAGTATATTTGGTAGTAGCTCTCTTCTTCAGACATACAAGAAACTGAAAATTCACACACTCTTTATACACACAAGACCTGGATCTTCTAAGGGTCTTAGAATCTTTAAAGAAAATCAAAATACAATATACAGTGGGGAAAAAAAGTATTTAGTCAGCCACCAATTGTGCAAGTTCTCCCACTTATAAAGATGAGGCCGGCCTGTAATTGTCATCATAGGTAGACCTCAACTATGAGAGACAAAATTAGAAAACTAATCCAGAAAATCACATTGTCTGATTTTTTAAGAATTTGACCAAATCACTAAACTGGAGCGCCTCTGTAAGAAATCACTGGTAGCTAGTACTTTGAAGCACCTCCAGAACTTGCGCGAGGAACTAAGAGATATCTTAAATGCCAGAGCGGCAAAACATTTGTTGTACTTTATTCATAAATTATATACTCATAGTAACAAAGGGGGAAAGATGATGTCATCCTTGATAAAGAAGGCAAGATCTTGAACCCACATTGCCAGTGTCAAAGCTCCAGAAGGCATAGTGCATTCAGTAACCTCTAAAATAACAGAGACTTTTCAGAATTGTTATTCAGCTCTTTACAATCTCAAGGACTCTGCTCGGATTGCACTGATGGGAATGAGGGAAAGTCTTACTAAAGATTTCCTTTCCTCCTTACAGCTACCACATATTACCATGCTCCTAAATTTGATTACAGAAGATGAATTACGGAAGACTATCCTTAGTTTTTCCCCTGACAAAAGCCCTGGCCCAGATGGTTTTTCCGCTAAAATATTACAAAATATTTCTTACACATTCTATTGCCACATTTGCAACAATCACTCAACGCCCTTCTCCAAGGTAAAGCATTATCGAAACAGGCTCAAGAGGCATATGTTACCTTGATAGCTAAAGATGTTAAAGATCCTGCTCTATGTACTGTAGTAGTTATAGACCGATCTCACTGCTAGATTTAGGCACTTTGGGCAAAGTTGCTGGCTTCTCCCTTCACTCATTCATGAAGAACAGACAGGTTTCATTAAGACAAGAGAAGGCAAAGATAACTCTGCTAAACTCCTTCAGGCCATAGAATATGCTACAACCTCCAGAACCCCATTACTAGAGATGAGTGAATTTCTAAAAAAATTTGATTCGGCAGCTTCGCCGAATTTCCCAAAACAATTCGCTTCGATCTGAATTACTTTGTGGTGAATCATGTTAAAAACAGCTATTTTCCTGGCTGCAGAGAGCCTGGGGATATGGGGATATGCATTTTACACTAAGGACATGTTGGAATATCCTTTAGAAAGGCTATTCTACTCCTACCTTTGCCATTGCATCACGCCCTCTATGATGTCCTGGTCCATCGGGCATGCACAGAGCCACTCAGAATAGAATAAAGATGGCTGCCAGACATGTGCAGAGCCGCTCGGAATAGAATCAAAATGGCCACCGGACATGCGCAGAGCCGCTCAGAATAGAATCAAGATGGCTGCCGGACATGCGCAAAGCCGCTCATGTAGGAATAGAATCAAAATGGCCGCCGGACATGAGCAGAGTCGCACGGAATAGAATCAAGATGGCCGCCGGACATGCACAAAATGGTCTTGTATGGCATATAATCAAGATGGCCGCCGAACATGTGCAGAGCCGCTCGGAATATAATCAAGATGGCTGCCGGACATGCACAGAAATGGTCTTGTATGGGATATAATTAAGATGGCCGCCAGACATACGCAAAGCCGCTCAGAATAGAATCAAGATGGCTGCCGGATGTGCGCAGAGCCACTCGTGTAGGAATAGGATAAAGATGGCCGCCACAAGAGGCTCTGCGCATGTCCGGAGGCCATCTTGATTCTACTTCTCTCCTGGCTAGGCAGAAGGAACTTAATACAGGCCTACATTGTCCCTAAAATCTTATATAAGTTGCAAATGCTCCCGATTTCACTGCCAACTTCTTTCTTTAAATCAAAGAGAGCTTTATTCTCCAATTACAACAAAAGAAACCGAGACTGGAGCATACTGTGCTCACTCGTCTGAAAGCAGTGGGCGGAATAAGTCTACCTGACATGAGGAACTACTATGAAGCAATCCATCTTCAGCTATGGCTAGAAATCATCAGTGCCTCTAAGTCTTCCACCCTGGCTGAAATAGTTAAAGCGACTCACGAACCAGACATCCACGAGATCTCTGAATACCAGATCCTAACTGTTACCATCATCCGACATTTAGTCCGCATCTGCGAAGTGTCTGTGAAGTGTGGCATTTCCTACAACCCAGACTAGCGCCTACCCCATCCTTATGCTTGCCAACGGGACTCATGTCCTATCTGATGTGTGAAATTAAGCACCCTCTCACTGATTTTTGGAACCAACTCTTGCCCTACTCCATATACGACCTCTGCATGGCCAAACAATTGCCTGATGCATCGACTATAGAGAACACCATCCTGTCTTCTCGCTGATCTTCTTACACCGAGCCCACTACGATAACTGTTGTTCTGCCTTCAATAAAACATTCTCCTGGCAATGGGAATTTACAGATTTTGAGAAACTCATAATCTCAAAAACACCTTTAGGCTGAGGCCCCACGTTGCGGAAACGCAGCTTTTTTTTGTTGCAGAATTTGCTGTGATTTTTTGAGCCAAAGCCAGGATTGGATTGAGCAGAAGGTAGAAATATAAGAGCTCCTTTTACATTTCCCATTCCTTTTGTAGCCATTCTTGGCTTTGGCTCAAAAAATGCAGAAAAATCTGCAACAAAAAAAGCTGTGTTTCCGCAACGTGGGGCTTCAGCCTTACTGAGGAAACTTTCACAACTTCTATGAGACTTTGATCAGACCACTTCTACTCTTAAACCTTTCTTCATCACCAACTGGGAAAAAGACTTACAATTAACATTATCCAATAAAGAACTTCAATATATCCTCAATCACTCCCACGGTTTTCCAACATGTGTACGTCTGCAAGAAAACCATTATAAACTCTTCACCAGATGGTATAGAACCCCAGAGTGGCTCTACTCCTATGGACTAGCTCAATCTGACACTTGTGGGAGATGGTTCTCTTCTACACATATGGTGGTCCTGCCCAATTGTTTATACCTTTTGGAGTGCAGTGGAAGCGGAAATACGAAGAATCGGTTTCCCCTCTTTCTGTTTCTTACCAGATTTCTTAGTGTTTGTTAGACCTCTTCCCTCCTTACCCAAAACCTCACAATACCTAATCTACCAACTACTTGCAGCTGCGAAGACGCTGATCCCGCCACTATGGTTGCAAGAAACTGCACCGTCTCTAGAAAAGTGGAAAAATAAAGTTAACCAAATAGCTAGATTCGAATAGCTCACCAGCTGGATAAGACGCGTTCATACCCGCTATCCCAAAATCTGGGACCTCTGGCTTGGCTCAAGATGATGACACCAGTACGTGTCGTTCTTTGGAACAGTTGTAGAAATACTTGTTTATTGCTGAATCATCGCTTATTTCTTATGGAGAATTAGAGAACTCTTTATCTCTTTGTTCTTTATACATCCTTTCATTTGTCCTTCTGCTTTCTATTCCAAATCTCTTTCTCATACCTCCCCCTTTTTCCCAGTACTAACATATCCTTCTTACCACCCTCTCCTCCCGCCTTCTTATTCCCCCCTTTCTTTCTTTTTCTTGCTCCTCTTTTCCCCTTTTCTTCCCGCCCCCCTCCTTGCAAAAAATATAACAAAGCCTAAAGGGTTTGTTGACTATATGTGTCTTATATGAGCATGTAGTACCCTCTATAGAACGCTTTTTGTATTCTCGCTGATACTTCCTTTTTGTACTGGATGCAATGTATATGCCTTCTTCAATAAACTTTGAATGAAAAAAAAAAGGGAAAAAGTTCAAGGGGTATGAATACTTTTTTGCAAGCCACTGTATGTGATGTCTACTAATGTCAGACTGTCTCGTCTCCTCATATCACTTCTCGACTGTATGGGGCGTTGTACCATCTTGCTGCACCATTACCACAAGTAATGCTTAATGAAAGCCCCCAGTGATGGGAAATATTGTATTTGGTGCAAGTAAAGGGTTAATTCAGGGTTGGCAATGGCACTCTGACATGAACGTGAGCACCTCTTCCACCCCTCCTCTGTCGTCCTTTATTTCCCTGTTCTCCAATTTTAGCCGCACCATAATTCATGCCGGGGAACCATGTGGGGAACTACCAGTGCAGAGATTCTACCCTCTCCAGCTCCTGCTCCTTGCCCTGCACCTCTCCATGTCTTGTGCTTTATATTCTAGGCTGCACGCTTTCTTATGCTTGTGGTTGCATTGGAGATTGGAAGTTCGGTGTTCGGAAGCCCCGATGTCGCAAAGCTTCGAAGGCTGAATTTTTATCTTTAGACACATTGAAAAATCCTGCAGCAGTTTATTATTATGATTGATTTTCCGCCACTCTGTACAACCTCTACACAATTGGTGGTGTTTTTTAAATTATTATTTATTATTATTTTATTATTATTGGCGGTGGTTTAGAATACACCTAGTCTGTTAGTTGTATGTTAATTTATGTTTGTTTACTTTATTTTGCTTTAATTATGTGTTTTTAACCCCTTAACCACTTCCAGACCGCCCATTGGGTTTTTAAGTCCAGATGTGTCTTCCTTGTTTTGCAAGGATGTACCGGTATGTGTTTGCAGTTTTAAGCAGCTGCCCGAAATCGCTACTGCAGCCGGAGCTCCTCTAGAACTGACTTCCCGATCGCTGTGCATACAGGGCTCAATGAGCACTTATACAGCGCTATGGGCACTGCCATTATGAGGCTCCCCTCTGACACGGTGGTCACGTGATCCGCTGGGGATCAAAGATAGTTAGAGCTGCTGGGCCCTAGAGGACCCAGATCAGCTCTGTAGGTATGGGCTGCATTCGTCCTGTAACTGGGGCTATATGTATCAGCGTAATCCTAATGTATCAGCCCCAGTTACAGGGAAGATCAGCCCCCTCCAAAAAAAAAAAAAGTGATGAAATGTCCCCAAAGGTCTATTATGACCTTATGGGGACAAGGAAAGACGGACGGAAATTAAATAATAAATAAAATAATACGCCAATAACTCGCCCTTATTACAGGTTCTAGCCCCACCGCCGACGACACCATACAAAATAAACATTACCACAACAGAGAGGAAAAACTATTTTTAAAAGTTTTTTAGTAGCACTTTGTGCTATTAAATAAAAAATAAAAATGAAAAGTGAAAAACAGACCCGTTTTCCCTTCTCTTTTGTTTATATTTTTCTGGATATAAAAAAAATTTAAAAACATGCAAAAATAAAAAAAACCCATAAAAATAAAGCCCTATGTGTCATGGAAAAAAGACGCAGAAATTAGTTGAATAACCTAAATGATAAAACTGTTACAGCCCTCAAAACTGCACATACAAAAAAAAACTAAAATGTGTCTGATTCTGAACCAGAAATGGGCCCGGTACTGAAGTGGTTTGAGCCAAAGCCAACAATGGTTACAGAAGGAATGGGAAATATAAAGGAAGTACTTATATTTCTACCTTCTGCTCAATCCACTCCTGGCTTTGGCTCAAAAAACCACTACAAAATCTGCAACAAAAAAAGCTGTGCTTCCGCAATGTGAGGCCTTAGCCTTAAAGTTGTTGTCCAGGGATTGAAGCAACCCATGTGGTGAGCGGGAGGTGTAAAATAATTTAAAAAAAAAAATTCAAAAATAAAAAAGCATATCCACTGTGACAGCACCTCCTTGCTGGGAGTCCTGCACCTCATGTGACTGCTAAGACCAATTAGCTACAGGATTTTCAGAAATGAGGCCAGCCATGAGACCGAACAGACAGGCAGGGGTGGAGGAGTGTGCCGGTTTTTTTTTTTTCAACTTTTTTTTCACTTCCTTGGCTGCCAAAGGGGTCATTCCACCTTATGGACAACCTCTTTAAAGGGGTTGTCTGGACCAAATTTTTTTTATGGCCACTTTACTTGTTCCCCCTTACTGTATGGGGAACAGTGATGGGGCCATTATATTGTGTGGGGTCAGTAATGGGGCTAACATCCTGTGGGGGGGGGGCATTAAACTGTGTGGGGCATATTAAAGAGTTTGTCTCCAGGCTTATTTTTTTTTTTTTATGACCTATCCTCAGGGTAGACTATAAATACCTGATTGGTAGTCGGCTGACACCCGGCCCCATCAGCTGTACAGAAACACAGGGCTTTATTTTTATGTTGTTTTTATTTTTGCATGTTTTTTAATTTTTTTTTTTTTATATCCAGAAATATATAAACAAAAGAGGAGAGAAAACGGGTCTACTTTTCACTTTTTATTTTTATTTTTTATTTAATAGCACAAAGTGGTACTAAAAATTTTTTTTAAATAGTTTTTCCTCTTTGTTATGGTAATTTTTATTTTGCATTGTGTCGGGGTGGGTGGGGCTGTAATAAGGGCTCCCTCCCTTCCTCCCTCCCCCATAATGTCATCATAGACCCGTGGGGACATTTGATCACTTTTTTTTTCGTAAGGAGGCTGATTTCTCCTGTAACTGGGGCTGATACATATACCCAGTGGCGTAACTAGGAATGGCTGGGCCCCAAGGCGAACATTTGACATGGGCCCCCCCCCCTCCTGAACCGCTGCCCCCAATCGCCCCCCCCGGAACGCCCCCCTCCAACCCCCCCCCCCCAAAAAAAACAATGCATTCCTGCGCACACTATTATGTGCCATAGTGGCTCCTGCACACAGTATTATGCCCCATAGTGGCCCCTGCAAACAGTATCATGCCCCATAGTGGCCCCTGCACACAGTATCATGCCCCATAGTGGCCCCTGCACACAGTATTATGCCCCATAGTGGCCCCTGCACACAGTATCATGCCCCATAGTGGCCCCTGAACACAGTATCATGCCCCATAGTGGCCCCTGCACACAGTATTATGCCCCATAGTGGCCCTTGCAAACATTATCATGCCCCATAGTGGCCCCTGCACACAGTATTATGTCCCATTGTGGACCACCCATGAATGATACTCTGCAGTCTTTTCAGACCCCAGAGTATAATGATTGGAGACCCAGGGGAGGATAGAAACATAAAAAAAACAACGTTGCTTACCTGTTCCTCGCTCTGGTCCACTCCCTGCTGCTTCAATGTTGGACCAGGCCGGCATCAAGTGATGAGGTCGGCGTCGCGACGCAAAAGGACGTCCACTGACGTCTGGGACGTCACCAAACAGGCCCGAAGCCTGGAGAAGCGTAGGAGAGGTAAGTACATTGTTTTTTATGTTCCCTTACCTCCCTGGGCCTCCGATTATACTCCGGGGTCTTTTCAAAGACCCCGGAGTATAATGATAGCAGAGATTGTGGGGTTTGGCCCGCGGCCTCACATACCAATCCCCGCTCCTGCTCACAGCCGACTCCGTAGAATCGGAAGCACAGGCGGCCGTGAGCGGGACCCCGGGGAACGGTAAGTATATAGGGCCCGTTACCTGCTGGGGTTACTCCAGCAGGTAAACGGCCTATTAAAAAAAAAAGCATCGGGGGCCCGCGGGGCCCCGTAATGTGTTGGGCCCTGTGGCAGCTGCTAACGCTGCTACCCCGTAGTTATGCCCCTGTATATACCCCAGTTACAGGACGAATGCAGCCCATGACTACAGAGCTGATCTGATCTAGGACCCAGCAGCTCTAACAGCCTCTGATCCCAGCGGATCACGTGACCGCCGGGTCAAAGGGTAGCTGCATCATTGAGCCCTGTGTACACAGCGATCAGGAAGGCAGGGACAGTAATAAACTACCCCTGCCTTCTCTAGAGGAGCTCCGGCTGCAGTAGCGATTTTATGTAGCTGCTTAAAACTGCAAAGACATACTAGTACATCCTTGCAAAACAAGGAAGCCACTTCTGGATGTAAAAACCCAATGGGCAGTCCGGAAGTGGTTAAGGGGTTAAAAACACATAATTTAAGCAAAATAAAGTAAATAAACATAAATAAACTACAACTAACAGACGAGGTTTATTCTAAATGCCAATAATAACAATAATAATAAAAAAACACCACCAACAATTGCGTAGAGATTGTATAGAGTAGTGGAAAGTCAGTGTTGGAATAATGTTTATTATTGCTAGAGATGAGCGAATCTGGATTTCCTGATGCTTCGCGGTAACGAATATTTAGTAAGGACTTTTGTGACCTCAGATGGTCACAAGATATTCTCTAGTGATGTTATTGGGTAGGCGTGTCTTTGCTTGTTAGCAGATCCTTCCACATGAATGAAAGTTGTCCGTACTGGAGAGAGAGAGAAACATGACCGCGGCATCCAAGGGCTTCCGCCATTTTGCTGATCATTTTAATGATCGGAGACCCAGGGGAGGATGCAAACATAAAAACCAATGTTTCTTACCTCTCCCTGGCTCCGGGGCACTCCCCGCTACTTGTGTCAGTCGTGTGCCAGGCCGGCGTCGCGATGCATAATGACGTCGGCTGACATCTGTGATGTCACCAAACAGGCCTGAAGCCTGCTGAGGCAAAGGAGAGGTAAGTAACAGTGTTTTTTAATTTTCCCTCACTTCCCCTGGGCCTCCAATCATTATAGAGTATAATCGGCCCGTGACCTTACTTACTGATCCCTGCTCCTGCACACAGCCACCTCCGCTTCCACAGAAGGGGAAGCACAGGCGGCCGTGAGCAGGAGCGGGGATCAGTAAGTAAATAGGGCTGGTAAGAAAAAAAAAAAAAAGCATCAGGCCCTGTAGCAGCCACTACCACTGCTACCCTGGTGTTTACACCCCTGGCTTCAGGATTTTTCAATGTGTCTAAAGATAAAAATTCAGCCTTCGAAGCTTTGCGACATCAAGGCTTCTAAACACCGGACTTCCAATCTCCAATGCAAACACAAGTGCAAGAAAGCGTGCAGCTTAGACTATAAAGCAGGACAAGGCTCGGCAGATTATATAGCAAGGCACAAAGAACAAGGCATGGAGAGGTGCAGGGCAAGGAGCAGGAGCTGGAGAGGGTAGAATCTCTGCACTGGTAGTTCCCCAAGTGGTTCCCCGGCATGGATTATGGTGCGGCTAAAAGTGGAGAACGGAAATAAAGGACGATAGGGGAGGGGTGGAAGAGGTGCTCACGTTCATGTCAGAGTGCCATTGCCAACCCTGAATTAACCCTTTAGTTGCACAGAATACAATATTTCCCATCACTGGGGGCTTTCATTAAGCATTACTTGTGGTAATGGTGCATCAAGATGGTACAACGCCCCATACAGACGAGAAGTGATATGAGGAGACGAGACAGTCCGGCATTATTGGAGACATCACATATGAAGGTGCAGTCACACATGATAGGATTAGATACACAGCTCAGTATGCAGTATCACACATGATAGGATTAGATACACAGTTCAGTATGCAGTATCACACATGATAGGATTAGATACACAGCTCAGTCACATATGAAGGTGCAGTCAGCAGTTTATCTCATAGACATTACAATGGTGTGGAGCATAAAATAAAACAAAATCCATGTATAAGGCTAGATTCACATCTGTGTTGGAATCGCCGTATGAGACTCTGCCACAGATTCCGCTTAAAATTGGTGGAGAGAAAAGTACTGCAAGGAGGATTTTTTCCTCCATGCAGACCCCATTGTAGTTTATGAGGTCTGCAGGTTTCTGCAGGTAAATTTTTGTCTTTCGGGTCCCCATACGGACCCGAAGGATAGAAAGCCAAACACTAGTGTGAGCCTAGCGTAACTTGTCCCCCACATGTCTCATCCTGTACACATCTCTTATACTCACTGTAATTCCTCTATCCTGCAGGCTGGACTGGACAGAGCGGCCGTCAAGTCACTGAAGCAAGGACCGGAAAGATCATTGCCAAACAGGTAAAGTACCTTCAGGGACTGGTTATTCCTTATTACAGAGGCCAACTGGGTGCAGGAAGTGTCTGGTAGATCATTATCATACAAACTGTAAGAATAAGAAGATGAGATGTGAGTGATGTATCCACAGACTGTATCACACATGATAGGATTAGATACACAGCTCAGTAGTCAGTATCACACATGATAGGATTAGATAAAGTGTTTATACCGATAGTGCCACACATGGTATTATTATTATTATTATTATTATTATTTTAAGCTTTACTTGCGTAGCTCCAACATATTCTGCTGTACTGTAGAGATGTTGTCAACACTGTCCCAAGTAGGGTTCACAAATAAATGTATTTAGAGTGTGTTAGGAAACCGGAGTAACCAAATGATTCAAATATGGTAGATTTATATAAAGCAGTCAACAGACAGTTTCACACATGACATGATTAGATACAATAGAGGAAATGTATTTATCCCCTTACGTCAGTTTTCTGGTGTAGAGGGTTTGTGTTAGGGCACACATTTGGTGCAAGGCTAATTGTTACCCCAAACATACACCACAACCTGTGTCATTATGATACTATAGGTAGAGCAAGGCAAGGAGCGGGGCCGGCCAGAGCAGAGCGCCCTGGGGATGGGCCACAGACACCTCAGGCTGACATACTCATAATATCTCATGCCAGATTTCTGATGTGAGTAAAGCAAGCTCATAACAAAAGGGGTGTAAGGGAATAATAATTAATAAAACTTAACCTTTATTATATACATTTCAAAAAGAGACAGACCCTGTAGAAACTACAAATCTTGCACTCACCCTTCACTCAGGGTGTAAACTGAGCGTAAATTGCACCCCAACAAAGTCCACACGCTCCAAATACATGCTGCCACCACTACTGACTTCAGGCTCAGCAGAAACCCCAATCACATATACATGCATCTCGGTTCAGTGCTATATACATAGAAAAGTGACAAACAAAATGACGAAAAAAGCAAAACAGTTGTAAAAAGAAGAAATGACAGTAGAATCTTATACTTAGAGTTCTTCTGTTTCTAGAAAGCTTGGAGGAGAAATATGTCCTTCACCCAGCTTGTTCACTGGCTTTTACAGTGTGACAATGTGTTCATTGAATTTATAGTCTCTTGTAAGGTGAAACTTGACTTGTGCTTAGCTATGCCCTCTGCCAAGGTGCCCCCCCTCTTCCTACTCCCTGAAGTGGGGGATGAGCTAATTTATCAGCACCTGAGAAAGTTGGGTCTCTCTAAGATTAACTCTGATCATAACCCCCCCCTTCCCCCGTCTGTTAGATCTGAGTCAGCCGGGCAGCGAGAGAGCTGTTAAGCCATAAACCTGGCTTATTAATGACACATCTATAAACAACACATTCACTATGGACAGATACATGAACAATATAATTCAGCACGATACAGACACAAGTGGGCTCCTTCCATCACACCCTAGATGCTTGGAGATTATTCTATTATCTCCAAGAGAAGATCTGCATTGATGCGATAAGAGCATAAATTTAAAGCGTTAAGGGACACAGTATTTATAGCTCACTATGTGATGATTATTGGCTACCAATTAACAAAAGTGTCTCCTCACCATGTAAATCTGCACTAAAATAATCTGAAGCCAGACAGATCCCTATCCTAGGACAGTGTGAATTCATCCCAGTGAGGACGGGCTCTGAAAAGAGCATACACCAAGGTCTTCTAAATCCTATAAAAGATGTTCCCCCAGTAAATGTTCAGGCATGATCCAGTATTAAGGTTCCTACGTGTTTCTCCAGTCTAATACTGGATCATCAGGGATCAAGTGCAGGTGGAGAAAGAATAAAGGCAGTGATCTGGTGTGATAATGGAAATCTTCACTAGTTCATAACTTGCGTAGATTTTCATTCTGGCGCTCTGGAGCAAGGCTACTGTATGAAGAGGCTGGAGCCAGTCTTAATAAATCTGCCCCAAAGTTTCAGCAGTCATATAGTATCAAACATGATAGGATTAGATACAGCAGACATGTCACACAAAAAGGATTAGAAAAAATGGCTCATCAGATAAATATAGAATTACATATAGTGACTTAAGACCATATCACACATAAAAGGATTAATCAGAATAGCTCGATAGATAGTATCACACACATATAAGATTAGATACACAGTTCAGCAGACTGCATCCTATTTATAGGATTCTATACAGTGAATCATAAAAGAACCCTAAAATTGGCCATACATAGATAATGGTCAGCAGAACCAACCATTTTCAGTGCATTCAAGCATTAAACTAATGTGTATGGGCTGTTCCAGACTCTCCTACCGCAGATTCAAGGAAATGATCGGAGGTCCAGGGGAGGTGAGTTAACAAAACAGTGTTACTCACCTCTCCTGGGCTCCGGCGCGACTCCCTGCTGCCTCTTCAGTGACGTGACAGGTGTGGGTTACTCCAGCGTCATTATGCGTTGGGATGTCTGTCTGAACTACTTGACGTCTTTAACATCATTGAAGCAGCCTAAAGACAGCAGAGAGTCATGCTGGAGCCCAGGAGAGGTGAGTAACCCTGGTTTTTATGGTCGTTCACCTCCCCTGGTCCGAAGAGACCCCAGAGTATAATAATAGCAGTTTCAGTTTGGAAGTGGTCGGTCTGAATGAAACCACCAGGCGAACCTTAGGAGACGAATGTAGCAAGGTTCGCCCAACAAATCCTCAGCCCTACTTACTTACCAATCTCCGCTCCTGCCCACGGCTGCCTACAATTCCTCCAGGGAGTACCGATCTTTTCATATCATGTCACTGTCAGCGACGTCCTGACGCTGTTCAGTGTGATATGGGAAGCATGGGTTCCCTGGAGTGCTGAAAGGGAAAAGGTAGCAGATGTGAGCAAAGAACAGGGACCGGTAAGTAAATAGGGCCCATAATCTGCTAGAGTAACTGTAGAAGGTAACGGCCTATTTATGGTGGTTGTTATGCCACTGCTGACAGCCTCTCAGCTGCTTATGAGTGGAAGAAGGAGAGGTTGCAGTGCTGATCACATAGGATGATGCTAAAAAATACAGAGCCAATTTGTGATATTTAAGCTAGGGGACAGGCATGTTATGATCACAGCATAATCCAAAGCAATGAATTGCTAGTGAAAAAACACCAATATTGCAATAGTACTACAGAATTATATAAGGAGGGCTAGTGGAGCACAGTTTATACAATTATAGGAGAGGAGGACTAGTCTGGAACATAGCTTATAGAGTTATATAGGAGAGGAGAACTAGTCTGGAGCACAGATTATAGAATTATAGGAGGAGCACTAGTCTGGAGCACAGTTTAGAGAATTATAGGAGAGGAGGACTATTCTGGAGCACAGTTTATAGAATTATAGGAGAGGAGGATTAGTCTGGAGCACAGTTTATAGAATTATAGGAGGAGGTCTAGTCTGGAGCACAGTTTATAGAATTATAGGAGAGGAGGACTATTCTGGAGCGCAGATTATAGAATTATAGGAGTGGAGGACTAGTTTGGAGCACAGTTCAAAGAATTATAGAAGAGCACTAGTACAGCACAGTTTATAGACTTATAGAAAAGGATTAGTCTGGAGCACAGTTTATAGAATTATACGAGGAGCAGTAGGCTCGAGCACAGTTTATAGAATTATAGAAATAGGACTAGTGGAGCACAGTTTAAAGAATTATAGGAGAGCACTAGTACATCACAGTTTATAGAATTATAGGAGGAGCACTAGTTTGGAGTACAGTTTATAGAATTATAGGAGGAGGAATAGTCTGGAGCATAGTTTATAGAACAATAGGAGAGCACTAGTGGAGCATAGTTTATAGAATTATAGGGGAAGGACTAGTCTGGAGCACAGTTTATAGAATTTTCGGCGTAAGGCTAGACTGAAGCATAGTTTATAAAATTATAGGAGAAGAGGAGTAGTCTGGAACACAGGTCATAGAATTATAGGAGAGCACTAATGGAGCATACTTTATAGAATTATAGGAGAGGAGGACTAGTCTGGAGCACAGTTTATAGAATTATAGGAGGAGTACTAGTCTGAAGCACAGTTTATAGAATTATAGGAGGAGGACAGACTAGTCTGAAGCAGTGTTTATAGAATTATAGGAGTAGAACTAGTGGAGCACAATTTATGGAATTATAGGAGGACTAGAGGAGCACAGTTTATAGAATTATAGGAGGAGGACTAGTCTGGAACATAGATTATAGAATTATAATATTGGGACTAATGGAGCACAATTTGTAGAATTATAGGAGGAGGACTAGTGGAGCACAGTTTATAGAATTAGAGGAGGACAAGTCTGGAGCACAGTTTATAAAGTTAGAGAAGGAGGACTAGTCTGGAACACAGATTATAGAATTGTAGGAGGAGGAATAGTGGAGCACAGATTATAGAATTAGAGGAGGGGGACTAGTAGAGCACAGTTTATAAAATTATAGGAGAGGAGGACTAGTCTAGAGCAAAGTTCATAGAATTATAGGAGAAGGACTAGTGGAGCACAGTCTATAGAATTATAGGTAGAGGACCAGTCTGGAGCACAGTTTATAGAATTATAGGAGAGGACTAATCTTCAGCATATCTCACAGAAAATAAATGGTTTCAAACGATAAAACTTAACTTTTAATATTTTAAAATAAAAATTGCACAAAGGACGTCCACTAATCTACTAAAAGACAGATCAATATGGTCTGTGCCTGCCTATTCAAAGTTTATTCAGGATTTAAATGTTAGACAGTATTCACACTCTCCAACTTTCCACTGGACCTAGGGTGTAATAAGATACTTTCACCACCCTTAGACTAAGGTTATAGTATCACGGCTGCATCATACAACAGGTCAGTATTTTGTCAGTTGCTCTTAGTGCTAGGAAAACCCAAACACCTGGTCCCCACACACATAATTTGTAAAGCCTCACTGACTAGACTCCTGCACAGCCATGATATACCGCCACAACCCTAGTCTGTAGTATGTACATATGCCAGTAATCTAGGTACAGGTCACAGTAACTTCATTTCCTGTCATTAAACTGTTATGAACATAAGGGAAACTATGATATTCTGACCCTTATACTCAATAAACCCTTATATTGCAGCCATTACTGATATCCCCTATGTTGACTCCAGGGATATACACCTACCATTTCCATTAGTGACTCAAGTTCCACCAACTAATCTCCAGGCTAATCAGACTGCCCCAGTCTCCTGTCAGTCCTTCATGCCCCCAAGTGGTATGGCTTGTGGTCAACTAACTCAAAAATAGAAAATAAACTTGCTCTACGCGTTTCCCCTGTGTTATCTATATCAGGTTCATCAGGAGCCAATGCTAATAAACTAATCAGTTGGTCTAAGCTGCTATAAATATTTATCAAAAATGCAGTTACAACTGCAGTTCCTGGAGCACTGATGGTGTGCTCCAGTGTATAGAGAGGGCTACTCTATTGCAGTTTTATCGTTTGAAACCATTTATTTTCTGTGAGATATGAAGTAATAGGGAATGGTGTAGAACCCTCTGTGAGATAATCTTCAGCATAGTTTAAAGAATTATAGGAGGAAGACTAGTCTGGAGCACAGGTTATAGAATTATAGGAGAGGACTAGTCTGGAGCACAGTTTATAGAATTATAGGAGAAGGACTAGTCTGGAGCACAGATTATAGAATTATATGATAAGGGATAGTCTGGAGCACAGTATATAGAATGATAGGAGAGGAGGACTAGTCTGTAGCACAGTTTATAGAATTATAGGAGAAAAACTAGTCTGTTGCATAAATTATAGAATTATAGGAGGAGGACTAGTATGCAGCTTAGTTTATAGAATTATAGAAGGAACACTAGACTGGACCATAGTTTATAGAATTAGGGAGGAACACTAGACTGGAGCACAATTTACAGAATTTCAGGACAGGGTGACTAGTCTGTAGCCCAGTTTATAGAATTATAGGAGGAGGACTAGTGGAGCACAGTTTATAGAATTATAGGAGAAGGACAAGTCTGGAGCATAGTTTATAGAATTATAGGAGGAGGACTAGTCTGGAGCACAAATTATAGAATTATAGGAGGAGGACTAGTCTAGAGCACAGTTTATAGAATTATAGGAGAGGACTAGTCTTCAGCGCAGTTTAAATAATTATAGAAGGAGGACTAGTCTGGAGCACAGTTTATAAAGTTATAGGAGAAGGACTAGTCTGCAGCACAGATTATAGAATTATAGGAGGAGGACTAGTCTGGAGCACAGTTTATAGAATTATAATATATATACTATAATTCTGTAAACTGTGCTCCAGACTAATCCTCCTCCTATAAACTGTACTCCAGACTAGTCCTCCTCCAATAATTCTATAAACTGTGCTCCAGACTAGTCCTCCTCCTATAATTCTATAAACTGTGCTCCAGACTAGCACTTCTCTTATAATTCTATAACCTGTGCTCCAGACTAGTCCTCTCCTATAATTATTTAAACTGTGCTCCAGACTAGTTTTCATCCTATAATTCTGTAAACTGTGCTACAGCCTTCTCCTCCTCCTTTGTTTCTATAAACTGTGCTCCAGACTAGTACTTCTCTTATAATTCTTTAAACTATGCTTCATATTAGTCCTCTACTATAATTCTATAATCTGTGCTCCAGACAAGTCCTCCTCCTATATTTCTATACTCTGTGCTCCAGATTAAAGAATTATAGGAGTAGGACCAGTCTGGAGCACAGTGTGATGATTCCACTTAAATATGGCTATAACTCAAAGATGTATTTTGATCTCTGAGTGTCGTATCTCCCTCTTACTTCTATTTACTCATAATGTGCGCAGCTATAATCCTAGGTGTATGTTGTCATTAGTGGCAACATTGTAACAATAGGGCTTTGTATCCATCCCAGAATAGCTCCATTGAATTCCTACATAGCCCTGGGTGATCAAATACACATGCATTGTTCAGCCTGGGCTGTTAGATCAGACATGGTTGATAACATTGTATCATTTCACTTGGTCCCATCTCCTTACAAAGAATCTTGACTTGAGTGCATTAATCAATCAGACTTGCCGTCGCCAGTGACCTCATTCTGGGTGGTGTAATCAAGGGTATAAAAGATGAGGTAAGAGGTCAGTGGGAGGAGATTGGGCTGAGACTACAAGGAGAATACTATGATGAGACTACAGAGAGACTACTGGGATAGACTGTGATTAGCATGCAGGCTGGAATGCTGTGTTGATGTTGCTGCCTCCATTGGTTATCCCCACATGCCATGTGTGAGGGTTGGATTATAGAGCCACATCCAGGATATGTGTGGTAAAGTAATAATTTCACTTTTATTCCCTTTTATTTTATTGTACTGTATATTGTAACTAGTAACTGTTAATGCTTGCATACATCTGCATATCTGTTCTGAACTGCATGTGTTAGATGTTAATACCGACCCATCTAGGGGTTAATAAATATATAAAATTTAGAAAGCTTGTCTTGTTTTTATCTTGTGGACCCAGCACTCACTGGCGGTGAGTGTGGTTTTTAGGAAAGAAGTCTCAGGTGTGGGCCAACGCGGTGTTGGCGCACTGAGGATCTTTCACATTGGTGGCAGCGTAGTGGGATCATAGGATAAGATAACACACCAGCGTGTGTTGGTGACCTTTATCAGTCAGACGCTGGGGATTGTGGTAATCCTATGAGACAAGCTCGGTATTAAAGCAAGCATTAAGATACAGTGAAAGTTTGATACAGTGCTGTTCCCCTCCGTTACTCTTTGTATTCTATCCTATCTTTTATTTGGCAAATACCAGTGGATGGCTAGAGGGCTCAGAAGCAGATCTCCAGAAGCAGATGGCGGATCGTTATGTTGCCAACCAGTTGCTGTGGAAACCTGCCAGCGACGGCTGGAGGAGGGGTAAGACACAATCTGTCCCGTGGAATCCTGAACCAAGCTGGAGGTCACCACAGCCCTCTGCTTCCAGGTGGGGGAGGCCAAACTCTGTCCCAGGTGGTTCCTATACGTCCCCTGCCCCTCGAGCTCTGGGCTCCCCAGCGACCTCTCTCATACCCCAGGGAGAGATCAGGTGGTGCCACGCCTGTAATCAAACATTTACAACGAGACTGCCCCAACCGCCCTAGGAACCCCCCTGCTCCCCAAACTACAGCGGCCGGCCCATCTGTGTATCTGGTTGCGAGGGAGTGGCCCCAGCTTAATGCTAACCGTCAACAGGTCACTGTGGGGGACAAAGTGGTGATGGGATTCCGGGATACTGGGGCAGATGTTACGCTGGTACAACCAGATTTGGTCCCCCCAGACAGTATTATTCCCAGGAAAACTCTGACCCTACGGGGTATTGGACTGGAACGTTTTACTGTACCCATGGCTTGTGTTCATTTGGACTGGGGTGCAGGGAAAGGAATGCGGGATGTGGGAGTCATGTCTGAGTTGCCTGCCAATGTACTGTTGGAAACAGATTTAGGGCCTATGATGTGCCAATATGCAGAGGGGGCTGGTAACCCTCCCTCTGAAATGTCTCCTCATACAGTTTGTGAAAATGCTACTTTAACTGTACCTGTAAATGTTGTAGATGAGCTTGTCATGTCCAAAGGGAAGGCTAAACCCCTTAGTGAGTTCTTTCCTCCAGGCTGTGATAATGCTAATTCTACTGTCTCTGGGATTAATGTAGGTGTAGAGGAGCTGAGTGAGGACTGGGCAGTAGACCCGCCCACATCTGCGGGGGCCTCACCCCCCCAGTCTGTGTCTCTATGCCTGCCAGTCCTCCCTCAAGCTCAGGGTGATAGAACCAATGCTGTTAATGATATTGCAAATGTCTGCCATGAAACTGTGGATGTTGTACCAGGTGGTTCGGTGTATCTCTGGGCTCTCAGTGACGGTCCGGATGTAGGACGGACTGCTGGTATTGCGGTGGTTACCCGCAGTCAAAGTGCCAAAGGGGTGGAAAGCCTTCCAGCCTCTGCACCGGTCCCTTCATCGCTCGGATGCATTACTGAGGCCGCCTTGAGAAATTCCCCCACCCTAGAGCCGGAAGGGACCGGCAGCTATGTAACATGCACCTCTCTTTTGTCTCCCTGCCAGCTTGTTAATATGTCTACCACAGATCTCATTGAGACCCGGTGTGAATTAACAATTGCTAATGAATGTACTGTCAATGTAATGGTCGATGCTTGTTGTGAAAGTGTACAGGGTAGCTCTTCTGAGTCACTGGAAGCGACTTCTATTATTTCGCCAAGCGCATCCGATAAGCACCCAACTGCTGACCATGTGCCAGGTAGTCAGGTAGGCTATGGGGATCTCATGGCTGATCCAGCTGAGGGACGGACTGCTGGTAGTGCGGTGCTAGCACGCAGCCAGAGTGCTACAAGGGAGGAGGGCGTTCCGACCCTTGAACCGTTGCCTACACCACCTGGAGTCGGTGCTGAGACCGCCATGACTAGCCTCACTCCCTTGAAGCTGGAGGAGTCCAGCCGGTATGAGACATACCCGTCTCTTCTGTCCAGTTCTATTCCAGGAGTGCCCATGGCCCAAGTGCAGATGGCATGGGGTACTGGAGGTGTGATCCAAGAAGGGGGTATGTCAAATGTATTACCTGTCAATGTATTGTGGGGGGATGGTTTGGGGAAGCATGATCTCCGTCATTTGCCCAAGGTATCACCATCGCCCACTCAAGTACATGAAGAACAGGGTGTAGGCCCAAAGGGGCAAGGCGTCTGGGAGGGAGGACAGGGTCCAAACATACCTGTGCCAGAACCAGAGGTGCCCCTAGGTTTGGAAGCAAAGGAGGAGGTGTAGAATCCCCTAGAACTCTCCCAATTAGCGGCTAGTGTGAGAGAGACCCTGAGAGACTGCCGGGATGGGGTCTCCGAACTGGTATCCCAAAGACCTGGGGTTATGAGTGTGGCTCCACAGGATGCCAGCACTCAGAAAGCGGACCCAGAACAGGCAGGAGGTAGCCAAATGTACATGGCTCAGGGCCTGAGCCTTAGAAATGTCCCTAGTCTGGACATATTGAAGGCGCGTGGCTCTCACCCACCCTCGGAGTCTGACAAGGCCCGAGTCTGCTGGGACCCCGGGGGGAGGTGAGGGAGCCTTGGGGCCAAAGCCTGAGAAGCTGGAGGCGTAGGTGCTCTCAGAAGAGGGGCACAGGCCCCTACTTCCTACAAGCCCCATCTAAAAGGGGGAGGTGTGATGATTCCACTTAAATATGGCTATAACTCAAAGATGTATTTTGATCTCTAAGTGTCGTATCTCCCTCTTACTTCTATTTGCTCATAATGTGCGCAGCTATAATCCTAGGTGTATGTTGTCATTAGTGGCAACATTGTAACAATAGGGCTTTGTATCCATCCCAGAATAGCTCCATTGAATTCCTACATAGCCCTGGGTGATCAAATACATATGCATTGTTCAGCATGGGCTGTTAGATCAGACATGGTTGATAACATTGTATCATTTCACTTGGTCCCATCTCCTTACAAAGAATCTTGACTTGAGTGCATTATTCAATCAGACTTGCCGTCGCCAGTGACATCATTCTGGGTGGTGTAATCAAGGGTATAAAAGATGAGGTAAGAGGACAGTGGGAGGAGATTGGGCTGAGACTACAAGGAGAATACTATGATGAGAATACAGAGAGACTACTGGGATAGACTGTGATGAGCATTCAGGCTGAAATGCTGTGTTGATGTTGCTGCCTCCATTGGTTATCCCCACATGCCATGTGTGAGGGTTGGATTATAGAGCCACATCCAGGATATGTGTGGTAAAGTAATAATTTCACTTTTATTCCCTTTTGTTTTATTGTACTGTATATTGTAAATAGTAACTTTTAATGCTTGCATACATCTGCATATCTGTCTGAACTGCATGTGTTAGATATTAATACTGACCAATCTAGGGGTTAATAAATATATAAAATTTAGAAAGCTTGTCTTGTATTTATCTTGTGGACCCAGCACTCACTGGCGGTGAGTGTGGTTTTTAGGAAAGAAGTCTCAGGTGTGGGCCAACGCGGTGTTGGCGAACTGAGGATCTTTCACACACAGTTTATAAAATTATAGGAGAGGAGGACTAGTCTGGAGCACAGTTTATAGAATTATAGGATGAGGACTAGTCGGGAGCACAGATGACAGAAAAATAGGAAGGGACTAATAGAGCACAGATTATAGAATTATAGGATGAAGACTAATCTGGAGCACAGTTTATAGAATTATAGGATGAGGGCTAGTCTGGAGCAAGGTATATAGAATGATAGGAGAGGAGGACTAGTCTGGAGCACATTTTATAGAATTATAGGAGAAAGACTAGTCTGTTGCACAAATTATAGAATTATAAGAGGAGGACTAGTATGCAGCACAGTTTATAGAATAATAGGAGGAGGACTAGTCTGGAGCACAGTTTACAGAATTATAGCATGAGGACTAGCCGGGAGCACATTTTATAGAATTATAGGAGAAAGACTTGTCTGTTGCACAAATTCTAGAATTATAAGAGGAGGACTAGTATGCAGCATAGTTTATACAATTATAGGAGGAACACTAGACTGGAGCACAGTTTATAGAATTATAGGAGGAGGTCAAGTCTGGAGCACAGTTTACAGAATTCTAGGACAGCATGACTAGTCTGGAGTACAGTTTATACAATTATAGGATAATGGCTAGTTTGGAGCACAGTATATAGAATGATAGGAGAGGAGGACTAGTCTGTAGCACAGTTTATAGAATTATAGGAGGACTAGTCTGGAGCAAAAATTATAGAACTGTAGGAGGAGGACAAGTCTGGAGCACAGTTTATAGAATTATAGGAGGAGGGCTAGTCTGGAGCACAGTTTATAGAGTTATAGCAGAAGAACTAGTCTGGAGCACAGTTTATAGAATTATAATATATATACTTCTACTCCTATAATTCTATAAATTGTGCTCCCTACTAGTCCTCATGCTATAATGCTGTAAACTGTGCTCCAGACTAGTCCTCCTCCTATAATTCTATAAACTGTGCTCCAGACTAATCCTCCTCCTATAATTCTATAAACTGTGCTCCAGACTAGTCCTCCTCCTATAATTCTATAAACTGTGCTCCAGACTAGTCCTCCTCCTAAAATTCTATAAATTGTGCTCCAGACTAGTCCTCTCCTACAATTCTATAAGCTGTGCTCCAGACTAGTTTTCGTCCTATAATTCTATAAACTGTGCTCCAGTCTAGTCCTCCTCCTATATTTCTATACTCTGTGGTCCAGATTATAGAATTATAGGAGTTGGTCTAGTCTGGAGCACAGATTATAAAATTATAGGATGAGGACTAGTCTGGAGCACAGTTTATAGAATTATAATATATACATTCCAACTCCTATAATTCTATAAATTGTGCTCCCGACTAGTCCTCATCCTATAATTCTGTAAACTGTACTCCAGACTAATCCTCCTCCTATACTTCTATAAACTGTGCTCCAGACTACTTCTCATCCAATAATTCTATAAACTGTGCTCCAGACTTGTCCTAATCCTATAATCCAATAAACTGTGCTACAGACTTGTACTTCGCTTATAATTCAATAAACTATGCTCCATACTAGTTCTCTCCTATAATTCCAAAAAACAGTACTCCAGACTAGTCCTCCTGCTATATTTCTATACTCTGTGCTCCAGATTAAAGAATAATAGGAGTAGGACTAGTCTGGAGCACAGTTTATAAAATTATAGGAGAGGAGGACTAGTCTGGAGCACAGTTTATAGAAATATAGGATGAGGACTAGTCTGGAGCACAGATTATAGAAATATAAGAGAGGACTAGTAGAGCACATATTATAGCATGAGGACTAGTCTGGAGCACAGTTTATAGAATTATAGGATGAGGGCTAGTCTGGAGCACAGTATATAGAATTATGAGAGGAAGACTAGTCTGGAGCACAGTATTTAGAATTATAAGAATAGGACTAGTCTGGAGCACAGTTTATAGAATTATAGGAGGAGGACTAGTGGAGCACAGTCTATAGAATAATAGGAGAGAACTAGACTGGAGCACAGTTTATAGAATTATAGGGGAGGATGATTAGTCTGGTGCACAGTTTATAGAATTATAGGAGGAGGACTAGTGGAGTACAGTTTATAGAATTATAGGACAGGAGGACTAGTCTGGAGCACAGTTTATAAAATTATAGGAGGAGAACTAGTCTGGAGCATAGTTTATAGAATTATAGGAGGAGGTGAAGTCTGGAGCACAGATTATATAATTATAGGAGAAGGACAAGTCTGGGACAGAGTTTACAGAATTATCGGAGAGGACTAGTAGAGCACAGTTTATAGAATTTTAGGATGAGGATTAGAGGAGTACAATTTATAGAATTAAAGGATGAGGACCAGTCTGAAGCACAGATTATAGAATGATAGGAGGAGGACTATTGGAGTACAATTTATAGAATTATAGGATGAGGACTAGTCTGGATCAAAGTTTATAGAATTATAGGAGTTGGACTAGTCTGGAGCACAGTTTATAGAATTATAGTAGGAGGAATAGTGTGCACAATTTAGAATTATAGGAGCAGGACAAGTCTGGAGCACAGTTTATAGATTTATAGGATGGAGACTAGTCTGGAGAACAGTTTATAGAATTATAGGAGGAGGACAAGTCTGGAGCACAGTTTATAGAATTATAAACTTGTCCTCATCCTATAATTTTATAATCTGTGCTCCAGACTAGTCCTACTCCTATAATTCTATAATCTGGACCACAGAGTATAGAAATATAGGAGGAGGACTAGACTGGAGCACAGTTTATAGAATTATAGGATGAGAACTAGTCTGGAGCACAGCTTATAGAATTATAGGAGAGGTCTAGTCTGGAGCACAATTTATAGAATTTTAGGAGGAGGTCTAGTCTGGAGCACAGTTTATAGAATTATAGGAGGAGGACTAGTCTGGAGCACAGTTTATAGAATTATAGGAGGAGGACAAGTCTGGAGCACAGTTTATAGAATTATAGGAGGAGGGCTAGTCTGGAGCACAGTTTATAGAGTTATTGCAGAAGAACTAGTCTGGAGCACAGTTTATAGAATTATAATATATATACTTCTACTCCTATAATTCTATAAATTGTGCTCCCGACTAGTCCTCATGCTATAATTCTGTAAACTGTGCTCCAGACTAGTCCTCCTCCTATAATTCTATAAACTGTGCTCCAGACTAATCCTCCTCCTATAATTCTATAAACTGTGCTCCAGACTAGTCCTCCTCCTATAATTCTATAAACTGTGCTCCAGACTAGACCTCCTCCTAAAATTCTATAAATTGTGCTCCAGACTAGACCTCTCCTATAATTCTATAAGCTGTGCTCCAGACTAGTTCTCATCCTATAATTCTATAAACTGTGCTCCAGTCTAGTCCTCCTCCTATATTTCTATACTCTGTGGTCCAGATTATAGAATTATAGGAGTAGGACTAGTCTGGAGCACAGATTATAAAATTATAGGATGAGGACAAGTCTGGAGCAAAGTTTATAGAATTATAATATATATACTCCTACTCCTATAATTCTATAAATTGTGCTCCCACTAGTCCTCCTCCTATAATTCTATAAACTGTGCTCCAGATTAGCAGTTCTCTTATAATTCTATAACCTGTGCTCCATACTAGTCCTCTCCTATAATTATTTAAACTGTGCTCCAGACTAGTTCTCATCCTATAATTCTATAAACTGTGCTACAGACTTCTCCTCCTCCTTTATTTCTATAAACTGTGCTCCAGACTAGTACTTCTCTTATAATTCTTTAAACTATGCTCCATACTACTCCTCTCCTATAATTCTATAAACTGTGATCCAGACTAGTCCTCTCCTATAATTCTATAAACTATGCTCCAGACTAGTACTTATTTTATAATTCTTTAAACTATGCTTCATACTAGACCTCTACTATAATTCTATAATCTGTGCTCCAGACTAGTCCTCTCCTATAATTCTATATACTGTGCTCCAGACAAGTCCTCCTCCTATATTTCTATACTCTGTGCTCCAGATTAAAGAATTATAGGAGTAGGACCAGTCTGGAGCACAGTTTATAAAATTATAGGAGAGGAGGACTAATCTGGAGCACAGTTTATAGAATTATAGGATGAGGACTAGTCTGGAGCACAGATTACAGAAATATAGGAGGGGACTAATAGAGCACAGATTATAGAATTATAGGATGAAGACTAATCTAGAGCACAGTTTATAGAATTATAGGATGAAGGCTAGTCTGGAGCACAGTATATAGAATGATAGGAGAGGAGAACTAGTCTGGAGCACATTTTATAGAATTATAGGAGAAAGACTAGTCTGTTGCACAAGTTATAGAATTATAAGAGGAGGACTAGTATGCAACACAGTTTATAGAATAATAGGAGGATGACTAGTCTGAAGCATAGTTTATAGAATTATAGAAGGAACACTAGACTGGAGCACAGTTTATAGAATTATAGGAGGAGGTCAAGTTTGGAGAACAGTTTACAGAATTCTAGGACAGGATGACTAGTCTGGAGCACAGTTTATACAATTATAGGATAAGGGCTAGTTTGGAGCACAGTATATAGAATCATAGGAGAGGAGGACTAGTCTGTAGCACAGTTTATAAAATTATAGGAGGAGGATTAGTCTGGAGCAAAAATTATAGAACTTTAGGAGGAGGACTAGTCTGGAGCACAGTTTATAGAATTATAGGAAGCGGGATAGTCTGGAGCACAGTTTATAGAATTATAGGAGAAGGACTAATCTGGAGCACAGTTTATAGAATTATAATATATATACTCCTACACCTATAATTCTATAAACTGTGCTCCAGACTAGTCCTCCTCCTATAATTCTATAAACTGTGCTCCAGACTAGTTCTCATCCTATAATTCTATAAACTGTGCTCCAGTCTAGTCCTCCTCCTATATTTCTATACACTGTGGTCCAGATTATAGAATTATAGGAGTAGGACTAGTCTGGAGCACAGATTATAAAATTAAAGGATGAGGACTAGTCTGGAGCACAGTTTATAGAATTATAATATATACACTCCTACTCCTATAATTCTATAAATTGTGCTCCCGACTAGTCCTCATCCTATAATTCTGTAAACTGTGCTCCAGACTAATCCTCCTCCTATACTTCTATAAACTGTGCTCCAGACTACTTCTCATCCAATAATTCTATAAACTGTGCTCCAGACTTGTCCTAAGCCTATAATTCTATAAACTGTGCTACAGACTTGTACTTCGCTTATAATTCAATAAACTATGCTCTATACTAGTTCTCTCCTATAATTCCAAAAAACAGTACTCCAGACTAGTCCTCCTGCTATATTTCTATACTCTGTGCTCCAGATTATAGAATAATAGGAGTAGGACTAGTCTGGAGCACAGTTTATAAAATTATAGGAGAGGAGGACTAGTCTGGAGCACAGTTTATAGAAATATAGGATGAGGACTACTCTGGAGCACAGATTATAGAAATATAAGAGAGGACTAATAGAGCACATATTATAGGATGAGGACTAGTCTGGAGCACAGTTTATAGAATTATAGGATGAGGGCTAGTCTGGAGCACAGTATATAGAATTATAAGAGGAAGACTAGTCTGGAGCACAGTATTTAGAATTATAAGAAGAGGACTAGTCTGGAGCACAGTTTATAGAATTATAGGAGGAGGACTAGTGGAGCACAGTCTATAGAATAATAGGAGAGAACTAGACTGGAGCACAGTTTATAGAATTATAGGGGAGGATGATTAGTCTGGTGCACAGTTTATAGAATTATAGGAGGAGGACTAGTGGAGTACAGTTTATAGAATTATAGGACAGGAGGACTAGTCTGGAGCACAGTTTATAAAGTTATAGGAGGAGAACTAGTCTGGAGCATAGTTTATAGAATTATAGGAGGAGGTGAAGTCTGGAGCACAGATTATATAATTATAGGAGAAGGAAAAGTCTGGGACAGAGTTTACAAAATTATCGGAGAGGACTAGTAGAGCACAGTTTATAGAATTTTAGGATGAGGATTAGAGGAGTACAATTTATAGAATTAAAGGATGAGGACCAGTCTGAAGCACAGATTATAGAATGATAGGAGGAGGACTATTGGAGTACAATGAGGATGAGGACTAGTCTGGATCAAAGTTTATAGAATTATAGGAGTTGGACTAGTCTGGAGCACAGTTTATAGAATTATAGTAGGAGGAATAGTGTGCACAATTTATAGAATTATAGGAGCAGGAAAAGTCTGGAGCACAGTTTATAGATTTATAGGATGGAGACTAATCTGGAGAACAGTTTATAGAATTATAGGAGGAGGACAAGTCTGGAGCACAGTTTATAGATTTACAGGAGGAGCACTAGTCTGGAGCACAGTTTATAGAATTACTGTACAAGATGAGGACTAGTCTGGAGCACAGTTTATAGAATTAGAGGAGGAGGACAATTCAGGAGAACAGTTTATAGAATTATAGGAGGAAAACAATTCTGGAGTACAGTTTATAGATTTATAGGAGGAAGAATAGTCTGGAGCACAGTTATTAGAACTATAGGAGAGGACTAGTCTGGAGGACAGTTTATAGAATTATAAGAAAAGGGCTAGTCTGGAGCACAGTTTATAGAATTATAGGATGAGGACTAGTCTGGAGCATAGATTATAGAAATATTAGAGAAGACTAGTAGAGCACATATTATAGAATTATAGGAAGAGGACTAATCTGGAGCAAAGTTTATAGAATTATAATATATATAGTCCTCATCCTATAATTCTGTAAACTGTGCTCCAGACTAATCCTCCTCCTATAATTCTATAAACTGTGCTCCAGACTAGTCCTCCTTCTATAATTCTATACACTGCGCTCCAGACTAGTCCTCTCCTATAATTCTATAAACTGTGCTCCAGAGTAGTACTTCTCTTATAATTCTATAAACTATGCTCCATACTAGTCCTATCCTATAATTCTATAAACTGTGCTCCAGACTAGTCCTCCTCCTATATTTCTATACTCCGTGCTCCAAATTATAGAATTATAGGAGTAGGACTAGTCTGGAGCACAGTTTATAAAAATATAGGAGAGGAGGACTAGTCTGGAGCACATTTTATAGAATTATAGGATGAGGGTAGTCTGGTGCACAGTATATATAATTATAAGATGAGGACTCGTCTGGAGCACAGAATTTAGAATTAAAAGAAGAGGACTAGTCTGGAGCACAGGTTATAGAATGATAGGAGTAGGACTAGTGGAGCACAGTCTATAGAATTATAGGAGAGGATGATTAGGCTGGTGCACAGTTTACAGAATTATAGGAGTAGGTCTAGTCTGGAGCACAGTTTATAGAATTATAGGAGTAGGACTAGTCTGGAGCACAGTTTATAGAATTATAGGAGGAGGACTAGTGTGGAGCACAGTTTATAGAATGGTAGAAGGAGGACTAGCCTGTAGCACAGATTAAAGAATTATAAGAGAAGGACAAGTCTGGGACACAGTTTACAGAATTATAGGAGAGGACTAGTAGAGCACATTTTTTAGAATTATAGGATGAGGACTAGTGGAGTACAGTTTATAGAATTATAGGATGAGGACTAGTCAGAAGCACAGTTTATAGAATTATAGGAGGAGGACTATTGGAGTACAATTTATAGAATTATAGGTTGAGGACTAGTCTGGAGCACAGTTTGTAGAATTATAGGAGAGGAGGACTAGTCTGGAACATAGTTTATTGAATTATATGATGAAAATTCTGGGGCACAATTAATAGATTTATAGGATGAAGACTAGTCTGGAGCACAGATTATAGAATTATAGAAGGAGGAGGACTAGTTTGGAGCACAAATTATAGAATTATAGTACTAGTGAGCAGCACAGTTTATAAAATTATAATACATATACTTCTACTCTGTTTAATTCTGTAAACTGTGCTCCAGACAAGTCATCCTCTCCTTTAATTCTGTAAACTTTGCTCCAGACTAGTGCTCCTCTTATAACATCATAAACTGTGCTCCAGACTTGTCCTCCTCCTATAATTCTATAAACTGTGCTCCATACTAGTCCTCTGCTATAATTCTAGAAACTGTGCTCCAGACTAGTCCTCCTCCTATAATTCTATAACTTGTGCTCCAGACTAGTCCTCCTCTCCTATAATTCTACAAACTGTGCTCCATACTAGTCATCTGCTATAATTCTATAAACTAAGCTCCAGACTAGTCCTCTCCTATAATTCTATAAACTATGCTCTAGACTTGTCCTCTTATTATAATTTTATAAATTTTGCTCCAGACTAGTCCTCCTCTTATACTTCTATAAACTGTGCTCCAGACCAGTCCTTCACCTATAATTTGATAAACTGTGCTCCAGACTAGTCCTACTTCTATATTTCTATACTCAGTGCTTCAACTTATAGAATTATAGGGGTAGGACTAGTCTGGAGCACAGTTTATAAAATTATAGGAGAGGAGGACTAGTCTGAAGCACAGTTTATAGAATTATAGGATGAGGACTAGTCTGGAGTAAAGATTATAGAAATATAGGAGAGGACTAGTAGAGCACATATTATAGAATTATAGGATGAGGACTAGTCTAGAGCACAGGTTATAGATTGATAGGAGTAGGACTATTGGAGCACAGTCTATAGAATTATAGGAGAGAACTAGACTGGGGTAAAGTTTATAGAATTATAGGAGAGGACTAGTCTGGAGCACAGTTTATAGAATTATAGGAGTAGGACTAGTCTGGAGCACAGATTATAGAATTATAGGAGGAGGACTAGTGGAGCACAGTTTATAGAATTATAGGAGAGTAGGACTAGTCTGGAGCACAGTTTATAGAATTATAGGAGGACGACTAGTCTGGAGCACAGTTTATAGAATTATAGGAGGAACACTACACTCTAGCACAGTTTATAAAATTATAGGAGGAGGTCAAGTATGGAGCATAGTTTATAGAATGAAAGGAGGAGGACTAGCCTGGAGCACAGATTATAGAATTATAGGAGAAGGACAAGTCTGGGACACAGTTTACAGAATTATAGGAGAAGACTAGTAGAGCATAATTTATAGAATTATAGGTTGAGGACTATTCTGGAGCGCAGTTTATAGAATTATAGGAGAAGAGGACTAGTCTCGACCACAGTTTATAGAATTAGAGGAGGAGCACTAGTCTGGAGCACAGTTTATAGAATTATAGTAGGAGGGCTAGTATGGAGCACAAATTATAGAATTATAGGAGGAGGATTAGTGAGGAGCACAGTTTATAGAATTATAATACATATACTCCCACTCCTATAATTCTATAAACTGTGCTCCAGACCAGTCATCATCCTATAATTCTATAAACTGTGCTCCAGACTAGTCCTCCTCCTATAATTCTGTAAAATTTGCTCCAGACTAGTTCTCCTCCTATAACTCCATAAACTGTGCTCCAGACTTGCCCTCCTCCTATAATTCTATAAACTGTACTCCAGACTAGTCCTCTCCTATTATTCTATAAACTATGCTCCAGACTAGTCCTCTGCTATAATTCTATAAATTGTGCTCCAGACTAATCCTATAATTCTATAAACTACGCTCCAGACTAGTCCTCCTTCTATATTTCTATACTCAGTGCTTCAACTTATAGAATTATAGGGGTAGGACTAGTCTGGAGCACAATTTATAAAATTATAGGAGAGGAGGACTAGTCTGAAGCACAGTTTATAGAATTATAGGATGAGGACTAGTCTGGAGTACAGATTATAGAAATATAGGAGAGAACTAGTAGAGCACATATTTTAGAATTATAGGATGAGGACTAGTCTAGAGCACAGGTTATAGAATGATAGGAGTAGGACTATTGGAGCACAGTCTATAGAATTATAGGAGAGAACTAGACTGGGGTAAAGTTTATAGAATTATAGGAGAGGACTAGTCTGGAGCACAGTTTATAGAATTATAGGAGTAGGACTAGTCTGGAGCACAGATTATAGAATTATAGGAGGAGGACTAGTGGAGCACAGTTTATAGAATTATAGGAGAGCAGGACTAGTCTGGAGCACAGTTTATAGAATTATAGGAGGACGACTAGTCTGGAGCACAGTTTATAGAATTATAGGAGGAACACTACACTCTAGCACAGTTTATAAAATTATAGGAGGAGGTCAAGTATGGAGCATAGTTTATAGAATGAAAGGAAGAGGACTAGCCTGGAGCACAGATTATAGAATTATAGGAGAAGGACAAGTCTGGGACACAGTTTACAGAATTATAGGAGAAGACTAGTAGAGCACAATTTATAGAATTATAGGTTGAGGACTATTCTGGAGCACAGTTTATAGAATTGTAGGAGAAGAGGACTAGTCTCGAGCACAGTTTATAGAATTAGAGGAGGAGCAATAGTCTGGAGCACAGTTTATAGAATTATAGTAGGAGGGCTAGTATGGAGCACAAATCATACAATTATAGGAGGAGGACTAGTGAGGAGCACAGTTTATAGAATTATAATACATATACTCCTACTCCTATAATTCTATAAACTGTGCTCCAGACCAGTCATCATCCTATAATTCTATAAACTGTGCTACAGACTAGTCTTCATCTTGTAATTCTATAAACTGTGCTCCAGACTACTGCTCCTTCTGTAATTCTATAAACTGTGCTCCAGACTAGTCTTCATCCTATAAATCTATAAACTGTGCTCCATACTAGTCCTCTGCTATAATTCTATAAACTATGCACCAGACTAGTCCTCTTCTATAATTCTAGAAACTATGCTCCAGACTTCTCCTCTTCCTATAATTCTATAAATTGTGCTCCAGAATTTTTCTCGTCCTATAATTCTATAAACTGTGCTCCAGACTAGTCCTCCTCCTATAATTTGATAAACTGTGCTCCAGACTATTACTCTCCTATAATTCTATAAACTGTGCTCCAGACTAGTCCTCCTCCTATATTTCTATACTCCGTGCTCCAGAATATAGAATTATAGGAGTAGGACTAGTCTGGAGCACAGTTTATAGAATGAAAGGAGGAGGACAAGCCTGGAGCAAAGAACATAGAATTATAGGAGAGGACTAGTAGAGCTCAGTTTATAGAATTATAGGATGAGGACTAGTTGTCTCAATTTATATAATTATAGGAGGAGGACAAGTCTAGAGCAAAGTTATAGAGTTATAGGATGAAAACTTTGGAGCACAGTTTATAGATTTATAGGATGAAGACTAGTCTGGAGCACAGATTATAGAATTATAGGAGGAGGACTAGTGTGGAGCACAGTTTATAGAATGGTAGAAGGAGGACTAGCCTGGAGCACAGATTAAAGAATTATAGGAGAAGGACAAGTCTGGGACACAGTTTACAGAATTATAGGACTAGTAGAGCACATTTTTTAGAATTATAGGATGAGGACTAGTGGAGTACAGTTTATAGAATTATAGGATGAGGACTAGTCAGAAGCACAGTTTATAGAATTATAGGAGGAGGACTATTGGATTACAATTTATAGAATTATAGGGGTAGGACTAGTCTGGAGCACAGTTTATAAAATTATAGGAGAGGAGGACTAGTCTGAAGCACAGTTTATAGAATTATAGGATGAGGACTAGTCTGGAGTACAGATTATAGAAATATAGGAGAGGACTAGTAGAGCACATATTATAGAATTATAGGATGAGGACTAGTCTAGAGCACAGGTTATAGAATGATAGGAGTAGGACTATTGGAGCACAGTCTATAGAATTATAGGAGAGAACTAGACTGGGGTAAAGTTTATAGAATTATAGGAGTGGACTAGTCTGGAGCACAGTTTATAGAATTATAGGAGGAGGTCAAGCCTGGAGCACAGATTATAGAATTATAGGAGAAGGACAAGTCTGGGACACAATTTATAGAATTATAGGAGATGACTAGTAGAGCACAGTTTATAGAATTATAGGATGAGGACTAGTGGAGTAAAATTTATGGAATTATAGGTTGAGGACTAGACTTTAGCACAGTTTAGAGAATTATAGGAGAGGAGGACTAGTCTGGAGCACACTTTATAGACTTATAGGAGGAGGACTATTGGGCACAATTTATAGAATTATAGGAGGAGGACAAGTCTGGAACACAGTTATAGAGTTATAGGATGAAACGTCTGGAGCACAGTTTATGGATTTATAGGAAGATGACAAATCTGGAGCATAGTTTATAGAATTATAGAAAAGGACTAGTCTGGAGCACAGTTTATAGAATTATAGGAGGAGGACAAGTCTGGAGCACAATTTATAGAGTTATAGGAGGAGCACTAGTCTGGAGCAAAGTTTATAGAATTATAGGAGAGGATGACTAGTCTGGAGCACAGTTTACAGAATTATAGGATAAGGACTAGTCTGGAGCACAGTTTATAGAATTATAATACATAAACTCCTACTCCTATAATTCTATAAACTGTGCTCCAGACTAGTCCTCATCCTATAATTCTATAAACTGGGCTCCAGACTAGTCCTCATCCTCTAGTTATGTAAACTGTGCTCCAGACTAGTCATCCTCTCCTATAATTCTGTAAACTTTGCTCCAGACTAGTGCTCCTCCTATAACTCTATCAACTGTGCTCCAGACTTGCCCTCGTCCTATAATTCTATAAACTGTGCTCCAGACTAGTCTTCTCCTATAATTCTATAAACTGTGCTCCAGAGTAGTCCTCTCCTATAATTCTATAAACTGTGCTCTAGACTAGTCCTCCTCCTATATTTCTATACTGTGTGCTCCAGATTATAGAATTATAGGAGTAGGACTAGTCTGGAGCACAGTTTCTAAAATTATAGGAAAGGAGTACTAGTCTGGAGCACAGTTTATAGAATTATAGGATGAAGACTAGTCTGGAGCACAGTTTATAGAATTATACGATGAGGGCTAGTTTGCAGCACAGTATATAGATTTATAAAAGGAGGACTAGTCTAGAGCACAGTATTTAGAATAATAAGAAGAGGACTAGTCTGAAGCACAGTTTATAGAATTATAGGATGGGGACTAGTGGAGCACAGTGTATAGAATTATAGGAGAAAACTAGACTGGAGCACAATTCATAGAATTAAAGAAGTAGGACTAGTCTGGAGCACAGTTTATAGAATTATAGGAGAGGACTAGTCTGGAGCATAGTTTATAGAATTATAGGAGAAACACTACAGTGGAGCACAGTTTATATAATTATAGGAGGAGGTCAAGCCTGGAGCAAAGATTATAGAATTATAGGAGAAGGACAAGTCTTGGACACAGTTTACAGAATTATAGGAGAGGACTAGTTAAGCATAGTTTATAAAATTATAGGATGAGGACTAGTCTGAAGCACAGTTTTTAGAATTATAGGAGAGGACTAGTCTGGAGTACAATTTATACAATTATAGGTTGAGGACTAGTCTGGAGCACAGTTTATAGAATTATAGGAGAGGAGGACTAGTCTGGAGCAAAGTTTATAGTTATAGGATGAAAAGTCTACAGCACAGTTTATAGATTTACAGGATGAAGACTAGTCTGGAGCACAGTTTATAGAATTATAGAAGGAGGACTAGTCTGGAGCATAGTTTATAGTATTATAGGAGGAGGACTAGTATGGAGCACAAATTTTAGAATTATAGGAGGAGGACTAGTGAGGAGCACAGTTTATAGAATTATAATACATATACTCCTACTCATATAATTTTATAAACTGGGCTCCAGACTAGTCCTCATCCTATAATTCTATAAACTGTGCTCCAGATTAGTGCTCCTCCTATAACTCTATAAACTGTGCGCCAGACTTTTCCTCCTCCTATAATTCTATAAACTGTGCTCCATACTAGTCCTCTGCTATAATTCTATAAACTGTGCTTCAGATTAATTCTCCTATAAGTCTATAAACTATGCTCCAGACTTGTCCTCCTCCTATATTTCTATAAACTATGCTCCAGACTTGTCCTCTTCCTATAATACTATAAATTGTGCTACAGACTAGTCCTCCCCCAATAATTCTATAAACTGTGCTCCAGACTAGTCCTCCTCCTATAATTCGATAAACTGTGCTCCAAACTAGTCCTCACCTATAATTCCATAAACTGTGCTCCAGACTAGTCCTCCTCCTATATTTCTATACTCCATGCTCCAGATTATAGAATTATAGGAGGAGGACTAGTCTGGAGCACAGTTTATAAAATCATAGGAGAGGAGGACTAGTCTGGAGCACAGATTATAGAATTATAGGAGAAGGACAAGTCTGGGACACAGTTTACAGAATTATAGGAGAAGACTAGTAGAGCATAATTTATAGAATTATAGGTTGAGGACTATTCTGGAGCGCAGTTTATAGAATTATAGGAGAAGAGGACTAGTCTCGACCACAGTTTATAGAATTAGAGGAGGAGCACTAGTCTGGAGCACAGTTTATAGAATTATAGTAGGAGGGCTAGTATGGAGCACAAATTATAGAATTATAGGAGGAGGATTAGTGAGGAGCACAGTTTATAGAATTATAATACATATACTCCCACTCCTATAATTCTATAAACTGTGCTCCAGACCAGTCATCATCCTATAATTCTATAAACTGTGCTCCAGACTAGTCCTCCTCCTATAATTCTGTAAAATTTGCTCCAGACTAGTTCTCCTCCTATAACTCCATAAACTGTGCTCCAGACTTGCCCTCCTCCTATAATTCTATAAACTGTACTCCAGACTAGTCCTCTCCTATTATTCTATAAACTATGCTCCAGACTAGTCCTCTGCTATAATTCTATAAATTGTGCTCCAGACTAATCCTATAATTCTATAAACTACGCTCCAGACTAGTCCTCCTTCTATATTTCTATACTCAGTGCTTCAACTTATAGAATTATAGGGGTAGGACTAGTCTGGAGCACAATTTATAAAATTATAGGAGAGGAGGACTAGTCTGAAGCACAGTTTATAGAATTATAGGATGAGGACTAGTCTGGAGTACAGATTATAGAAATATAGGAGAGAACTAGTAGAGCACATATTTTAGAATTATAGGATGAGGACTAGTCTAGAGCACAGGTTATAGAATGATAGGAGTAGGACTATTGGAGCACAGTCTATAGAATTATAGGAGAGAACTAGACTGGGGTAAAGTTTATAGAATTATAGGAGAGGACTAGTCTGGAGCACAGTTTATAGAATTATAGGAGTAGGACTAGTCTGGAGCACAGATTATAGAATTATAGGAGGAGGACTAGTGGAGCACAGTTTATAGAATTATAGGAGAGCAGGACTAGTCTGGAGCACAGTTTATAGAATTATAGGAGGACGACTAGTCTGGAGCACAGTTTATAGAATTATAGGAGGAACACTACACTCTAGCACAGTTTATAAAATTATAGGAGGAGGTCAAGTATGGAGCATAGTTTATAGAATGAAAGGAAGAGGACTAGCCTGGAGCACAGATTATAGAATTATAGGAGAAGGACAAGTCTGGGACACAGTTTACAGAATTATAGGAGAAGACTAGTAGAGCACAATTTATAGAATTATAGGTTGAGGACTATTCTGGAGCACAGTTTATAGAATTGTAGGAGAAGAGGACTAGTCTCGAGCACAGTTTATAGAATTAGAGGAGGAGCAATAGTCTGGAGCACAGTTTATAGAATTATAGTAGGAGGGCTAGTATGGAGCACAAATCATACAATTATAGGAGGAGGACTAGTGAGGAGCACAGTTTATAGAATTATAATACATATACTCCTACTCCTATAATTCTATAAACTGTGCTCCAGACCAGTCATCATCCTATAATTCTATAAACTGTGCTACAGACTAGTCTTCATCTTGTAATTCTATAAACTGTGCTCCAGACTACTGCTCCTTCTGTAATTCTATAAACTGTGCTCCAGACTAGTCTTCATCCTATAAATCTATAAACTGTGCTCCATACTAGTCCTCTGCTATAATTCTATAAACTATGCACCAGACTAGTCCTCTTCTATAATTCTAGAAACTATGCTCCAGACTTCTCCTCTTCCTATAATTCTATAAATTGTGCTCCAGAATTTTTCTCGTCCTATAATTCTATAAACTGTGCTCCAGACTAGTCCTCCTCCTATAATTTGATAAACTGTGCTCCAGACTATTACTCTCCTATAATTCTATAAACTGTGCTCCAGACTAGTCCTCCTCCTATATTTCTATACTCCGTGCTCCAGAATATAGAATTATAGGAGTAGGACTAGTCTGGAGCACAGTTTATAGAATGAAAGGAGGAGGACAAGCCTGGAGCAAAGAACATAGAATTATAGGAGAGGACTAGTAGAGCTCAGTTTATAGAATTATAGGATGAGGACTAGTTGTCTCAATTTATATAATTATAGGAGGAGGACAAGTCTAGAGCAAAGTTATAGAGTTATAGGATGAAAACTTTGGAGCACAGTTTATAGATTTATAGGATGAAGACTAGTCTGGAGCACAGATTATAGAATTATAGGAGGAGGACTAGTGTGGAGCACAGTTTATAGAATGGTAGAAGGAGGACTAGCCTGGAGCACAGATTAAAGAATTATAGGAGAAGGACAAGTCTGGGACACAGTTTACAGAATTATAGGACTAGTAGAGCACATTTTTTAGAATTATAGGATGAGGACTAGTGGAGTACAGTTTATAGAATTATAGGATGAGGACTAGTCAGAAGCACAGTTTATAGAATTATAGGAGGAGGACTATTGGATTACAATTTATAGAATTATAGGGGTAGGACTAGTCTGGAGCACAGTTTATAAAATTATAGGAGAGGAGGACTAGTCTGAAGCACAGTTTATAGAATTATAGGATGAGGACTAGTCTGGAGTACAGATTATAGAAATATAGGAGAGGACTAGTAGAGCACATATTATAGAATTATAGGATGAGGACTAGTCTAGAGCACAGGTTATAGAATGATAGGAGTAGGACTATTGGAGCACAGTCTATAGAATTATAGGAGAGAACTAGACTGGGGTAAAGTTTATAGAATTATAGGAGTGGACTAGTCTGGAGCACAGTTTATAGAATTATAGGAGGAGGTCAAGCCTGGAGCACAGATTATAGAATTATAGGAGAAGGACAAGTCTGGGACACAATTTATAGAATTATAGGAGATGACTAGTAGAGCACAGTTTATAGAATTATAGGATGAGGACTAGTGGAGTAAAATTTATGGAATTATAGGTTGAGGACTAGACTTTAGCACAGTTTAGAGAATTATAGGAGAGGAGGACTAGTCTGGAGCACACTTTATAGACTTATAGGAGGAGGACTATTGGGCACAATTTATAGAATTATAGGAGGAGGACAAGTCTGGAACACAGTTATAGAGTTATAGGATGAAACGTCTGGAGCACAGTTTATGGATTTATAGGAAGATGACAAATCTGGAGCATAGTTTATAGAATTATAGAAAAGGACTAGTCTGGAGCACAGTTTATAGAATTATAGGAGGAGGACAAGTCTGGAGCACAATTTATAGAGTTATAGGAGGAGCACTAGTCTGGAGCAAAGTTTATAGAATTATAGGAGAGGATGACTAGTCTGGAGCACAGTTTACAGAATTATAGGATAAGGACTAGTCTGGAGCACAGTTTATAGAATTATAATACATAAACTCCTACTCCTATAATTCTATAAACTGTGCTCCAGACTAGTCCTCATCCTATAATTCTATAAACTGGGCTCCAGACTAGTCCTCATCCTCTAGTTATGTAAACTGTGCTCCAGACTAGTCATCCTCTCCTATAATTCTGTAAACTTTGCTCCAGACTAGTGCTCCTCCTATAACTCTATCAACTGTGCTCCAGACTTGCCCTCGTCCTATAATTCTATAAACTGTGCTCCAGACTAGTCTTCTCCTATAATTCTATAAACTGTGCTCCAGAGTAGTCCTCTCCTATAATTCTATAAACTGTGCTCTAGACTAGTCCTCCTCCTATATTTCTATACTGTGTGCTCCAGATTATAGAATTATAGGAGTAGGACTAGTCTGGAGCACAGTTTCTAAAATTATAGGAAAGGAGTACTAGTCTGGAGCACAGTTTATAGAATTATAGGATGAAGACTAGTCTGGAGCACAGTTTATAGAATTATACGATGAGGGCTAGTTTGCAGCACAGTATATAGATTTATAAAAGGAGGACTAGTCTAGAGCACAGTATTTAGAATAATAAGAAGAGGACTAGTCTGAAGCACAGTTTATAGAATTATAGGATGGGGACTAGTGGAGCACAGTGTATAGAATTATAGGAGAAAACTAGACTGGAGCACAATTCATAGAATTAAAGAAGTAGGACTAGTCTGGAGCACAGTTTATAGAATTATAGGAGAGGACTAGTCTGGAGCATAGTTTATAGAATTATAGGAGAAACACTACAGTGGAGCACAGTTTATATAATTATAGGAGGAGGTCAAGCCTGGAGCAAAGATTATAGAATTATAGGAGAAGGACAAGTCTTGGACACAGTTTACAGAATTATAGGAGAGGACTAGTTAAGCATAGTTTATAAAATTATAGGATGAGGACTAGTCTGAAGCACAGTTTTTAGAATTATAGGAGAGGACTAGTCTGGAGTACAATTTATACAATTATAGGTTGAGGACTAGTCTGGAGCACAGTTTATAGAATTATAGGAGAGGAGGACTAGTCTGGAGCAAAGTTTATAGTTATAGGATGAAAAGTCTACAGCACAGTTTATAGATTTACAGGATGAAGACTAGTCTGGAGCACAGTTTATAGAATTATAGAAGGAGGACTAGTCTGGAGCATAGTTTATAGTATTATAGGAGGAGGACTAGTATGGAGCACAAATTTTAGAATTATAGGAGGAGGACTAGTGAGGAGCACAGTTTATAGAATTATAATACATATACTCCTACTCATATAATTTTATAAACTGGGCTCCAGACTAGTCCTCATCCTATAATTCTATAAACTGTGCTCCAGATTAGTGCTCCTCCTATAACTCTATAAACTGTGCGCCAGACTTTTTCCTCCTCCTATAATTCTATAAACTGTGCTCCATACTAGTCCTCTGCTATAATTCTATAAACTGTGCTTCAGATTAATTCTCCTATAAGTCTATAAACTATGCTCCAGACTTGTCCTCCTCCTATATTTCTATAAACTATGCTCCAGACTTGTCCTCTTCCTATAATACTATAAATTGTGCTACAGACTAGTCCTCCCCCAATAATTCTATAAACTGTGCTCCAGACTAGTCCTCCTCCTATAATTCGATAAACTGTGCTCCAAACTAGTCCTCACCTATAATTCCATAAACTGTGCTCCAGACTAGTCCTCCTCCTATATTTCTATACTCCATGCTCCAGATTATAGAATTATAGGAGGAGGACTAGTCTGGAGCACAGTTTATAAAATCATAGGAGAGGAGGACTAGTCTGGAGCACAGTTTATATAATTGTAGGTTTAGGACTAGTCTGGTGCACAGATTATATAATTATAGGAGAGGACTAGTAGAGCACATATTACAGAATTATATAAAGAGGACTAGTCTGAAGCACAGTTTATAGAATTATAGGATGAGGGCTAGTCTGGAGCACTGTATATAGAATTATAAGAGGATAACTTGTCTGGAGCACAGTATTTAGAATTATAAGAAGAGGACTAGTCTGGAGCACAGGCTATAGAATGATAGGAGTAGGACTAGTGGAGCACAGTCTATAAAATTATAGGAGAGAACTAGACTTGAGCACAGTTTATAGAATTATAGGAGAGGATGATTAGTCTGGTGTACAAACTAGTCCTCATCCTATAATTATGTAAACTGTGCTCCAGACTAGTTATTCTCTCCTATAATTCTGTAAGCTTTGCTATAGACTAGTGCTCCTCCTATAACTCTATAAACTTTTCTCCAGACTTGTCCTCCTTCTATAATTCTATAGACTGTGCTCCATACTAGTCCTCTGCTATAATTCTATAAAATATGCTCCATACTTGTCCTCCTCCTATAATTATATAAACTGTGCTCCATACTGGTCCTCTGCTATAAGTCTATAAACTATGCTCCAGACTAGTCCTCTCCTATAATTCTAGAAACTAAGCTCTAGACTTATCCTCCTCCTATAATTATATAAACTGTGCTTCAGACTTGTCCTCCTCCTATAATTCTATAAACTGTGCTCCAGACTATTCCTCATCCTATAATTCTATAAACTGTGCTACAGACTTGTCCTCCTCCTATAATTTTATAAACTATGCTCCAGACTAGTCCTCCTCATATGATTCTATAAACTGTGCTCCAGACTTGTCCTCTCCTATAATTCTATAAACTGTGCCTCAGACTAGTCCTCCTCCTATATTTCTATACTCTGTGCTTTAGATTATAGAATTATAGGAGTAGGACTGGTCTGGAGCACAGTTTATAAAATTATAGGAGAAGAGGACTAGTCTGGAGCACAGTTTATAGAGTTATAGGATGAAAAGTCTGGAGCACAGTTCATAGAGTTATAGGATGAGGACTATACTGGAGCACAGATTATAGAAATATAGGAGAGGACTAGTAGAGCACATATTATAAAATTATAGGATGAGGACTAGTCTGGAGCACATTTTATAGAATTATAGGATGAGGGCTAGTCTGGAGCACAGTATATAGAATTATAAGAGGAGGACTAGTCTGGAGCACAGTATGTAGAATTATAAGAAGAGGACTAGTCTGGAACACAGGTTATAGAATGATAGGAGTAGGACTAGTCTGGAGCACAGTCTATAGAATTATAGGAGAAGTACTAGTGGAGCACAGTTTATAGAATTAAAGGAGAGGAGGACTAGTCGGAGCACAGTTTATAGAATTATAGGAGGAGGACTAGTCTGGAACATAGTTTATAGAATTATAGGAGGAGGACTAGTCTGGAGCACAGTTTATAAAATTATAGGAGAGGAGGACTAGTCTGGAGCACGGTTTATAGAATTATAGGACGAGGACTAGTCTGGAGCTCAGATTATAGAAATATAGGAGAGGACTAGTAGAGCACATAATATAGAATTATAGAATGAGGGCTAGTTTTGAGCACAGTATATAGAAGTATAAGAGGAGGACTAGTCTGGAGCACAGTTTATAGAATGATAGGAGAAACACTAAACTAGAGCACAGTTTATAGAGTTATAGGATGAAAAGTCTGGAGCACAGTTTATAGATTTATATGATGAAGACTATTTTAGAGCACAGATTATAGAATTATAGGAGGAGGACAAGTCTGGAGCACAGTGTTTAGAATTACAAGATGAGGACTAGTCTGGAGCACAATTTCTAAAATTATAGAAGGCGGACTAGTCTGGAGCATAGTTTATAACATTAAAGGAGGAGGACTAGTATGGAGCACTAATTATAGAATTATAGAATGAGTACTAGTGAGGAGCACAGTTTATAGAATTATAATACATACAGTATATATATGTATACTCCTACTCCTATAATTCTATACACTGTGCTCCTCGCTAGTCCTCCTCCTATAATTATATAATTTCTGCTCCATTCTAATCCTCCTCCTATAATACTATTAACTATGCTCCAGACTAGTCCTCCTTCTATAATTCTATAAACTGTGCTACAGACTAGTCTTCATCTTGTAATTCTATAAACTGTGCTCCAGACTACTGCTCCTTCTGTAATTCTATAAACTGTGCTCCAGACTAGTCTTCATCCTATAAATCTATAAACTGTGCTCCATACTAGTCCTCTGCTATAATTCTATAAACTATGCACCAGACTAGTCCTCTTCTATAATTCTAGAAACTATGCTCCAGACTTCTCCTCTTCCTATAATTCTATAAATTGTGCTCCAGAATTTTTCTCGTCCTATAATTCTATAAACTGTGCTCCAGACTAGTCCTCCTCCTATAATTTGATAAACTGTGCTCCAGACTATTACTCTCCTATAATTCTATAAACTGTGCTCCAGACTAGTCCTCCTCCTATATTTCTATACTCCGTGCTCCAGATTATAGAATTATAGGAGTAGGACTAGTCTGGAGCACAGTTTATAGAATGAAAGGAGGAGGACAAGCCTGGAGCAAAGAATATAGAATTATAGGAGAGGACTAGTAGAGCACAGTTTATAGAATTATAGGATGAGGACTAGTTGTCTCAATTTATATAATTATAGGAGGAGGACAAGTCTAGAGCAAAGTTATAGAGTTATAGGATGAAAAGTTTGGAGCACAGTTTATAGATTTATAGGATGAAGACTAGTCTGGAGCACAGATTATAGAATTATAGGAGGAGGACTAGTGTGGAGCACAGTTTATAGAATGGTAGAAGGAGGACTAGCCTGGAGCACAGATTAAAGAATTATAGGAGAAGGACAAGTCTGGGACACAGTTTACAGAATTATAGGACTAGTAGAGCACATTTTTTAGAATTATAGGATGAGGACTAGTGGAGTACAGTTTATAGAATTATAGGATGAGGACTAGTCAGAAGCACAGTTTATAGAATTATAGGAGGAGTACTATTGGATTACAATTTATAGAATTATAGGGGTAGGACTAGTCTGGAGCACAGTTTATAAAATTATAGGAGAGGAGGACTAGTCTGAAGCACAGTTTATAGAATTATAGGATGAGGACTAGTCTGGATTACAGATTATAGAAATATAGGAGAGGACTAGTAGAGCACATATTATAGAATTATAGGATGAGGACTAGTCTAGAGCACAGGTTATAGAATGATAGGAGTAGGACTATTGGAGCACAGTCTATAGAATTATAGGAGAGAACTAGACTGGGGTAAAGTTTATAGAATTATAGGAGAGGACTAGTCTGGAGCACAGTTTATAGAATTATAGGAGTAGGACTAGTCTGGAGCACAGATTATAGAATTATAGGAGGAGGACTAGTGGAGCACAGTTTATAGAATTATAGGAGAGCAGGACTAGTCTGGAGCACAGTTTATAGAATTATAGGAGGACAACTAGTCTGGAGCACAGTTTATAGAATTATAGGAGGAACACTACACTCTAGCACAGTTTATAAAATTATAGGAGGAGGTCAAGTATGGAGCATAGTTTATAGAATGAAAGGAAGAGGACTAGCCTGGAGCACAGATTATAGAATTATAGGAGAAGGACAAGTCTGGGACACAGTTTACAGAATTATAGGAGAAGACTAGTAGAGCACAATTTATAGAATTATAGGTTGAGGACTATTCTGGAGCACAGTTTATAGAATTATAGGAGAAGAGGACTAGTCTCGAGCACAGTTTATAGAATTAGAGGAGGAGCACTAGTCTGGAGCACAGTTTATAGAATTATAGTAGGAGGGCTAGTATGGAGCACAAATCATACAATTATAGGAGGAGGACTAGTGAGGAGCACAGTTTATAGAATTATAATACATATACTCCTACTCCTATAATTCTATAAACTGTGCTCCAGACCAGTCATCATCCTATAATTCTATAAACTGTGCTACAGACTAGTCTTCATCTTGTAATTCTATAAACTGTGCTCCAGACTACTGCTCCTTCTGTAATTCTATAAACTGTGCTCCAGACTAGTCTTCATCCTATAAATCTATAAACTGTGCTCCATACTAGTCCTCTGCTATAATTCTATAAACTATGCACCAGACTAGTCCTCTTCTATAATTCTAGAAACTATGCTCCAGACTTCTCCTCTTCCTATAATTCTATAAATTGTGCTCCAGAATTTTTCTCGTCCTATAATTCTATAAACTGTGGTCCAGACTAGTCCTCCTCCTATAATTTGATAAACTGTGCTCCAGACTATTACTCTCCTATAATTCTATAAACTGTGCTCCAGACTAGTCCTCCTCCTATATTTCTATACTCCGTGCTCCAGATTATAGAATTATAGGAGTAGGACTAGTCTGGAGCACAGTTTATAGAATGAAAGGAGGAGGACAAGCCTGGAGCAAAGAACATAGAATTATAGGAGAGGAGTAGTAGAGCACAGTTTATAGAATTATAGGATGAGGACTAGTTGTCTCAATTTATATAATTATAGGAGGAGGACAAGTCTAGAGCAAAGTTATAGAGTTATAGGATGAAAAGTTTGGAGCACAGTTTATAGATTTATAGGATGAAGACTAGTCTGGAGCACAGATTATAGAATTATAGGAGGAGGACTAGTGTGGAGCACAGTTTATAGAATGGTAGAAGGAGGACTAGCCTGGAGCACAGATTAAAGAATTATAGGAGAAGGACAAGTCTGGGACACAGTTTACAGAATTATAAGACTAGTAGAGCACATTTTTTAGAATTATAGGATGAGGACTAGTGGAGTACAGTTTATAGAATTATAGGATGAGGACTAGTCAGAAGCACAGTTTATAGAATTATAGGAGGAGGACTATTGGATTACAATTTATAGAATTATAGGGGTAGGACTAGTCTGGAGCACAGTTTATAAAATTATAGGAGAGGAGGACTAGTCTGAAGCACAGTTTATAGAATTATAGGATGAGGACTAGTCTGGAGTACAGATTATAGAAATATAGGAGAGGACTAGTAGAGCACATATTATAGAATTATAGGATGAGGACTAGTCTAGAGCACAGGTTATAGAATGATAGGAGTAGGACTATTGGAGCACAGTCTATAGAATTATAGGAGAGAACTAGACTGGGGTAAAGTTTATAGAATTATAGGAGAGGACTAGTCTGGAGCACAGTTTATAGAATTATAGGAGGAGGTCAAGCCTGGAGCACAGATTATAGAATTATAGGAGAAGGACAAGTCTGGGACACAATTTATAGAATTATAGGAGATGACTAGTAGAGCACAGTTTATAGAATTATAGGATGAGGACTAGTGGAGTACAATTTATGGAATTATAGGTTGAGGACTAGACTTTAGCACAGTTTAGAGAATTATAGGAGAGGAGGACTAGTCTGGAGCACACTTTATAGACTTATAGGAGGAGGACTATTGGGCACAATTTATAGAATTATAGGAGGAGGACAAGTCTGGAACACAGTTATAGAGTTATAGGAAGAAACGTCTGGAGCACAGTTTATGGATTTATAGGAAGATGACAAATCTGGAGCATAGTTTATAGAATTATAGAAAAGGACTAGTCTGGAGCACAGTTTATAGAATTATAGGAGGAGGACAAGTCTGGAGCACAATTTATAGAGTTATAGGAGGAGCACTAGTCTGGAGCAAAGTTTATAGAATTATAGGAGAGGATGACTAGTCTGGAGCACAGTTTACAGAATTATAGGATAAGGACTAGTCTGGAGCACAGTTTATAGAATTATAATACATAAACTCCTACTCCTATAATTCTATAAACTGTGCTCCAGACTAGTCCTCATCCTATAATTCTATAAACTGGGCTCCAGACTAGTCCTCATCCTCTAGTTATGTAAACTGTGCTCCAGACTAGTCATCCTCTCCTATAATTCTGTAAACTTTGCTCCAGACTAGTGCTCCTCCTATAACTCTATCAACTGTGCTCCAGACTTGCCCTCGTCCTATAATTCTATAAACTGTGCTCCAGACTAGTCTTCTCCTATAATTCTATAAACTGTGCTCCAGAGTAGTCCTCTCCTATAATTCTATAAACTGTGCTCTAGACTAGTCCTCCTCCTATATTTCTATACTGTGTGCTCCAGATTATAGAATTATAGGAGTAGGACTAGTCTGGAGCACAGTTTCTAAAATTATAGGAAAGGAGTACTAGTCTGGAGCACAGTTTATAGAATTATAGGATGAAGACTAGTCTGGAGCACAGTTTATAGAATTATACGATGAGGGCTAGTTTGCAGCACAGTATATAGATTTATAAAAGGAGGACTAGTCTAGAGCACAGTATTTAGAATAATAAGAAGAGGACTAGTCTGAAGCACAGTTTATAGAATTATAGGATGGGGACTAGTGGAGCACAGTGTATAGAATTATAGGAGAAAACTAGACTGGAGCACAATTCATAGAATTAAAGAAGTAGGACTAGTCTGGAGCACAGTTTATAGAATTATAGGAGAGGACTAGTCTGGAGCATAGTTTATAGAATTATAGGAGAAACACTACAGTGGAGCACAGTTTATATAATTATAGGAGGAGGTCAAGCCTGGAGCAAAGATTATAGAATTATAGGAGAAGGACAAGTCTTGGACACAGTTTACAGAATTATAGGAGAGGACTAGTTAAGCATAGTTTATAAAATTATAGGATGAGGACTAGTCTGAAGCACAGTTTTTAGAATTATAGGAGAGGACTAGTCTGGAGTACAATTTATACAATTATAGGTTGAGGACTAGTCTGGAGCACAGTTTATAGAATTATAGGAGAGGAGGACTAGTCTGGAGCAAAGTTTATAGTTATAGGATGAAAAGTCTACAGCACAGTTTATAGATTTACAGGATGAAGACTAGTCTGGACCACAGATTATAGAATTACAGAAGGAGGACTAGTCTGGAGCACAGTTTATAGAATTATAGAAGGAGGACTAGTCTGGAGCATAGTTTATAGTATTATAGGAGGAGGACTAGTATGGAGCACAAATTTTAGAATTATAGGAGGAGGACTAGTGAGGAGCACAGTTTATAGAATTATAATACATATACTCCTACTCATATAATTTTATAAACTGGGCTCCAGACTAGTCCTCATCCTATAATTCTATAAACTGTGCTCCAGATTAGTGCTCCTCCTATAACTCTATAAACTGTGCGCCAGACTTTTCCTCCTCCTATAATTCTATAAACTGTGCTCCATACTAGTCCTCTGCTATAATTCTATAAACTGTGCTTCAGATTAATTCTCCTATAAGTCTATAAACTATGCTCCAGACTTGTCCTCCTCCTATATTTCTATAAACTATGCTCCAGACTTGTCCTCTTCCTATAATACTATAAATTGTGCTACAGACTAGTCCTCCCCCAATAATTCTATAAACTGTGCTCCAGACTAGTCCTCCTCCTATAATTCGATAAACTGTGCTCCAAACTAGTCCTCACCTATAATTCCATAAACTGTGCTCCAGACTAGTCCTCCTCCTATATTTCTATACTCCATGCTCCAGATTATAGAATTATAGGAGGAGGACTAGTCTGGAGCACAGTTTATAAAATCATAGGAGAGGAGGACTAGTCTGGAGCACAGTTTATATAATTGTAGGTTTAGGACTAGTCTGGTGCACAGATTATATAATTATAGGAGAGGACTAGTAGAGCACATATTACAGAATTATATAATGAGGACTAGTCTGAAGCACAGTTTATAGAATTATAGGATGAGGGCTAGTCTGGAGCACTGTATATAGAATTATAAGAGGATAACTTGTCTGGAGCACAGTATTTAGAATTATAAGAAGAGGACTAGTCTGGAGCACAGGCTATAGAATGATAGGAGTAGGACTAGTGGAGCACAGTCTATAAAATTATAGGAGAGAACTAGACTGGAGCACAGTTTATAGAATTATAGGAGAGGATGATTAGTCTGGTGCACAAACTAGTCCTCATCCTATAATTATGTAAACTGCTCCAGACTAGTTATTCTCTCCTATAATTCTGTAAGCTTTGCTATAGACTAGTGCTCCTCCTATAACTCTATAAACTTTGCTCCAGACTTGTCCTCCTTCTATAATTCTATAGACTGTGCTCCATACTAGTCCTCTGCTATAATTCTATAAAATATGCTCCATACTTGTCCTCCTCCTATAATTATATAAACTGTGCTCCATACTTGTCCTCTGCTATAATTCTATAAACTATGCTCCAGACTAGTCCTCTCCTATAATTCTAGAAACTAAGCTCTAGACTTATCCTCCTCCTATAATTATATAAACTGTGCTTCAGACTTGTCCTCCTCCTATAATTCTATAAACTGTGCTCCAGACTATTCCTCATCCTATAATTCTATAAACTGTGCTACAGACTTGTCCTCCTCCTATAATTTTATAAACTATGCTCCAGACTAGTCCTCCTCATATGATTCTATAAACTGTGCTCCAGACTTGTCCTCTCCTATAATTCTATAAACTGTGCCTCAGACTAGTCCTCCTCCTATATTTCTATACTCTGTGCTTTAGATTATATAATTATAGGAGTAGGACTGGTCTGGAGCACAGTTTATAAAATTATAGGAGAAGAGGACTAGTCTGGAGCACAGTTTATAGAGTTATAGGATGAAAAGTCTGGAGCACAGTTCATAGAGTTATAGGATGAGGACTATACTGGAGCACAGATTATAGAAATATAGGAGAGGACTAGTAGAGCACATATTATAAAATTATAGGATGAGGACTAGTCTGGAGCACATTTTATAGAATTATAGGATGAGGGCTAGTCTGGAGCACAGTATATAGAATTATAAGAGGAGGACTAGTCTGGAGCACAGTATGTAGAATTATAAGAAGAGGACTAGTCGGAGCACATTTTATAGAATTATAGGAGGAGGACTAGTCTGGAACATAGTTTATAGAATTATAGGAGGAGGACTAGTCTGGAGCACAGTTTATAGAATTATAGGAGGAGGTCAAGTCTGGAGCATAGTTTATAGAATAATAGGAGGAGGACAAGCCTGGAGCACAGATTACAGAATTATAGGAGGAGGACAAGTCTGGGACACAGTTTACAGAATTATAGGAGAGGACTAGTTGAGCACAGTTAATAGAATTTTAGGATGAGGACTAGTGGAGTACCGTTTATAGAATTATAGGAGAGGAGGACTAGTCTGGAGCACAGTTTATAGAGTTATAGGATGAAAAGTCTGGAGCACTGTTTCTAGATTTATAGGATTAAGACTAGTCTGGAGCACAGATTATAGAATTATAGAAGGAGGAAGAGTCTGGAGCATAGTTTATAGTATTATAGGAGGAGGACTAGTTAGGAGCACAGTTTATAGAATTACAGTCCCTGACAGAAGTTCTGTTGCTTATCCATGTTGTGGAATCAAAAGCTTATAACCTGACTTTAAATTCATCCATTGGTTTTAGAAATGACTCATATGAAAGCTGAAACCCTCCCAAATGATTTTTTGGTTAAGAAAATAAATTGACTTCACTGCTGAAATATTCATCATTTAATGAATACAGAAAGGTCAGATTTTGGAAAGACAAAAGTTTTGTCGCACACATAAAGTAATGTGAAAATCAAACCAATAATTCTGTTCAAAAACTAAGATCTGTTTCCTAACATTGGTGAATGAAGTTGTGGTGCTATTAGAGCCATATTTAATATTTTGTGTGACTTCCATGAGCTTGAAGGACTGCATCCATGCGTTTCAACAATGAGTCATACATTTTATTGATGAAGTCATCAGGAATAGCACTGAATGCCGTCTTACATGCCTCCCAGAGTTCATCAAGAGTCTTTGGTTTTGTCTGCCAAGCTTCCTCTTTCATCCTACCCCAAACATGCTCAATGATGTTCATGTCTGGTGACTGGGCTGGCCAGTCCTGGAGCACCTTGATCTTTGTCTTGAGGAACTTTAATGTAGAGATGGATGTATGAGATGGAGCACCATCCTGCTGCAAAATTTGACCCCTTTTATGATTGGGAATGTAAGAGGAAGCTAATACTTCTTGATATTTTAGGCTATTGATATTGCCTTCCACAATGCAAATGTTTCGCACACCCCCATACTGAATGTAACCATGATCTTTCCACCACCAAACTTAACTGTTTTCTGGGTGTATCTTGGATCCATACGGGCTCCAGTAGGTCTCCTGCAGTATTTGTGGCGGCTGTGGTGTAATTCAACTGAAGATTCATCTGAGAAATCCACCTTCTGCCACTTTTCCAGCGTCCATCCGTTTAGCAGGCTGTGGGCCTTGGCAAATGCCACACGTTTTTTTAATTTCCTTTTGTTTAGTGCTGGCTTCTGGGCACTGATTCGACCATGGAGGCCATTTCGAGACAGAATCCTACAAACTGTTCTAGTTGACACAGGGACTTGAGGTGACCAGGCCTGTTGGAGCTCTGCTGCAGTGGAAGAGGGGCTGGCTTTTGATTTTCTAACCAACACACGTTCCTCCTGAGCAGTTGTCTTGCGGGGTCTGCCGGACCTGGGCTTGTCAAAAACATCTCCAGTCTGCTCAAATCTTTTTTTAATTCTTTGTACTTGACGCAGAGACACAATAAAGGTGCCAGCCACCTCTGCAGTGGATCTGGTCTTCAGCCTCTTGATAATCAAGGCTTTGGTCGCAGGGTTGATTTTTGGCATGTTGTCAGAGGTGAAGTTGCAGTTCAAGTGAACGTCTGGGGTGCTGGAGTTCTTTTTATACACACCCACTAATTAACTGATCAATTACTGAGCACAGGCTTTAAACTAGGATTGGGTGCATTATATGACAAGGCGACAAAACTTTTGTCTTGCCAAAATCTGACCTTTCTGTGTTCATTAAATAATGAATAATTCAACAGTGAAGCCAATTTATTTTCTTAACCAAAAAATCATTTGGGAGGGTTTCAGCTTTCATATGAGTCATTTCTAAAACCAATGGATGAATTTAAAGTCGGGTTATAAGATTTTGATTCCACAACAAGGATAAGCGACAGAACTTCTGTCAGGGACTGTTTAATACATATACTCCTAACTATAAATCTATAAACTGTGCTCTAGACTAGACCTCCTCCTATAACTCTATAAACTGTGCTCCAGATTTGTCCTCCTATAATTCTATAAACTGTGCTCCATACTTGTCCTCTGCTATAATTCTATAAACTGTGCTCCAGACTAATCCTCCTATAAATCTATAAACTGTGCTCTAGACTAGTCCTCCTCCTATAATTCTATAAACTATGCTCCAGACTAGTCCCTCTCCTATAATTCTATAAAGTGTGCTCCAGACTAGTCCTCAGCTATAATTCTATAAACTATGCTCTAGACTAGTCCTCTACTATAATACTATAAACTATGCTCCAGACTTGTCCTCCTCCTATAATTCTATAAACTGTGCTCCAGACTAGTCCTCCTCATATATTTCTATACTCCATGCTCCAGATTATAGAATTATAGGAGTAGGACTAGTCTGGAGCACAGTTTATAGAATTATAGGATGAAGACTAGTCTGGAGCACAGTTTATAGAATTATAGGATGAGGGCTGGTCTGGAGCACAGTATAGAGAATTATAAGAGAAGGACTAGTCTGGAGCACAGTATTTAGAATTATAAGAAGAAGAATAGTCTGGAGCACAGGTTATAGAATGATAGGAGAGGATAATTAGTCTGGTTCACAGTTTATAGAATTATAGGAGGAGGACTAGGAAGGAGCACAAATTACAGAATTATAGGAGGAGGACTAGTGGAGCACAGTTTATAGAATTATAGGAATGGAAGACTAGTCTGGAGCACAGTTTATAAAATTATAGGAGGAGGACTAGTCTGGAGCATATTTTATAGAATTATAGGAGGAACACTACACTGGAGCTCAGTTTATAGAATTATAGGAGGAGGACTAGTCTGGAGCATAGTTTATAGAATAATAGGAGGAGGACAAGCCTGGAGCACAGATTATAGAATTATAAGAGAAGGACAAGTCTGGGACACAATTTACAGAATTATAGGAGAGGACTAGTGGAGTACAGTTTATAGAATTATAGGAGGAGGACTATTGGAGTACAATTTATAGAATTATAAGTTGAGGACTAGTCTGGAGCACAGTTGATAGAATTATAGGAGTAGGAGTAGTCTGGAGCACAGTTTATATAATTATAGGAGAGGAGGACTAGTGGAGCACAGTTTATATAATTATAGGAGGAGGACTAGTGGGCCCAATTTATAGAATTACAGGAGGAGCACTAGTCTGGAGCACAGTTTATAGAATTATAGAGGGAGGACTAGTCTGGAGCATAGTTTATAGTATTATAGGAGGAGGACTAGTATGGAGCACAAATTATAGAATTATAGGAGGAGGACTAGTGAGGAGCACAGTTTAAATAATTATGATACATATACTCCTACTCCTATAATTCTATAAACTAGGCTCCAGACTCTTCCTCATCCTATAATTCTATAAACTGTGCTCCAGACTAGTCCTCATCCTATAATTCTGTAATCTGTGCTCCAGACTAGTCCTCTCCTATAATTCTATAAACTGTGCTCCATACTAGTCCTCTGCTATAATTATATAAACTATGCTCCAGACTAGTCCTCTCCTATAATTCTATAAACTGTGCTCCAGACTTGTCCTCCTCTTATAATTCTATAAATTGTGCTCCAGACTTGTCCTCTTCATATAATTCTATAAATTGTGCTCCAGACTAGTCCTCATCCTATAATTCTCTAAAGTATGCTCCAAACTATTGTTCCTCCTATAATTCTATCAACTTTGCTCCACTAGTCCTCCTTCTATAATTCGATAAACTGTGCTCCACTAGTCCTCCTCCTATATTTCTATAAACTGTGCTCCACTAGTCCTCCTACTATAATTCTATAAACTGTGCTCCACTAGTCCTCCTTCTATAATCTATAATCTATTCTCCAGACTAGTCTTCTCCTATAACTCTATAAACTGTGCCCCAGACTTATGCTCCTCCTATAATTCTATACTCTGTGCTCCAGAATATAGAATTATAGGAGTAGGACCAGTCTGGAGCACAGTTTATAGAATTATAGGAAGAGAAATAGTCTGCAGCACAGATTATAGAATTATAGGAGAGGACTAGTGGAGCACAGTTTAGTTAGATTTAATCAAGTTTAGACAGCTAAATCAGAGGGAGGGGATTTCTTAACTGTGTGGCATGTGACTGCAGTTTTCAGTATGTTATACTTACACTGGACAATACACCCTTTCATTGCAATTATTTCTTATTCGGGAGGGGGACAATAGTGTTTTTTTTTTTCAACCAATGCAGAAAAACTGTCATTATCAGTTGTGTGCTAGTCTAATACAATTTTTTTAAATAATGAATTTATAATAAATAAATAATTAATATTTTACCTCAAATACTGCAAGTTTTTTACCCCTGATGCAAGTCTTTCTAATCCTTCATTGTCTAAGGAGCATTCAGATAGACTGAGTTCTTCTATATGTGTGCAGGTTTTAATGATGAAAGCTAACACTGTGCAGTCTAGAGCTGACATGTGAACACCAGAAAGGTCCAATCTTCTGTATGACTGTAATGATTCCAGCAATAGAGCCTTATTCCGGGTCTCAAACAGATAAAAGAATGTCCTGAGAAAATGTCGCTTCCTGTCTTCTCTATCCTTCATACTCTGTTCTTCCAGAACAAAGTTCTTCAGCCAAGTGATAACATCTATAGATACCTGAGCTGCTTGTTTGTCCAGGTATCCAGTTAGTATTGACCTGGTGGTGCTGTCTGATAGACCACACAGGAAACGGAGGAACATCTCACCACGTCCATCAGGATAGGATTTGGCTTCTTGTAGTGATTTCTGTAACTTCTCAGGAGAATAATTAATATAATGGACCAAGGCAGAGAAGAATTCCTGAAGAGTGAGATGTAAGAAGGAATAGGTCACAGGTTCCTCCGATTCCATCAGAAAACTTGATAAGAGCTTTGACTTATTGTCCACATGGAAAGAATCCAGATCTCGTTCCTCAAAAATAACCCTGTGATTCATGACTCCATGTTCTGCCATCCATCCGATGGACTGCAGGATCTTCTGAGCGTCACTTTTCTCCAGGCTGTGATTGGACAGAATGTTGGCGACAAATATGGCAAAGAGCTGTGTCACTGTTCTGGGTAATAATGTCACCTGCTGGTCTCTACTTGTTGTCTGGAAGCTCCTGGATAATACAGTACAGATGATCCAGCAGTAGGACGGGAGGTAACAGAACGTGTACAAGGTGTCATTCTGCTTCACATAAGTAAAAGCCTTTTCTGACAGTTCAGGGTTGGAGAAGAAATTCTCAAAGTAAATCTGTCGTTCTTCTGGAAGAAAACCAGTGATTTCTACTATTCTCTGGAAAACTCTACAATCAATTGATGCCAGTCTGGTTGGACGACTGGTCATTAGGACAGAACAACCATTAAGAAGATACTTTCTCACCAAACTAACCACAATCTGACCACAATGTTCAGGCTGTTTAGGATTAGAGCACAAGTGACGTGATGTGAAATCCATTGTATGATTGCTTTCATCTAATCCATCAAATATAAAGAGAAGTTTCTCTGGATCTTGTAAGATGTTCTCCAGCTGCTCCTCCAGATATGGGTACTGATGAAGGATCATGGTCTCCAGACTAACCTTATCCAGTCTGTTGAGTTCCCGGAATTTGAAGAAAAGGACAAAAGAGAATCTTTGATAGAGATTGCCCTTCACCCAGTCATAGACAAACTTCTGCATCAGTGTGGTCTTCCCCACACCGGGCACTCCAATCACCATTACCATATGTGGTACAAGTCTGGATCGGTGGCACCAACGGAACATCTTGTTGGGGGAAATGCGCTGTAATTCATTTTGTTTTTCCTTTAAATATTTCTCATGTTTTGCCCCGGTCTCTATGAGCTCATTCTCAGAATGTTTCCTAAAGTGATCAGTGGAGACAATGATGAGGTTCACATAACGTGCAGCGAAGGGGAAACTGTCCTCGCCATGGTTACATCTTGGAGGTTTGTTCTCTATAAGTTTCTCAGTTTTTCCATATAAATGTTTCTTGTGACATTTCTGGATATCTACAAAAGAAGTAGAAAAAAAAGGTATAGGTAAGAGGCGGATACCAAACAAAATATTTTGATGCAAAAATGGCAGACATCTTTACAACTCCTCTAGGTCATGCCACATAACAAAACTGCTAGGATATGTATAAAACATGTATACAGTAATTACACAATAAATATGGCACACATCATGGTCTTCACTTTTTTTGTGCCGTCACAGATGGAATTCTGCAATATTTTTCTTAGAAAATCTCTCCAAAAAGATACTGTAGCTCCAGTGGCATAAGTGCCACCATAGCAGCCATAGCAACTGCTATGGGGTCCACAACCTTAGAGGGCCTGGTGGGCCCCTGATGTTTTTTTTTAAATAGGCTGTTTAATTGGCTTTTTTTAATAGACTGTTACCTGCTGAAGTAATCCCAGCAGGTAATGGATCCTATTTACTTACCGATCCCTTTTCCTGCTGATAGGTGTTTCCACTACTGCCATCCAGGGCACCCTGTGCATCCCAGCAATGTGAGATGGCAGAAGGGGAAGGCGGCTGTGAGTAGGAGCGAGGAACGTTCCCCAACCAATACTGCTATTATTATACTCAGGGTTTTTTTCAGACCCCGGAGTATAATTATCAGAGGCCCAGGGGAGGTGAGCAAACATTAAAAACCAATGTTATTCACCTCTCTTGAGCTCTGGTGGGACTGCTTGGCGTCTTTGGGCCTCTGTAGTGACGTTACAGAAGTCACGTGAGTCAGGCCGGCATTGCAATGCATAATGATGCAGGCTGTGACGTATTTGTAGAGGGCCAAAAACAGTAAAGAGCACAGGAGAGGTAAGTTTTTATGTTTGTTACCTCCCCTGGGCCTTCGATCATTATACTCTGAAAAGACCCCAAAGTATAATAATAGTTTGTGGTAATGTGTACCAAAAAATTTTGGGTTCTACCGAACTCGATATTTTTGCATTGAACACCGTTGGGGCCATGATGGGACATAATACTGTGTGAAGGGCCACTATGGGTAATACTGTGCCACTATGGGACATTATACTGTGTGGAGGGTTCGCTATGCGATATTATACTGTCTGGAGGATAATTTGTGACATTATAGTGTGTGTGTGTGTGTGTGTGTGTGTGAATGGGGCGTTATACTGTGTGGGGGCCAGGAAAGTGAATACTATGCCATGGGCGGGGAGGCCCAAGTCAAAAGTTTGCTATGGGGCCAAGTCTTTACTAGTTACACCTCTGTGCAGCTCATATGTAAGGTTTTATGTTATTTTTTATAGTAGAAATAAAAGTGATACAAACATCTGCATCTCACTATAAAACATTTCAATGTCACTCTTTATGTTTTACCTGTGGGAGACAGTTTTCTGTGTCTAATTTGTCAGATACTATAACAAATCCATAAAGCATGTACAACATTTTATTTGAGTCTTTATAACTACATGTAACGGGAAGGACTGTTTTCTGTCATTTAGACAGTGAATCACCACTCTTGGTTAAGGGGAATCTATTCCAGAGAGATGAGGCACTTGCTACTGTCTGTAGTAGACCCAAGTCTGGCCCACCCCGACTTGGGCGATGTGCGGGCCCTGGGATCAGAGGAGTGGGTGTCGCTATTACGGAGGATGCCGGGTCTGTAAAGATTATTCAGTGATCCATGAAAATAGTCAAAAATATGAACAAACTGTTCAAATAGTCCGTCAAAAAATGGACATATCAATAGAGCCATAGAAAAGCAATAATTTTAGTCCAGTCATGTGGACTTTCTATGGCAAAAATAAAAAAAAATGGCAGCCAGAAATCTGCTGTAAATCAATAGCTATATTACATACAGTACATATGGGTCACTGGTTTTGTTTTTTAAATGAAGTGTCACAGTAAACAATATTCACAGTTTATATCATCAAAAAACACCAATCCCCAACCCCATCCCATATATTTGAGGGACAGACTTATATGGCAGGCATGGGAAATCTATTCAACAGGAGTAGATGAAGGAGACAGATTTATGGATTGTAAATTCATTCCCTCATGTGTTGACTGGTGCCCAAGTTTCATTACTAAAACAAAGTTCTAACTTTTTCTTAAGACCAAGGCTTAACAAATTTGAGGTTATCAAGGATTTACAATTCTTTGTTCGAAACTGATCTTCAAAAAGATTTTTGCACAAAAAGACAGACTTAATCCTACAATGGTCTCGCCAGAACAGGAGGCAGTGGCTACCTTGCAAGAATTTTTAGAAGAAAGTGCGGAACTGGGGCTGTGAGGGAAAACCCAGTGGAGGACATTCGAGTTGGATCTAAACTTAAATCCAAATCCTCAAAGATGCTGTTGTCAACATTTCTCCCAAAGTAAAAAAAAAAAAAAATATATAGATCTGGTGTCATAACATATCTGCAACCTTCAGGATAGAACATCTGTCTCCAATATAACAGCAGAGGAGAAGAAAGCATTGGGGGATTTGAGATCATGGAATGGTCTTTAACCCCTTTCCACCACAGGCCTTTTTTTTCAATTTTCATCTTCTTTCAAACCCTCGCAACCTTTTAAAAATTGTTTCCATTCACACAGTCATATGAAGGCTTAATGTTTGCAGGACAAATTGTAATTTGTAATGGTACCAAGTAATATATGTACAGGGAAGGTGGAAAAAAAAAATCAGAAGGGGGTTGAATTGGAGAAAAACTGCATTTCTACAACATTCTGCCAAAATGTCATGTCACCTGTATTGTATTAGTCAGTACGATTCCGGTGATACCAAATTTATATAGTATTTTTTTTACATTTTTAGCCCTTAAAAAAATTCAAAATTTTGAAAAAAAAATTCTTGGAGTTGCCATATTTTGACACCCATAACTTTTTTATATTTCCTTGTACAGGGATGCATAAGGTTCTTTTTTTGTGGGGTCAGATGTACTATTTAATTATTTCATTTTGGGGAATGTCCATTTTTTTTTATCGCTTTTTATTCAAATTTTTATGAGAGAGACAAATCGGCGAAGAAATGGCGGTTTGACTCTTTTGATGATTTTTTCCAGCTATAGCGTTCACCTTATGGGAAAAATATTTCTATAAGTTTGTAGACCGGGTGTTTTTGGACATAGGGATACCTAATGTGTATGTGCTTTAGTTTTTTTAATGTTCTTTTATATGTGTGCTAGGGAGAGGGGGGGTGACATTAATTTTTCATATTTTTTTTCCTTAATGCCCGCACTGATTGTGGGTATTAGCACTGGGTCTCTGCTGTATAATATAGCAGAGATCTGAAGGATATGGTGGCCTTACTTAAATACATGACATCCGCCATACTTCTGATGTCAGGAATGGGTGAAAACATCTGATAAAGGTGGCAATGTTGTCATGTGGCCACATTAGATGTATATTAATGAGGCTAGACAACATCTAGGCAATAAGGACCATTATAGACCCTTGTGGGGTGATCAGACACATCATTTTTGCAAGAATATAATGTCCTAATAATGAAGTGACCCTGTCCAGAGATTCAGTTCATTGGAGAACCAAATAACAATCACATCAAACTTACACTGAATTATAGTAAGTTGGAAAATTCCATTTTTGGACATTAGGTTACGCAGTATGTCGATACTGAGGATAATAATCAAACTGACCTCTAGAGAAAAGACACAGCAACTAATAGTTGATACTTGACCCCAGGAGTTCACATTTATATAGAACACTTAGAGGTAGGGGATTTTTTGGAATTAAGGTGAAATTGTTCAACATTGAAAAGCTTTAAGTTATGAGCATGCAAATACTCCTCAAAGGAAGACACTACTCTGGCCTCGTGATAAAAACAACCTATAATATGGTGCCCAGAACTGACAGAAGATCCTTGCTTGAGGTGAGAGAGAAAAAGGACAATAATAAAATCCGATTTGTAACTAATCTTCTGTAGTTTGAAATTAGAGGTGCGCCTGTTTATATCTGAATTTTTCAAAAATTTCGGTTTTTAACAAAACGAAAACTTTTGCAATTCATCTTGGTCAAACTAAAATGGCCACTGTGACAATGTAATGGGCAGTAAAAATACAGAGGAGAAGGAGGGTCACATAGCCTATGTGGGCTAGGTGGGCTTCTGACATCACCTGACAGACTCTCAGCCAATCATAAGTGGTAGGTAGAGAGACTGCAGCGCTGATGTTACATAGGATGAAGCTGAGGAAGATAGAGCCATTTTGTGATATTCAAGCTAGTGGATAGACAGGTTATCACTGCATGATCCAAAGCAATTGCTGCTAATACATTGCAAGTGGAAAAACAACACCAACATTTACATAGAACTATAGAATTATAGGTGGAAGTTGAGTGAAGCCCAGTTTAGTTAGTTGTAATCAAATTTAGACACCTCATCCCCAACCTCACTGATGTCTTTACTCCTGCTCTAACCCATCGCTTCAATTTACATGTATCTCTAACAAGAGGTTCCTGCCCTTCTGCCTTTAAACATGCTACCGTCACACCTATACTTAAGAAACCCTCCCTGGACCCGTCCTCTCCAGCCAACTACCGCCCCATCTCACTGCTCCCATACGCCTCTAAACTGCTGGAGCAACATGTCCACTGCGAACTATCCTCCTATCTCTCGTCCAATATGCTCTTTGACAGACTACAGTCAGGCTTCAGACCCCATCACTCCACAGAAACTGCCCTAACCAAGGTCACTAATGACCTTCTAACTGCCAAAGCCAAGCGTCACTATACTGTCCTCCTCCTCCTTGACCTCTCCTCTGCCTTTAACACAATCGACCACACCCTCCTGTTACAAAGTCTCTCATCCCTTGATATAACAGACTTGGCCCTCTCCTGGATCTCCTCATACCTCACCAACCGCAGGTTCAGTGTATAACACTCACACACCACCTCCCCGCCATGCTTCCATGCCATGCCCTCTTTCTGCAGCTGCCCCCCAAGCCTCTGTCCTGAAACACCTCCTATTTTCCATATACACACTCGGCCTTGACCAACTCATAGAATTCTGCGGTTTTCCATACCTTTGCTACGCTGATGACACTCAAATATATACTCAAAAGCAAAAGGGTAACAATGTTTTGAACTTGTGACTTTCAGGCTCCATATCTCACCATCCACTATGCCAATCACTATTATATAAGCAGTAAAGTAAAATGAATGGAAAAAAAAACAGGACAAGGGACAGGCTAAAGTAATAGGAGGAAACACTTGCGCTACTGTCATGCCATCCACCAGTGCAGATACTAACAATACATAGCAGATTAGCAAGAAGGGAGACACTTAGTGACAGAAGGTTCTTTAGGCAGAAAACAGCAACATTTTTAAATGAAGTACAATAGTTAGTGACCAGTTAAGGTTTTCTTTTGACAATTTACAGTGATTGGTTGGTGATTCGGTCAATCGCTTAGGGCTATAAAGGGTGCCCAATTCAGGGTAGACCCACTCCTAGAAGGTGACACTATCCAGTGAAGGATATATTGGGTGTTTAAATGACCAAAATAAAGCATACATTTGGTGGACATAGGCAGGAGTACAGGGCTAGAATAATTGGGGTTCAGATAGGTCACAGGGTTACTACCCTACTTAAAATACCCTGGTCAGACAGAGGCCGATGCAGGTAAGTTACAATTGTAGTGCAACTCCAAGTTTGTTTGCAGTAGCATCCAGCGTCTATCAGCTGACGCCGCTATTTTGAGGGTCAGCTTTTATTCACTGCAATGAGCAAGGCACACCATTGGATTTCCCAGGGGGTTCAACGTTAACAGACACAAAAAAGTTCCAACAGCAGTGGGATTCCAAGTTTTCTTGGAGCATATGGAGAAAGTGGTCGGCCTCCATCAGTTGATGCTGTAGTTCTGTCAGTCTGCTGTTACTCACTGTAGTTAGAGAAGCACGCCATTTGCTTTCTCTGGGGGTTTGGTATTTGCCTTTCATGCGTTGCTTCCTTCCATTCAGTTAGGCAGGAAACCAAGTGAATAGTGGACTTACCGCTACATTTACTCAATATCAGATGGAGCCATGGTTCTATGTAGGATGCAGATAGACCCAAATGATATGATGAAACAACCATGAAACCCTCAAAACCATCACAATGAGAGGGATGAATTCTAGCATTCAGGCTAGGACTGGCCCATTGGGGTTACGGTGATTGCCTTGGTGGGGGGTCCAGTAACAGCCTCTATGAACTTATCTATGCTCACATCAGCCTTCTGCTTCCTTTTCAGCCTCCAAGGGACCCCTGTACACCTCACATTGCACCATTGCCTCACAATATGATGTTTGGCTCACAGGGCCCATTGGAAGCTGAAGGAGGAAGTGAAGGAGGCCGTGGGCAGGAGCTATGTACAGCTGATTAAGCCCAGATAACCCCTTTAAAGAGGTTGTCCATAAATTGGAGCAACCCCTGTGGCAGCCAGGGAGGTGTAAAATTTAAAAAAAAAAAATGCATACTCACGTGTCCCCAGTGGCCCATTGTACATTTGGTCTCATGCCAGCGCTTCATTGCAGGAAATCCTTTACCCCATGTGACCGCTGAGAGCAATCACTAGCCTCAGGAGTTGCTGGAGAGGGACTGGTGACATCACTCACATACCTCATTAGTAACTCACCAAAGGCCACTAATTGGTCTAAGCAGTCACATGACGTGCAAGAAGATGCTGGTATGAGACTGAATCGACACTGTCATGGGACAACAGAGTGCCGAGGACAGGTGAGTATACTTATTTTTATTTTACACAATTTTATCCTCCTTTCTAATATTGTTTGCTTGTCCTTAGGACCCCTCCAGATCAGCTGTTCCAGGACAGTGCGTCTACTGGTAATGTTAACAATTCCAGGCGCCATGTGGCTCGTTTGCTATACAGTGTGTAGTGGTGTGCTTAGGTACTGCAGTGGTGCACATCATATTGTAGCTGCGTAGTCTCATAACAGCTTATCTGCAGGAGTCAGATCCCCTGGCTGTCAGATCCCCGCAGATGTAATATTGCTAGCCCAAGGATAGGCCATCTGTATTAGAAAAGTGGGTAACCCATTTAAAATATGGGGGCATAATTTATATTAGGGGGATAAGGAACACTCTCTGCAAAAAGAGGTACTGTGGGTGGGGCTCAAAGTGTATACTATATGTGGGGTCCAGGAAAAGGGGGCTTTATAGCATGGTGTAAATGATGATAAATCTGATGGGGTCAGGAAAGTGGCGTGACTTTTTTTTTATGGCTTGTACATCACTAGTAGTACAGCATCCCAGAGGGCTACTGCTTTAAGTGTTCATCTTTTGTGCATCTGGTTGGGTTGGTATGTCCCGTCGTCTATGTTCTATGTCATTGTATATACTGTTATGCAGCTTTCCCTTGTTATTTTCCTCCTCTGTGTTCAAACCTTTCCCTTGGTACAACCATGGCCAATCACAGGCCACTGGGTGGGGTTGTAGGATACTTTTGTCTCCATGGCAACCATTGAAAGCTCAGTCTAGAGCAGTGATGGCGAACCTTTTAGAGACTGAGTGCCCAAACTATTTACATCACACTATTTACATCACAAGATCTCTTTTTAGTGACCATGCAATGTTATTACACCCTGTACTAATATCACATGTCTGTTATCAAACAGATACTGTGTGATATAAATAGTGAAGGCCCCCCATACAGTACAATCTGCCCTACGCAGTCCAATCTACAGCACAGTGGCCCCAACACAGTACAATCTGCTGCACAGTGATCCCCACACATTACAATCTGTTCCACAGTGGCCCCCTCACAGTACAATCTGCTTCAAAGTGGCCCCCACACAGTATAATATGTTTCACAGATGGGTGCCCACAGAGAGGGCTCTGAGTGCTGTAGTGATGATGCAGGTCACCTGGAATAAGTCCACTATGCGATAATGACTTTTATGGATCAGACTTCTTTATTCCATGCTCCCTTCAAGGCTCCCTGTCTAGCATCTCCTCCTCCTAGCTCAGCTCCTCCTCCCAGACTACCTCACTGTTGCTAGGCAGACAAACCAAAATGAATAAGCAGCAAAGAACATACAGAATATACTTTTAACAACATCACAAGTGCCATCTCTGGCACGCGTGCCATAGGTCCACCACCACGGGTTTAGAGTGTGCCTGTCTGTGAGCGGTTCCTGCATTGTGTAAAAGTACTTGCTAGCACTGAGACTGGACTTCAACGACCGTCCATACAGCCTCTAGGCGGATTGTGACTTGCCCTAGGTTCATCCAGAGACAGCCCTGAGAAGGGAGTTCGGCTGTCAGGACTTTTGGATGCCGTGCCAAGATGAGCAGTGGAGGATACTGACAGGAGGAGTTGACTCGAGCCTAAGCAAAGGTAACCAGATCTCTGTCAGGACTCCCTGCACTACTGTCCCCAGTATCCCTAGCTGGGAGTGGTACGAGAGGGGTTGTAGTTGGAGGAGACGTCTGCCAAAGAGCCTCCATCACCCCTGGGCACCCTCCTAAGACCAAGGCTGGGGAAACTGGACACTGAGGTACTACTACCCCATTGTTGGAAGCTGCTGTTGGTGCCTGTCTCCAGTTGCTGAATAAAGCTGTTATCCTGTTCAACTGCATCCACCAGCTTCCGAACAGCATCACACCGGCTCAGCGATGAGAGGTCCCCTCTCCAAATGGAAGCACCCCGGGGGAAACTACTACCACCACCATCCAGGCAGTGCAACAGGACCCCCCTCAGAGGTGTCCAGCCCAGGAGCGGGGCTGGGGTGCGTGGTTGAATGTGCTCGGCCTAGCAGGTGGCACATCATCCGCCACTACTACTCCCATCCTCCGGTTCCCTCTATCTGGGTTGCGGCAGTAGTAGGTTGGGCCTCTAGAATCAATTCCACTGGTGGGCCTTAAACATCCGACACTGCTAGCATTTAAAATGCACTCAGATAAATCTTGTAAAAAAAAAGGTGAGATCACCCGGCATTGTGCGCCTTGTATTATGGTGTCACTGGCACCTTATACAAGCTTTATTTGTGTGCCTTTTAAATGCTGACATCCACCCCCCTCATGAATTGTAGGGTGTGATGGTTGTATCATCAGCATTTTGCACCTGTGCTATTCCACATATCATTTGAGTTAATCTGCATCCTGCATAGAACTAGGGCTTTGTCTGTAAAAGTAGATTCTTCCAGTGATGTGAATTGTAATGATGTCCTTATTCTGTGAATTGTATTGTCTATTCACTATTCACTGCATGCAGTGGACAAAGTTGGGCTAGATCCACACAGATACACCGGTGGGAATTCGTCGATCCCTCTATGCCAGTTTCCTGGTATAGCGGGATGATATCGTGGCACACGCTTGCCAAATGTATACAGTATACCACAAGCCCTGATCTGCGTCTCGCTAACCATACTGTGTAAATGTGTGCGGAGAGGGTCAGGAGAGGACAGGGACGACTCGGCCTGACAGGTTCATTATTACTCCAGTTTCTGTCATGACTTATAATGAAAATCTACCCAGTTTCTAACTGACAGAGATTTGCATTGTGGCGCAGGGATGTCCGCAGCCTCTTCATAAATCTCTCGTTCCCTGTGCCAGTTGCGCCCTTTATTAAGACCGGAGTACAATCAGTGTCGAACTGGGATGTCTAAGGCCCACCGGTGGAATTGTTTCTAGGGGCCCTAAGGGCAGTTTAATATGCTCCCCACAGTCCCCCTCAGTATAATGCTCCACAGAGTATAATATGCTCCCAAGAAGTCCTACACAATATAATATGCTCCACAGTGGCCTCAACATAGTATGATATGCTCCCTACACTGCCCCGAAGTATAAAGCTCCACAGTGGCCCCACACAATATAATATGCTCCCCAGAGATCCCCCCAGTATAATTCTCCAAAGTGGCCTCACACAATATAATATGCTGCCCAGAGGCCCCCCTTAGTGGCCCCATACAGTATAATATGCTCCTCATAAGGTCCCCCTAGTATAATGCTTCAAATTGCCCCCTCCAGTATAATGCTACACAGTGGTCCCACACAATATAATATGCTCCCCAGAGGCCCCCCAGTATAATGCTCCACAATGGCCCAAAATAATATAATGTGCTACTGAGAGGTCCCGTAGTATAACATGCTCCCCACAGTGGCCCCACACAGTATAATATGCTCCTCAAGGGGCCCTCCTAGTATAATGCTTCACAGTGGCCGCACACAGTATAATATACTCCCCAGAGCCTCAAGCCACTTCAGGCAGACCCCTCCGAAATTAGTTTTTACGAATATTTGAGAGGTATGTCCGTTTGTTTCAGAGCGATTATTATACTCTAGGGTCTCTTCAGACCCCAGAGTATAATAATTGGAGGCCCAGGGGAGGTGATGGAAAATAACAAACACTTATACTCACCTTGCCTTACCTCTCCTTTGCCTCCTCGCATTGCTCCTGGTCCCGCCGGCTTCTTCTTCAGGTCTGCGGCTGACATCACGCATTCCAAATGTCACCGCTGAGGCCAGTGACGTCCAATCACAGGCCTCAGTGGTGACTTATGGAACATGTGAAGTCAGCTACAGGCCAGAAATCACCAGAAGATGACACCAGATGCCCAGGAGAGGTGAGTAAAAATGTTTGTTATTTTTACAGACCTCCCCTGGGCAGGCTTCTATTGGAAAGGGGTCCTGCGGCACATGACCCAGTACCCCCATGGACCAGTACGACCCTGAGTACAATACACCAGTAGTAATAAATCTGCCTTACTGTGTTAGCTCCTTTCCTGTACTATGGTTTTATATGTATTATTTTTCACTTTTAGCTGCCCAATAAAAGTTATGTTTTAGTAACATGATTCTCTAAACCTCATAGTCTTTGTACCCTGTTTCTTTTTCCCTTTCCCAATTGAGAAGTGTTGTCTCCATTTAGCGATGCACACCAGGGTAATACGTGAGGTTATCATGTAGACTGTGAGCATTGTTACTATAATAGGTATATATAATGTGCACTTACCTGACAGTTCTGGGGTTAGTCGGCGTCCATCTTTATCCAGTAGGATTTGCTCCACCAGAGTGTCACCTAAAAAGATATGACAGATTAGTAGGATTTTCTAGTGTATAGATGTCCAGATATCGTATAAATATGGGATTATACAGTGATCGGGACAAGGTGTAATGATCCTAAAGGCAAAACTGAGAAAAAGTGCCTCAGCCTCCTGCACCCCCATTGCCGCAACCCAAGGGAGGGAACCGGAGGATGGGAGTAGTAGTTGTGATGGTGATATCATGGGTAGGCCAAGGATGCTCGACCAACTCCTCCAGCCCACCTCCCAGGTCAGATATTGTCGAGGGGGGCCTGTGAGATATCTGGTGGTGGTAGTTTCCCCCAGGGCGCTTCCAGCTGGCATTTTAATTTTTGCTTCAGGCAGCAGATAAGCTATAATCGGCCCTGACCGATCATTGTAGTCTGATCATTAGCCCTTAGTTGCTATGTTTGTTTACTCTTTAGATTGTGAGCCCTATATGGGACAGTGACTGACAACGTCTATAAAGCGCTGCAGAATATGATGGCGCTATATAAGTATTTACAGTGCCTTGCGAAAGTATTCTGCCCCCTTGAACTTTTCAACCTTTTGCCACATTTCAGGCTTCAAACATAAGGATATAAAATTTTTATTTTTTTGGTGAAGAATCAACAACAAGTGGGACACAATCGTGAAGTGGAACGAAATTTATTGGATATTTTAAACTTTTGTAAAAAATAAAAAACTGAAAAGTGGGGCGTGCCAAATTATTCGGCCCCCTTAAGTTAATACTTTGTAGCGCCACCTGTTGCTGCGATTACAGCTACAAGTCGCTTGGGGTTGTCTCTATCAGTTCTTGCCTATTCTTCCTTGGAAAACAGCTGGAGCTCAGTGAGGTTGGATGGAGAGCGTTTGTGAACAGCAGTTTTCAGCTCTTTCCACAGATTCTCGATTGGATTCAGGTCTGGACATTGACTTGGCCATTCTAACACCTGGATACGTTTATTTGTGAACCATTCCATTGTAGATTTTGCTTTATGTTAGGGATCATTGTCTTGTTGGAAGATAAATCTCCGTCCCAGTCTCAGGTCTTTTGCAGACTCCAACAGGTTTTCTTCCAGAATGGTCCTGTATTTGGCTCCATCCATCTTCTCATCAATTTTAACCATCTTCCCTGTCCCTGCTGAAGAAAAGCAGGCCCAAACCATGATGCTGCCCCCACCATGTGTGACAGTGGGGATGGTGTGTTCAGGGTGATGAGCTGTGTTGCTTTTACGCCAAACATATCGTTTTGCATTTTGGCCAAAAAGTTGGATTTTAGTTCATCTGACCAGAGCACCTTCTTCCACATGTTTGGTGTGTCTCCCAGGTGGCTTGTGGCAAACTTTAAACGAGACTTTTTATGGATATCTTTGAGAAATGGCTTTCTTCTTGCCACTCTTCCATAAAGGCCAGATTTGTGCAGTGTACGACTGAATGTTGTCCTATGGACAGACTCTCCCACCTCAGCTGTAGATCTCTGCAGTTCATCCAGAGTGATCATGGGCCTCTTGGCTGCATCTCTGATCAGTCTTCTCCTTGTTTGAGATGAAAGTTTAGAGGGACGGCCGGGTCTTGGTAGATTTGCAGTGGTCTGATACTCCTTCCATTTCAATATGATCGCTTGCACAGTGCTCCTTGGGATGCTTAAAGTTTGGGAAATCTTTTTGTATCCAAATCCGGCTTTAAACTTCTTCACAACAGTATCACGGACCTGCCTGGTGTGTTCCTTGGTCTTCATGATGCTCTCTGCGCTTTAAACAGAACCCTGAGACTATCACAGAGCAGGTGCATTTATACGGGGACTTGATTACACACAGGTGGATTATATTTATCATCATCAGTCATTTAGGACAACATTGGATCACTCAGAGATCCTCACTGAACTTCTGGAGTGAGTTTGCTGCACTGAAAGTAAAGGGGCCGAATAATATTGCACGCCCCACATTTCAGTTTTTTATTTTTTACTAAAGTTTAAAATAACCAATAAATTTCGTTCCACTTCACAATTGTGTCCCACTTGTTGATTCTTCACCAAAAAATTTAAATTTTATATCTTTATGTTTGAAGCCTGAAATGTAGCAAAAGGTTGAAAAGTTCAAGGGGGCCGAATACTTTCGCAAGGCACTGTACCTATTTCAGCAGGTTTACACTCTTTGGGTGGCTTCAATATGTTGTAATTGTTAAAAGTAAAAGGTGGCAGCATCACCAGCAAAGAGTCTGCTAAACTGCTGGTGATCCTTATTTCTGGGGTTGGGGGAGGTGGGAAGGTGGCTTTGACTATATTAGTGTTGTTTATGTGGGGACACTTGTATGCTGGTGCTTCTCAAAAGGGGCTGGGTTAAGGTACCCATAAAAATTGGTCATGGACAAAACAACATGGTTAGATACCTGGTGACAGGGTCGGACTGGCCCACCGATGTACTGGTGAATCCCCCAGTGGTCCCCGTGCCTTTAGAGGGCCCTATCAGACCCCACTGCTTTTTTAAATAGGCAGTGGAGGTGCGGTAATGGACCCTATTCACTTACCTCTCCCTGCTCCTGCTCCTGGCCTCTCCTCTTTCCTCTTCAGTCTCCAAGATGCCACTGTACGCTACACATTATGCCGTGCACAGGGCCCAGGCTGAGGAGGGAAGTGGAGAGGCCGTGAGCAGGAGCGAGGAGAGGTAAGTGATGTAGCCAGGTTCTTCCCGGTTTTGCGATCCGGTTTTATCAACCAGATCGCAAAACCAAGAAGAAGTGGCGCTGCCAACCCGGTTCTGCTACTAGTAGAGCAGAAAGCCACTGGTTTCCTGCTCTACCACTCACTGGAGATGCAACCAAGCTTGTAATCTGTCCAAATTTCTCCCCTGATCTCCACAGCCAGGTTAACTAACAGGTTTGTTTCTTTAGGTTACTCCTTTCTATTTTGTGTACTATTTGCTTACATATAGGCATTTTTATTAAATCTTTTTTTTCTTTTTGTAACTGTAAGAACTTTCAACAGCATCACCAGATTTGGCCTCCGGTACCATCTTTATGCTGATGATACCGAGCTATATACCTCATCCCATGACATCAGCCCTGCACTACTACAGAACACCAGTGACTGTCTCTCTAACTAACCAACCTAAGCCTGATATCTCCATTTCTGTCTGTGGCTTTACTATTACACTGAGGTGGAATGCCAACTATCTCAGGTTTGCTTTTGACTCAGATCTCACCTTTACTCCACATATTCAAACACTTGCACGCTCTTGTCACTTGCATGTCAAAAACATCTTTAGAATTGTGAAAACATCAAAACCCCTCATTGTCGCTCTGATTCTCTCTCGTCTTCACTATTGCAATTCTCCTCTAATTGTTCTTCCTCTTATTAAATTCTCCTCACTACAATCTGTCCTGAATGCGGCCATCAGACTCATCTTCCTGTCACACAGGTACACAGACGCATCTACCTTGTGTCAGTCACTATATTGGTTGCCCTTCCATCACAGAATACATTATAAAATTATCACACTGACCCACAAATCCATCCATAGCGCTGCGCCCCCCTATATCTCCTCTCTCGTCACTGTCTACTGTCCTAACCGTCCTCTCCATTCTGCCAATGACCTTAGACTTGCATCCCCTGTTATCCAAACATCCCACTCCTGTCTCCAAGACTTTTCTGGAGCTGCACCGGTGCTCTGGAATGCTTTACCCTGGACAATCCGATTAATCCCCAACTACAGCAGCTTCAAAACTGCCCTAAAATCACATCTGTATGGTTAGGCTTATCACGTGACCTGATCACATTGTTCCACACTTCCGCACAATACACTAACATGTCTTATCCTATTCTATCCTTCCTCCTCTATTCCTCAGAACCTGATCCCTCCATCTAGAAGTTACACTGCACTCCATGCACTTAGTATCAGTATATTCACAGATACCGGCTGGTAACGGGCTCAGACAGCTTCAGTTATATGACCTTATTTATTAATAGATGGCTGGACCATTGTAGCAAACATGCCCTCTGGCCTCTTGTGTCCCCCTATCTCCTCATAGAATGTAAGCTCTTGTGTCCTCCTATCTCCTCATAGAATGTAAGCTCTTGTGAGCGGGGTCCTTACTCCTCTTGTGTCCTCCTCCTATCTCCTCATAGATTGTAAGCTCTTGTGAGCGGGGTCCTCACTCCTCTTGTGTCCTCCTCTCTATCTCCTCATAGATTGTAAGCTCTTGTGAGCGGGGTCCTCACTCCTCTTGTGTCCTCTCTATCTCCTCATAGATTGTAAGCTCTTGTGAGCGGGGCTCTCACTCCTCTTGTGTCCTCTCTATCTCCTCATAGATTGTAAGCTCTTGTGAGCGGGGTCCTCACTCCTCTTGTGTCCTCTCTATCTCCTCATAGATTGTAAGCTCTTGTGAGCGGGGCTCTCACTCCTCTTGTGTCCTCTCTATCTCCTCATAGATTGTAAGCTCTTGTGAGCGGGGTCCTCACTCCTCTTGTGTCCTCTCTATCTCCTCATAGAATGTAAGCTCTTGTGAGCAGGGCCCTCACTCCTACTGTTTGATATGTTATTTTTTATCACATTGTAATGTCAAATATTGTCTCTTCATGTATCCTCTGATTTGTAAATAATAATTAGAGATGAGCAAATTTGTCAAAAGTTCAATTCGGCAGTTCGATTCGAAGTTCCAAAAAAATTTACTTCGATCCAAATTAATTTGCGGCGAATATCGCTAAAAAACAGCTATTTCCTAGCTTCAGAGAGCCTGTATAGTGGTGTAGAACACTGTGCCTTGCAGTAACACGCATAGGGAGCCTACTGTGGTAGTGAGACATTACTGTGAGTCCGAATGACACGCACATATCAGGCGTCACTCTTAGAAACTGACCAACTAACTCAAGTGTGAACCCAGCCTTACAGGTCCATGTTAGTGCCAGGTAGAAAGAACCGTGCAGAGGCCCAAGATCCTACTGTAGACTGAAAGAGCCCACTCCTTTTACACCGTCGTCTGTCGATTCCACATAGATGTCTACAGAGTGGCAAGGTGACATAATGTAAAGTTGGCAGCAAAATCAGGAAACCACAGAGTGGCAAGGCGACATAATGTGGAGGTGGCTGTAGCATGAGGAGGCCATACAGTGACCCAGTGGAAACGGCATGAGGAGGGCATACAGTGACCCAGCGGCTGCAGCATGAGGAGGCCATACAGTGAACCAGTGGCAGCGGTATTAGGAGGACATACAGTGACCCAGCAGTGGCTGTGGCATGAGAAGGGCATACAGTGACCCAGTGGCAGAAGTGGAGGTAGATAGCAGTCTTAGGAGGGCATACAGTGACCCAGTGGCAGCAGCATGAGGAGGGCATACAGTGACCCAGTGGCTACAGCATGAGGAGGGTATAAAGTGACCCAGTGGTTGCGGCATGAGGAGGTCATTCAGTGACCCAATGGCAGTGGCATGAGGAGGCCATACAGTGACCCAGTGGCAGCGGCATGAGGAGGGCATACTGTGACCCAGTGGCAGCAGCATGAGGAGGCCATACAGTGACCCAGTGGTTGCGGCATGAGGAGGGCATACAGTGCCCCAGTGGCTGCGGCATGAGGAGGGCATACAGTGACCCAGTGGTTGCGGCATGAGGAGGGCATACAGTGACCCAGTGGCAGCGGTATGAGGAGGCCATACAGTGACCAAGTGGCAGCAACATGAGGAGGGCATACAGTGACCCAGTGGCTGCGGCATGAGGAGGACATACAATGACCCAGTGGCAGCAACATGAGGAGGCCATACAGTGACCCAGTGGCGGCAGCATAAGGAGGACATACAGTGACCCAGTGTCAGTGGAATGAGGAGGCCATACAGTGACCCAGTGGCAGGAGCATAAGGAGGATTCAGAGTGACCCAGTGGAAATGGCATGAGGAGGCCATACAGTGACCCAGTGGCAGTGGCATGAGGAGGCCATACAGTGACCAAGTGGTAGCAACATGAGGAGGCCATACAGGGACCAAGTGGCAGCAACATGAGGAGGGCATACAGTGACCCAGTGGCTGCGGCATGAGGAGGACATACAATGACCCAGTGGCAGCAACATGAGGAGGCCATACAGTGACCCAGTGGCGGCAGCATGAGGAGGACATACAGTGACCCAGTGGCAGTGGAATGAGGAGGGCATACAGTAACCCAGTGGCAGGAGCATAAGGAGGATTCAGAGTGACCCAGTGGAAATGGCATGAGGAGGCCATACAGTGACCCAGTGGCAGTGGCATGAGGAGGCCATACAGTGACCAAGTGGTAGCAACATGAGGAGGCCATACAGTGACCAAGTGGCAGCAACATGAGGAGGGCATACAGTGATCCAGTGGCTGCGGCATGAGGAGGAAATACAATGACCCAGTGGCAGCAACATGAGGAGGCCATACAGTGACCCAGTGGCAGTGGTATGAGGAGGCCACACAGTGACCAAGTGGCAGCGACATGAGGAGGTCATGCAGTGACCCAGTGGCAGTGGTATGAGGAGGCCATACAGTGACTAAGTGGCAGCAACATGAGGAGGGCATACAATGACCCAGTGGCAGAAACATGAGGAGGCTATACAGTGACTCAGTGGCAGCAACATGAGGAGGCCATACAATGACCCAGTGGCAGCAACATGAGGAGGCCATACAGCAACCCAGTGGCAGCAACAAGAGGAGGGTATATAGTGACCCAGTGGCTGCCGCATGAGGAGGCCATACAGTCACCCAGTAGCAGAGTGTGGAGGTGGCAACAGCATGAGTAGGCCACAGAGTGGCAAGGTGATATAATGTGTAGGTAACAACAGCCTTAGGAGGCCATACAGTGAACCAGTGGCAGAGTGTGGTGAGGCAGCATGGATCACTTAATCTGCTGCATCAGGCATTGGTGGGTGGAAATCCTGGCTGATCCTTGCCTGATTCATCTCCACAAAGGTCAGTCTCTCTGGCTGCTCCTGCTACTCCTCTCCACCCATTTGGCTACACATTGTTTGTGCTCCAATGTCCTACTCATCCTCCTCCAGTTCAGCCCCCACAGGGCTCATGTGGCCTTCAGATGAAGACACTACATCTCCAGTCCCCTGACTAGCCAGATTGAAAAGCATCTTTTCCAGGATGTGAATCAGTGGAATGACGTTGTTCATCCCGTAGTCCTGGCGACTGACTAACAAAGTGGTCTCCTCAAAGGGAACAAGCAAACGACAGGTGTCACACATAAGCTGCCACTGGCTAACGCTAAAGTTACACAGGGGAGTACCTCTGTCCACTTGGATCATCAAGAAATCATTTATTGCTTTTCTCTGTTCATATACTCGATCCAACATATGGAGGGCTGAATTCCAATGGGTGGAAACATAGCATATCAGCCTATGTTGTGGGAGGCCGTTCTGCCGCTGCAGTTCAAGGAGGGTGTGCTTGGCAGTGTGGCTGAAGTGCATGCAAAGTTTCCTTAACATTTTTAGGATGTTTTGCAGATGGGTGGAACACTTAAGAAACACTTGACAACCAGATTGAATACGTACGCCATGCAGGGCGCATGGCTCAGCCCTCCTTGACACAGCACCGACACCATGTTCTTCCCGTTGTCGGTCACCATTGTTCCGATTTTAAGTTCTCTTGGAGAAAGCCAGGATTCGATTTCTTGATTGAGGACACGGAGCAATTCCTCCCATGTGTGACTTCATTCGCCCAGACAAACGAGGTGTAGAACAGCGTGACCCCGCTATGCCCTGCACATGTGGTATGCTGGAGGAGCACTGGGAATTGTCCCTGTAGTGGAGGCTGAGGAGACCGTGGAGTTTGAGGCGGACATTGTTGCAGGACCAACGGCGTGAGAATGTGGAGGCAGAAGCTGCATCACCTGTCCAAGTTGCTGGTGTGTCTGGGCAGGCACCACATTAACCCAGTGGCCCGTAAATGACATACTGTATATTGTCCTTGACCGTAGTTACAACTCCACACATTGGTGCTACCGTGTACTTTGGCAGACACCGACAGGCTCAAGGACTGGCCCACCTTCTCTTCTACATATTTTTGCAGGGCTGGTACTGACTTCTTGGCAAAGAAATGACGGCTTGGGACTCTCCACCTTGGCTCGGCGCAAGACATCAGTTCTCTGAAAGGTGCAGAGTCCAACACTTGGAAAGGGAAGAACTGCAGTACCAGCAACTTGGACAGGAGCACGTTCAGCTTCTGCACTGTTGGATGATTGCACACATACTGTTGTCTCTTAGATATAGATTCTGTGATCAATTGCTGACACAATAACTGACTGGGAGGAGGAGGAGGAGGAGCATCACGACCAGCAGATGATGGGAAGGACACACAGCTCCCTACAGCTGAGGTGGTAGAGCCTTGACTGCCTTAAATGGGGTGCATGCCACTGGATGCTGAAGCGGTTGCTGCAGCAGGCTGGACCACCACATTGGAGCCAAAGCTCTTCCAGGCCACTTTATGGTGACGCTGCAAATGTTGGCGCAGGGCTGTGGTGCCAAAATTGGCACCCTGGCCACGATTCACCTTCTGCCCACAGATTGCACATATGGCCATGTTCACCTCCCCCAGCGGCTTTACAAAAAACTGCCACACCACCAAATAGGTGATTTTACCCCCAGCACTCTGCAATAACTGACTGCTACCACCACTGCCTCTGTGAACCCCTGCACCACTGCTTTCCGGGCAGGTAGGCTGCTGTGAAGTGGGTGGTCTACCCAGGGCATGTTTAGCTCCCAACCTCACACTGCTGCCACCCTGCTGACTCCCCCACTGCCTCATGCGCAAGCTGCAACTCTCTTCTCCTGATGATGATGAGGTCCCTTCGTCACCCAGCTCCCAATTACGATTGGCTACATCATCATCCACTACTGTCTACAGGTCACTGATGTCCTCCTTAACACCAGCTCCCACGCCACTGTCCTCATCACTACTTGCCCGCCTACCACAGGAAGCGGCGGATGTCTCCTCCAGATCTTGGCTGGGCACTAGCTGCTGACTGTCCTCTAGTACCTCCTCTTCACTGTACAGTGGATCTGAGCCCACAGCATAGAGTACTTCTCTATATGAGGGAACAGAAAAGGACAGAGGCAGGTTGAGGACAAGTGAGGGCTCAGAGCCTGCGGCCGGGCCATGCCAACTAAGGGTTGTGTCTGACAAACCCACCGACTCTTGGCTGGGGTGTCTGATGTGACTTGGGATGAATTGGATGACCAAGTCAACCAGTCTACAACCATTGGGTTGTTGGTCAAGACACGACCGCTACTTGACACTGGGAGCTCACTCACCCACTAATGAATACCAATAAAGAAAGCATGATAAAGGCAGAGATTTGAGGCTCAGAATTATTGAATTATTGACAATACTGTATTGATAAATGGCCTACAACTTTATACTGGTAACAAAATGGTGAATATGGTACTCCTTTTGGGTTTCCACACTAATAAACACCTTTAAATAAGTGATGATAACCGCTAAGAATTATTGAATTATTAATGACAATACTGTTTTTAAAAATGGCCTGCAACTTTATACTGGTAACAAAATGGCGAATATGGTCCTTTTTATGGGTTTTGACACTAATACACACCTTTAAATAAGTGATAACTGCTAAGAATTATTGAATTAGTATTGACAATAATGTCCTGCAACTTTATACTGGTAACAAAATGGCAAATATGGTCGTTATGTCTTTCCCCACGTTAAAGGCGTTTATTACAGATAAGTGCATATATTATTGGATGATAATTCAGTTTTCTTTGGCACGACAGTACTGAATTATGTTATGCCTTGTAAGAACAGTGAGTAAGCCTTTTTAATAAACGCCTTTAAAAAGGCTTTTTTTTACAGATATGTGCAGATATTATTGGATGATAATTCAGTTTTCTTTGGTACAATAGTACTGAATAATGTTATGCTTTGCAAGAACAGTGAATAAGTCCCTTATAATAAAGCCTTTAAAAATGCTTCTTTTACAGATACGTGCAGATATTAGTGTATGATATTTCACTTTTTTTTTGCTGTACTGCACATCAAAAGGCTTGTTGTGTTCCACCTTGATGACACAGATATGAGTAATGAGCAGCAGTATAACGGCAATGTGAATTATGCTGCAAATTCTTGCTGTTAATGACCGTGCAACCAACCCAAATTCTTCTCTCAATTCCTCCCTATCCTTTCCCTACAGTTCTAAGACTCAGACTCTTTCCCTGAACTTTTCTGTCCGTACAGTAAGAGCGATGTGGAATGATTGGTGCCTAAAATGGCCAAGGGTTTTTATAGGGCTGTGACATCACAGGTCCTGCTGGCTGCTAATTAGCTGCACGCTTGGCATTGTGGGTGATCCCGCTCTCCCAGAGTCCCTTCCCCCTTGTCCTGTGTGCAACAGCCATTTTATTACAAAATGCGATTTGATGCATCGAAGCATGAAGGAAATCCAGAATCGTGGCGAATCGAATATTTTCTGAAATTCGGATCGAATTCCACTTGTGCAGCTTTGATTCACTCATCTCTAATAGAAATAATAATAATAATAATAAATAATAACAAATAATATTATTTGTGTATATTAAATCTGTAAAATGAATAAGACCGTCTTGTGCTATAAGATGTCCGCACAATCCTGAAGAGGGGGAATACTGCTTAGCTCTGATACTTTTTGTGTGCCCAGGTGTGAGTAGTCTGGATATATCAGTGTCTTATCTGCCATATGTGGCGGGTGGTGGCAGCTATTTGTGTGGATGTTGGGGAACCATCATTCCTTTGAAGCTTAGTGCAATAGGTGAGTATGGAAACAGAATTTCCCTTTTAACGTCACTTCCATGGTCACATATGCTTTTGTGACTGGAGGGTTCTTGGATCGCTGACACACACCTGTCCCCAGCTCTATATCATACATTCCCCTTTCCCTCCCATACCGAGACTCTCTGCAATGGAAGTGGTGAGGCTCACATAACTGCCACGACCAATCAGTGTCCTCAGCAGTCGCTGGAGAAGGACTGGTGACATCACTCACATTTGTCACCAATTCCTTACCAGGTCTCAGTGGTCATGTGAGCTTCTCCTCTTACGGTGCAGTGAGTCCGAGTTTGGGAGGGAAGAGAACCAGGACTGTATAACAGAGTACAGAGAATAGGTGAATATTTTTTTGTTTGTTTGTTTTACAACCACTCCGGCCACCCTGGAGCTTGCTCTCATTCCTGGACAATCCCTTTAATATTAGGCCAAGAACAGTAGTGTTTGCATCCTCCTGGCAGTATTGCTGCATTAATAGGCAGCTGACATGAGCCACTTAAGCTGCTTGCATGACATTTCATGCTGGTGGCTTTTTCTGCATTGGTTCCTGATTCACTCCTGTATGTTCTGTCTCCATTAAGGTTCTGTGTCCTGACTGCTTCTGGTGTTTATTTTCCTGGCATCCATGCACTCAGGCTGTGTCTGTACTCCTCAGCAAAGTCAGTACCTCCTTATAGGGGTTAAAGGGAGTTTATCACTGCCCTCAGTTACTTTAAACCGCTCCCATACTGCTGGAGATGCTGCCCCAGGGATGCAGAGAAAAAGCACTTTTACCTTTATTCAAATGAGGATCTTGGAGCAGAGGGGGAGTTTTCTTCTATTGCTAAGCACTGCTGCATCTTACTAAATGCGCCCATCCTGCATTCAGCTCCGCCCCCTGAACAGTGGGAGGATCAAATCACACTGTTACAATCTGAATACAAACTACCTGTCCTAGCAGAAGCCTGTGTGTGTATACTGTTGGAAATGTCTCATCCAGTGGAGATCTTTATTATTGTGGTAATAATACACAATGTTACCTGTATGACAGACACATCGCATACACAATGTTACCTGTATGACAGATACATCACATACACAATGTTACCTGTATGACAGACACATCACATACACAATGTTACCTGTATGACAGACACATCACATACACAATGTTACCTGTATGACAGACACATTACATACACAATGTTACCCGTATGACAGACACATCACATACACAATGTTACCTGTATGACGGACACATCACATACACAATGTTACCTGTATGACGGACACATCACATACATAATGTTACCTGTATGACGGACACATCGCATACACAATGTTACCTGTATGACGGACACATCACATACACAATGTTACCTGTATGACATACACATCACATACACATTGTTATCTGTATGACAGACACATCACATACACAATGTTACCCGTATGACAGACACATCACATACACAATGTTACCTGTATGACGGACACATCCCATACACAATGTTACCTGTATGACGGACACATCACATACACAATGTTACCTGTATGACGGACACATCACATACATAATGTTACCTGTATGACGGACACATCGCATACACAATGTTACCTGTATGACGGACACATCACATACACAATGTTACCTGTATGATGGACACATCACATACACAATATTACCTGTATGACGGACACATCACATACACAATGTTACCTGTATGACGGACACATCGCATACACAATGTTACCTGTATGACGGACACATCACATACACAATGTTACCTGTATGACGGACACATCGCATACACAATGTTACCTGCATGACGGACACATCACATACACAATGTTACCTGTATGACGGACACATCACATACACAATGTTACCTGTATGACGGACACATCACATACACAATGTTACCTGTATGACGGACACATCACACACACAATGTTACCTGTATGACGGACACATCACATACACAATGTTACCTGTATGACGGACACATCCCATACACAATGTTACCCGTATGACGGACACATCACATACACAATGTTACCTGTATGACGGACACATCGCATACACAATGTTACATGTATGACGGACACATCACATACACAATGTTACCTGTATGACGGACACATCGCATACACAATGTTACCTGTATGACGGACACATCACATACACAATGTTACCTGTATGATGGACACATCACATACACAATGTTACCTGTATGACGGACACATCACATACACAATGTTACCTGTATGACGGACACATCACATACACAATGTTACCTGTGTAGCCCTATTGGGGGGGGGGGGGTATGAGTATTATCCCTCCCGCAACAGACTCTGGCGCTGACCTGTGTGTATAATGGGAACATATATGAAATATATCGGGGCCCCCACCCAGGATAGAGCCTCTGTATTACAGGGAGGATCTCTTCCTGGGACTTACCCATGAAGTACAGTTAGTAGCCTTAACAAGGATCCCTGTACTAATCTCACAGTCTGAAGAATACATACAGATACCACATAAGGTTATAACAGTAGCTTTATAAGAATCAACAGGGTAATAATACATACATAAAATATACTCAGAACACAGCAATACTACAACAACCAGCAAGTCCTCAACCGTCTTAGGTTATATACCCGGGTATATATATAGATATATAGCAAGAGTCCAGTGCACAATACCTCCAGGCAACAGAAGAGATGCAGGGGCCCCTGTGGATGACTGTGGATCCTCGGATTCTTCCAGGAGATGACAGACAGCCGATCAGGAGATGATGATGATGGTGAGATTCTTCACAGGCAGCAAACAGGGCGACGGTGGCGGCAGTAGATGCAGGCCTGACTACCCTAACACTGAGTCCTTAACCTGCCAGCTAAACTACTAGTGCCACCGGGCCTCTAACTAGCTAGTTGGCCTTCGGAAGCCTAACCTATCACTGCCCTGAACTATATATATATATATGGATCCCTAACTACGGTTACTAGCTAGGTCCTGTGAGTATATAGGGGGTAACACATACCTAACTATATACTGTGAAGTAAAGAGGAACAAGTGGCTCTTAGACTCCCCCAGACATAACATGTCTGTCTCAGCAGCTCTGCTCACATCTCTCCCCCCCAGCAGCTCTGCCTCACATGTGTCTGACTCACTGTATTTACAAAACAAAACTTGCACTGAATGCCTGGGGTCTCTGAAGCCAAACTGCAGGGGCAAAGAAGCCAGATACATTATATACTAGTAGAAATGGCAGTTCCCTACACTCTCCCTCTGGTGAAATCTTTACGTCACGTCAAAGACATACAAAGTCATAGTATACAGTCAACATTACCAATGACAATATCAATATGGTTGCTTTTGCATTTACAGAGTCACAACAGGTTAATAGGTATACATGCCAGCAGGAGCGAAAATTGGTAACATATTGACCAAAGTGGACACTGCACCCACCCAAGCATGGTATAAATGAGGCTGAGTAGTAATTCTGGGGTCCCCCAAACTATCATATGTCAGCATAGGTGGAGGGTGTCTAATTCTCTCTCCTCTCCGTACCTCTCTCTGAGGTAAACTAGCATGTCCAGGTCCTAAACTAGGGTTGTCTGCCATGGGAGGGGATGATGCTGGTGGCGTAGGAGAGCTAGATCCCTGCTCATCTGTAGACACAGATCTAGGTACGAATTCTGGAGTTTGAGGGTTCATAGGTCTCCCTGAAGGAGAAGATACTGGTGATCTAGGAACTTCAGGAGCCACAGTCCAATCACTCTCAGGAGTTTCAGGAAGGTCAGGTGGAATATCGGCTAAGGACTGTGGAGAATCGCAGGCCGAGCCATCATTGGAGATATCCATACCATCAATCTGAGGTACAGGCAACAAATGATTTCTATGCCAAGTCCTGATCCTCCCGTCCCGTCCTTTTATCTTGTAGACTGGTATTCCAGGCAACCGATCTACCACTGTAAAGAGTTCACTCCGCCATCGATCAGCCAGCTTATGTTTTGCAGATGCTCCCAAATTCCGTAGCAGAACATGGTCCCCAGGGTTCAATTCTCGGTATCTTACTCGAAGATCAAATCTCCTTTTATTTCCTTTATTCACTTTGGCCGCATTTTCCTCAGCCAGCTGATAAGCACTCTTAAGTGTTTCTTTCAAACGTGCCACGTATCGGTAATGATCTCGATGACTGATACCATCGGTAGAGACTCCCAACAAGATGTCAATAGGTAGCCTAGACTCTCTTCCAAACATCAGAAAGTATGGTGAATATCCTGTGCTCTCGTGCCTTGTACTATTATAGGCATGCACCATAGCCTCCACTTTTCGACTCCAGGATCGCTTATCCTCAATTCGTAAGGTACCAAGCATATCAAGTAAAGTCCTGTTAAATCTTTCAGGAAGGGCATCTCCCTCTGGATGGTAAGGCGTCGTCCGACTTTTGCGGATGTTCAACAACTGAAGTAACTCTTTGATCAGGTTACTCTCAAAATCCCGGCCTTGATCAGAATGCAACCGGTGTGGTAAGCCATAATGGATAAAATACTTTTCCCAAAGCACTCTTGCAACAGTGACTGCTTTTTGATCCTTAGTCGGAAAGGCTTGAGCATATTGTGTGAAGTGATCAGTCACCACCAATACATTTCCAAATCCTCTGGAGTCGTTGTCAATACAAAGGAAGTCTATGCAGACAAGATCCATGGGGCCCGAACTCTTCAAGTGTCCCATGAAGGCCGCTCGAACCGGGACAGTCTTCCTCTGCAAACATCTGCGACAGCACCTACACAAACGAGTCACGGTATCTCTCATTTTGGGCCAGTAGAATCGGTCTTGTATTAGGCCATAAGTCTTCTCAGGTCCCAAATGACCATGATAATCATGCAGACTTCGGAAAATCATCTTCTGAAAGCAGCTTGGAATAACTAGTTGGCGCCTTGCAGGGTGATCATGATACAGCACCACACGATAAAGTAGGCCATTGTCTATTTCAAACTTCTCCCAATCTCGTAGAAGTTGACTGCATTCAGAGGGTAGGGATGTCTTTAACATTTCTCTGTCTTGAGAACTCACTGCTTGATAAAGAGGTCCAATTAAAGGGTCAGTCTTTTGACTCCAGATCATTCGCTTTGAAGATATAGAACAACTCTCAAAGGATCCTAAAGCGGCAGGGTAGGCAAACATGTCTGGTACAGCTTTGGGACCTCCCCCAATAGAGTCAATAAGCCGAGTTTCAGAAAAGGCTACTCGGTCTTCAACTACAGCAGCCATGGCACACAAAGCTCTTACTCCAGGACTTGGCACTTCTTCCCATTCATCCACTACTTCCGGACTAGGTAATCCAGGCCGTCTTGATAGAGCATCTGCCCCAATGTTCTTAGGCCCCGATTTATACTTGAGTGTGAATTGGTAGTTGGATAAAGCTGCCAACCAGCGATGTCCTGTAGCATCGAGTTTAGCGGTTGACAAAACGTATGTCAGTGGATTGTTGTATGTTCTTACTTCAAACGTGGCTCCGTATAAATAGTCATGTAATTTATCAACAATGGCCCACTTGAGCGCCAAAAACTCCAATTTATGTACTGGATAATTTTTCTCGCTGGGAGAAAGACTTCGACTTATGAAAGCTATGGGCCGTAACCCGGCCGGGTATTCTTGGTGCAGCACGCCACCTAATCCTTCAAAGCTGGCATCTACATGTAGCACATATGGCTTCTGTGCATCAGCATAAGCCAGAACGGGAGCTTCTGTCAATTTCTTCTTCAACAACTTAAATGCTTCTTCACAATCCGCAGTCCACCTATCGCCAAAAAGGCTTTTGGAAGACCCTTTCTTCTTTCCCGGATCTCCTGCATCACTCTTCAACAGGTCGAGGAGGGCTCGAGCAATTTTTGAATATCCTTCCACAAATCGTCGATAGAATCCACAAAACCCCAAGAAAGATTGCAACTCCGTAATATTTTGCGGTCGGGGCCAATTCACCACAGCTTCAATCTTACCAGGATCGGTAGCAACTCCTTCAGCAGAAACAATATGACCTACATAAGTGACCGAAGATCTACAAAATTTGCATTTGTCAGCCGACAACTTCAGACCCTCTTCTTTTAAGCGTTGGAGTACTCTCATGAGTCGTTCTTCATGTTCTTCCAGCGTCTTTCCAAACACAATAATGTCGTCAAGATATACAAGGCATTCCCGGGGCACTAAATCACCTAACACTCTTTCCATCAACCTTTGGAATGTTGCTGGCGCACCTTTTGTACCTTGCGGCATACGAATGAACTGAAAGAAACCCAAGGGGCATATGAAGGCTGTCTTTTCCTGATCCTCAGGTGCCATTGGGACTTGATAGTATCCCGATCTTAGGTCCAGCACTGTGAACCAACAGTTTCCATTCAGAGCTTCCAGAGCTTCTTCAATTCTCGGCAGTGTATACTGATCAGGTAAGGTTCTCCGGTTCAGAGTTCTGTAATCCACACATAGGCGAATTGCTCCAGATTTTTTTCTTACCACCACAATAGGTGAGGCATAGGGGTTCTTACTGTCCACAATGATCCCCTGACCTTTCATTTGCTGTAGAGTCTGTCTTAACTCATCAACATCCTTTGGAGCAACTCTCCGTAGTCGCTCCCGGAAGGGAGTAGAATCGGTCAATCGGAAAGTGTGTTGAGCACTTTTAGCACAACCTACATCCATATCATCCATGGAGAACACTTCCGATAATTCAGACAACTTCTGTGTCAGTCGCTGATTCCAGGCCTCTGGTAAATGTGGATCACTCAAGTCAAGATTGAGATTAGGGATTGCATCTCGGATTTGAATCCTGCACACTTCAGCGTATGGATTTACTCCAAGCACAGGGTAGCAGTGGGCCACATTCTGGTATGGTCCAATTACGATCGGATGCGGTGAACAGTTCCTCACTGTCACACAGGTAGATAACTCCACTTTATTTCTCCAGTCCTTTCTCTCTGGGATCACCATCCAGCCATTCTGGTTAATCATTTCTTCAGGGGTTTCCATAAGGACATAACTCCCCCCTTCAAGCAAATCGGGAGCAATGCTGGAGGCTACTCTCAGAACTCTCTCCCCGCCGGCAGGAACTTCCACGATTCTCTCACCGATATGATATACCATTCCATGTCGATAGCCAGTAGACAGGGCATCACAGAGTTCTCTAAGATCAGAAGATATATTCACCGGCTGAGCTGCAGGGTTCCAATCTCTTCCAAGAAACTTCTGAAAAGCATAATGCACTGCGGGACAATTAGTGCCAAGTATCACAGGAGCTGCACAAGAATCCCCTGTATCAGGGCAGACAAGAGCCGTAATCTTCATGGGAGCGACACTCTGATCTTCTAATTCAGGGACAGCTATAACTACTTGTAGGCTGCCATCTACAGGATATGATCCTGAATTAAGCCCCCACAATTTCATTTGCCCTGTAGACTGAAGAGGTATATCCCTCAGATACTTTTGGTAGAACGAGCGATAAATCAGGGTCACTTGAGATCCTGTATCAAACAGGGCAGGAGCGGCATGACCATTGACAGTGACTTTGACAACGGACCTGGAGCCCGCGATAGCGCCTCTGGTCTTTACTCGGCCCGCCTTCCTTCGGTGTCTTTGATTCTGAATAGAGAAGACAGCACTGTGTCCCAATCCCTCACTGTCCTCCGTACACTGTCTGGCAGTATGGCCCGTCTGACCACATTTATAACAGGTTCTAGCATCCTTCCTCCATTGAGTGGCAGTGGGTGGAGTGGCGGACTGTCTAAGTTCTGACCGTTCCGCTGGTTTGTCCTTGTTTGAATTAGGAACAACATCTTCTTTAGAGATGCTTTTCGCTTTCTTAGGGGTACTAAAACTAATGTCAGCTTCTTGTTTCTTCACTAACTTCATTAAGTCAGGAAATGGAAGGACTCTATCAGATAGTAAGACCTTGAGTACTTGAGCAAGAGGATGATGAGGTTGTAACCCTCTCACCAACTGACTGGTTCTCATAGCGTCTACCTCTGAAGTAGATATAGCTGCGTGGTACACCAGACGTGAAAGAAGTAGCTGTAAACGGTTAATAAAAGTAGAGACATTTTCCCCTTCTTTTTGACGAACCATTCGGTAATCAGCAACCATCTGGGCAAGGTCATAGTATGGCTCAAAGTGATAAGACAGTACTTGTATATAGTCCAATGCACTCACTCCTTCATGAGAGTCTCTGTACAAGCGGATCAATTCTGCAGCAGGAGACCGCAAACTTTCACTGATACGCTGCCGCTTGCCTTCTTCAGAGCAAGACCATTCCTTCAGGCATTGGAGAGTATGTTCTTTCCATATCTCAAAGTTTTCCTCCCCTTGTGGTACTGGGACATTACCAGAGAATACCTTTAGTTTCTTGTAGTGAGTGGCCTGCAGGCCCTGAGCTAACATTTCAGTCAGCCTGGCTAAAGTGCTAATAGCACTGTCACTAGAGGAACTGCTAGCGACGGCCATACTGGGGGGGTAACTGGCTGAGCGGGGTTCTTCCTTTACCTGAACCAGGGGGGGAACAGGAGGTCGGTAATCCCATGTAGTAGCTAGTGGGAGGTTCCCCTCTGAGCTATATCGCCTCTCCATATCAATGACTATTCCCACTTCTAAATCTCAGCAGTGCCTCCAAATGTAGCCCTATTTGGGGGGGGGGTATGAGTATTATCCCTCCCGCAACAGACTCTGGCGCTGACCTGTGTGTATAATGGGACCTGAAGCCTTCGCTGAAGGGAAGAGTGGGAACATATATGAAATATATCAGTGCCTCCACCCAGGATAGAGCCTCTGTATTACAGGGAGGATCTCTTCCTGGGACTTACCCATGAAGTACAGTTAGTAGCCTTAACAAGGATCACTGTACTAATCTCACAGTCTGAAGAATACATACAGATACCACATAAGGTTATAACAGTAGCTTTATAAGAATCAACAGGGTAATAATACATACATACAATATACTCAGAACACAGCAATACTACAACAACCAGCAAGTCCTCAACCGTCTTAGGTTATATACCCGGGTATATATATAGATATATAGCAAGAGTCCAGTGCACAATACCTCCAGGCAACAGAAGAGATGCAGGGGCCCCTGTGGATGACTGTGGATCCTCGGATTCTTCCAGGAGATGACAGACAGCCGATCAGGAGATGATGATGATGGTGAGATTCTTCACAGGCAGCAAACAGGGCGATGGTGACGGCAGTAGATGCAGGCCTGACTACCCTAACACTGAGTCCTTAACCTGCCAGCTAAACTACTAGTGCCACCGGGCCTCTAACTAGCTAGTTGGCCTTCGGAAGCCTAACCTATCACTGCCCTGAACTATATATATATATGGATCCCTAACTACGGTTACTAGCTAGGTCCTGTGAGTATATAGGGGGTAACACATACCTAACTATATACTGTGAAGTAAAGAGGAACAAGTGGCTCTTAGACTCCCCCAGACATAACATGTCTGTCCCAGCAGCTCTGCTCACATCTCTCCCCCCAGCAGCTCTGCCTCACATGTGTCTGACTCACTGTATTTACAAAACAAAACTTGCACTAAATGCCTGGGGTCTCTGAAGCCAAACTGCAGGGGCAAAGAAGCCAGATACATTATATACTAGTAGAAATGGCAGTTCCCTACACCTGTATGACGGACACATCACATACACAATGTTACACGTATGACGGACACATCACATACACAATGTTACCCGTATGACGGACACATCACATACACAATGTTACCTGTATGACGGACACATCGCATACACAATGTTACCTGTATGACGGACACATCGCATACACAATGTTACATGTATGACGGACACATCACATACACAATGTTACCCGTATGACGGACATCGCATACACAATGTTACCCGTATGACGGACACATCGCATACACAATGTTACCTGTATGACGGACATCGCATACACAATGTTACCTGTATGACGGACACATCACATACACAATGTTACCTGTATGACGGACACATCACATACACAATGTTACCTGTATGACGGACACATCACATACACAATGTTACCTGTATGACGGACACATCACATACACAATGTTACCTGTATGGGAACACATCACATACACAATGTTACCTGTATGACGGACACATCGCATACACAATGTTACCTGTATGACGGACACATCGCATAAACAATGTTACCCGTATGACGGACACATCGCATACACAATGTTACCCGTATGACGGACACATCGCATACACAATGTTACCCGTATGACGGACACATCGCATACACAATGTTACCCGTATGACGGACACATCGCATACACAATGTTACCCGTATGACGGACACATCCCATACACAATGTTACCCGTATGACGGACACATCGCATACACAATGTTACCCGTATGACGGACACATCGCATACACAAACCCGTATGACGGACACATCCCATACACAATGTTACCCGTATGACGGACACATCGCATACACAAACCCGTATGACGGACACATCGCATACACAATGTTACCCGTATGACGGACACATCGCATACACAATGTTACCCGTATGACGGACACATCACATACACAATGTTACCTGTATGACGGACACATCACATACACAATGTTACCTGTATGACGGACACATCGCATACACAATGTTACCCGTATGACGGACATCACATACACAATGTTACCCGTATGACGGACACATCGCATACACAATGTTACCTGTATGACGGACACATCACATACACAATGTTACCTGTATGACGGACACATCACATACACAATGTTACCTGTATGACGGACACATCACATACACAATGTTACCTGTATGACGGACACATCATATACACAATGTTACCTGTATGACGGACACATCACATACACAATGTTACCTGTATGACGGACACATCACATACACAATGTTACCTGTATGACGGACATATCACATACACAATGTTACCTGTATGACAGACACATCCCATACACAATGTTACCTGTATGACGGACACATCACATACACAATGTTACCTGTATGACGGACACATCGCATACACAATGTTACCTGTATGACGGACACATCTCATACACAATGTTACCCGTATGACGGACACATCGCATACACAATGTTACCCGTATGACGGACACATCACATACACAATGTTACCTGTATGACGGACATCACATACACAATGTTACCTGTATGACGGACACGTCACATACACAATGTTACCTGTATGACGGACATCACATACACAATGTTACCTGTATGGGGACACATCACACACACAATGTTACCCGTATGACGGACACATCACATACACAATGTTACCTGTATGACGGACACATCACATACACAATGTTACCTGTATGACGGACACATCACATACACAATGTTACCTGTATGACGGACACATCGCATACACAATGTTACCTGTATGACGGACACATCACATACACAATGTTACCTGTATGACGGACATCACATACACAATGTTACCTGTATGACGGACACATCACATACACAATGTTACCTGTATGACGGACATCACATACACAATGTTACCTGTATGACGGAAACATCACATACACAATGTTACCTGTATGACAGACACATCACATACACAATGTTACCTGTATGACGGACATCACATACACAATGTTACCTGTATGACGGACACATCACATACACAATGTTACCTGTATGACGGACACATCGCATACACAATGTTACCTGTATGACGGACACATCACATACACAATGTTACCTGTATGACGGACATCACATACACAATGTTACCTGTATGACATACACATCGCATACACAATGTTACCTGTATGACGGACACATCACATACACAATGTTACCTGTATGACGGACACATCACATACACAATGTTACCTGTATGACGGACACATCGCATACACAATGTTACCTGTATGACGGACACATCTCATACACAATGTTACCTGTATGACAGACACATCACATACACAATGTTACCTGTATGACGGACACATCGCATACACAATGTTACCTGTATGACGGACACATCACATACACAATGTTACCTGTATGACGGACACATCGCATACACAATGTTACCTGTATGACGGACACATCACATACACAATGTTACCTGTATGACGGACACATCACATACACAATGTTACCTGTATGACATACACATCACATACACAATGTTACCTGTATGACGGACACATCACATACACAATGTTACCTGTATGACGGACACATCACATACACAATGTTACCTGTATGACGGACACATCACATACACAATGTTACCTGTATGACGGACACATCGCATACACAATGTTACCTGTATGACGGACACATCACATACAATGTTACCTGTATGACGGACACATCACATACACAATGTTACCTGTATGACGGACACATCACATACACAATATTACCTGTATGACGGACACATCGCATACACAATGTTACCTGTATGACAGACACATCGCATACACAATGTTACCTGTATGACGGACACATCACATACACAATGTTACCCGTATGACGGACACATCGCATACACAATGTTACCTGTATGACAGACACATCACATACACAATGTTACCTTTATGACGGACACATCACATACACAATGTTACCCGTATGACGGACACATCGCATACACAATGTTACCTGTATGACGGAGTTCCTCCAGTACGGCGTGCAGGCCGGGGTTACTATGATTCTTCTGTAAGACATGAAGACTAACCCACAATGCTATCACAGCTTTTCTTCCTCTGCTGAAAATATCCGGTAGTAAAGTCCGGGCCAATGTTTTTTTATCATTTTCTAGACTCAGGTATTTCTAGAACAGAAATGACATCACATAAGATTATTATTATGCAAAAATAAATCATACAAATGGTTAAAGGGAATCTTTCATTAGCCATTTCCTTACTAAACCAGCCCCAGCACCTTTTCGTGCAGCTCATTAATACAGTCATACTTTATAATTACAGATTGATACTTTTTTGATGAGAAAATAGAACTTGTTACAATATGCAAATTAGCTCCAAGTGCAATGGGGACATTACATAGCCTCACCGGGCTCTGTTATCTATTATCAGTGCTGCCCCAGCTTTGACTGACAGTCTCTTGTTTGTGACGTCTAGTTCCTCGGTCTGTCTGAGTTATTTGTGTCTGTACTGTGCATGTGTCAGGCAGGAGACGCTTGTGCTCAGCCTCACAGTAGGAAACAACAAGTGGCTGGCAATCAAAGATCTGAGTGGGTTCTTAGTGGAAGAGACATTGCTGACAACAGAGTTCATCAAGGGTCTTTAATGCCCCATTGTACTTGGGGCTGACTTGAATATTTTTCTCATCAAACAAGCATCAATCTGTAATTATAAAGATATGACTATATACATGAGAGGGTGCACTAAAAGGTACTGGGGCTGGTCTAGTAAGGAATTTTCTTCTGATTGATTCCCTTCAATACACAACCATAATTTCCTGTGAGTCTTCCCTATAATGTGTCAGTCACAGTAAGATAAATGTATGCAATAGATGGTAATCCACAAGTTGCGATCAGATCCCAGGATTAGAGATGAGCGAATTTCTCAAAAGTTCGATTCGGTAGTTTGATTAGAAGTTCCCAAAAAATTTGCTTCGATTCTCTCTTCTTGTGGAAGAATCTGCTTCTGCAGGATCGATTCTCTCATCTCTACCCGGGATCTAATGGCCCCCTATGTATATGTGCAGGAGAGGGACTGGGTTATCCAATGTGGGAAAGTTCTCCATTAATTTAACAAATTATTCTCTGTGACATGAAACACAATTGAAATTCATTCCCTCAAAGACAAATGACATGGAGTAACCTGGTCCTATAACACATGGGGCTCTTGTATATAACATTGATAGTTCTTCTCACCTCCAGATCTGAGATATTCCGATCATTCAGCTCACTCAGAAGTGATCGAGGACTCCCCAAGTTCTCCACAATGTAGAGCAGATCATCCTGGAAATATTCATATGTCATCCTCACTGCATGATCTTTATACTGACAAAGCTGCTGATAAAACTGCCGGGTCTCATCATCTAGGACATGAAGGAGACACAAGAATGAAATCTTCTAGGACATGGAGAAGACTGGCAGCATTGTATGTAGAATATTCCTGTCCTGGATCATTCTAGAAGCTTCTACAGATGAGACTCCACCACCCTGTCACTTACCAGCACTATTAGGATTGATTTACAGATTTTTTGCTTTGATACATGGAGATACACGGCAGACTGTAGTCAGGGGGGAGGGGTGAGATCACGGAATTCTAAATTAGGTGCTATTAGATAAACAACAGAATATTTTCAGTATCTTTTAAATCATTTGCTAATTTTTCTGGCAGCTTTTGTGTCATTAATAAATGTTGTAATATACTTTATTAACAAATGTTGGCTTCTTTCTGTGAAATCCTGCATTCTCACTCTTTCCCTTACTTCTCTATTGAGAGCTGTCCCTGCTTCTCACTGTGTATGGGCTGTGTGAAGTGAAGAGAACATGAAAGTTAACTTTAAACGGCTATATCTTGGGCATTATAATATTATATTATATTATATGCATTTGGTATCATATGAAAGAGGAGATTCTCTGCCTATACGTAGAGAACAAAGCCGGGATTTTGATACTTTTATGCAGCTGCAGCCTGTGCACCGTACACAATGAGAAGCAGGAACAGCTCTAAATGGGGAAGGAAGTGAAAGTTTGATAAAATGCACATGTTAGGACAAAGGGTAAGGGACTCTGGGAGCGCAGGATCACCCACAATGCCAAGCCTGCAGCTAATCAGCAGCCAGCAGGACCTGTGATATCACAGCCCTATAAAAACCCTCAGCCATTTTAGGTACGGTCATTCCACATCACTCTTACTGTATGGACAGACATCGGCAGGAGCTAGGGAAAGACTTAGAAAACATATAGAAGTTCAGGGAAAGAGGCTGAGCATTAAAACTGTAGGGAAAGGATAGGGAGGAATTGAGAGAAGAATTTGGGGTGGTTGCAGAGTCATTTACAGCAAGAATTTGCAGCATAATTCACATTGCAGCACTCACTGCCGTTATACTGCTGCTCATTACTCATATATGTGTTGTCAACCCTTTTGCAGTGCAGTACAGCAAAAAACAGTGAATTATCATCCAATAATATCTGCACGTATCTGTAAAAAAAGCATTTTTAAAGGCGTTTATTATAAGGGGCTTATTCACTGTTCTTACAAGGCATAACACAATTCAGTACTATTGTGCCAAAGAAAACTGAATTATCATCCAATAATATCTGCACTTATCTGTAATAAATGCCTTTAACGTGGGGAAAGACATAACGACCATATTCGCGATTTTGTTACCAGTATAAAGTTGCAGGCCATTTTTAAAATCAGTATTGTCAATAATAATTCAATAATTTTTAGCGGTTACCACTTATTTAAAGGTGTTCATTAGTGTCTAAACCCATAAGGAGGACCGTATTTGCCATTTTGTTACCAGTGTAAAGTTGCTGGCCAATTATCAATAGTATTGTCATTAATTCAATAATTCTGAGCCACAAATCTCTGCCTTTATCAAGCTTTTTTTATTGATGTTCATTAGTGGGTGAATAAATAAGGGGCATATTTGCCGTTCTCTTCAAAGTAGAAAATAACAGGCCTTTTTGCCCTTTACAATTAAGTTTTTTCATGAAACAGTATGTCAGACAGATAAACAAGAGGCCATGCACAGGGGAGGGCCACAGGCCTAAATGTTTCTGGTGCAAGTATAGGTCGCAGCAGAGTAAGGAGGTGTGGCAGCAGGGGTCAGTTACAGAAGCCTGAGCTCCCAGTGTCAAGTAGCGGTCGTGTCTTGACCAACAACCCAACAGTTGTAAACTGGTTGACTCGGTCATCCAATTCATCCCAAGTCACATCAGACACCCCCAGCCAAGAGTCAGTGGGTTCTTCAGACACAACCCTTAGTTGGCATGGCCCGGCCGCAGGCTCTGAGCCCTCACTTGTCCTCAACCTGCCTCTGTCCTTTTCTGTTCCCTCAGCTAGAGAACTACTCTATGCTGTGGGCTCAGATCCACTGTACAGTGAGGAGGAGGTACTAGAGGACAATCAGCAGCTACTGCCCAGCCAAGATCTGGAGGAGACATCCGCCGCTTCCTGCGGTAGGCGGGCAAGTAGTGATGAGGAGAGTGGAATGTGAGCTGGTGTTGAGGAGGACATCAGTGACCTGCAGACAGTAGTAGATGATGATGTAGCCGATCATAATTGGGAGCTGGGTGACGAAAGGGCCTCATTGTCATCAGGAGAAGAGGGTTGCAGCTTGCGCATGAGGCAGTGGGTGAGTCAGCAGGGTGGCAGCAGTGTGAAGTACGGAGCTAAATGTGCCCAGGTAGACCACCCGCTACGCAGCAACCTACCTGTCCGGAAAGCAGTGGTGCAGGGGATCACAGAGGCAGTGGCGGTAGCAGTCAGTTATTGCAGAGTGTTGGGGGTAAAATCACCTACTTGGCGGTGTGGCAGTTTTTTGTAAAGCCGCCGGGGGAGGTGAACATGGCCATACTGTATCTTCAATCTGTGGGCAGAAGGTGAAGCTTGGCCAGGGTGCCAATGTTGGCACCACAGCCTGCGCCAACATATGCAGCGTCACCATAAAGTGGCCTGGGAGAACCATGGCTCTAATGTGGTGGTCCAGCCTGCCGCAGCAACCGATGCAGCACCCAGTGGCATGCACCCCATTTCAGGCAGTCAAGGCTCTTGATAATGGGGGCGTAACCCCGAAACGCGGTTTTTAGCGTCGTGTGATGGTTGCTGTGTGACGGAATAAAGTTGTTTTGCTGTGAATATCCGTGGGTGTGCGCGGTGCCTCTTTCCATACTGGTCTCCACCAGAAAGAGGAGTACCTTAGTCATTCAAGAGCTGCAAAGAAAGCTGTGTGTCCTTCCCATCATCTGCTGGTCGTGATGCTCCTGCTCCTCCTACTAGTCAGTCATTGCGTCAGCAATCGATCAGAGAAGCGATTTCAAAGAGACAACAGTATGCGTGCACTCATCCAACGGTGCAGAAGCTGAACGTGCTCCTGTGCAAGTTGCTGGTGCTGCAGCCCCTCCCTTTCCAAGTGGTGAACTCTGCACCTTTCAGAGAACTCATGGCTTGTGCCGAGCCGAGGTGGAAAGTCCCAAGATGTAATTTCTTTGCCAAAAAGGCAGTACCAGCCCTGCACAAATATGTAGAAGAGAAGGTGGGCCAGTCCTTGAGCCTGTCGGTGTCTGCCAAAGTGCATGGCAGTGCCGACGTGTGGAGCTGTAACTATCGTCAAGGACAATATATGTAATTTACGGCCAACTGGGTTAATGTTGTGCCTGCCCAGACACACCAGCAACTTGGACAGGTGATGCAGCTTCTGCTGCCACGTTGTCACGCCGTTGGTCCTGCAACAATGTCCGCCTCATCCTCCACTGTCTCCTCAGCCTCCACTGCAGGGACAATTCACAGTGCTCCTCCAGCATACCACATGTGCAGGGCCCAGCGGTGTCACACTGTTCTATACCTCGTTTTCCTGGATGAACAAAGTCACACAGAGGAGGAATTGGGTTACTGTATGTCCTCCTAATGCCGCAGCCACTGGGTCACTGAATGCCCTCCTCATGCCGCAACCACTGGGTCACTGTATGCCCTCCTCATGTTGCTGCCACCAGGTCACTGTATGGCCTCCTCATGCCGCTGCCACTGGATCACTGTATGGCCTCCTCATGCCTCTCCCACTTGGTCACTGAATGCCCTCCTCATGCCACAACCAGTGGGTCACTGTATGCCCTCCTCATGTTGCAGCCACTGGGTCACTGTATGCCCTCCTCATGCTGCAGCCACTGGGTCACTGTATGTCCTCCTTATGCTGCAGCCACTGGTTCACTGAATGTCCTCCTCATGCTGCAACCACTGGATCACTGTATGGCCTCCTCATACCACTGCCACTTGGTCATTGTATGGCCTCCTCATGCCGCAGCCACTGGGTCACTGAATGCCCTCCTCATGCCGCAACCACTGGGCCACTGTATGGCCTCCTCATATTGCTGCCACTGGGTCACTGTATGGCCTCCTCATGCAGCAACCATTGGGTCACTGTATGCCCTCCTCATGTCACTGCCACTGTGTCACTATATGGCCTCCTCATGCCGCAACCACTGGGTCACTCTATGCTCTCCTCATGCTGCTGCCACCTCCACATTATGTCACCTTGCCACTCTGTGGTTTCCTGATGTTGCTGCCAACGCCACATTATGTTGCCATGCCACTCTGTCCTCCTAATACCGCTGCCACTGGTTCACTGTATGGCCTCCTCATGCTGCAGCCGCTGGGTCACTGTATGCCCTCCTCATGCCGTTTCCACTGGGTCACTGTATGGCCTCCTCATGCTACAGCCACCTCCACATTATGTCGCCTTGCCACTCTGTGGTTTCCTGATTTTGCTGCCAACTTTACATTATGTCACCTTGCCACTCTGTAGACATCTATGTGGAATCGACAGACGACGGTGTAAAAGGAGTGGGCTCTTTCAGTCTACAGTAGGATCTTGGGCCTCTGCACGGTTCTTTCTACCTGGCACTAACATGGACCTGTAAGGCTGGGTTCACACTTGAGTTAGTTGGTCAGTTTTGGCCCCGTAACTGTCCAAATAAGTGAAGTGTGCAGTGGTTCTAAGAGCGACGCCTGTCATGTGCTTGTCATTTGGACTCACAGTATTGTTCCACTACCACAGTAGGCTCCCTATGCATGTTACTGCAAGGCACAGTGTTCTACACCACTATACAGGCTCTCTGCAGCCAGGAAATAGCTGTTTTTTAGTGATATTCACCACAAAGTAATTTGGATTGAAGCAAATTTTTTTGGAACTTCGAATCGAACTGCCGAATCGAACTTTTGAGAAATTCGCTCATCTCTAATTATATTACAAATTTTGCCAGAAAATCAGAAGTTGTCCGAAAGGTTAGTTACGATTTAAGCATCATTTTGAGATAAATTAGCATCATTTCAAACATTTCTTAAATTAACATCTCCAAGAAGGTGCGAACCTTTATTGTGGTGGGAAATGTACGTAAGATTATGTAAACTATGCAGTTATTAAACATCTCATTGGAGGGGAAAATGCCTTGAAAGCTCCCAGTGAGGACTCATAAGAGCAACAATGCATCCCTAGCAGGCTTGACAAGTCACAAGATGGAGCTGGTCACATTTTTTCTAGAGATGAGCAAATTCGATCCGAATTTCAGGAAATCTTCGATTCTCCATGATTCCGGATTTCCTGATGCTTCGTGGTAACGAATATTTAGTAAGGACCTTTGTGACATCAGACGGTCACATGATATTCTCTAGTGATGTGATTGGGTAGGCGTGTCTTTGCTTGTTAGCAGATCCTTCCACATGAATAAAAGTTGTCCGTGCTGAAGAGAGAGAGAGAAACATGACCGCGGCATCCAAGGGCTTCCTCCATTTTGCTACCCACCCGCCCACCCCGGCTCTCTGCAGCCCGGAAATAGCTGTTTATTCACCGCGAAGTAATTTGGATCGAAGCAAATTTTTTTGGAACTTCGAATCAAACTGCCGAATCTAACTTTTGAGAAATTCGCTCATCTCTAATTGTTTCCTCTGACAGATGGACCAGAGGGGGTGCAAGTGAGGAGGTGTATCAACAGGATAAGACTATATGGAATAAAATTTTTTTTGTACATTTATTCCAAACACAATGTTTACTGTAGTTTGCATTGTTATAGGAAGGAGTGAGGGTCGATCTCATATCCAAAAGTCATGCTTTGGTAAATCCTTATAATATCTCCCAATAAGACACTTTGTGGTGATAAGGCAGCACACAAATTTATCCAAACTTGATATGCTCTGTAAGGGTTGCTTCACACGCTGCAGAAAAAAATCTGTAGCAAATCCACATATTATACCAAAGGTTTAACCCTTTTCAATACCATGAATAAAATATACCGCAGTTTCTAAAATAACAAAAAAGAATGCAGCTTCTACATTGAAAAAGGAAACAAATGAAACAATACACAGATATATCACTATAGAGAAATAGTATGGTGGTAATATCCTTCTCACTGCACCCGCTATGTAGATGTAATGACTAGAGATAGGTGAACCTCAAGATTCATTTTGTTTCCGGTTTGGCAGTTTGGGTCAAACAATTTTGGTACAAACCACAACTTAAATTGGCTTAAAACATAGTGTAGAATACTCTTAGGACTCCTAGGAACCTATCTATAAAACATAATATAGAATACTCTTAGGGCTCCTAGGAACCTATCTATAAAACATAGTGTAGAATACTCTTAGGGCTTATAGGAACCCATCTATAAAACATAGTGTAGAATACTCTTAGGGCTCCTAGGAACCTATCTATAAAACATAGTGTAGAATACTCTTAGGGCTTATAGGAACCCATCTATAAAACATAGTGTAGAATACTCTTAGGGCTCCTAGGAACCTATCTATAAAACATAGTGTAGAATACTCTTAGGACTCCTAGGACTATATATCTATAAAACATAGTGTAGAACACTCTTAGGGCTCCTAGGAACCTATCTATAAAACATAGTGTAGAATACTCTTATGGCTCCTAGGAACCTATCTATAAAACATAGTGTAGAATACTCTTATGGCTCCTAGGAACCTATCTATAAAACATAGTGTAGAACACTCTTAGGGCTCCTAGGAACCCATCTATAAAACATAGTGTAGAATACTCTTAGGGCTCCTAGGAACCTATCTATAAAACATAGTGTAGAATACTCTTAGGGCTCCTAGGAACCTATCTATAAAACATAGTGTAGAATACTCTTATGGCTCCTAGGAACCTATCTATAAAACATAGTGTAGAACACTCTTAGGGCTCCTAGGAACCCATCTATAAAACATAGTGTAGAATACTCTTAGGGCTCCTAGGAACCTATCTATAAAACATAGTGTAGAATACTCTTAGGGCTCATAGGAACCTATCTATAAAACATAGTGTCGAACAATGTCAGGACTCCTAGGAGCCTATCTATAAAATATAGTGTAGAATACTTTTAGGGCTCCTAGGAACCTATCTATAAAACATAGCTTAGAATTCTCTTAGGGCTCATAGGAACCTATCTATAAAACATAGTGTAGAATACTCTTAGGGCTCCTAGGAACCTATCTATAAAACATAGTGTAGAACACTCTTAGGACTCCTAGGAACCTATCTATAAAACATAGTGTAGAATACTCTTACGGCTCCTAGGAACCTATCTTTAAAACATAGTGTAGAACACTCTTAGAGTTCCTAGGAACTTTTCTATCCAATTTCTGACATTAATATACTATTAAAACAAACAATTTGGAATATTTGTGTCAATCTTGTCTTGGTACCAGTGAAACAGTGAAAAAATATTTTTTTTCAGGTCCATTTCAACAGATTTGGACATCAGATTAGTTTTGGACTAAATAGTTTTGTTCCTAATTGAGAACATTCTGTTCCTGTACGTCCAGGAAGGAATGATCAACCACATAGGAATGGCTGAAATGCTCATTTATGGACATGGTCTGCTCCTTCCACAATGCACCACCAAACTTATGATGTGCGACCAATGCAGGGAGAATGTGTTATATTGCGCAGGTACAGTGTAGCCACAATATTCCTGCCATTGTCACTCAGTTTTAGTTGGGGAGGAGACATCCAGCAGGAATTTTGCTGATCAATCCATAAGAACAAGTGCTCTGCTGTGTGACTTCTCTTGTCCAGATTGACTTCAGGTTACATATATGGAAGTAGGGAGAGGGAGTGGAAACATCGCTCTGCCCTCTTGCTGTTGGCGACAGCTAATATTCATTGGGGAGGAGGAGCATCTGGAATCCAACATTTGTGGGAATTTTGAACCAAATTTGATTATTGCCAAACTGATTCAATCATCTGTACTGAAAATACAGAAAAGTCAAGTCATAGTATGAATACTGTTGAAGAAAGAGGAGGAATCCTTACCATCTGTGGGAGATATAATACTCATTCTGGAGCCTGGGGAGATAGTAGTATGCCTGCAAGATGAAAAACCTTCATTACATTTAGGAGAAAATAGTAGAATTAATTTTAACCCTCTCAGAGGCAGAAGATTTTTCCATCCCACATTCCAGCAGTTATAACCTTGTTATCTTTATGATCTTGTATCTAAATGACGGCTCATTGTCAGCAGAATGATTTGCAAGTTTTACCCACCATTTTGGGATATTTATCGGTTAGTGTTCCATTTATTTATTTATTGGAGGTATAAAAATAGTAATTTATACATTTTGTTTCAATCTTTCTTTCTTTCTTTACCATTAATATGTAATGCTTACTTTTTTTTTACTATTGTGTAGGGATATCTGGTGAATATTTTTCTGATATACTTTATTAACCTATTTTACTTCCTTCTGGCAGGAAACAGGCTCTAAAGTTATCCCTAGCAATGCCCTAACTAAGCGTTGCAGGGGAGATCCATCCCATATTCACTTTATATTTCCAGTATTTACATATATAACAGTTGCCCAAGGGGGGTGTCACTTCAAATAGCTGTATAACCGGTTTTGTACTACCTAGAAAAGTGCTTACTCCTGAAAGGAGTACATTAGGCTATGAAAGCATTATACAAAAATGTTCCCCGAACCCCTACTTACAGGTCAATAAAAAAGTGAAACTGTTACAGTTTAACTAATCCCCATGATGTGTTGTTTCTATAGCACAAGGGGTAACAGTTATTGGTTTTGAGACATTTATATAGTAACATTTATTTAAAAACTTTAAGAATTTTGTGACTTTTTATCACAAACTGGATTTTGAAACCTTGAGAGATATCCTCTTTAGCATTTTTTGCTATTTTTTTTTCTTTATGATATCATACCTGGACATCACCATTTGAGTTTACTGAACATTACTGCCTTGCAGCATCATTTTTGTTAGGATATAAATGTATGCCTCTTTCTGATAGTGTTATGTCGTGGTATCTGGCCGGCAGTTTCAAGCTGTTTTATGTAGTTTTGTAATGTATGACAATCTGTTCAGACATTTTCTAGGCATTACAGGAGTCTATGGATAAAACAACTTAAAAAAATACACCATAACTTAAAACTTTTCATTAAAAAAGTGCCCCAAAAATCAAAATCAAATATCATTCATGCTAGATTCTGGCCTGTCTTATAATTTGTTGGGCTACATTTCTCCCAGTTTTTATTTAGTCTAGGTCACACATCGCAGTAAGAATGCATGCGTTATTGAAGAATGTTAATTCTACCAGTGGAAATGCAGCTTTTTCCCCATTAACTTATATGGGGACGCTAAAATGCAAAACACAGAGGAAAAGCGGTGAAAAATGCAAGCAATTTGGCATTGTCTTTCCTCTGTATTTTTGTATTTTTGCAGCAATTTTTATGCTACAATTTGCTCTGAATGGCCTTAGCCTAAAACTGATTCTGATTGTAACCTTGGTTGTGGCACATGAGTTCCCCATGTTTGGTAAAACCTCTGTGTGAATACGTGTGACTTCTTCTTACTTCGGAGTTACTCTTTAGACTATCCACCTAGTGCTCTATTTGGACAAAATGCGTCAAGTCACGTAAGAAAAATTCCAGTGTATCTCTACAGAGTTATTTGCAACATGCGAGATCATACAACACTGTGACGAGACAGTCACAAAGAATCCAAACGTGTTGTATATTGGTCACACATCACACTTAGGCTGAGGCCCCGTGTTACAGAAAAAGCAGTTTTTGTTGCAGATTTTGCTGCGGTGTTTTGAGCCAAAGTCAGGAGTGGATTTAACAGAAGGGAGAGATCTTAGGCTCTATTCAGATCACGATTTTTACATCAGTTTAACGGGTGCAAAAAAATGGATTAAAAAACGGATACAAACAGATGGTCATCAGTCTACATAGACATCAATTTAAAAAAAAAACAACAACGTATCCATTGCTGTCCATTTTTTTTTCGAAGGACACAAAAATGTAGTATACCTTACTTTTGTGTCCGTCCAAAAAAAATAGACAGCATTTCTTTTTGACCATCTATTTGTATATGATTTTTTCATTCTTTTTATTTTTTTATCTGTTAAATGGATGTAAAAAACGTGATCTGAATAGATCCTAACATCCATTAAAAGCAGGCATTAGTGTCCATTTTTGATGGCTGTTTTGCATCCGTTCCGTTTTGCAGTTTTTGATGGCCAAGTGTCATAGGCAAAACAATAGAGAAATTGCTGTTTTCTTCCATAGCCCCAATAACAAAAAAATAGTAATGGTCAAGCAATAAATTATATGTAATAGAAATGGTGGCAAAAAATCTACAACACGTCCTTCAAAAACAAGCCCTAATATAATAAAATAATAGTAATAAGATGATGATAATAATAATACAAATAATATAAAATAATAGATAAGCCCTATGACAACATACATAGAAAAATAAGAGTTATAGGTCTAGAAATGCAGGATTCCATTAGGATTCACACATAGATTTATTGCTGCAATTTTAACAATTTTTTTCAGGCTCATGGCCAGTTCACATCTGCATTCGGTTTCCGTGTGGTTTCCGCTCGGTCTCCGCATGAAACATGCGGAGAGAAAAGTGCTGCAAGGAGCACTTTCCTCTCCGCGTGTTTCCTCACGAAACATGCAGAAGCCGAGCGGAAACCACACGGACCCCATTATAGTCTATGGGGTCCGCAGGTTTCCTTATGTAACCCGCTTCTCTCTGCGTATAGGTTTCCATTCGGGGGGTCCCCAAACGGACTACAGTACACCAGTACGGAAACTGAACACAGATGTGAACCGGCCCTAAGGCCTCAAAAAGTGCTGCGGGAAAAACCAAAGCAGAAACGCATTGTGGTTTTTCCCACAGTGCTATTCACAGAAAGTCTGCAGAGTTTTCCTCTGGGCACTTTCTTCTTCAGTTATACTTATACAGAAAACACCAGCGATTCCGTAGGTATAATTGACCGTAAAACAGGTGTGTTTTGTAAATCGCAGCGTGTCCACTGTGGATATTTTTCTGCAATGTATGGATGGGATAAGCCATAATCCCCTCCACTTTGCAGGTAATGTCAAATTATGCGCTTTCGCAACATGGGACCCTGGCCTTATAATGATTCTTAGGCCCGAGTCTCACGTAGTGGAAATGCATAGCAAAAACGTGGTGTTTTACAGTACCTGCAAAGTGGATGGGATTCTGGCTAATCCTATCCACACAGTGCAGAAAAATAGACGCAGTGCACATGCTGCGATTTCAAAAACTGTTGCGTTTTTGTAAATTGCTGTATGTCAATTATACCTACGGAAACGCTGACAGTTTCCCTATAGATATAATTGAAGCGGAAAGTCACAGAGGAAAACTTTGCGGACTTTCTGTGATAAGCGCTGCGCAATGCGTTTCTGCTGCGTTTTCTCCTGCTGCGCTTTTTGGCTTAGCCTTCATGGCATTTTTCTTGGGCTTTGCAAGAACTATAGTGAAGCCTACGGGGAAAATACCAGAAAAATGCCACACCTACAGCATGCTGTTAAAACAAAGAAAAGAATTCAAATATTTTATCGATCTCAAAAGCATAAAAACAATAAAATCAGCAAAAATATAGTAAAAAGAGCCAAAGAAATGTCAAAGTGGTATGTGTGAAACCATCCTTATATGGAATATATCTCCATTTTTTTTATTATGTGTTAAAACCTGATAGTGAAAGGTGTGACTTTTTTCTTTGGCTTTTCAAGTACTGTAGGGAAGCCTACGGGAAAATACCAGAAAAAACTGTCACATCTAGAAAATGAAGTTTAAAAAAAACAGAATTTGAAAAAAAATGACTACTCTCAAAAGCATGAAAATACTAAAATGGCAGCGAAAATGAAACAAAAGGGACCAAAAAAAATGCCAAAGCACTGTATGAAGCCTTCCTTAAATGGGATATATCGCCAACATTTATTTATTTATTTATTTATTAAAACCAAATAGCAAAATCCATCACTTTATCTAATCTGTTTTCATTTTCTGATTGTAGATTTTTTTTTAATTGTATTTTCTGTACATGATTATGGGGGAGGCCATCTATCCTGAGCTTCTCCTCAGCTCTATTTAGTGCCATTCTTTACAGCCATAGTCGGAAATATTCTGACACCTTATATTCTGTCTATGAGAGAGTTTTCTAGACGTGCTCTGTACAGAAAGGGGAGTATTGTCTGTAGTGGATGCAATGATAGATCACTATGGTTGTTATCTATACAGTGGGTATGGAAAGTATTCAGACCCCTTTAAATTTTTCACTCTTTGTTTCATTGCAGCCATTTGCTAAAAGCAAAAAAGTTCATTTTATTCCTCATGAATGTACACTCAGCTCCCCATCTTGTCAGAAAGAAACAGAAATGTAGATATTTTTGCAAATTTCTTAAAAAAGAAAACCTGCAATCTCCCATGGCCATAAGTATTCAGCCCCTTTGCTCAGTATTGAGTAGAAGCCGCTTCCTTCTGAGCTAGTACAGCCAGGAGTCTTCTTGGGAATGATACAACAAGTTTCTCACATCTGGATTTGGGGATCCTCGGCCATTCTTCCTTGCAGATCCTCTCCAGTTCCGTCAGGTTGGATGGTGAACGTTGGTGGAGCCATTTTCAGGTCTCTCCAGAGATGCTCAGTTGGGTTGAGGTCCGGGCTCTGGCTGGGCCAGTCAGGAATGGTCACAGAGTTGTTCCTTTGTTATTTTAGCTGTGTGCTTAGGGTCATTGTCTTGTTGGAACCTTCGGCCCAGTCTGAGGTCCAGAGCACTCTGGAAGAGGTTTTCTTCCAGGATCTCTCTGTACTTGGCCGCATTCATCTTTCCTTCAATTGCAACCAGTCGTCCTGTCCCCCATAGCATGATGCTGCCACCGCCATGTCTTACTGTTGGGATTGTATTGGGCAGGTGATGAGCAGTGCCTGGTTTTCTCCACACATACCGTTTAGAATTAATGCCAAAAAGTTCAATCTTCATCTCGTCAGACCAGAGAATCTTATTTATAGTCTGGGAGTCCTTCATGTGTTTTTTGGCTTTCATATGTCTTGCACTGAGGAGAGGCTTCCTTCGGGCCACTCTGCCATAAAGCCCCGACTGGTGGAGGCTGCAGTGATAGTGACTTTGTGGAACTTTCTCCCATCTCCCTACTGCATCTCTGGAGCTCGGCCACAGTGATCTTTGGGATCTTCTTTACCTCTCTCACCAAGGCTCTTCTCCCACGATTGTTCAGTTTGGCTGGACGGCCAGGTCTAGGAAGAGTTCTGGTCGTCCCAAACTTCTTCCATGTAAGGATTATGGAGGCCACTGTGCTCTTAGGAACCTTGAGTGCTGCAGAAATTCTTTTGTAACCTTTGCCAGATCTGTGCCTTGCCACAATTCTGTCTCTGAGCTCCTTGGGCAGTTCCTTTGACCTCCTGATTCTCATTTGCTCTGACATGCACTGTGAGCTGTGAGGTCTTATATAGACAGGTGTGCGCCTTTCCTAATCAAGTCCAATCAGTTTAATTACACACAGCTGGACTCCAATGAAGGAGTAGAACCATCTCAAGGACGATCAGAAGGAAATGGACAGCATGTGAGTTATATATGAGGGTCACAGCAAAGGCTCTGAATACTTATGGACATGGGAGATTGCAGGTTTTCTTTTTTTAATAAATTTGCAAAAATATCTACATTTGTTTTTTTCTGTCAAGATGGGGAGCTGAGTGTACATTAATGAGAAATAAAAGGAACTTTTTTGCTTTTAGCAAATGGCTGCAATGAAACAAAGAGTGAAAAATTTAAATGGGTCTGAATACTTTCCGTACCCACTGTAGAGGTGTTATCCTTTATGGTGATCCTGTCTGTCTTGTTTGTAATGTAAATGAGCTGCAATGAAAATGCCTAAAGAATTGGTAAGTGTCAGGATATAATACTTAATATAAATATATATATATATATATATATAGAGAGAGAGAGAGAGAGAGAGAGAGAGAGAGATACATAATTGAAAGAAAAATTATGAAAACTTTTTAAAAATATGTTTAAAGGGAACCTGTCAGGTGTTTTTTCCACCATAAACTGGCCCTATCATCTGCTGGATTAAGTACTTACCTTTCTATTGCTGCCCCTCTGTAACTTTTCTGTCACAGCAAAGTGAAGTTATAAATGTTTGAAAGCATAAAAAGTCAAAATTAACCAAAGTAGTCACAGTGGCCGGGGGCTGCTTCAGCCTAGTCATGCTGTCCGCCTGGTTTCACACCTCCTGGGCAAGATTGACATCTCCCTTGTGACCTCAGGAAGTGACGGGACTGTGAGAGAGATGTCAATCTTGCCCAGGAGTAGTGTCAGTAATCGGACGGTGTGATGACTTAAGTTACTCCCCCGCCCCCTTGACTACTTAGGGTGATTTGCATATGACTTTTTATGCTTTCAGACATTTCTAACTTCACTTTGAGGCTACAGAAAGCCCTGTGGTATTACTGTTATTGTGCATGTTATGGCGGACACATACCGCAGAGGGACCCTGCGCAGGAATAGCCATGTAAAGCTATTGGGTTCGAATCTGTAAGACGTTGCCCGGGTTTCCTCTGGGTTCACCGGTTTCCTCCCATACTCTATAGACTTACAGAAAGGGAATGTAGATTGTGAGAACTATATGGGACAGTGACTGCATGGTCTGTAATACTCTGGAATACATTGGCGCTATATATAAGTATATACTGAAGAGAAACAAATACAATAAAAATGTAAAACAAGGAAACTCTAAAAACTCTGAAATGGGGGTAACAAAATGAGTAGTCCTGTAAAAAAAAAAAAAAAAAGCCCTAATAGTGATGGGTCAATAATAAAAATGAAAGAACAGTCACTTGTTTGGTCCTGAAAGCCCAAAATACGCGACTCCTAGAAAGATTAATACAGAAGAGCCCGAGGGTGGTTGGTTATGGTTACCGCTGTCCTGTACTGGCTGCTCAGAGTGTGTAAAGGGTTAAAAGACCACAATAACAATCACACACTATTGGTTTGCAGTCCATAGTAGAGGCAGAAGGCGCCATCCACTGTATAGGGGCAAATCCAGAGCATTGCAACTCAGCTCCAATTGACTTGAATGGGAGTAAAACTGTCGTACTCCGACATGGCCCTATACAGTATACAGAGCCTTCTGCTTCTGTTTCCAACCAATGTATAGGCTGCCTGGAATAGTTGATGGGTGTGGGGTCCGGAAGTCAGACCCCCACTGATCTTATACTGAGGATAGATCATCAGAATCAAGAATGGCCCCCAATCCAGAAAACTATTAAGTGAGTAGGAAAAAACACAGCACATGGTAAGTAATAGCAAAGTGTAATGAATGGAGACAAGACTTTCATGTTTATTGTAAGAGAATTAACGCTTTGTACAGTCTGTGGTCGGTCTATGATCACTTAGAATAAAACTGATCAGTGTAACAGTCCGCACCACAAAACTACTTATACTACAAGACACACAACATAAGAGGGATGAACGTCTTACCTGAAAGCTGCATACAGTGTGTAGGAATACAAGATCTACGAGGAAGAGAAACAGCGAAAGTGAAAGAAGGGGCAAAACCGCACAAGTGACATTGTTGGAGGCCGTTTCTGATTTAACCCTATAAGGCATAAATAATATTCTGTTGTCTTATAGGTTATTGGCTATGGCTCCTAACAGGCTGATTCTGTCCCCCCTTTTTATCCCACCCCCCCCAAAAAAGGGGGGCCCCCGGGCTTGTTTAGGGGTTAAACTTTTTGTTTTTTCTTTTTATTCTGTATATACGGACAGTGCACAGTACCACTTCTCTTGTCCTGTATACTGGGTGTAATTCTCAGTATCTGCTCTTATTCTGTATATACGGACAGTGCACAGTACCACTTCTCCTGTCCTGTATACTAGTGTAATTCTCAGTATCTGCTCTTATTCTGTATATAAGGACAGTGCACAGTACCACTTCTCTTGTCCTGTATACTAGTGTAATTCTCAGTATCTGCTCTTATTCTGTATATACGGACAGTGCACAGTACCACTTCTCTTGTCCTGTATACTGGGTGTAATTCTCAGTATCTGCTCTTATTCTGTATATAAGGACAGTGCACAGTACCACTTCTCCTGTCCTGTATACTAGTGTAATTCTCAGTATCTGCTCTTATTCTGTATATAAGGACAGTGCACAGTACCACTTCTCTTGTCCTGTATACTAGTGTAATTCTCAGTATCTGCTCTTATTCTGTATATACAGACAGTGCACAGTACCACTTCTCTTGTCCTGTATACGGGTGTAATTCTCAGTATCTGCTCTTATTCTGTATATAAGGACAGTGCACAGTACCACTTCTCTTGTCCTGTATACTGGTGTAATTCTCAGTATCTGCTCTTATTCTGTATATATAGGACAGTGCACAGTACCACTTCTCTTGTCCTGTATACTGGTGTAATTCTCAGTATCTGCTCTTATTCTGTATATACGGACAGTGCACAGTACCACTTCTCTTGTCCTGTATACTGGTGTAATTCTCAGTATCTGCTCTTATTCTGTATATACGGACAGTGCACAGTACCACTTCTCTTGTCCTGTATACTGGTGTAATTCTCAGTATCTGCTCTTATTCTGTATATACGGACAGTGCACAGTACCACTTCTCTTATTATGTATATATGGACAGTGCACAGTACCACTTCTCTTGTCCTGTATACTGGGTGTAATTCTCAGTATCTGCTCTTATTCTGTATATAAGGACAGTGCACAGTACCACTTCTCTTGTCCTGTATACTGCTGTAATTCTCAGTACCTGCTCTTATTCTGTATATACGGACAGTGCACAGTACCACTTCTCTTGTCCTGTATACTGGTGTAATTCTCAGTACCTGCTCTTATTCTGTTTATAAGGACAGTGCACAGTACCACTTCTCTTGTCCTGTATACTGGTGTAATTCTCAGTATCTGCTCTTATTCTGTATATACGGACAGTGCACAGTACCACTTCTCTTGTCCTGTATACTGGGTGTAATTCTCAGTATCTGCTCTTATTCTGTATATAAGGACAGTGCACAGTACCACTTCTCTTGTCCTGTATACTGGTGTAATTCTCAGTATCTGCTCTTATTCTGTATATACGGACAGTGCACAGTACCACTTCTCTTGTCCTGTATACTGGTGTAATTCTCAGTATCTGCTCTTATTCTGTATATACGGACAGTGCACAGTACCACTTCTCCTGTCCTGTATACTGGTGTAATTCTCAGTATCTGCTCTTACTCTGTATATATGGACAGTGCACAGTACCACTTCTCTTGTCCTGTATACTGGGTGTAATTCTCAGTATCTGCTCTTACTCTGTATATATGGACAGTGCACAGTACCACTTCTCTTGTCCTGTGTACTGGTGTAATTCTCAGTATCTGCTCTTATTCTGTATATACGGACAGTGCACAGTACCACTTCTCTTGTCCTGTGTACTGGTGTAATTCTCAGTATCTGCTCTTATTCTGTATATATGGACAGTGCACAGTACCACTTCTCTTGTCCTGTATACTGGTGTAATTCTCAGTATCTGCTCTTATTCTGTATATACGGACAGTGCACAGTACCACTTCTCTTGTCCTGTATACTGGGTGTAATTCTCAGTATCTGCTCTTATTCTGTATATAAGGACAGTGCACAGTACCACTTCTCTTGTCCTGTATACTGGGTGTAATTCTCAGTATCTGCTCTTATTCTGTATATAAGGACAGTGCACAGTACCACTTCTCTTGTCCTGTATACTGGTGTAATTCTCAGTATCTGCTCTTATTCTGTATATACGGACAGTGCACAGTACCACTTCTCTTGTCCTGTATACTGGTGTAATTCTCAGTATCTGCTCTTATCCTGTATATAAGGACAGTGCACAGTACCACTTCTCTTGTCCTGTATACTGGTGTAATTCTCATTATCTGCTCTTATTCTGTATATATGGACAGTGCACAGTACCACTTCTCTTGTCCTGAATACTGGTGTAATTCTCAGTATCTGCTCTTATTCTGTACATATGGACAGTGCACAGTATCACTTCTCTTGTCCTGTATACTGGTGTAATTCTCAGTATCTGCCCTTATTCTGTATATACGGAGAGTGCACAGTATCACTTCTCTTGTCCTGTATACTGGTGTAATTCTCAGTATCTGATCTTATTCTGTATATATGGACAGTGCACAGTACCACTTCTCTTGTCCTGTATACTGGTGTAATTCTCAGTCTCTGCTCTTATTCTGTATATACGGACAGTGCACAGTACCACTTCTCATGTCCTGTATACTGGTGTAATTCTCAGTATCTGCTCTTATTCTGTATATACGGACAGTGCACAGTACCACTTCTCTTGTCCTGTATACTGGTGTAATTCTCAGTATCTGCTCTTATTCTGTATATATGGACAGTGCACAGTACCACTTCTCTTGTCCTGTATACTGGGTGTAATTCTCAGTATCTGCTCTTATTCTGTATATACGGACAGTGCACAGTACCACTTCTCTTGTCCTGTATACTGGTGTAATTCTCAGTATCTGCTCTTATTCTGTATATATGGACAGTGCACAGTACCACTTCTCTTGTCCTGTATACTGGTGTAATTCTCAGTATCTGCTCTTATTCTGTATATATGGACAGTGCACAGTACCACTTCTCCTGTCCTGTATACTGGTGTAATTCTCAGTATCTGCTCTTATTCTGTATATAAGGACAGTGCACAGTACCACTTCTCTTGTCCTGTATACTGGTGTAATTCTCAGTATCTGCTCTTATTCTGTATACACGGACAGTGCACAGTACCACTTCTCTTGTCCTGTGTACTGGTGTAATTCTCAGTATCTGCTCTTATTCTGTATATACGGACAGTGCACAGTACCACTTCTCTTGTCCTGTGTACTGGTGTAATTCTCAGTATCTGCTCTTATTCTGTATATATGGACAGTGCACAGTACTACTTCTCTTGTCCTGTATACTGGTGTAATTCTCAGTATCTGCTCTTATTCTGTATATACGGACAGTGCACAGTACCACTTCTCTTGTCCTGTATACTGGGTGTAATTCTCAGTATCTGCTCTTATTCTGTATATAAGGACAGTGCACAGTACCACTTCTCTTGTCCTGTATACTGGGTGTAATTCTCAGTATCTGCTCTTATTCTGTATATAAGGACAGTGCACAGTACCACTTCTCTTGTCCTGTATACTGGGTGTAATTCTCAGTATCTGCTCTTATTCTGTATATAAGGACAGTGCACAGTACCACTTCTCTTGTCCTGTATACTGGTGTAATTCTCAGTATCTGCTCTTATTCTGTATATACGGACAGTGCACAGTACCACTTCTCTTGTCCTGTATACTGGTGTAATTCTCAGTATCTGCTCTTATTCTGTATATACGGACAGTGCACAGTACCACTTCTCTTGTCCTGTATACTGGTGTAATTCTCATTATCTGCTCTTATTCTGTATATATGGACAGTGCACAGTACCACTTCTCTTGTCCTGAATACTGGTGTAATTCTCAGTATCTGCTCTTATTCTGTACATATGGACAGTGCACAGTACCACTTCTCTTGTCCTGTATACTGGTGTAATTCTCAGTATCTGCCCTTATTCTGTATATACGGACAGTGCACAGTATCACTTCTCTTGTCCTGTATACTGGTGTAATTCTCAGTATCTGATCTTATTCTGTATATATGGACAGTGCACAGTACCACTTCTCCTGTCCTGTATACTGGTGTAATTCTCAGTATCTGCTCTTATTCTGTATATATGGACAGTGCACAGTACCACTTCTCTTGTCCTGTATACTGGTGTAATTCTCAGTATCTGCTCTTATTCTGTATATATGGACAGTGCACAGTACCACTTCTCCTGTCCTGTATACTGGTGTAATTCTCAGTATCTGCTCTTATTCTGTATATAAGGACAGTGCACAGTACCACTTCTCTTGTCCTGTATACTGGTGTAATTCTCAGTATCTGCTCTTATTCTGTATACACGGACAGTGCACAGTACCACTTCTCTTGTCCTGTGTACTGGTGTAATTCTCAGTATCTGCTCTTATTCTGTATATATAGGACAGTGCACAGTACCACTTCTCTTGTCCTGTATACTGGTGTAATTCTCAGTATCTGCCCTTATTCTGTATATAAGGACAGTGCACAGTACCACTTCTCTTGTCCTGTATATATGGACAGTGCACAGTACCACTTCTCTTGTCCTGTATACTGGTGTAATTCTCAGTATCTGCTCTTATTCTGTATATAAGGACAGTGCACAGTACCACTTCTCTTGTCCTGTATACTGGGGTAATTCTCAGTATCTGCTCTTATTCTGTATATACAGACATTGCACAGTACCACTTCTCTTGTCCTGTATACTGGGGTAATTCTCAGTATCTGCTCTTATTCTGTATATACGGACAGTGCACAGTACCACTTCTCTTGTCCTGTATACTGGTGTAATTCTCAGTATCTGCCCTTATTCTGTATATACGGACAGTGCACAGTACCACTTCTCTTGTCCTGTATACTGGTGTAATTCTCAGTATCTGCTCTTATTCTGTATATACGGACAGTGCACAGTACCACTTCTCTTGTCCTGTATACTGGTGTAATTCTCAGTATCTGCTCTTATTCTGTATATACGGACAGTGCACAGTACCACTTCTCTTGTCCTGTATACTGGTGTAATTCTCAGTATCTTCTCTGTATATATAGGACAGTGCACAGTACCACTTCTCTTGTCCTGCATATACTGGTGTAATTCTCAGTATCTGCTCTTATTCTGTATATAGGACAGTGCACAGTACCACTTCTCTTGTCCTGTATACTGGTGTAATTCTCAGTATCTGCTCTTATTCTGTATATACGGACAGTGCACAGTACCACTTCTCTTGTCCTGTATACTGGTGTAATTCTCAGTATCTGCCCTTATTCTGTATATATGGACAGTGCACAGTACCACTTCTCTTGTCCTGTATACTGGTGTAATTCTCTGTATCTGCTCTTATTCTGTGTATACGGACAGTGCACAGTACCACTTCTCTTGTCCTGCATACTGGTGTAATTCTCAGTATGTGCTCTTATTCTGTATATATGGGCAGTGCACAGTACCACTTTTCTTGTCCTGTATACTGGTGTAATTCTCAGTATCTGCTCTTATTCTGTATATACGGACAGTGCACAGTACCACTTCTCTTGTCCTGTATACTGGTGTAATTCTCAGTATCTTCTCTGTATATATAGGACAGTGCACAGTACCACTTATCTTGTCCTGTATACTGGTGTAATTCTCAGTATCTGCTCTTATTCTGAATATACGGACAGTGCACAGTACCACTTCTCTTGTCCTGTATACTGGTGTAATTCTCAGTATCTGCTCTTATTCTGTATATATGGACAGTGCACAGTACCACTTCTCTTGTCCTGTATACTGGTGTAATTCTCAGTATCTGCTCTTATTCTGTATATACGGACAGCGCACAGTACCACTTCTCTTGTCCTGTATACTGGTGTAATTCTCAGTATCTGCTCTTATTCTGTATATATGGACAGTGCACAGTACCACTTCTCTTGTCCTGTATACTGGGTGTAATTCTCAGTATCTGCTCTTATTCTGTATATAGGACAGTGCACAGTACCACTTCTCTTGTCCTGTATACTGGTGTAATTCTCAGTATCTGCTCTTATTCTGCATATAGGACAGTGCACAGTACCACTTCTCTTGTCCTGTATACTGGTGTAATTCTCTGTATCTGCTCTTATTTTGCACAGTGCACTTGCGTGGATCCCCTGATGGAGGGAGATTATCAGTGGACTTGTATGTCTTCCATTTTCTAATTATTGCTCCCACAGGTGATTTCTTCACACCAAGCTGCTTGCCTATTGCAGATTCAGTCTTCCCAGCCTGGTGCAGGGCTACCATTTTGTTTCTGGTCCTTCCACAGCTCTTTGGTCTTCACCATAGTGGAGTTTGGAGTGTGACTGTTTGAGGTTGTGGACAGGTGTCTTTTATACTGATAACAATGTCAAACAGGAGCCATTACTACAGGTAATGAGTGGAGGACATTAAAGGAGAAGTTACAGGGCTGTGAGAGACAGAAATCTTGCTTGTTTGTAGGTGACCAAATACTTATTTTCCACCATAATTTGCAAATAAATTCTTTAAAAATCAGACAATGTGATTTTCTGGATTAGTTTTCTCATTTTGTCTCTCATAGTTGAGGTCTACCTATGATGACAATTACAGGCCGGCCTCATCTTTATAAGTAGGAGAACTTGCACAAGTGGTGGCTGACTAAATACTTTTTTTTCCCCACTGTATATACATATGAAAGACCATTAACATAACTGTACAAGCCAATGCTGGAGTAAGCAGAGAGCTGGATCATGTTACGTAAATGACACTATAACAATACACATTGCTGGTGGACCCGATTCAGTAGATGAAGTACAAATACGTGACTCAGTGTTCTGCAATGCTTAGCTACCATGAGCAGTGTACTGAGAGCAGCACCTGGAGGGGAGGGCAGGTGGTGTGAGCGTCTGGGGGGTGGTATCAGATTTACTGTAGTTAAACAATGGGAGAGGTGGTGTGAGCGTCTGCTGTAGCTAAGCACTCAGGCGGAGGTGCTCAGGGCAGTACCTGGAGGAATAAGTCACTATTTGCAACAAAGAAAGCTGAGTGTCGTTCTAAATCCAGTAATAGGGCTGAAGGTAGAGGAAAGACAGAAAACAACAATTACATTTAATGAGAATTGGTTTTCTGAAGGCCATGACAGCCCCCATGCAAGGAGACTGCCCATCCTAGGACAGGAGATAAAAAGGTTCGCACCCCATCCACACCTCAGTGATTGGAAAGGAAAACCCAGAGGGTTAAATCCAAAAAAGGGAAACAAAAAATTACCGTCTTGTTATGATACAAGTAACAAAAGTAGAAAACTGATAAGTTAAAAGGAAAGGAGAAGACTATCGTTTTCCTTGTGAACTGCAAGGCAGCCAGGATTCTGCCGGGCGGGGTAAAATTCTGGTGCTGTCATGGGCTTCAGATAAGCATTTACTGTAAAATATAATTGTTATTTTCTCAGCGCCCATGCTAGATAATTCTAGTAACACCAGGGTGAGAATAAAGCCTGTTGGATCTCTATCTAACCCTAGTTCATAGTAGTATAATGTTGTACCCTGTTAGCCATAGAAAGTAGTGGAAGAGTGAAGAAATCAGGCGATACCTTTTAGAGGCTAACTTAGTATATTTGATGGTAATCTTTCGAGAGTACTAGCTCCCTTCATCAGACATGGTGTTATACAAGAAACTGAAAATTCACAGACTTTTTATACACAAAAGACATGGATCTTTAAAGGGTCTTAGAATTCTTAAAAAAACCCAAAATGCAATATAAGTAGAGAAGTAATTTACAAGAATTTAACAAGGGAACAGTTTGAGGCAATTCATAGCCTATCCTAATATTATTAATAATGCAGATCAGGCGGTGGCATTGTTGTTATGGCTCTCAGTACTATCATGAGGAAGCCCCGCATATGTTATACAATACTGAGTATAATCTGGTAGATGAAAGGATATAAATATAATGTTTTGATGAAAGATGAAAGGACATTTGTAAAATATGTCATCCCTCTATCCCTTATTTTTATTTTTTTACCTAAAATTCACAGACGTGTAATTATGTCGGGTGTCTCTTCCATTACAATCAGTCAGCTTATGTCGACTGTATACTCCATAGACATCTGGTAAGTCTTCCTTCTTATGTATGAGAGGTCGTCTATCTTATTTTATTGTTTAAGGGGTTTAAATGGCAGGAGGGTATACATTGCCTATCCCCTGGTGTGGCCTCCTGCTATAGTAATATTATTCATGAGTTGGGGCTTGGGTTGCTTAATGAAGTTCCAAAACCTTCATTTTACAACATAATTATTTTATATATGACCGGGTAAAGGCACAATAGGGACTACGTTTGCTCTGTGCTATGCCAACCTTTTTATAGGTGCCTTTGAAGACCATCTGGGTCTACTAGAACATGAGGGAGTCACTTGATCAATTGGTTGTAACTCTTAACAACAACGACTTGGACCTTAAATTCATTGCACTGGAATTTGTAGAAATTCATCTCTCCACAAAAGAACAGGAGGTTATTACTAAGACCCACTACAAACGTGCTGATACTAACCGCTACCTAGATTATACCAGTTGTCACTATTAGAGATGAGCAAATCGGTTCGTAACAAACCAGATTTGACCCGAATATTCCAAATTGTTTGGTTTATAAGGAAACCGAACAATTTGGGATTAGTTTTGGACAAATTAAAATGGCCTCTTCGACATGTATTGTGGTAAATTATTATTCTATACGTCTCTTTAGACCCCAGAGTGTAATAGGTGGAGGCCCAGGGGAGGTGACAAAAATAAAAAAAAAGTCTTCGGACAAAGCGGTCTTCTGGTTCAGTCCAAACTTGTTCAAATTGGGAGAGCTCTTGGAGAACATTGGTCAATGTTACTTAAAGATCCAACACTTGGGAAGATTCTCCTAAGGAAATCAGGCTTTACTTTCCATAGAGCCTTAATAATCTAGAGGCCCCTTCTTATCCAGGGAGCAAGAACACAATAGAGATACAATTCCAAATAATGAACCAATGAACTCCAGCAGATGCAAAACTTCATAATGTAAATGTTGCAGCTCCCTGGTACATGGTACGGATTCTATAGTAATAACTATGACAGGTGAACTGGAGAATTCGAAACAAAATTAGAATTTTGACTCCAGTTGTGTTGTTTATGTAATGCAGCGCTCATGTGAATAGCAATAGATTGGATGCATAGAGCATATGGAGCATAATGTAGGAAAACACTATAAATTATACCTTCACTGTGATGTGGGTCTTCTGAGGATTATTCCTACTGAACAAGTGGAGAGATCCTACTAGTGAAGGGTTCCTACAAGGAGTTGTGTGGGAAAGAAATGTTTTGGATTTTTAAATGTAACTCCTTAAAAATGTTTTCCAGGCAAGATTTTTTTTTTTTTTTTTTTAAAGGTCTGTTAGTGCTAGTAATGGGTTAATAAGTACACCCATTTACCTTTAGCAGTGTTTTGAGTGATTTCTGGGTTTCTCTGGGAGCTCCTGGCATTCTCTGCATTTGTTTACATTGTGTAAGTTCCTCCTGTGTACCTTTCACACTACCTCCCTCTCACTGCCCCCTTCCTCTCTCACTCTATTACACCCCCCTCCCTGTCTCCCTAGCTAAGCTATCCCGCCCACTACTAGCCCCCTCCCTCCCTCCCTGCTTCCCTAGCTAAGCTATGCTGCCCACTACTAGCCCCCATCCCTCCCACCTTGCCTTCCTAGTTAAGCTATCCCGCCCACTACTAGCCCCCTCCCTCCCTCCCTGCCTCCCTAGCTAAGCTATCCTGCCCACTACTAGCCCCCTCCCTCCCTCCTTGCCTAGCTAAGCTATCCTGCCCACTACTAGCCCCCTCCCTCCCTCCTTGTCTGCCTAGCTAAGCTATCCCGCCCACTACTAGCCCCCCCTCCCTCTCTCCTTGCCTACCTAGCTAAGCTATCCCGCCCACTACTAGCCCCCCTCCCTCCTTGCCTCCCTAGCTAAGCTATCCTGCCCACTACTAGCCCCCTCCCTCCCTCCTTGCCTTACCTAGCTAAGCTATCCAGCCCACTACTAGCCCCCTCCCTCCCTCCTTGCCTCCCTAGCTAAGCTATCCTGCCCACTACTAGCCCCTATCTCTCCCTCCTTGCCTCCCTAGCTAAGCTATCCCGCCCACTACTAGCCCCCTCCCTCCCTCCTTGTCTCCCTAGCTAAGCTATCCTGCCCACTACTAGCCCCCCTCCCTCCCTCCTTGCCTACCTAGCTAAGCTATCCCGCCCACTACTAGCCCCCCTCCCTCCCTCCTTGCCTACCTAGCTAAGCTATCCCGCCCACTACTAGCCCCCTCCCTCCCTCCTTGTCTACCTAGCTAAGCTATCCTACCCACTACTAGCCCCCTTCCTCCCTGCTTGTCTCCCTAGCTAAGCTATCCCACCCACTACTAGCCCCCCTCCCTCCCTCCTTGTCTTCCTAGCTAAGCTATCCCGCCCACTACTAGCCCCCTCCCTCCCTCCTTGCCTATGTAGCTAAGCTATCCTACCCACTACTAGCCCCCTCCCTCCCTGCTTGTCTCCCTAGCTAAGCTATTCCGCCCACTACTAGCCCCCTCCCTCCCTCCTTGCCTACGTAGCTAAGCTATCCCGCCCACTACTAGCCCCCCTCCCTCCCTCCTTGCCTACCTAGCTAAGCTATCCCGCCCACTACTAGCCCCCCCTCCCTCCCTCCTTGCCTACCTAGCTAAGCTATCCCGCCCACTACTAGCCCCCCTCCCTCCCTCCTTGCCTACCTAGCTAAGCTATTCCGCCCACTACTAGCCCCCCCTCCCTCCCTCCTTGCCTACCTAGCTAAGCTATCCCGCCCACTACTAGCCCCCTCCCTCCTTGCCTTACCTAGCTAAGCTATCCCACCCACTACTAGCCCCCCTCCCTCCTTGCCTACTTAGCTAAGCTATCCCGCCCACTACTAGCCCCCTCCCTCCTTGCCTTACCTAGCTAAGCTATCCCACCCACTACTAGCCCCCCTCCCTCCTTGTCTGCCTAGCTAAGCTATCCCGCCCACTACTAGCCCCCATCACAATTGTTTTTCTTTAGGCTTTTTTTTTTTAAAGAAAGTATTTTTTTTATTTTAATAATTAAATTAATGTCTGTTATATTAAATCCCAGAAATCTATTTCTCACTCAAGTTTTTCTTTCTTTTTTTTCTCTTCAATACTGTATTACAGTATTTTTTGTTCTTTTATGAATACTCTCCTAATTTTTGTATTAGCATTAGGAATTGGACACCATAGTATTTTCTGGCCTCTTTCTAGCATTGTCTCTATATGTTTGTGTTCCATGATGGGACGCATAGACAAAGCAATACTTCTGGCACTACTTCCTTTTAATTGGTTTCTATTGGTTTCCATGATTTAGAGGGCTTTCCATGGAATAGAGTGCTACATCAATTTGATGGTGCTCTCTTAGTAACAGTCCCATCTTTTCTTTTTAATAACCTCTTTAAATGGTCTCCATTCCATATTGAAACACAACATTACTGAGACTGGTGGTGTCCTGGTGTCCAAATATTTTTTTAACCATTAGACATGATGGAAAACATTTCTTGTTTCTGGAGGATTTGGAAACGATCAGATGCAGTGCTTGGAATAGTCGTAATAGGAATAGACACAACAGAAAAATCTGTAAAATTGCAGATGTGAAACTATGACGTATACCTAGAGATAATGTTTACAGCAGCCATTTGTAACATTCTGGCTGTGACTGGTTTCTAGTTCCCTTAGGCATTGTGTTATGCGGCCCACACATTGTAGGCCTCAGGCAAGTAACGTAAGAGGTGGACTGTTCATATGAATAGGAAATTCATCTTCTGTGGTAAGAGTCTTCCTCTTTTGCCTGATCATTTAACTGATCTTAATACTTAACATTTGCAAACAGTGTGACCTTAGTCCCCAGTTACATTTTCTCCATAAGTTTCCTCAATTAACAGGGGCTAGAATACTTTTCAGGGTTTGGAACTGTTGATACAGTAAGTGATACAAGGTTTCTGTGGGATATTCTCCATCAAAAAGGAGACATTTTTTAAAACGGACCAATATTTTCTAGAGTTTCGTTTAATAACCTATGATTAGTGTTATGGGATAATATGACAGACATGGTTCTTTTCTCACCATCATGGGCCTTTTGTTTGAGGGCCAGGCATTTCTCTTGAATGAGTCTTTACTTCCTTAGGCTAACGTTTAGCATTGAACCTAGCATTAGAGGGATTCTGTCAGATCCAGAATGTCCCCAAACCAATAATAGAGTCATGTAGCGAGCATAAACACACCTTTGTGGCCACAAACCGATGAAGCAATGCGGAGAAGAAAATCTTTTTATGGATATGCAAGTCAGCTTACAAGTGTATTGGGGGGCCTTATTTATCAGATTTGCCTTCAAATAACATTGATGCAGACAGAGGCTGACTATATCAATCACAGCTAAAGGGGAGACACTATACGCCCTGATTCCAGGAGAACTGAAGAATTTGCAAACATCTGTAGGCAAATCTAGAAATTGAGGCCCACTTCTAATGAACTTGCAGGCTGGTTTACATGTCCATAAAAGATGATTTCATAGGTTTGTGGCCACAAAGGTATGCTTCTGTTCCTATAGAAGACTCCTGCATGGCACAATTATTGGTTTGGGAAGCATTTTAGATCTCACACGCTCCCTTCTCTGAATGGTTGGAACACCACTGTGACCCCTATAGCTACGCCACTGGCTCCTCATGTTCCTTCCTATCATAGACTGCTCCCTATGTTCCTCCTTTCCATACACTGCTCCTCAAATTCACTCTCATAGACTGCTCCTCATGTTCCCTCTCATAGACTGCTCCTCATGTTCCCTCTCATAGACTGCTCCTCATGTTCCCTATCATAGGCTGCTCCTTCATGTTCCCTATCATAGGCTGCTCCTTCATGTTCCCTATCATAGGCTGCTCCTTCATGTTCCCTATAATAGGCTGCTCCTTCATGTTCCCTCTCATAGACTGCTCCTCGTGTTCCCTCTCATAGACTGCTCCTCGTGTTCCCTCTCATAGACTGCTCCTCATGTTCACTCTCATAGACTGCTCCTCATGTTCCCTATCATAGACTGCTCCTTCATGTTCCCTATCATAGGCTGCTCCTTCATGTTCCCTATCATAGGCTGCTCCTTCATGTTCCCTATAATAGGCTGCTCCTTCATGTTCCCTATAATAGGCTGCTCCTTCATGTTCCCTCTCATAGACTGCTCCTCGTGTTCCCTCTCATAGACTGCTCCTCGTGTTCCCTCTCATAGACTGCTCCTCATGTTCACTCTCATAGACTGCTCCTCATGTTCCCTATCATAGACTGCTCCTTCATGTTCCCTATCATAGGCTGCTCCTTCATGTTCCCTATCATAGGCTGCTCCTTCATGTTCCCTATCATAGGCTGCTCCTTCATGTTCCCTATCATAGGCTGCTCCTTCATGTTCCCTATCATAGACTGCTCCTCATGTTCCCTATCATAGGCTGCTCCTTCATGTTCCCTATCATAGACTGCTCCTCATGTTCCCTATCATAGACTGCTCCTCATGTTCCCTATCATAGGCTGCTCCTTCATGTTCCCTATCATAGGCTGCTCCTTCATGTTCCCTATCATAGGCTGCTCCTTCATGTTCCCTATCATAGGCTGCTCCTTCATGTTCCCTATCATAGGCTGCTCCTTCATGTTCCCTATCATAGACTGCTCCTCATGTTCCCTATCATAGGCTGCTCCTTCATGTTCCCTATCATAGACTGCTCCTCATGTTCCCTATCATAGACTGCTCCTCATGTTCCCTATCATAGGCTGCTCCTTCATGTTCCCTATCATAGACTGCTCCTCATGTTCCCTATCATAGGCTGCTCCTCATGTTCCCTATCATAGGCTGCTCCTTCATGTTCCCTATCATAGGCTGCTCCTTCATGTTCCCTATCATAGACTGCTCCTCATGTTCCCTATCATAGGCTGCTCCTCATGTTCCCTATCATAGGCTGCTCCTTCATGTTCCCTATCATAGACTGCTCCTTCATGTTCCCTATCATAGGCTGCTCCTTCATGTTCCCTATCATAGACTGCTCCTCATGTTCCCTATCATAGGCTGCTCCTTCATGTTCCCTAACATAGACTGCTCCTCATGTTCCCTATCATAGGCTGCTCCTTCATGTTACCCCACCTAGACTGCTCACCGTGTTCATCCTTCTTATACACCGATTCCTATGTTCTCTTTCATCAACTGCTCCTCATGTTCCATCTCATGTTCCTTCTCATAGACTGCTTCATATTAGTGTTGAGTGAACCTCTCCAGCTTTGATTTGGTTTGAGTTTAGCCAATTAAGTCCCAAGATTCATTTCATACCAAATAAATTTGTTCTGGACCTACAGTATAGCAGTCCTATCAAATGATACCCAGGGAATAACTAATTACCAATGAAGGGCTTAATCATAGTCTTTAAATGACCACTAGCATATAGAGACACCTTCTCTGCCCTGTGACCAGTGGTTAGGCAGTATTCACCACTGGTTGCTCGGGCCTCCTGCACTGCAATCAGCAATTCCATCTAAGTGACTGAATCGCTGATTGGTCAAGAAAGGTTTAATGTTCTTGATCTGACCACGAGTAACCCCGAGTGCAAGGACTCCTACAGTAGGAAGAGTCCTTGTATTCAGTTGCATAGAGCCCCAGATGCACCACCTTCTGAGGCTCTTAACACCAAAAAGGGTTTACTAGAGTTACTCCTTTGAAAAGGAACTCTAGTAACCTTGGTCACATGATGCAAGCCAGATAATGGACATTCCAGGGGTCAATCACGGTCATGTGAAGATTACGAATAGAGATGAGTGAATTTTTCAAAAATTTGATTTGGCCGATTCACCAAATTTTCTGTAATGATTCAATTTGATCCGAATTAATTTGCAGCAAATCCCCTTCCCGTTAACCCCTTCCCGACATCCGCCCTAATAGTACTGCGCTGCCGGCAAGGACCTCCTGCAAACTATGGCGGAAGCATGGTGCAGACACAGAAACTTTGTGCACACCCTGCTTTGCGGGTGTCAGCCGTATGTAACGGCTGACACTGTCCTCTAACACCCCCGGTCGGAGCTGAGCTCCGATTGCTGGTGTTAACGCCTGAGATGCTGCGGTCACGTTTTATTATACTCATATTCAGGGGTTTTATTATATATTGGAGTCCCGATCGGCTCCCCCGTGATGTTTTTGGGGGGTGCCGCTGCTCATATTCGGCAGCCCGGGGTCTGACCAGTGACCCCGGGTCTGCCCCATTGCTATCCCTGCGCATACCTGGTTGATCCTGTCTTGAATGGAGACTGTCAGCCTATGCATCTGCATGTAAACCCCCCTGGTGCTATTATTATACTCTGGGGTCTTCTCAGACCCCAGAGTATAATAATCAGAGGCCCAGGGGAAGTGATTAAAAATAACAAACACTTATATTCACCTTACCTCACCTCTCCTGGGAATCCGGCTGTCTGCAGCGTCCTCCTCGCTCCTCTTCTTCCTTGAGACTGATGTCACTGCTGGGGCCTGTGATTGGGCCTCAGCGGTCACGTGGGGGCGCAATGACGTCATTACGCCAGTGCGCTCCACGTGACCGCTGGGCAGCAGGACCTCAGTCACCGGCCGGAAGAGCTCCAGAGTTATTGCTAAGCTCAGGACAGGTAAGTATCAGTATTTTTTATTTTTAGTCACCGCGGGGGTGCCGAGGGGGACATGTAACGCTCTCTCACTTAGACTGCTCCTCCTGTTCTCCCCTCTCATAAACTGCTTCTCATGTTGTCCCCTCTCATAGACTACTCCTCATGCCCCCTTTCATAGACTGTTCCTCATGTCCTCTCTCATAGACTGCTCCACATGTTCTCCCCTCTCATAGATTGCTCCTCATGTTTCCTCTCTTATAGACTGTTCCTCATCTTCCCTCTTGTAGTCTGCTCCTCATGTTCCCTCTTAGACTGCTTCTCATGTTCACCCCTCTCATAGAATGCTCCACATGTTCTCCCCTCTCCCTCTAAGACTGCTCCTCATGTCCCCTCTTATAGACTGCTACTCATGTTTCCTCTCTCATAGACTGTTCCTCATATTTTCTCTCATAGATCTCTCCTCATATTCCCTCTCATAGACTACTCCTGATGTTTTCTCTCATAAACTACTCCTCATGTCCCCTCTCAGACTGCTCTTCATGTTCTCCCCTCTCATAGATTGCTCCTCATGTTTCCACTCTCATAGACTGCTCCTCATGTTTCCCTCGTAAACTGCTCCTCATGTTCCCTCTGATAGAATTCTCCTCGTGTTCTCCCCTCTCCCTCTAACACTGCTCCTCATGTCCCCTCTTATAGACTGCTCGTCATGTTTCCTCTCATAGACTGTTCCTCATGTTTTCTCTCATACACTGCTGATCATGTCCCCCCTCATAGAGTGCTTCTCTCTAAAAGCACTTCCCTTAAGATCTCTCTGCCCAACACCCTATTTCATTCCCTCCGTTCAGCCTTCATCTAGTCCCCAAGGGCAATAAAATACCTGGGGGTCCACTTCTCCTGCTCACTCCCCGATACCTATTCTCTAAACTTTCTTCCTATCCTCTGCACTGTGCAAACCGACCTCGCCTGCTGGGATACGAAGGGCTTCTCGTGGCTTGGTCGCATTAATTTCCTAAAAATTAATATCTTAATCAGACTCCTGTACCTTTTTCAAATGATCCCAATTATTCTCCCTAAAGACTTTTTGACCACACTCCAAAGAATGTTTGCTAAATTTATTTGGGCATCCAAACACCCCAGAATCGCCAAAAGTGTGCTAATTAGCCCCAAACAAATGGATGGCCTGGCTGTCTCGGATGCCCTATTTAGCCACCTCAGCCGCTTAAATCCTCGACTGGCATCATTCCAGCTTTAACAAACTCTGGGTTTCCCTGGAGGAGGTTTTGAGCCCTCGTCCTCTCACAACTCTCCCATGGTTACATTCTCACCATTGGTCAGAAAGGAATACTTTGGCTCTGCCTTACGTTGCATGCTGTGTTCTTCGTACATTCAAACTTCACCATGCAATTGCTTGTTTATGGCCCACTGACCAGATTTCCCTGTTGCTTTTCACTCAGCTTTTCTCTCCCACCTTCCACCCCTTCGATTCTCTCATGTAATGACACTGTCTGCCCTCCTCCCTTACATAACACTGTTTGGGAAAGTGGGTGATGGTGCTCAGAAGTCAGAGTAGTTCACAGGTGGTGAGGATACACTTGCACTTAGCAGAAAGAGTGGTCAAGATATACTTTCACCTTTAGGGGTTACGACTAGTCACAACCACTGTAGCAGCATATAGATACTGGATGTATCCCAGAAAGCAGCAGGACTTCTACTCATCTTGGTACATGGATCCAGTTGAAAACGAACCAGATAAGCAGTAAGAGAAAACTGTTTTTTCCCCCAAAAGAAAAAAGTAGAGAAACTTTACTGGAGGCTTTCCAGTCAAAAAAAAAATACTTTATTGCACAAACACACAATACAAAAAGCAATTTGGGGATGATACCCCTTCTTCAAGTGTATAAAATAAAAGCACTACTTGTCTGCAGTATATTTAAGGAGTTATGGTACTAATTAACTACTCCCTAGGAAAGGGGTTTCATTGTGTCATACAACAATTGCATGTTAGGATTCACATGCAAGGTCACAATAACCAGGTAGTAAAATACAGGCTTTAGGAGAGCAGCAGCAGAAATGGGCTGATAACTCCTAGCAGTAGAAAATGCTACCTAAACGTAATACACCTCTGCGAGCTAAGACCAGCCCCAGACACCTTCACCAGAGCTCCTCGCAAGAAGAGATGGATTTTAGCTGAATCTGAAGACCGGAATTGTCACCTAAACAGATGAGTGTACCACAAATAGATGCACTTCAACAGAAGCCAAGCACCAAATCCACAAACTACTCACAGGGACAGAGAACACAGAATGGTCATAAAATCACAGGTCAGCAGCTGAAGAGGGCAACGACAAACCAAATTGAAAGACAAAGTCTGGTCCAGTAAGCAAGCAAAAGTCGAATCCAATTGGGAACACCAAAACCAAATCGTCAGACAGAGAGGAATCCAAAAGTGTAGCCAGTAGTCAGTATAGGAGAATCAATACAAATTTAGGAGCAAACTGGAGTAGCAAACTAGCAGGTCCCAAACAGAGCTAATAGTCCGCACATGAGTCAGGAGGGTGTGGCCTTTTATAGGTCTCCTCTGCTGCTAACTGGACCAAGCCAGGAAGCCTCTGGAACTGCCAAAGCTTCCCAGGTTGTTCAGGTAACATTAAAGGTGCTGCAGTCAGATAGAGAATCCTGACAGTACCCCTCCCTCTTTAAGAGGGGCCACAGGACCCTTAGATTTCAAAACAGATCTCCAAATCTTAGGACGGCAGATTTTCCCCATAGAATTAGTCCTCCTACCATAAGCAGACTAGGACTTTCTCATGACAGATCCTGATCCCAGAATGTATACAGTCTGTTAGACTCTATGTCCACCTCAGCATTCATCGCCGTGCAGGTGGCAGGAGAGCCACATTTAGGAGCATTAGTATGTGTAACCTCAACTGAGCCATTGGCCTTATTAGAAGGCCCTAATGAGAGAGAGGTACTACAAGTCTCAGCAGACCTATGCACTGTGTCTTTAGGAAAAAATAAGGTATCACATGATATAGCAGAAGCAGGCGAGGTAAAACAAGAAGCATTACATTTAGAGCTCCATTTAATCAGCTCCCCTTTTTCCCCATTGAAAACTGGATTATGGGAGCGTAACCAAGGAAGCCCCAAGACAAATTCTGCAGGCAAATTATCAAGAACCAGAAAATAAATAGTTTCAGAATTCCCAGAGTCTGTTACTAGAGTGATGGGTACAGTGGCTCTTTCTGGTCTGGGTGTGTGAACTGATCAAGGCGGTCACTGGAGTGGAGTTGGAGGATGGTTCGGCCCCCCTACTACTTTCAATTATTTCGCTAAAAATCCAGAAACATGTGCGTAAGTTAATTGGTTGGGCTCCTACTTGTGGCTACTAGATCCGTCATACCTAGGCTGTGGAAATCTACCATCCCTCCATCCCTGGAAGCCTGGCTGCAGTAGGTGCTGTATATCTGTCAAATGGAGAACTCATTGCCCGAACTCCAGCAGAACAACAACTCTCATTAGAAAGTGTGGCTCCTCTGAAAAACCTTCTACTACTCTCCTGACTTCCAACACATTTTTTAATCTTTCACAGGCTGGCTTTCCCTTCTTTCTTTATCCTATCCTTCTTCTTGCCTTGTCCCTGCCTCTTCCACTTCACTCTCTCCTTTTTCTTTCCAATTTGATGCCAAATGTTATTTCTACTCAGGTCTTCCCAATGCCTTCTCCCATTTCTTGTATGATTGTTAATATTTATATCATTACTGGATGCTACTCTGCTGTGTCAGAGTTTATTGTTACCCACTGTCCAATCTTTCCTAACAGCCTTCTTCAATTTCTATGTCCCCTCCAATTTCTGTGTCTCCTCCTGTCCTCGTCCACATTGATCCTTCCCCTCTCCACTGTTATATTGTTGTATTTGCACCGATGTAAGATGTTCTGTGTTCTCTTTTTCTTTTTTGAAAAACATAATAAAAACTTTAATGTAAATAAACATAGTGTAGAACATTCTTAGGGCTCCTAGGACTACATATCTATAATACATAGTGTATGACACTGTCAGGGCTCCTAGGACTACAGTATATATCTATAATACATAGTGTATGACCCTGTCAGGACTCCTAGGACTATATATCTATAAAACATAGTGTATGACACTGTCAGGGCTCCTAGGACTATATATCTATAATACATAGTGTATGACACTGTCAGGGCTCCCAGGACTATATATCTATAAAACATAGTGTATGACACTGTCAGGACTCCTAGGACTATATATCTATAATACATAGTGTATGACACTGTCAGGGCTCCTAGGACTATATATCTATAATACATAGTGTATGACACTGTCAGGACTCCTAGGACTATATATCTATAATACATAGTGTATGACACTGTCAGGACTCCTAGGACTATATATCTATAATACATAGTGTATGACACTGTCAGGGCTCCCAGGACTATATAGCTATAAAACATAGTGTATGACACTGTCAGGACTCCTAGGACTATACACCTATAATACATAGTGTATGACACTGTCAGGACTCCTAGGACTATATATCTACTCTTAGGGCTCCTAGGAACCTATTTATAAAACATAGTGTATGACACTGTCAGGGCTCCTAGGACTATATATCTATAAAGCATAGTGTATGACACTGTCAGGGCTCCTAGGACTATATATCTATAATACATAGTGTATGACACTGTCAGGGCTCCTAGGACTATATATCTATAATACATAGTGTATGACACTGTCAGGGCTCCTAGGACTATATATCTATAATACATAGTGTATGACACTGTCAGGACTCCTAGGACTATATATCTATAATACATAGTGTATGACACTGTCAGGACTCCTAGGACTATATATCTATAATACATAGTGTATGACACTGTCAGGGCTCCCAGGACTATATAGCTATAAAACATAGTGTATGACACTGAGAGGACTCCTAGGACTATATATCTACTCTTAGGGCTCCTAGGAACCTATTTATAAAACATAGTGTAGAACACTCTTAGGGATTCTAATAATCTATCTATCCAATTTTATCTCTCTAAGGCAAACACAGCTGAAGCTATGTCAAAGTGAACGTGACATGTATGTCTATGGAAAAACGGCTGATAAGCAGAGGATACAAACTCCGTGTTTACCATACACTGCTTTGACACTCACTTTTATGCATTTAACATTTTGGGTATGTGCACACTGAGTTTTTTGCAGACTGATTTTGAGGCAGAATCCGCCTCAAAATCCACCTCAAAAAACGTCTTCCATTCTTTTCAATGGGAGGCAGTAGCAGGTTTTTGTCACAAGCAAAGGACCAATTAACATTTAAAACTTAACTTTTAATATAAATTATTGTAAAATACAAATCAATAATATTAAGACGGTCACAAAAATCAATAGTGCACATGTCAAACCGTGGTCTAGATGGGAAAGGAACGGTCTTACCCGGACCTATTGGGAGGCGATGGGGACTCAGCGGGACTTGGAGGTGGGGGCTGATATTTTAAACCCTATCTATCAACTATGTCCCAAAATGACTCCTGTCCTGACTAGGACAGTTCCCAAGGCTCTCCCTATGTTTCCCTATCAAGTTAATTCCTTCTGCCAATGTGTTTCATGTCCCAACAATATGGAGGGGCAATTCTCAGGGAATCTGGAAATAATGTACAGAAAAGAAGCACTTACTACACCTATCATGAATTAATAGTCCAATTGGTGCATTATATTCTCAATATAGTGTTAAATTGCAACGCAGATAGTTATTTACTGTCATATTGGGTGTGTTAAACATATCAAAAGTGCTCGCTAATAAACTACCTGCACCACATGTATAAATAATACACCAAGTGCATAGTAGTAAACTGTGACACTAGGACACACACTTGCATTCCGATTCCTTAAGAGACATTGCACTTACTAGTAAACATCTGCTTAGTGGGGATAAAAGCCCGTTCAGCTGCTCAATGATCCTTATTTCTAGTGAGCTTGATAACACAGGGCTATAGAACAACTGCTCCACCCTGAGTGTAGGGGAGCTCTCGTATAAGCGGCGGTCCCGTAACTGAGCAGGAGCCGCCGCTTTGCTCATCTTAGACTGGGTTCACACCAGCGCCTGTTCCGCGCCTTCCGCCTCTTTGTAATGCTCATTACTATAGTTTCACAGTGCTGTAAGTTTCCAGGTTCATACAGTGTGAGGAAAAAAATGTGGCAAATACCGTGACAAAAAACATGACGAAAAACGTGGCAAAAAATGCAACAAAAACCCATTTCCTAATTCCTGAAGCAGAAAACAGCCTGCAAAAAACTGTGTGTGAACATACCCTTAAAATGTCCCAAAAATAACCCATTTATTAGGGAAATGTGCGTGCCCATGGTTTTTTAGTACATCTAGTGTACTGTGATGTATATCCTGACAATTGATCACTGTGTATGGGTCAAACCAGACCTGAGCAGACAAGAAATACACATGAAATTTCTAAATGTGTTTTTGAAGATTAGCGCAGGCTAGAATGTATTGACTGAACACACTAAAAAAAAACTCTGAAATAATGGAGATTCATTTTTACATTGGTGAAGGATACACTACTAGTACCACAGCCACCACTACTACTATACTACTGTGTGTGATGTATATCTAGAATTACAGATACGCACTTGCGTATACAGAGAAACACTTACAATATTTTTTTCAGATTAACAACAATCACCATAATGTCCTGTTATCTGTTCATCACAGATAGAAATCCGGCTTCTATTGTATTGCGTAATATATCCTCATATTTGGTTTTTGTATTTCCAGGCTTGTTATTTCTTCCTCCTCCTTTTCAGACAATCCAGTGTCCCAAAGACTAGAACGTAAAACGTAAGATGGTATTATTGACTTTATATTGTAAGGATTAAAGATGAGCGAACCCCATAAGATTCATTTCATCCTGTGTTCGGACGAAGCGAACCCATGGTTTGGTCCAAACTTGTTCAAATAGAACCTAAAGGGAAATTATTATACTCAGTGGTCTCTTCAGACCCAAGAGTATAATAGCGGGAGGCCCAGGGGAGATTACCTCTTCTGGACCTCCTCGGGGTGTCTGATGCTCTTTGTCTTCCTCATGGCAGCCTCTTAGAGGTGACATGTCCATGCCTAGCGTTATGATGCTCACTGTGCCCATGTAATTGCTGAGGCCAAATCAATGCCTCATATGTGATGTCATCAGCCGGATACTGCGAGGAGGCATAGAAGAGGTAACATAATTGTTATTTTTGTCACCTTCCCTGGACCAGCTGTTAAACTCTGAGAATAATGTACAAGAATCAGTGACGAATTTGAAGTTACGCCGGGGATGGATATTTCAGCAAGACAATGATCCAAATCTACTCAGGCATTCATGCAGAGGAACAATTACAATGTTCTGGAATGGCCATCCCAGTCCCCAGACCTGAATATCATTGAACATCTGTGGGATAATTTGAAGCGGGCTGTCCATGCTCGGCGACCATCAAACTTAACTGAACTGGAATTGTTTTGTAAAGAGGAATGGTCAAAAATACCTTCATCCAGGATCCAGGAACTGATTAAAAGCTACAGGAAGCGACTAGAGGCTGTTATTTTTGCAAAAGGAGGATCTACTAAATATTAATGTCACTTTTCTGTTGAGGTGCCCATACTTTTGCACCGGTCAAATTTTGGTTTAATGCATATTGCACATTTTTTGTTAGTACAATAAACCTCATTTCAATCCTGAAATATTACTGTGTCCATCAGTTATTAGATATATCAAATTGAAATGGCTGTTGCAAACACCCAAATATTTAGAACTAAAAATGATTAAGATTAATAGGGGTGCCCAAACTTTTTCATATGACTGTAAGTCCGTGTACACTGTATAGAGGACTCTTTGAGGCCGCTCTAAATGTAGGGTGCCTAGGTGTTTAGGTAATATCACCACTAATGAAAGGGTTGATCTAGTATCTAATATCTCTAAGGTATTATTTCGTTTTAAGCAGTGTCTCACATGTACACACGTGGATAAAATTGTTGGTCCCTCCCTCGTTTAACGAAAGAAAACCCCACAATGGTCACAGAAATAACTTGAATCTGACAAAAGTAATAATATATAAAAATTCTATGAAAATGAACAAATGAAAGTCAGACATTGCTTTCCAACCAGGCTCCAACAGAATTTTTTAAAAAAGAAAACTCATGAAACAGGCCTGGACAGAAATGATGGTTTCCTTAACTTAATATTTTGTTGCACAACCTTTTGAGGCAATCCCTGCAATCAGACGATTCCTGTAACTGTCAATGAGACTTCTGCACCTCTCAGCAGGTATTTTGGCCACTCTTCATGAGCAAACTGCTCCAGTTGTCTCGGGTGTGAAGGGTGCCTTTTCCAGACGGCATGTTTCAGCTCCTTCCAAAGATGCTCAATAGGATTTAGGTCAGGGCTCATAGAAGGCCACTTCAGAATAGTCCAATGTTTCCCTCTTAGCCATGCTTGGGGGTTTTTAGCTGTGTGTTTTGGGTCATTATCCTGTTGCAAGACCCATGACCTGCGACTGAGACCAAGCTTTCTGACACTGGGCAGCACATTTCTCTCTAGAATCCCTTGATAGTCTTGAGATTTCATTGTACCCTGCACAGATTCAAGACACCCTGTGTAAGATGCAGCAAAGCAGCCCCAGAACATAACAGAGCCTCCTCCATGTCTCACAGTAGGGACAGTGTTCTTTTCAAGATATGCTTCATTTTTCCGTCTGTGAACATAGAGCTGATGTGCCTTGCCAAAAATTTTGATTTTTGTCTCATCTGTCCATAGGACATTCTCCCAGAAGCTTTGTGGCTTGTCAACATGTAGTTTGGCAAATTCCAGTTTTGTCAGATTCAAGTTATTTCTGTGACCATTGTGGGTTTTTCTTTCATTAAACGAGGGAGGGGGACTAACAATTTTGTCCACGTGTGTATGTCAGATTTAGTCATTTACAGTGCCTTGCGAAAGTATTCGACCCCCTTGAAATTTTCAACCTTTTGCCACATTTCAGGCTTCAAACATAAGGATATAAAATTTTTATTTTTTTGTGAAGAATCAACAAGTGGGACACAATTGTGAAGTGGAACAAAATTTATTGGTTATTTTAAACTTTTGTAAAAAATAAAAAACTGAAATGTGGGGCGTGCCAAATTATTCGGCCCCCTTAAGTTAATACTTTGTAGCACCACCTTTTGCTGCGATTACAGCTGCAAGTCGCTTGGGGTAGGTCTCTATCAGTTTTGCACATTGAGAGACTGAAATTCTTGCCCATTCTTTCGCAAGGCACTGTATGTGATTGAATGCACCTATTGTCTGTAATATGTCAGGCACACGTGTCAGACGCTACAGATGCACATCGAGGGCCATAGATATAAAACTAAGACTTATGAAGGCACTTTACTATACAACATGGCGGCTCATTTGAAAATATTCTAGTCACCCAATACAGCAGATTTTCCCCCATATAGCTATGTGATATATCATACTTAATAGAAGGAAATCCTTTTGGATCTTTAGACTCCAGTATCTAGATAAAGATGGTCTTAAAGGATGTAGTGGAGTCTGTTTAAATATATTGACCGGCTGTAATGAAGGATATTGTATCATTTTATTACTATTGTTTTTATGTGTATTTATGCATCTGAGATAACATGTTTGTGTAAATATATTTGTATCTATTCACATTTGTATTTATTTACATTTATTTGTAATTATTTCTATATATACTTATCACTCTGACCCAGTTGTCAGGTCCTATCTGCAACACAAACATGATTAGAGATGTCATTGTCTCTCTGGCCAGTTTTTTAGACTCATCATGGGCATGGGCTGCTTGCATGTCCTCGTAATTCTTACCTCTAGATTTCCTTTGAGTGCTCCTACAAGCGTGACTACCATTACACAACTCCCTGCCACTACTACTTCCATGACCAACAGACATATCTTCCACCTCTGCCTCCTCCACATCCTAAAAAAACCACTGCCTGTCCTCATTCAATTAATCAAGAAGAGGAAGACTCAGACTAGGAGAAATATCTTTCTCAGTAGGCATCACATCATTACTAGGGATCAGTGTCAGTGAAGATGAAAAGGATATGGTTGTCAGAGCAGAAAGACCACATGATAAATTAAGTCTTATAACAGCAGGGGAGGAGGAAGAACACACAGAACCCTGACTCAAAGTCAATGTATCACTGCAGTCACGTGTATTATTCTGCTGTGACTGAGATGAGTGAGCCATGTAATAAAAAACATTATATTCATTCTAAGGAACTGCAACAACCCTGCGTCTACTGGAGGCACAGCCAAGACCAGAATTAGTGTTACGAGTACCAATTCCCCCATATTCTTATTGTTACTTGCGGTGTTGGATGACATGACAATAGCATTGAATCTTCTCTTACACCTTCACCTGTCCTGTCTTTTTGCACACATTTACTGCACTACTTATATAATAGATTGTACTATAAATAAAATATGCTAAATTTTGGAGTAAATGTGGTCTGGCAGGAAGAAAAAATAACTGTGAATGGACACTATGATACATTTCATTGTAAATGTGCCCTAACTGAACTTAATCAACTGGCACTGCAAGATATAAATATTCAGATGACAGCATAAAAATTTCCTTATATAAGAGCCCTAATGCTAGGTTCACACCTGCATCCGGTTTCCGCTTAAAAAGTGGTTATCTGCAGAAACCCGCGGACCCCATAGACTATAATGGGGTCCGCCGGGTTTCTGCCCAGTTTCCGCCTGAAAAATGCGGAGAGAAAAATCCTGCTTGCATAGTTAAATGAGGTAATGTGTGGATAGCAGTAAGACATTTTCCTGGTAAATGTATATAATACATACATAATGGGAAAGTAAAAACAACCAGCATGACCTCCACTGATGCTGTGGGTTAAAAAAAATAGTGATTTGTAACTCAAAGGGTGACCTGGCCAGTAATGTAAGACAGTGAACCCTCACAGAGTGCAGTGCAGAAATATGCACATAGTGTGCATATTTATAACAAATAAATAAAAAACACTGCAAAACATGCTTAACAATGTGAGATTTGTCACTCAAAAGGTGCCCTGCCCTGACTGTATGTAGGTATGAGGAGACAGCCACTGTACAGTGCAGAGCTTGCCCCCCAATGTCTATGATCTCTCTGTCTCGATCTATCAGTCTGAATAAATACATCTATGCCCCAGAGTACCACTCTTCGATATCACAGTAACAATATGTTTTTCACTGTCTGTTATCTCTCCCTGCAGCTAATCATCTGACAAAATGGCTCCTCTCTCTGTGCATAATCTGATACAGTGCATATGACATCATCACCGTGACCTCTCCACCTGAAAATCTTGATTGGTCGAGGGGCTGTCAGGTGATGATGCTAGAAGCCCACTTAGGTCACACAGACCATGCAATCCTTCCCCCTGTGCTCTTCTGCCTCGTGGTACACATGGCAGCCAGCAACCATGTTACAGGTTCAGCAGAGATGAAACACAAACATTTTGGTTTACACTGTGTTCCAAATTATTATGCAAAAATTGTTTAGGAGTGATAAGGTAAGAATTTTTTTGTTTGTCAGTTAAATTCATTGATGGTGATGTGTGTCAGGGCTCTTTATATCACTGAAAGCAATTGCAGACACCTGTGCTAATTAGTTTGGCAGGTGTGTCCAATTAAAGGCAAGACTACTTAAGAAGGCTGTCCCACATTATTAAGCAGCCTACATTTTCAGCCAAAATGGGAAAGAAAAAGGATGTGTCGGCTGCTGAGAAGCAACAAATTGTGGAGTGTTTAGGTCAAGGCATGACTACAATCAACATTGCCAAGACACTTCATCGTGATCATCGCACAATCAAGAAGTATGTAGCTGATTCACAGCACACACGTGTGCGTGCTGATAAGGGAAAATTGAGGATTCTTTCCAACAGGCAATTACGTCAGGTTAAAAGAGCAGCTTCAAAAATGCCTTGTCATAGCAGCAGACAAGTTTTTGAAGCTGCTGGTGCCTCCAACGTCCCCCCGAACAACAAGATGCAGGGTCCTTCAGAGGTTTGCAGCTGTGCGTAAGCCATCCTGTCGACCTCCTCTATCCACTGCACACAAGCAGAAACGGCTCCAGTGGGCCAAACAATACATGAAGACTGACTTCAAAACTGTCTTGTTCACCGATGAGTGCCGTGCAACGCTCGATGGCCCAGATGGATGGAGTGGAGGATGGCTTGTTGATGGACACCCCACGCAAACACGGCTACGGCGCCAACAAGGAGGAGGTGGAGTAATGTTTTGGGCTGGAATCATGGGGAGAGAGATTGTCGGCCCCTTTAGGATCCCTGAAGGGGTAAAGATGAACTCCATAATGTATGTGGAGTTTCTCAAACAGCACTTCCTGCCATGGTTCAAGAAGAAGAACCATGCATTCCACAGAAAGATCATTTTCATGCATGATAATGCACCGTCTCATGCTGCAAATAACACATCTGCATCTCTGGCTGCTATGGGCATAAAAGGGGACAAACTTATGGTGTGGCCCCCATGCTCCCCTGACCTCAACCCCATTGAGAACCTCTGGAGCATCATCAATAGGAGTGTCTATGATGGCGGGAGGCAGTTCACATCTAAGCAACAGCTCTGGGAGGGTATTCTGTCCTCATGCAAAACAATTGAAGCAGAAACCATCCAAAAACTGACAAATTCAATGGACGAGAGAGTTCAGAAGCTTCTTTCGAACAAGGGGTCCTATGTGCAAATTTAACATCACCTCGAATAAAGTTTTGGCTTGAAAACTGTTTGATTTCAGTTTGTAATAACCTGCTAGTGCTTAGAATTTCACAATGACCATTTTTTTGTTTTTAATAAAAATGAAAAGGTTGCAAATTCTGCTGTGCATAATAATTTAAAACATGCATTTTGAGTGCATTTTGAGTGTTTATTTTTTTTTTAAATATACTGTTATCATAGGCAGATTGTTCAAAAACCTTTCAATTCTACTCGAATAGTTGATGACTGGAAAATTACAATGACTGCAATTCATATAGGTAATTTTGGAAAATATGAGAAAATATTATTTGCATAATAATTTGGAACACGGTGTAGTTAGAAATCAAAACTTTTGCCAAATTTGGGCCAAACAGTGTTTGCTGCAAACTGATTTGCTCATATCTACTAGAATGTTCTAAGTCAAGGACTGCACCATCTGCTCAACTTCAGCAAAATGATTTCCGCTACCTAAAGTAAAAAAGTTCCAAATATTAATAACATACTTCATAGTGCAAATTCACTTAAGGTGACAAATGGTGCAATTAATCAATTCTTTTCCCAGTGATCCACTGAGATGCCACAGGTGTGGAGTATAAAATAGTATAAAATCCATGTATAACTTGTCCCCCACATGTCTCATCCTGTACACATCTCTTATACTCACTTTATATCCTCTATCCTGCAGGCTGGACTGGACAGAGCGGCCATCAAGTCACTGAAGTGAGGACCGGACAGACGGTTATAGGATAGTCCGAGTTTCTTCAGGGACTGATTATTCCTTATTACAGAGGCCAACTGGGTGCAGGAAGTGTCTAGTAGATCAGTACCACCCATACTGTAAAAATAAGAAGATAAGATGAGGGTGACGCCACAATAGACAGAATCAAATATGATAGAATTAGATACAAAACCCAGCAGACATTGTCACATATGATAGGATTAGATACAGAAGAAGAGACGTCATATACTGTATGAAGGTGCTGTTTAGAGATGAGCGAATTTTGCTAAAATACGATTCGACCGATTCTCCGAAGTTTCCAAAACAATTTGATTTGATCCAAATTAATTTGCAGGGAATCGTGTTAACACCTTCCCGACATCCGCCCTAATAGTAAGGCGCTGCCGGGAAGGACTTTCCGCAAACCACAGTGGAAGCAGAGTGCACACACAGAAACTGTGGGCGCACCCTGCTTTGTGGGTGGCAGCCGTATGTAACAGCTGACACTGTCCTCTAACATTCACGGTTGGAGTTGAGCTCCGATCGCGGGTGTTAACCCCTGAGATGCCGCGGTCAAACATGACCACGGCATCTCAGGGGATTTATTATATATATTGGGGTCCCGATAGGCTCCCCCGCGACATTTTCGGGGGGGTGCCGCTGTTCCTATTCGTCAGTCCAGGGTCTGACCAGTGACCCCGGTCTGCCCCATCGCATACCTGGTTGATTCTGCCTTTAAAGGAGACTGTCAGCCTATGCTGACAGCCTCCTATACACTGCAATACACATGTAAAGAGAAGGCCCTAGACGCTTGGGGATAGGGACTACATGACTAGGGGGAGGATTAAGACACGAAGGGGTTAAGAAATAGGAGAGTTCGAGCGGGAAAAATGGGGCTGGGATCGTGGGTGTTAAAAGGGGCGCTGGGGTGAGCTAAGGGTCAGTCAAGCAGTGGCAGGGTAAGGAAGTGGACGGACTGCACTACTTACCATGGCCGATCTTGAAGCCTTGCGGTCTCTCCTTCGGGCAGCGGCGGTGGTCCATGGCGAGCAGGTCGTTAAGGATCTTGTCGCAGCTGCCCAGGTGCCCCCTTGCCAAGGCACGTCTGCCCTGGTCCCTTCGCCCCGCGCTCAGCAGTCCCGGCCGCTGGAGCGTTATTCTCCTGATCGGGGGCGGGTGACGCGGCGGTGATCTAGGAGCCCCAGGAGGGACCCTCCGGCCACGGGCGCCCAGGCCAGCTCCCCTGGAGAACGCCCAGCGGCCGGGAGGAATCCTCGAGGAGGCCGCAGTCGTCTGGAGGGAGGCCCGGTTAACACGCCTCCTCCCTCCTCTTTGTCCTCCAGGACCCGCGCGTCAGTCTCTCGTGCTTCGGCTGGGGGGCGTGCCCGGCCCGTGACATCAGTGGGCGGGGACCACCCCCCCGGGCACACTCCCTGGCCTCCTTCCTGCTGCTGCAAACGAGTGTGCTGGAAGTGACGCGGCCGGTACTTCCGGCGCGGACGGGCCGTCTCGTCGCGGAGGATCGGGCCTGGGCCGGAAGAGGCCGGCTGAAGACGGCATCGGCAGTTCTCCGACGGGGCGGCGGGTGCGCTGCACGGCGGGGACTGCAGCACCTCCTGGCGTGGGCGCGGACGAACCCCCTGAGGATGCAGGACCGGCGGCAGCTGATCTGGGGCGCCCCCCGACACAGCCTGGTGAGCAGATGGGGTTTCCTTCTTCCTCTATGGGTGGGGGCTCTGGGGCGAGCGTGTCGGGCGCTGCGGTATTAGGGCCCAGGCGGTCTGGGGGAGTAGAGTCCCTGGGGGGGGTCAGCTGCGGAGGGGGCAGTATGGGGCCGGCTGATAGGCTTGCTCCAGCAATTAGTGGGTGAGCAGCCTGGGGCCGCGGGGCCTACGGGAGCTTGGGTGGGCGCAGAAGCGAGTGTTTCCCCGGGGTCTGGGGGGACGGCGGTCCCGGTAGTTCCTATTGCTGGCCCGCTGGGGGAGGTTGCGTCGGTGGGTGCGGAGCCCATCCAAGTGGGTGGCGGGGCCCCTGAGGGTTCGGATGCAACGGCGGGGGCCAAGGGTAAGTGTGAAAGATCCTCAGTGTGCCAACACCGCGTTGGCCCACACCTGAGACTTCTTTCATATAAAACCACACTCACCGCCAGTGAGTGTTGAGTTCACAGGATAAATACAAGACAAGCTTTCTAAATTTTATATATTTATTAACCCCTAAATGGGTCGGTATTAACATCTAACACATGCAGTTCAGAACAGATATGTAGATATATACAAACATTAACAGTTACTAATTACAAGATACAGTGCAATAAAATAAAAGGGAATAAAGGTGAAATGATTACTTTACCACCCATCTCCTTGATGTGGTTCTGTAGTCCAACACTCACACATAGCATGTGGAGATCACCAGTGGAGGCAGCGGCATTAACTCCAGCATCTCAGCAGCCTCTCCTCATAGTAGCATCTTCATAGTAATCTCCCAGTGGTAGTCTGTCTCACTGACCTCTTACCTCATCTTTTATACCCTTTATGCCACCTCTCAGAATGAGGTCACTGGCGACAACAAGTCTGATTGATTAACGCACTCAAGTCAAGACTTTTTGTAAGGAGCTGAGACCAAGTGAAATGATACAATGTTATCAACCATGTCTGATCTAACAGCCCAGACTGAACACTGCAGATGTGTTTGATCACTCAGAGCTATGTAGGAATTCAATAGTGCTATTCTGGGATGGATACAAAGCCCTATTGTTATATTGTTGCCACTACTGCCAATATACACCTAGGATTAGAGCTGCGCACATTATGAATAAATGGAACTAAGAGAGAAATACGCTACCCAGAGATCAAAATACATCTTTGAGTTATAGCCATATTTAAGTGGAATCATCACAGTAAGGAAAAGGAGAAGGCGGTGGATATTGTGCATCTAGATGACCGAGCGAAGGGTGAGGTTTACATCTGCTTTGAGGGCCCGCTTGGGGCGCATTTGAAGCAGGAGGTGCGGGAAAAAATTTGGAAAAGGGAGTACGTGGAAATATTTTCCCTGCTCCCTCTGGACAAATTTAATCTGGACAAGGTTAAGCCTAGTGATAGCAAAAAGGAGGAGGACGAGGAGAAGCGTCGCTACCGTTTAATCCCACGTACGTTCGTCAATTGGCTACAGGCGTTTGCCATATTGGCAAGCGTGATTGGGGAAAAGGAGCCCGAGCACTGCTCAGCTCTTTTTGGCTAAATGGACTCTATTGGGGAGGCGCACCGAGTATACGGCAGGGTAGCGTGGCTTCGATACGACGAGCAGTTCCGGCAGCGTAAGGCGGTGCGTCAGGGCTTGTGGTGGGATCACAAGGACATCTCGTTGTGGATGCGGCTGATGTCGGTGGTGCCTTCCTTTCGTGGGGGGGCCGGGAGTTCGGGCTCTGCAACTGGATCCTCGGCTTCTCAGAAAAAGGGGTACTGTTGGTTGTTCAACGAAGGGCAGTGTAAATTCGGTGTTTCCTGCCGCTTCAAACACGAGTGTTCAGGTAGCGGGGGTGGACATGGGCTTAACAAGTGCGAGGAAAAGGGAAAGGGGGAGATGTTGTGGAAAAAAGGGAAGACGCCGGTGAAGGTCGCAGTAATGCTTCCTTTTCTAAGTAGATACCCCGATCGGGTGGCGGCACGGTTGCTAGCGGAGGGTTTTGGGGAGGGTTTCCGTATCCCTTTTGATGCGGCGGCCCCTGTTTTTCGCCCTGGGAACCTTAAATCAGCTAGGGAGCACCCTGAGGTTGTGGGGGCAAAGTTGATGAAGGAGGTGCGTTTAGGGCGCATGGCGGGGGCCCTTCTCGGCCCCTCCCTGGCCTCATTTACGGGTTTCACCTTTGGGTGTGGTTCCCAAGCATGAGCCCTCTCAGTTTCGCCTTATTCATCACCTTTCCTTCCCGGCTGGGGTGTCGGTTAATGATGGGATTGATCCTTCCTTGTCCTCTGTCTCCTATGCTTCATTTGACAAAACTGTGGCGTTGGTGCATCGGGCGGATATAGAGGTGGCGTTTCGGCTTTTACCTGTTCACCCTGAGAGCTTCCATTTGTTAGGTTGCATGTGGGAGGACCAGTTTTACGTAGATTGTTGTTTGCCTATGGGCTGTTCCATCTCTTGTGCTTATTTTGAAGCTTTTAGTTCTTTCCTGGAGTGGGTGGTCAGGGACTTGTCGGGTTTGGCGTCGATCATTCATTATTTAGATGATTTCCTCTGTGTCGGGCCTGGGGATTTGTCAGACTGCTTGGTGTTACTGCGCACGGTTGAACGGGTGGCGGGTTTGTTCGGGGTTCCTTTGGCCCCCGACAAGACGGAGGGTCCGGCGTCAGTGATAAAGTTTTTGGGCATTGAACTTGATTCAGTGCTCATGGAACCCAGGTTGCCAGGGGATAAACTGGAGGACCTGCGGCTGACTGTTCGCAGGTTCCAGGGGGTCCGGAAGGTTCGGCTGCGGGAGGTGCAATCATTGCTGGGGAAATTGAATTTCGCTTGTCGCATCATGCCGATGGAGCGAGTTTTTTGTCGTCGGTTGGCTGCACTGACGGCAGGGGTGCGGTCGCCTCATCACTTCGTGCGGCTTACTGCTGAGGTGAGGGCGGACTTGTTGGTTTGGGATGATTTTTTGGGTCGGTTTAACGGGGCGTTCTTTGTGGCTTGCCTCCGTTATTTCTAGTGAGGAATTGAATCTGCATACCGACGCGGCGGGATCAGTAGGGTTTGGGGCTTATTATCAAGGGCGTTGGTGCGCAAGGGTTTGGCCCGCTGAGTGGGTGGAGGCGGGATTGGTGGCAAACTTAGCGTTGTTGGAGTTGTTCCCGATTATAGTCGCGGTGGAGTTATGGGGGGGCGAATTTCGGGACCGAAAGGTTTGTTTTCATTGTGATAACAGTGCTGTGGTGTTCGTTATCAATTCCCAATCTGCAAAGTCCCCTCAGGTGGTGTCGCTGCTTAGGCATCTTGTGTTGCGCTGCTTAGAAATGAATGTGCACGTATCGGCGCGCCACGTGCCCGGGGTGCTTAATTCTGTGGCTGATTCCTTGTCACGGTGTCAGTTTGGCAGGTTCCGGTAGTTGGCTCCGGAGGCAGCGGAGGTGGGCGAGGACTGTCCAGCCCACTTGTGGTCCCTGGTGTTGGTTCCGCGGCAGAGCTCATCCAGCGTTCGGTGTCCGCCGTAACTTGGAAGCGTTACCAGCAGGTTTGGTGTGATTGGGACCAGGACTGCCTGTCGTGCGGGGGGGTGCGTTCGGATGAAGACCGGGTCATGTTGGTTTTGTCCTGGATAGGGGTAGCATTTGCGGAAGGGCGCTCGGTCGCGGTGTTTTCTCAGAGTTTGGCGGGTCTGGCGTTTCTTTTTCGTTTACAGGGTCTGCGGGATGTCACAAAAGACTTTGTGGTGCGCCAGGCTATGAGGGGTTTTCGGCGGGGGGGGGCCGGGCGGCATGGTCTTCGCCGCCCGGTTTCCTTCGAGTTATTAGGGCATCTATTGGAGTGTCTGCAGAGTTTGTGTTTTTCAGAATATGAAGTGCTGTTGTTCCGGGCAGCTTTTTTGCTGGCCTTTTTTGGGGCTTTTCATGTTGGGGAGTTGGTTAGTGAGTCGGTGGGAGCTCTGGGGGGTTTGCAGTGGAATGGGGTAGCTTTGTTTGAGGATCGGGTAGAGTGCCATTTGCATCGCTCCAAGACGGATCAGGTGGGTCGCGGTAGGTTGGTGGTGCTTTATGCGGTTGGGGGGATCCTCGTTGTCCGGTGGCAGGGGTGTCTAATTTTCTGCGAGTGCGGGGTTCGCTCCTGGGGTCCTTCCTTTGCCATGCGAGTGGGGGGGCTCTGTCTAGGTTTCAGTTTGTAGCTGTATTTAAGAAGGCCTTGGTATTGGTGGGGGAGCTCCCTGGTGATTATGGCTCCCACTCTTTCCGAATAGGTGCAGCCACGGAGGCCGCTCGCTGGGGTCTGGGGGACGATGTTGTACGCTGTATCGGGAGGTGGGAATCCGACCGGTTCCGCCTTTACGTGCATCCGTCCCTATTGCAGTAAGTTAGTGGGGTTCCCGTGGGTGGGAGGAGCGCGGTGCTGGATCAGTGGAATTGGGAATGTTCCTCCTGTCCTACCTTCGGTGTTGCTGTTTGGTATTTAGTCTTCTTTATTGTTGTTTTATTTTAGGTCCCTGTTTGATCTGGATATTGGGTCATTCGTACATTTTTTGGGGTGCACTTCGGGCGGATGTCCGGCCTGATGGGCGACAGCTGGGTCTTCGGCGGGAGGATGCCGTGGTACGGTGGATCGGGGTGCGCGGTATGATTTGGAGTCGGGTTTTGCCCGAGTGTCATTTTTATAGTCGAGTCGATCGCCCCCCACATGTCGTTGTTCTGCATGTTGGGGGCAATGATCTAGGGGTGCGCTCGTCCAGGGAACTCATCAGGGACATTCAATTTGACATGTTGCGGTTGCTGACTGAGTTCCCGAGATTGATTGTAGTGTGGTCTGACATGGTTGCGCGTTTGGTGTGGCGCAATGCGAGGTCGGTGGCCCGCTTGGACAAGACCCGTATTAAAGTAAATAGGGCAGTGGCTCGTTTTGTGGTGCGAAATGGTGGGTTAGCGGTCCGCCATCGGGAGTTAGAAGTCCCTTCTCTGGATCATATGCGCCAGGATGGGGTGCATTTGAATGTGATAGGGACGGATATGTGGATGCTGGGTTTGCGAGATGGTGTAGAGCGAGCTTTGTATGTGTGGCGGGACTCGCGGGCATAAGGGGTCATGCCCGTGAGTCTGTGGGTTGGTGGGGTTAGAGGCCTATCAGGCACTGTTGTAGGACCTCATCGGTGGTATGGGGATCCTGGTGGGGAAGGTGTAAGCCTGGGAAGTCCTCTAGTTGGGTTTAGATCCCAGGCTTATGGTCGTACAGATGGTTAAAGGTCTGCCTGAGGTGGGGGGTTTTTTGCGCCTGGGCAGATTAGTGGTGGTGCCTATCCCCGGGGTGGGGTGGGTTCTGATATAAGCACTTTTAAATGGTGTGAATTTTGTATACAGTTGTAACGGTTAAGTATTGGTTTGTATTTATACACCACCCGTTTTATGGCGGTGTTATTTATATATTATTTATATGTTTAAGGTATTTATATGTTTTAATAAATCGGCCTGAACAGGCCAATTTTAAATCCAAGAGGTGGTCTGAGTCCTTATTGGGGGGAAATGTGGGATTAGGACATGAGGTGTAAAGGGCTGTGGTAAGTCAGCCGGAGTGATGACATATTCCTCCTCCCTGAGTCATGCAGCGTATACCTATTGAAGCAGGGATCAGATATCGCTGCTTCAATCCTCCCCCCCCCCCCCATTGAAGCAGCAATTAGATATCGCTGCTTAAATCCCCCCCTCCCACAGCTGGTGCTATTTGGGGTCTCCTCAGACCCCAGAGTATAGTAATCAGAGGCCCAGGGGAAGTGATTAAAATTAACAAACACTTATACCCACCTTAACCTCACCTCTCTTGGGACTCTATCTGTGTGACCATCCTCCTCGCTCCTCTTCTTCCAAATGAAGCCGTGCTCCCCGAACGTCACTGCTGGGGACTGTGATTGGGCCTCAGCGGTCACTTGGGGGTGTGATGATGTCATTACGCCGGCGCATTACGCCGGCACCGACATCATTACGCCCAATCACAGGCCCCAGCAGTAAGGTCTGGGGAGGAAGAGCTCCGGAGTTACTGCTCAGCCCAGGACAGGTGAGTATCAGCATTTTTTTATCTTTAATCACTGCGGGGGGGTGCCGAGGGGGGACAGGTAGCATGGTGGAACCCCTTGGATGCCGCGGTCATGTTTGATTGCGGCATCCAAGGGGTTAAAACCCCCAATCGGAAATGGGTGATTCGATACATCGAAGCGTGAGGAAATCCGGAATCGATGCCAATCGAAGATTTCCTGAAATTCGGATCAAATTCCACTTAGTCAGCTTCGATTCGCTCATCTCTAGTGCTGTCAGTATCACACGTGATAAGATTAGATACACAGCTCAGTAGAGACGTCACATATGAAGGTGCAGTCAGCAGTTTATCTCATAGACATAACATAAAATAGAATAAAATGCATGTATAACTTGTCCCCCACATGTCTCATCCTGTACACATCTCTTATACTCACCGTAATTCCTCTATCCTGCAGGCTGGACTGGACAGAGCGTCCATCAAATCACTGAGGTGAGGACCAGACAGAGGGTTACCAGACAGGTCAAGTCTCTTCAGGGACTGGTTATTCCTTATTATTGATGCCAACTCGATGCAGGAAGTGTCTGGTAGATCATTATCACCCAAACTGTAAGAATGAGATGAGATGTGAGTGATGTATCAGCAGACTGTATCAAGGTAGCACAGTGGCTCAGTGGTTAGTATGTTGCCCTTGGGTTCAAATCCGACCAAGGGCAACATCTGCATGGAGTTCCTGACTCAGAGAGAGAACGTCTATATACAAGGCAGAGATGACACAGGGTTACTAGAACACCTTGATTACAAGGGTTTTTCCTGCATCATAAGGTGAAGTAAACACAGTGATCGGTGGGACCCCAACATCGAGGAATTTCCACATAAAGTTCTGATCATTAGAGGCAGACTACTGGGATCATTAGTTATACTAAAAATGGGGGCTCAAAGTCCCCACCTAATGGTTATTGAACCACTAATGGATAGAGAATACAGAAAGTGTCAAACATCCTTACTCCTCAATGTTCACATATTACACTGCACAAGATAGTCCGGTTGTAGATAATGATGTGGATGGTGAGTTGGTAGGACACAAGATTTTCACAAGAAGCCTGCACCTGATAGCTAAAGGACCCCTCACATCTTCTCAGTCCTTTATGATAATATATAAATATATGTAACACATGAAATATTTTAGATCTGCATTTATATACACAATACCCTCCATTTACTGCTCAGCCCGGTCCTCACTAGCATCACCACAGGAATCTGACCCCATCTACTACATAATAGGACCCATACTAACAGACATGATGTATAATACAATAAGATTATCAAAAGTTTGTCAGAACCTTTAAGGGTGTTATCCAGTTTTTGATATTGGAGGCATATCCTTAGGATAGGCCATCAATATTAAAAACTGGATAACTTCTTTAATACCGCAGATAGATAAAATATAATAAGTATTTACCTCAGATTCTGCAGGTTGTGTAACCCTGGTACAAGTTTTTCTAATCCTTCAGTGTCTAAGGAGCATCTAAACAAATTGAGTCCTTCTATATGTGTGCAGGTTTCCATGATGAATGCTAACACTGTGCAGTCTAGAGCTGACATGTGAACCCCAGAAAGGTCCAATCTTCTGTATGATTGTAATGATTCCAGGACTAGAGCCTTATTCCGGGTCTCAAACAGATAGAAGAATGTCCTGAGAAGACGTCGCTTCTTGTCTTTACTTTCCTCCATCCTCTGTTCTTCTAGAATGAAGTTCTTCAGCCAAGTGATAACATCTCTGGAAGTCTGAGCTGCTTGTTTGTCCAGGTATCCAGTTAGTATTGACCTGGTGGAGGTGTCTGATAGACCACACAGGAAACGGTGGAATATCTCACCACGTCCATCAGGATAGGATTTGGCTTTTTCTAGTGATTTCTGTAACTTCTCAGGAGAATAATCAGTATAATGGACCAAGGCAGAGAAGAATTCCTGAACAGTGAGATGTAAGAAGGAATAGGTCACAGGCTCCTCCGATTCCATCAGAAAACTTGATAAGAGCTTTGACTTATTGTCCACATAGAAAGAATCCAGATCTCGAACTTCAAAAATAACCCTGTCATTCATGACTCCATGTTCTGCCATCCATCCGATGGACTGCAGGATCTTCTGAGCGTCACTTTTCTCCAGGCTGTGATTGGACAGAATGTTGGCGACAAATATGGCAAAGAGCTGTGTCACTGTTCTGGGTAATAATGTCACCTGCTGGTCACTACTTGTTGTCTGGAAGCTCCTGGATAATACAGTACAGATGATCCAGCAGTAGGAAGGGAGGTAACAGAACGTGTACAAGGTGTCATTCTGCTTCACATAAGTAAAAGCCTTTTCTGACAGTTCAGGGTTGGAGAAGAAATTCTCAAAGTAAATCTGTCGTTCTTCTGGAAGAAAACCAGTGATTTCTACTATTCTCTGGAAAACTCTACAATCAATTGATGCCAGTCTGGTTGGACGACTGGTCATTAGGACAGAACAACCATTAAGAAGAGACTTTCTCACCAAACTAACCACAATCTGACCACAATGTTCAGGCTGTTTAGGATTAGAGCACAAGTGACATGATGTGAAATCCATTGTATGATTGCTTTCATCTAATCCATCAAATATAAAGAGAAGTTTCTCTGGATCTTGTAAGATGTTCTCCAGCTGCTCCTCCAGATATGGGTACTGATGAAGGATCATGGTCTCCAGACTAACCTTATCCAGTCTGTTGAGTTCCCGGAATTTGAAGAAAAAGACAAAAGAAAATCTTTGATAGAGATCGCCCTTCACCCAGTCATAGACAAACTTCTGCATCAGTGTGGTCTTCCCTACACCGGGCACTCCGCTCACCATTACCATATGTGGTACAAGTCTGGATCGGGGGCACCAACGGAACATCTTGTTGGGGAAAATTCTCTGTAATACATTTTGTTTTTCCTTTGAGTATTCCTCATGTCTTACCCCGGTCTCTATGAGCTCATTCTCAGAACGTTCCCTAAAGTGATCAGTGGAGACAATGATGAGGTTCACATAACGTGTAGAGAAGGGGAAACTTTCCTCTCCCTGGTTACATCTTGGAGGTTTGTTCTCTGTAAGTATCTTAGTTTTTTCATGTAAATATTTCTTGTGACAGTTCTGGACATCTACAGATAAAATAGGGGAAAAAAGCTGAAGAGGCTAAAACAAAACTAAATATTCTATTGGAATGTATATCAAAAAGAAAAAAGGGCACATATAGGGTATTATCATGATTAAACTGGGTAATCTGACAAGAATGCGGTTATGCTAACTTGGAGTTTATCTTGGGTCATTACATGACTGGCTTACAAAAAGTGGAACCCAGGTGAAAAAAAAACAGGCTGCATTGAGTTACACATTTAATATACTTTTTAGTGGAATCACAGATGTAATTCTGGTACATTGTTCTCCCCAATGAGATGTAACTACCTTACCATTTCCTTCCCTTAAACATATTTTCTTGTTAAGCTTAATTTTCACCTTTTCCAGCCACATTTACCCTTCTGAAGGGAAGGGCACAACCATTGATCAAAAAAGGCCAATCTTTAGATACACTAAGGGGAATTTATTAAGGGTGGTGATTCTTACAGTAGAGGCTCCAGCCTCTTAGTAATTCTTGCACACATATAGTAGGTATTTCTGGTCTAAAATCTACACCAGTCAGGGACAGGCATAGATTTGTGTTATAAAATGTAGTAAATCTGGTGGTCCAGGGTGCACCCGTCCTGACCTGCCCAGATTCCCAACTTGTTCTGCCCGCTGTCTAAAAAGGGGCAAGCAAAAGCTAAAATGCCCCATAGTGCACCAAAAATGCGCCAAGTTGATGTGCAATTTTGGCCACTCTCTAGGTGCAGCAGCCTTGTAAAGGTGGTCCTTTATATGAACAATCTTTGGTACTAACTGTCTGAGGAGGCTTCCTTCTTAGGTTATCGCAATGAATGGGCACATCATTACCATCAGGATTTCTCATGTGGATTAAGGGACCTGTCTGGTGGGTTTATGTCTAGGTAATGCTGGGTGATATTTCTGAATCGTACATAATCCACATCAATATAATAGATACAGTGGCTTGCAAAAGTATTCACACCCCTTGAACTTTTTCACATTTTGTCACAACCACAAACTTAAATGTATTTTATTGAGATTTTCAGTGATAACGAACACAAAGTATCAGATAATTGTGAAGTGGAAAGAAAATGATACAAGGTTTTCAAAATTTTAATCAATTAAAAATCTGAAAAGTGTGACGTGCAAAAGTCTTCAGCCACCCTATATCAATACTTTGTAGAGCCGCCTTTCGCTGCAATTACAGCTGCAAGTCTTTTGGGCTCTGTCTCTACCAGCTTTGCACATCTAGAGATGAGATTTCTGCCCCTTCTCCTTCTTCTTCTTTGCAGCCAGATTGGATGGAGCGTCTGTGATCAGTAATTATCATGTCTTGTCACAGATGCTCAATGGGATTTAGGTCTGGACTGTGACTGGGCCATTCTAACTCAGGAATATTCTGTGATCTAAACCCTTCCACTGGAGCTCGGGCTGGATGTTTAGGGTCTTTGTCTTGCTGGACGCAGAATCTCCTTCCCAGTCTCAGGTCTTTTGCAGCCTCCTACAGGTTTTCTTCCAGGATTGCCCTGTATTTAGCGCCATCCATCTTCCCATCGCCTCTGAGCAGCTTCCCTGTCCCTGCTGAAGAAAAGCCTCCCCCCAGCATGATGCTGCCACCACCATGTGTCACATTGGGGATGACATTTAGGCCAAAAAGTTCACCTTTGATCTCCTCTGAGCAGAGCACCTTCTTCCACATGTTTGCTGTGTCCCCTATATGGCTTGTGGTAAACTGCAAATGGCACGTTTTGTCTTTCTTTCAACAATGGTTTTCTTCTTACCACTCTTCAATAAAGGACAGATTTGTGGGGTGCGCGGTGACTTCTAGTTGTCCTGTGGACAGATTCTCCCTGTACCTGAGGATTTCTGCAGCTCCTCCAGAGTGACCATGGGCCTCTTGGCTGCTTCTCTGACCAGTGCTCTCCTTGCTCAGTGATCTGTTAGTTTAGGTGGACGGCCATGTCTTGGTAGGTTTGCAGTTGTAGAATACTTTCTCCATTTTTGGATAATGGATTGAACAGCGCTCCTTGGGATGCTCAAAGCTTGGGATATGTTTTTATAACCTAACCCTGCTTTACACTTCTCCACAACTTTATCTCTGACCTGTCTGGTGAGTTCCTTGGTCTTCATGATGCTGTTTGTTCACTAGTGTTCTCTAACAAACCACTGAGGCCTTCACAAAACAGATATATTTACACTGAGACTACATTACACACAGGCGGACTCTATTAACTCATTAAGTGACTTCTGAAGACAATTGTGCGCACTGGATTTTATTTAGGGATAACAGAGTAGAGGGGGCGGAAGACTTTTGCATGTCACACTTTTCAGAATTTTATTTGATTACAATTTTGAAAATCATGTATCATTTTCATTCCACTTCACAATTATCTGCTACTTTGTGTTGGTTATCACTTAAAATCTCAATAAAATACATCTAAGTTTGTGGCTGTAAGGTGACAAAATGTGAAAAAGTTCAAGGGGTATGAATACTTTTGCAAGCCACTGTATATACATAAAACACAAACTAATCCTATTAGTATTACATATAAAGCACTATGCAGAATCCCCAAAATCCATCCTCCAATTCCCTTAAACCAACTACTTGGACTCAAGAAACTAAGGCATTTGGGCCATTTGAGATCCCAGTCATTCATGGCGTTAACCTTTTGAAATTTTTATTTTACTTTTCTCACCTGTTTTATGTCACGTTTAAATTGCATCTGGGCAACAACAAAAGGGCCCTACAACTTGGCACATACCTCCATGCGATGCGGTCACTTAGTCAAGTACCATTCTATATTGGTTAGTCACTAATATTAGTTGCCTAGTAATAGTAGAAGTGATATATGCATTTTTAATTGTTAACCCTATAAGGGTTAGTGACCAAATTTTTCTTGAGATGCGCCATAAAGTTTTTTGGTTTTTTTTCTTCTCTTTGTTTTTGGCCACTATCCGCTTTTTTCGTGTTTTTTTTTCCACCATTGGACACCATTCTTGTTCATTGATTTTTTTAAGTCTAGGGCTACACAGAAACTTTGGCCACAACTTCCTTCATGTAACCAAAAGATTACTTGGTTGCCTTGTGACACTTTCACTCATGTCAGTGAATGGAGTGGCATTGTGACACCAAAGGATTATTGATTTGTCTTTTGTGAAAGTTGATTAAATTAAATTCTACAGCCAGGGATCACTTTTGAGTCACCCTCATAGATTTCTATATTGTTTTTGCAGCATTCACTGTCCCCGCTGCATAATTTCTGCCGAATGCCTTGTATTAATATTAGAAGAATGTGACAGAGCTATTTAGCCCTTTTCATACTCGGTGTTTATGGCCAGATGTTATATTAAAATACATGTGGAGTGTTTTGGTGTTGGTGATTTTTGGTCAGCGAAAGTCACAACATCTATGTTTGGTGTTTTCCCGTTAAACGTTTCCAATAACCCATATACAAGATATCAGGGAATAAAAATGCCACCAATGCATAAAATTTTGTAACGTATTTTTATGTAAAATACAGAAAGGAAAGTATGTGACTGATGTCTTACTAAACAGGATAACCGTCAGTCAGCATTCTACCTGCTTTATCTTCTTTATCTGGCTTTGCTTGTATTGGTTTATCTTCTTCCAGGCTGTGATCAATGTCCCTATGATAAGTTTATAATGTACACTTACCTGTCAGTTCTGGGGTTAGTCGGTGTCCATGTTTATCCAGTACGATTTGCTCCACTAGAATGTCACCTGCTAAAATATGACAGATTAGTAGGATTTTCTGGTGTATAGACATCATCAGTGATGGATGTACAGCTATAAGTATGGGATTATACAGTGGGCAGGGGAAGGTTTTATGATCATAAAAGCAAAGCTGTGAAATGGTGCCTCAGACCCCTCTACCCCCAGTGTGTCCTAATCACTAAAGTCCAATGATTTAGTGTCTCAGTCCTTGGCAGCTCCTTTTATTTATAAATAGGTCAGAATTTACCTTGTTTGACGTGCTTAAGGTCTTGGGTGGATTGATTATGCTGTAATGGTTATACACTAGATATACAGTATAAAATGTACATCTCCAGCAAAGAGTTTGACATACCAGAGATGTGTCTTTTTGCCCAGGCAAAGTACTGTGAAATAGCTGTCTACTGGAGGTGGAGACTGTCACTATATTCAGGGAGTCAGTAGTTGACACTGTGTTAGGGGCACTGAGGTTGCCAGTGTTCACGATACAGTGACAGCCACAGTGTCTCTAATACACAGACAGCCAGAGTGCCCATAATACATAGACAGCCACAGTGTCAGCAATACATAGACAGTCACAGTATCAATAATACATAGACAGCCACAGTGTCAGTAATACTGATATAGAAAACATTAACGTAACACATAGACGAATGCAGGCAACATATTCTGCACATTGCCTTACCACCTGTAAGTGCAGAAACTGCCTGTCATTGAAAATGAATTGCCAGGTGGTGCCTGCTGTCACTGCCTCCTCCTCTTACCGTTTACCACTCTCTAATGCTCAATGTGATCAGGTAACTTCCAGTCACAGTGAAATAAGCTCATAAACCTAACCTTTCAATTTGAATAGTAGCAACCTGACACATAGCTAGTGCAGGGACTCCTATGTAACTTTAGGAGTCCCTGCACTAGCTTCATTTCTGGCACAAAGGACCTCCCAGATAATCAATTCACTCAGTAAGGATAACTATTTAAAATTTCTTCACCGACATAAAGGCACTGGTCCAAAAAATAATAAAACCTAACTTTTATTAATAAGATAAATAAAAATAAATAAATAAAGATTTTGTATGTGCTCAAATAGAGTGTAATTTAAAATCAAATAACACTTATACAGTGCTGGCCAAAAATATTGGCACCCCTGCAATTCTGTCAGATAATACTCAATTTCTTCCAGAAAATGATTGCAATCACAAATGCTTTGGTAATAATATCTTCATTTATTTTGCTTGCAATGAAAAAACACAAAAGAGAATGAAAAAAAAAGTCAAATCATTGATCATTTTACACAAAACTCCAAAAATGGGCCGCACAAAAGTATTGGCACCCTCAGCCTAATACTTGGTAGCACAACCTTTAGACAAAATAACTGCGAACAACCGCTTCCGGTAACCATCAATGAGTTTCTTCCAATGCTCTGCTGGAATTTCTCCAGGTCCCTGAGATGTGAAGGGCGCCTTCTCCAAACTGCCATTGTGAGATCTCTCCTTGGGTGTTCTATGGGATTCAGGTCTGGACTCATTGCTGCCACTTTACAAGTCTCCAGTGCTTTCTCTCAAACCATTTTCTAGTGCTTTTTGAAGTGTGTTTTGGGTCATTGTCCTGCTGGAAGACCCATGACCTCTGAGGGAGACCCAGCTTTCTCACACTGGGCCCTACATTATGCTGCAGACTTCATAATGCCATGCACACGGTCAAGCAGTCCAGTGCCAGAGGCAGCAAAGCAACCCCAAAACATCAGGGAACCTCCGCCATGTCTGACTGTAGGGACCGTGTTCTTTTCTTTGAAGGCCTCTTTTTTTTTCCTGTAAACTCTATGTTGATGCCTTTTCCCAAAAAGCTCTACTTTTGTCTCATCTGACCAGAGAACATTCTTCCAAAAAGTTTTTGGCTTTCTCAGGTAAGTTTTGGCTTTTTTATGTCTCTGGGTCAGAAGTGGGGTCTTCCTGGGTATCCTTCCATAGAGTCCCTTTTCATTCAGACACCGACGGATAGTACGGGCTGTCACTGTTGTACCCTCGGACTGCAGGGCAGCTAGAACTTGTTTGGATGTTAGTCGAGGTTCTTTAGCCACCATCCGCACAATCTTTCGTTGAAATCTCTCGTCAATTTTTCTTTTCCGTCCACATCTATTGAGGTTAGCCACAGTGCCATGGGCTTTAAACTTCTTGATGACACTGCGCACGGTAGACACAGGAACATTCAGGTCTTTGGAGATGGACTTGTAGCCTTGAGATTGCTCATGCTTCCTCACAATTTTGCTTCTCAGACAGTTCTTTGGTCTTCTTTCTTTTCTCCATGCTCAATGTGGTACACACAAGGACACAGGACAGAGGTTGAGTCAACTTTAATCCATTTCAACTGGCTGCAAGTGTGATTTAGTTATTGCCACCACCTGTTATGTGCCACAGGGAAGTAACAGGTGCTGTTAATTACACAAATTAGAGAAGCATCACATGATTTTTCAAAGGGTGCCAATACTTTTGTCCACCCCCTTTTTTATCTTTGGTGTGGAATTATATCCAATTTGGCTTTTTGACAATTCTTTTTGTGGTTTTCCATTGACGACAAATTAAATGAAGAAATTATTACCAAAGCATTTGTGATTGCAATCATTTTCTGGAAGAAATTGAGTATTATCTGACAGAATTGCAGGGGTGCCAATACTTTTGGCCAGCACTGTAAGACTTATTTAGGGCTATCTAGTCAGCCTCCTGAAGTACAAATTGGAGACCTTAAGTTCTCCCTTTGGCTTGCCGTGTAAAGCCCAGGGAATCAGCCTGGACACTAATGAGCAGAAACCTAATAATATGGGCTGACATAACATTGTTGCCCTGTTCATCACATATAGGCTTGATTCTTTTGTATATTTTCCTGAAGCAAACCTATGGTGTTATTTTATTTTAGATTACACTCTATTTGAGCACATACCACATCTTTATTTATTTTTATCGGCTTATTAATAAAAGTTAGGTTTTATTATTTTTTTGGACCGATGCCTTTTTGACCTCCCAGATAACCCACAATTAATAATGCCAGAATATAAAGTATAGTTCATTGATCTGAAGCTTTTACTCACAGTAGAATAAATAAGACAGCCTTAGGAGGACATTTTTTTTTTTTAATTCTGAAAACTTTTTTCTATTTTGCTTTTGTTTTTTTGATTCCCATGGTTGCTTGAACTACGCTGGATTTGTTGGACTCCGTCAATGATTGACTATTTTAGCAAAAAAACAAAAAAAACAAAGGGGGTTTTGTTAGGAGTTTTTATTTTAATAAAATATTTTTTAATACTTTATTACTGCTTTAGTAATGGACACCTGTTTGATTGACAGCTGTCCATTAATAAGGCAGGGCTTAGTGTTAGCCAGTAGAAAAGCTTACAACACTGTGATGATACAAGACTCAGATATGGATTTATTGTACTCATATTCGCTCATATAATATGGTTCCTGACTGTTATCAGCAATTTGGTTGTAGGTTTGGGGGATGTGGTTCGTGGGATCTGTGACCAACAACCCTTTGATCCCCAGAGAGTCACAGAAACAGGCCTTTATTGGCATAAGACTGCTACCCTCATTAACCCGGCGGGGGGTCCTGCAGAAAGGATGTGCTGGAGGAACGTTCTGCATATCGTCTGCAGACCAGCCAGAGCCAGGTCTACTTCAAAGGGATTATGGTTTTACGACAATATCTGGCCTGGGGGACATCTTACAGTCGCCCCGATAAATTCCCCAGATGCGTCAGGTCAAGGCGGACACTCAGAATACACACATGTCCCAGTTCAAAGCCCGGAAAAGGTCCAGGCACTGATCTCCTTACCCAAAGGGAGTTGGGGTGTCAACTTGGGAGTCTACACGTGGGGGATCTCACCACGAACCCTATCATACCGCCGGCCAGAATCTACAGTTATCAGGCGAGGAATTATGAAAGGAAATATGATTCTAAGAGTTGTAGAGAGGGGGGACGGGGCTCCTTCCCCTGGTGACCTCACTTAGGGAGACGACCAGGGGAGGTAAAAGGTCTCAATCCAGGTTGAGACGGTCTCTTTTGTCTTCTGTCCTTTGGGATGTGCTGTTCCCGGAGGAGAGGTGTGGGGGAGGTCAAGTTGGAGCCTTCATCCATGTGGTCGCCATGCGGTCGAGTATGGAGGTCTGAGATCCTTTTGTTAATCTGGATGAGGTGTAACCGCATGTAGGAAACACATGCTTTTGCTTAAGAACGAACCCTGATGCCTACCACATGGGCTCAGAGAAATGTACTATCTATTTGTTCTGGAAATTGTCATCTGCCTGTTGTTCTGCTGAAAGTCGCATGTGTTGGACTTTTGAAGTACGTGCCCTGAGCTCCTCATCTTCATCATCTGGAGCCAGAGAAACCATCACAATCTGGTGTTGGTAATATGTTCTTTTCTTTCTGTTATCTCCCATTTTTTATTTTGTGCATGTTGCTTTCCACTTGTATTTGCTTGCTAATTACTACATGTATTCTCTGTATGTGTTAAGTGTCTAGTGCCGACCCGTTTAGGGGTTAATAAATATATAAAATTTAGAAGGCTCGTCGTTTGTATTTTCCTATCCACTCAAAACACTCACTGGTGGTGGGTATGAGGTAATTGAAGCGATCTCAGGTGTGCCGGAATCGGGTTCCAGTAGGACGAGATCCTTTACAATTACTCACACATTAATACCTCAGTATCAATTGCCACCAGGAGTACCAGAAAAAGCCATGTTTTCATCAATACCCGAACATCTAGAATGAGGGAAGAGTTTTGGAGTGGCAATGGTATAGTATTATAAACTAGGAAGGGCCAAAAACTGTTGGTCTTCTCATCCTAGTAATACTAGACTGTGGCTGCTTGTTGTATCTGGCTGGTTATGAAAAATGCTAGGGAGATCACACATCATCATTTTATAAATAAATAATTAAAAAAACAATAACATTGAGTCCCTCCTATTTTTCATAACCAACCAGATACAAGCAGCAGCCTCAGCCTAGCATTAACAGGGTTGGAAGTCGCATGACTTTTTTGTCCTTCCCAACCTGATATCAGACTGCTTCCACCTGTACACCCAAGTATCACTTCAGATGGTCAGGCATTGGCCAATACCTGACTCTTCCAGGCACCTCTGGTGGTGGTGGTTAGCAGAGTAATAATGGTGTACTAATGTGGCAATAAAATGTTAAAAATAACAGACAGAAAAAATATTAAAATATAAACTTCCACTTTCACCATTGAGTTAAAAGACAAACAAACAAAAAAAAACCCGATCATCTTGAGGAAAGTATGTCAATGAAGTTTATATTTTAATATTTTTTTCACCTCCTTAAGTCCTTTGAGGAGGCTACCAAATTTGTCAGTATTGACTGCAGCATCAGTGATGTCATGCCTTCTGCACAAGGGATGCAACAAGCGATTGAAGAAGAACAACAATTTACATGCCAGTGCCCTGGGGCTGTCAGGGATAAAGACAAACAATCTTCTATGCAAGAGGAACTGGAGAAAGATGATGAAATGGGTCTGGGTCATACTTGTCCTGGACATGAGGAGGAGCAGCAGAAAGAGGGGTGGAAGAGGATTTTTATGTGGATATAGGAGAGGTGTTGATATTTCAAAGCCAGAGGACCAGGCTAAACCTTGTGGAGATGATGATGACAACGAGACTGGCCAAGACAATCAAGACAGATAAAATGGAGATATTTTTTTTTTTGCTTCACAAAAAGGAGGCAAAATTTATGTGTTAGGATTCAGATGCAAGGTAAGAAATATACTGGTCTTCAGGAGAGCAGCAGCAGAAATGGGCTGACAACTGCGAGCAGTACAATATGTTACCTAAACATAATAGACCTTTGTGAGCCAAGACCGGCCTCAGACGCCTTCACCAGAGCTCCTCATAAGAAGAGATGGATTTTCACTGAATCTGAAGACCAGAATTGTCACCAAAACAGATGAGTGTACCACAAATAGATGCACTGCAGCAGACATCAAACACCAAAGATCAAAGAGCAAAGATCAGAGAATGGTCGTCAAATCATGGGTCAGCAGCTGAATAGGGCAACGAGAAACCAAATCATGAGACGAAGTCGGGTCCAGAAAACAAGCCAATAGTTGAATCCAAACGGGAACGCCAGTACAAAATCGCTAGACAAAGAGGAATCCAAGAACGCAGCCAAAGGTCAGTATAGGAGTAGTTAAATCAATGTCAGGAGCCAAGAAGAAAGTTGCAAACTAATTAGCCGTCAAAGCTGTGTGATAATGGAATGGTTTATAAAGGCCTGCTAAGGAAGTTTCGATATGTTGACAAGGCAACCTTAAAGCAGCAACAACATAACATTCCTGTGTATTATGTATTATCAAGATACGCTTTGTACCCATTTTGCTGCAGCTTTTATGGAGACAACTGCCAGTCCCTGATGTGGGTGAGGCCAGGAGACCCCTGTCCACTTCTACTCCTCCTCCCTGAGTCAGCAGTCCACCCCCTATTAGCCACTTGCGGAAGTCATAAAGCAGTGGAATACTATATGCACCATAAAAAGGAGTTAAATTTAATTTTCAATTTTTAAAAATTGCCATATGAGGACTTAATTTTTGCAGGATAAATTATACTTTGTAGTAGTATCATTTAATGTAGGATGTACTGAGAAGCTGGAAATAAATTCAGAATGGGGTGGAATTGGATAAAAACTGCGTTTGCAGCACTTTCTTATGGGTTTTGTTTTTATGACATTCACTGTGCAGCCTAAATGACGTGTCACCTGTATTCTATGAGCTGGTACAATTATGGTGATACCAAATTTACATAATTGTTTTTTTATGAAAATAATTTATTTTTTAATTCCTTTTCAACATGTCATTCACAATGTTACCTGTATGACGGACACATCACATACACAATGTTACCTGTATGACGGACACATCACATACACAATGTTACCTGTATGACGGACACATCACATACACAATGTTACCTGTATGACGGACACATCACATACACAATGTTACCTGTATGACGGACACATCACATACACAATGTTACCTGTATGACATACACATCACATACACAATGTTACCTGTATGACGGACACATCGCATACACAATGTTACCCGTATGACGGACACATCACATACACAATGTTACCTGTATGACATACACATCACATACACAATGTTACCTGTATGACGGACACATCACATACACAATGTTACCTGTATGACGGACACATCGCATACACAATGTTACCTGTATGACGGACACATCACATACACAATGTTACCTGTATGACGGACACATCACATACACAATGTTACCTGTATGACGGACACATCGCATACACAATGTTACCTGTATGACGGACACATCACATACACAATGTTACCTGTATGACAGACACATCGCATACACAATGTTACCCGTATGACGGACACATCACATACACAATGTTACCTGTATGACAGACACATCGCATACACAATGTTACCTGTATGACGGACACATCGCATACACAATGTTACCTGTATGATGGACACATCGCATACACAATGTTACCTGTATGACGGACACATCGCATACACAATGTTACCTGTATGACGGACACATCGCATACACAATGTTACCTGTATGATGGACACATCGCATACACAATGTTACCTGTATGACGGACACATCGCATACACAATGTTACCTGTATGACGGACACATCGCATACACAATGTTACCTGTATGACAGACACATCGCATACACAATGTTACCTGTATGACGGACACATCACATACACAATGTTACCTGTATGACATACACATCACATACACAATGTTACCTGTATGACGGACACATCACATACACAATGTTACCTGTATGAGGGACACATCGCATACACAATGTTACCTGTATGGCAGACACATCACATACACAATGTCACTTGTATGACAGACACATCACATACACAATGTTACCCGTATGACGGACACATCACATACACAATGTTACCTGTATGACGGACACATCGCATACACAATGTTACCTGTATGACGGACACATCACATACACAATGTTACCTGTATGACGGACACATCACATACACAATGTTACCCGTATGACGGACACATCACATACACAATGTTACCTGTATGACGGACACATCGCATACACAATGTTACCTGTATGACGGACACATCACATACACAATGTTACCTGTATGACGGACACATCGCATACACAATGTTACCTGTATGACGGAGTTCCTCCAGTACAGCGTGCAGGCCGGGGTTACTATGATTCTTCTGTAAGACATGAAGGCTAACCCACAATGCTATCACAGCTTCTCTTCCTCTGTGGAAAATATCCTGTAGTAATATCCGGGCCAATGTTTTTCTATCATTTTCTAGACTCAGGTATTTCTAAAAAACAGGAAAGATACATAACACAAAGGGTTAATCTACACAACTATTTCATGTCAGTCTTTACTATAATTTGCCATCTAGGGAAAGATAAATATGTGAGAATAATTGGGAGAAAATTCCTCCTGAATTCATAAGTAACGTTTTTTTTTCCCCATAATTTAAGAACCTCTGAATGTATATCTGCAAAGCTAATACTCAAGATTAGGAGTGAATTATAAACTTTGTGAATGTTTTCCAATAACACCTTAAGAACTCGGCCTGTGTTATCCGTCACTTTTTACATTTTTTCATTGTTGCATCGAGAAAGCCATAAGTTTTTTTTTTTTTTTTTTTTTTTGGTTGATGCACAATATATGTAGAAAAGTATTGGTACACAAGTCACAGCATAGGTCATCAGTATGTGATATGTGGGGGTCCGAATAAAGAGGGTAAGTCAGGTGCTGCTAATTAAATCCCTGTGATTGATTATCAGCAAGTGTGACCACCTTGATAACAGAAGAAATTTTGGCATTTTGCTGGTCTGGATCATTCAGGCATGTGTTATCACAATATCAATGAGGGAAGACATCAGCAATGATCTTAGTGAAACAATTGTAATTGTTGCTGCCCATCAAACTAGGAAGGATTATAAGGTCATTTCCAAACTATTTGAAGTCCACCATTCTACAGTGAGAAAGATTATTCACAATTGGAAAACATTTCAAGACAGTTGTCAATCTTCTCAGGCAAGGTCAGACAATGCAGTGGGTCATGTAACAGGACAATGATCCAGAGCACGGCAGCAAATCTACAAAAGAATGGCTGAAAAAGAAAAGAATTGCTGTGTTGTAAAGGCCCAGTCACGGTCCTGATGTTGTAAGGAAGAGTTGGCCAAATGTCCTCCAAAATGAGGTGAGAGATTGATAAAGTCACCTTGAAAAGCATGACTTTCAAGTTATTACTGTAAAGGTGGGGGGAGACATACTCCAGCTTTTTCTATAACCCAATACCTTTTTAATCTTTCCATCAATGTAGCTCCCTGAGGGCTTATTTTTGTGGGGTGAGCTGTATTTTTTACTTGTTCTATTTTGGTAAGTAAGACTTTCTGATCACTTTTTTTTTCCCTTTTATTGGACTTTTATTGGACCAAAAACAGAATTACTGGAGTTGTGGATATTATACATTGTAATACAAATAATAAGGGGGAAGAGTTCACAGGAACTGCTATTCTCAGGGATTAAGTACTTGGAATACACGTTAACTCTGATCTTGGGCACTGCAGTAGGATGTCTAGAGCTGGTGCCCTAACCATGCACAGCTAAATTTATGGAATTATGTGTTAAGTGTCTTGCTATGGTGTTGCAAATATACAGAAGAATGCAGGAAGGGGTTAGACATTTGTCTCATGAAGACTATCCCACATCATCTTCGTATACCCTATTAGAGGATATAGATGTCATAGAACCTCTGTCTATGAGCCAAAATGGGTACAGGGTGGAGCACCTACTGTTCTGGCAGATTCAAGCCTACCATATACATGGTCACCCAATCATCTGAATGGCTGCCTTGTTATACTACACTTTTTGGCTTGTCATAGATTTCCCTTAAGGGTTTACAAGGAGTTATTTCAGATACAATAACTCAAGCTGTTCTCGTTAACCTAACTGGAAAAATAATTTGCACAAATAAAGTATAATTGAAATTCCGCCTCTCAAAAACAGCAAGTTAGTGATGTAGAGTAAAATGTTCTTATAATACATGATATTACATGGGGCACTTACTGTATATATCACACTGATAGCTCATATCTACTTACCTCAACATCAGGGACATTCCGAGAACGTAACTCACTCAGAAGTGATATAGGACTCAAGTTCTCCACAATGTAGAGCAGATCATCCTGGAAATATTCATGTATCATCCTCACTGCATGATCTTTATACTGACAAAGCTGCTGATAAAACTGCCGGGTCTCATCATCTAGGACATGAAGAAGACACAAGAATGAAATCTTCTAGGACATGGAGAAGACTGGCAGCATTGTATGTCCTGGATCATTATAGAAGGTCCCACTAATGAGAAATCCACAACCCCCTGTAAATTAGGAAAGATTTAGGCAGCCTAGTTATGGGAGGGCTGTAATTGGGTGAGGTTAGAAGGTTCCCAAATAACACCATAAGTCTGCCATAGGTCTCCCACATGTTGGTGTTGCCCTTGATGGTGGTTGCGAATGAGATACAGGAGACACAGTGGTAGGTGAACAGGCGATGCACATGGCACAGTTTACTTAGTAGGTTTCTTCTACTCACAGAGAAACATGAAGGCACAATAACTTACAGCAAGCAATATCCACACTTTTAGAGTCTGTACAAACATGAACGGAAGTGGCGTCTGCTCTTTACTCCCTCCTCTACTCCTCTGATCCTTTCCACTATGACCATTTTGAGCAACACCTAGGACTTAGTCTTATCTTTCAACCACTCTCAGGAAAATACAGGTCATCTTTTAACCATGGATACCAAGTTGTCTTCACTGATGAAGCATTGGAGATGTTCAGATACAAACAAAGGCTTTTCTACAAGCAAAGGAGTCCATTGGCAATTGATTGCTTTTTTTGGCCTAACTACCACTGACTCCTAGAGAGCTGAAGGCGCTGTCTCACAAGATAATGTCCTCAACTACATCTACCAGCTAACTGAAATAGGCCTGAAAACTGGCTAAAGGCTGCGACTGCCACAAATCAGATAAGGAGTAAAAGAAGTAAAAAATGGTATAGATGAGCGCTGTTTGGATCAGTCAAACATGAAAGCCGAGGATGTAGAAATCAAAGGATTTATTGTTTACAAATAGACTCCACTTAGTGATAATATAGGTACGGCAAGGCGTTTCGACGTTGTACTGACGTCTTTGTCAGGCCAACTAAATGGTAATAATAGACAGAAAAAAACAAACGTTACACAATGTCATAGACAATAATGATAATAAAAACATAATCATAAATAAAATAAAAAAGTTTCCGGCAATTAGTAATAATAATAGTAATAGTAATAACAACACTACTAGTGGTTGAAATGGATAGACTGTTATAGTGATAACAATAATAGTAATAATAGTAATAACAATAATGGAGTTATTGGTGATAGTAACAACAATGAAATAACCAGTACAAAGAGAGGAGAGCTGGTAAAAACCATTGGATATATGAGGAGGTAATAGTGGGGGTCAATGTAAGGTTATATATGAAGGCTGTAGTGGAGTATATATTAATGTAGTCAATGAAATTAAAATATGGTGGATATATAAAAAGATCATGGAAGCATTCCTGACTATATCCTGGGTGTATATAATGGTGAATATGCAGAAGGGGTAGAGTATTAATTCATTGGGTATTGTGGACCAAATTGTACTTATTACACATGCTCAGATAGGAGAATATATAAATAAATTATTAAATAAATAAATGGTCATAGGACATAATGGCAATAGTAGTCCTAATGATGGTAAACATCAAAACTCACCAAGCTGGATCACAGAGAGAGCCTACTATGTGTGTCTCTGGTGATACCAGCTGTATAAATCGGGAGGGGAGAGCGGGAGCCGAGCAGGGAAATGACAGAAGACATTGCAATTAGCGCAGGCGTGGTGCGTGCTATAGAGAAAGAGTCGACAATGCGGAGATACGCGCATGCGCAGTTTGCTTGCTAGGTATCTAGCGATGTGTGCGGAGAATACAGGACCATATGAGTGGTGAGATTGGAAAACAGACTGAGGATTACTGAGGTGTGATGTACTGTATAAGTGATTGAAGTGGAAAGGGGAGGGAATTATGAGTGGGGAATACAATGTAATGATTGTGAGTATGTGAACCCAGAGGGCGCTATTGAGCAACCCAGGGCCAGCTCTGAAAAGGCCCTCAGCCACACCTTTGGGCGGGGCGTAACTCCAAAGGGAGTGGATACAGCGGCAGAGCTGCTGTCAAGGCCTACAGGAAGCAGGCGTACATGAGAACCAGCCAAGGACAGAGAAGCGGTCTGTCCCAGGAGGGCTGGGGTCCACAGGGGACTTTTGCTGGAGCTGAACATTAGTCAGGCTGCTCGCTGCCCCAGAGGCTAGACAAGGGTCAAGAAGTCAGTTAGTGCCCTAACTGTGGACCAGGCTGTTTTTTGTTTTGTTATAAAGCCATTTTTGTTTTAAATTGGCACCGTCTGAGCGCTGTCTCTCCGGCGCCCAGTACCACAAAGCACTGCTGTCCGGACCAGGAGTCTGCTGCCATTTGAGACTGATCCCCCCCAAATTGTCGCATAATGATGATGATGATAATTGATATGGAGGATGGTGTTATTGGGGATATGATGAAAGTAGAGTAACATCAGACATATTATGGTGATAATAATGATAGGTAAATGGATAGCAATAAATAGAAGGGTGGAAAAGGAAATGGAAAGTAATTGTAATGTATAACCAGGTGCTAAAAGAGAGGTTCAGGAGGAGAAGGGTTGGATGTAGAGTGAAATGAAGGCTTAATGGAGAGGATTTAGAAATTGGATTCTACTGTATCATTGAGACCATTGGGAGTGAGGGTTCTTAGTTCATAAATCCAAAAGGATTCGCGTTGTCTGAGTTGTAGAAAACGGTTGGAAGAGGTGGCGGGGATCTGTTCAATTGGTATAATAGAAATGTTTTTAAAATTTTGTTGGTGTTTTATGGAACAATGTAGAGAAAAATTATGTTTCTCAAATCCTTTATTAACGTTCTAACGGTGATTATTGATACATTTGTGTATCCAACCTCTTCATCATATTCCCAATAACACCATCTTCCATATCAGTTATTATCATCATCATTACATTGTATTCCCCACTCATAATCCCTTTCCCTTTCCACTTCAATCACTTATACATCACACCTCAGTAATCCTCAGTCTGTTTTCCAATCTCACCACTGATCTGGTCCCATTTTCTCTGCACACATCGCTAGATACCTAGCAAGCAAACTGCGCATGCGCGTATCTCCGCATTGTCGACTCTTTCTCTATAGCACGCAGCACACCTGCGCTACTTGCAATGTCTTCTGTCATTTCCCTGCTTGGCTACTGCTCTCCCCTCCCTCCCAACCTTACTGCGCAGGCTCCTGCGTCCTGCACGATGTCCACACTATCACAAGGCATTATGGGAAAGGAGCTGGGGAGCTCATGCGCCCTCTATTGGATGTAACAGATCCTCAATTTGCTTTTGACTCACCGAGCCTTGAGACAGCAAAAGGGATTTTAGCCAAGCCAATTTCACTTATCTGCATACAGCGCTGTTTCCGGATTGTTGTCCTTCATCAGTACAGAGCAAAGTGAATTGGCTGGCTTAGTGGGAGGCAATGAGTGGGTTAGGGACAAGAATCTCTCACATTGAGGAGAGCACCAGTGAAGGTGTGTAGAGATTGAATTGCCTTTTGCCCTCTACTTAGCATCTCCATAAAGATGTCCACACTGTTAGAGCCCATTTTATACAGCTGGTATCACCAGAGACACACATAGTAGGCTCTCTCTGTGATCCAGCTTGGTGAGTTTTGATGTTTACCATCATTAGGACTACTATTCTCATTATTTCCTATGACCATTTATTTAGTTAATTATTTATTTATATATTTTCCTATCTGAGCATGTGTAATAAGTACAATTTGGTCCACAATACCCAATGAATTAATACTCTACCCCTTCTGCATATTCACCATTATATACACCCAGGATATAGTCAGGAATGCTTCCATGATCTTTTTATACAGTATATCCACCATATTTTAATTTCATTGACTACATTAATATATACTCCACTACAGCCTTCATATATAACCTTACATTGACCCCCACTATTACCTCCTCATATATCCAATGGTTTTTACCAGCTCTCCTCTCTTTGTACTGGTTATTTCATTGTTGTTACTATCACCAATAACTCCATTATTGTTATTACTATTATTACTATTATTGTTATCACTATAACAGTCTATCCATTTCAACCACTAGTAGTGTTGTTATTACTATTACTATTATTATTACTAATTGCCGGAAACTTTTTTATTTTATTTATGATTATGTTTTTATTATCATTATTGTCTATGACATTGTGTAACGTTTGTTTTTTTCTGTCTATTATTACCATTTAGTTGGCCTGACAAAGACGTCAGTACAACGTCGAAACGCCTTGCCGTACCTATATTATCACTAAGTGGAGTCTATTTGTAAACAATAAATCCTTTGATTTCTACATCCTCGGCTTCCATGTTTGACTGATCCAAACAGCGCTCATCTATACCCTGTTTTTTACTTCTTTTACTCCTTATTGCATTACCACTCTCATCATGGACAGATGGTCTCAGGGTTGAGCAGCAGTCTGGCTCTTGACTAAAAGGGTTCTCCCTCCTGTATCGGTTTCTGATACCGCCCACTCTTCTGCAGGACCATTTGAGGCGCCAAACGTGGTTGAAAAAGTTTTTCTTTTTTACAAATCAGATAACTCACCCCATCTTCTACAAAGCTTAGATCAGGAGACACTTACATTTACACAGCACCCCAGGAATAACTGACTAACTCTTGAAGGGAGTCTGTTGGCAGTAACGTCAGTATCAAACTAATGACAATACCTTATAGGGCAGATTCTACACTTTCCAAAGATGCTTTTCTTATTCTGCGTTGCAGCTCCATTTTCGTAAAAAATCAGATTTTTAATTCTTATTCACATTATCTGAAAAGGGTCCTTTCTTCTGCTGGGGCATCACTCTGCTCTAGATAATTGCCCCTATCTACAGGTCAAGTGTGCACTCCCGATTGCTTGAGCGACATCTCTTTCTTAGTGACACTTTGGATTCAGTTAGCGTTATGTTGGTGCGTCCCGTTCTATGTGAAGAGTTCTATGTTATTGTTGCAGCTTTTCCCTGTATGTCTCCCCTGCAGTGTTCAGGTCTAGCCTTGCTTTAGCGCTGGCCTATCACAGGCCGCTTGGTGGGGTTGTGGGAGACGCCGTCTCCACGGTAAGCCTTGGTCTGAGTTCAGTTTAGTCAGTCTAGTGTGAGCAGTGGGACAGTGAGGGTGTGCAGAGGTTTCCTGCCCCCACAAGCTGAACTAAGGCCAACGGTCAGCCATTACAGCCTCCAGGAGGATTATAATCGGCTGTCCATTATTGTGGAGCTTTGCGGTGCCGTTCCAGGAGGAACAGAGGGAACCCTGACAGGAGGATTGCATCGGGGATAGTTTTCAGGTAACCAGAACCCTGTCAGGCCTTTTAGAACCAAGGCTGGGGATTGGACACTGTACTACTACCCCCATTTGGAAGCTGCCATTCTTATATCCCTGTTGCCAAATAAAAGGCTGTACCTGCACCGCTGACCACTGAGTCGTGCCTGCATCACCATCAGGGCCCTTCCGACCTACACCACACCGTCTCAGAGAGGAGAGGTCCCCTCTCCAACTGGAAGTGCCCCGGGGGAAAGAACTACTACCACCACCATCCGGTAATGCTGCAGGACCCCCCTCGACTTTGTCCGGCTTAGGAGAGGGACTGGAGTGGTTGGTGAGTGCTCGGCCTGCTAGGTGGCACAGCATCCGCCATCTGGGTTGCGGCAGACTCTACTATCACAGCAGATGAGCGGTTTCTTAACATAATCCAGTCCACTCTACAAGGATTGTTCAGACATGGACTTACAGGAACTTCTTCGAACATATTGGATTCAAACCCAACATAACACCTTCAGAGGGCCTGTGAAGTATATACCTCACCTAAACAGGGACGTATTTATTATATAAGGGGAACCTACCTATCATGTAGGTGTTTTTAATGTTATGGCTGATCAGTGTACAGGAGCATCTCAATAAATGAGAATATCTGTGAAAAGTTCCTTCATTTCAGTCATTCAGTAATACAATCCATAATCAGCGTCTTCCAGGATTGTGTGTCCTACTGAACCAGACTGAGGGGCCATGTAAAGGCTTAGGAAACCTTGGCAGGTGACACTGAATTTACAAGACTGAACTGAACTTACAATATTCTCATTTTCTTAGATTTGGGTTTTCATTCCCTGTAATCCATAATCAACATTTACAGAAATAAAACACTTGGAATAGAAGACTCTGTGTGTAAAGAGATGCTCCTATATAATGCCATCAAAGTTTTTGTAAGAAGGAAGACTTGGAGGAATCCTTACCATCACTGGGAGTTATAACATTCATTCTGGAGCCTGGAGAGATAGTAAAATCCCTGTAACATAAAAAAAACTTCATTACATTTAGAAGAATTTTCTTTAACCCTTTAAGCAGCAGAAAATTTTTCCGTCCCACATTCTGGGTTATAACGTTATTACAATTATTTTGATGCAGCTGGTTAAGGAGTTTGTTGTCAGTAGAGTGACTTCCAGTCTTTAGCCTCCATTTTGAGATATTTATAAAATAGTGTTATACTAAGACGGCCCCCCAAAAATGTTAGTGTCACCAGACCCAGCATATCACCCCAGCCCTGCAGATAGATAGGTTAGTGTCACCAGACCCAGCATATCACCCCAGCCCTGCAGATAGATAGGTTAGTGTCACCAGACCCAGCATATCACCCCAGCCCTGCAGATAGATAGGTTAGTGTCACCAGACCCAGCATATCACCCCAGCCCTGCAGATAGATAGGTTAGTGTCACCAGAACGACAGCATATCACCCCAGCCCTGCAGATAGATAGGTTAGTGTCACCAGAACCAGCATATCACCCCAGCCCTGCAGATAGATAGGTTAGTGTCACCAGACCCAGCATATCACCCCCAGCCCTGCAGATAGATAGGTTAGTGTCACCAGAACCAGCATATCACCCCAGCCCTGCAGATAGATAGGTTAGTGTCACCAGAACCAGCATATCACCCCAGCCCTGCAGATAGATAGGTTAGTGTCACCAGAACCAGCATATCACCCCAGCCCTGCCGATAGATAGGTTAGTGTCACCAGAACCAGCATATCACCCCAGCCCTGCAGATAGATAGGTTAGTGTCACCAGAACCAGCATATCACCCCAGCCCTGCAGATAGATAGGTTAGTGTCACCAGAACCAGCATATCACCCCAGCCCTGCAGATAGATAGGTTAGTGTCACCAGAACCAGCATATCACCCCCAGCCCTGCAGATAGATAGGTTAGTGTCACCAGAACCTGCATATCACCCCAGCCCTGCAGATAGATAGGTTAGTGTCACCAGAACCAGCATATCACCCCCAGCCCTGCAGATAGATAGGTTAGTGTCACCAGAACCAGCATATCACCCCAGCCCTGCAGATAGATAGGTTAGTGTCACCAGAACCAGCATATCACCCCAGCCCTGCAGATAGATAGGTTAGTGTCACCAGAACCAGCATATCACCCCAGCCCTGCAGATAGATAGGTTAGTGTCACCAGAACCAGCATATCACCCCAGCCCTGCAGATAGATAGGTTAGTGTCACCAGAACCTGCATATCACCCCAGCCCTGCAGATAGATAGGTTAGTGTCACCAGAACCAGCATATCACCCCAGCCCTGCAGATAGATAGGTTAGTGTCACCAGAACCAGCATATCACCCCAGCCCTGCAGATAGATAGGTTAGTGTCACCAGAACCAGCATATCACCCCAGCCCTGCAGATAGATAGGTTAGTGTCACCAGAACCAGCATATCACCCCAGCCCTGCAGATAGATAGGTTAGTGTCACCAGAACCAGCATATCACCCCCAGCCCTGCAGATAGATAGGTTAGTGTCACCAGAACCAGCATATCACCCCCAGCCCTGCAGATAGATAGGTTAGTGTCACCAGAACCAGCATATCACCCCAGCCCTGCAGATAGATAGGTTAGTGTCACCAGAACCAGCATATCACCCCAGCCCTGCAGATAGATAGGTTAGTGTCACCAGAACCAGCATATCACCCCAGCCCTGCAGATAGATAGGTTAGTGTCACCAGAACCAGCATATCACCCCAGCCCTGCAGATAGATAGGTTAGTGTCACCAGAACCAGCATATCACCCCAGCCCTGCAGATAGATAGGTTAGTGTCACCAGAACCAGCATATCACCCCAGCCCTGCAGATAGATAGGTTAGTGTCACCAGAACCAGCATATCACCCCAGCCCTGCAGATAGATAGGTTAGTGTCACCAGAACATGCATATCACCCCAGCCCTGCAGATAGATAGGTTAGTGTCACCAGAACCAGCATATCACCCCAGCCCTGCAGATAGATAGGTTAGTGTCACCAGAACCAGCATATCACCCCCAGCCCTGCAGATAGATAGGTTAGTGTCACCAGAACCAGCATATCACCCCCAGCCCTGCAGATAGATAGGTTAGTGTCACCAGAACCAGCATATCACCCCAGCCCTGCAGATAGATAGGTTAGTGTCACCAGAACCAGCATATCACCCCAGCCCTGCAGATAGATAGGTTAGTGTCACCAGAACCAGCATATCACCCCAGCCCTGCAGATAGATAGGTTAGTGTCACCAGAACCAGCATATCACCCCAGCCCTGCAGATAGATAGGTTAGTGTCACCAGAACCAACATATCACCCCAGCCCTGCAGATAGATAGGTTAGTGTCACCAGAACCAGCATATCACCCCCAGCCCTGCAGATAGATAGGTTAGTGTCACCAGAACCTGCATATCACCCCAGCCCTGCAGATAGATAGGTTAGTGTCACCAGAACCAGCATATCACCCCAGCCCTGCAGATAGATAGGTTAGTGTCACCAGAACCAGCATATCACCCCAGCCCTGCAGATAGATAGGTTAGTGTCACCAGAACCAGACATATCACCCCAGCCCTGCAGATAGATAGGTTAGTGTCACCAGAACCAGCATATCACCCCAGCCCTGCAGATAGATAGGTTAGTGTCACCAGAACCAGCATATCACCCCCAGCCCTGCAGATAGATAGGTTAGTGTCACCAGAACCAGCATATCACCCCAGCCCTGCAGATAGATAGGTTAGTGTCACCAGAACCAGCATATCACCCCAGCCCTGCAGATAGATAGGTTAGTGTCACCAGAACCAGCATATCACCCCAGCCCTGCAGATAGATAGGTTAGTGTCACCAGAAACAGCATATCACCCCAGCCCTGCAGATAGATAGGTTAGTGTCACCAGAACCAGCATATCACCCCAGCCCTGCAGATAGATAGGTTAGTGTCACCAGAACCAGCATATCACCCCAGCCCTGCAGATAGATAGGTTAGTGTCACCAGAACCAGCATATCACCCCAGCCCTGCAGATAGATAGGTTAGTGTCATCAGAACCAGCATATCACTCCAGCCCTGCAGATAGATAGGTTAGTGTCACCAGAACATGACATATGACCCCAGCCATGCAGATAGATAGGTTAGTGTCACAAGAACCAACATATCACCCCAGCCCTGCAGATAGATAGGTTAGTGTCACCAGACCCAGCATATCACCCCCAGCCCTGCAGATAGATATGTTAGTGTCACCAGAACCAGCATATCGCCCCAGCCCTGCAGATAGATAGGTTAGTGTCACCAGAACCAGCATATCACCCCAGCCCTGCAGATAGATAGGTTAGTGTCACCAGAACCAGCATATCACCCCAGCCCTGCAGATAGATAGGTTAGTGTCACCAGAACCAGCATATCACCCCAGCCCTGCAGATAGATAGGTTAGTGTCACCAGAACCAGCATATCACCCCAGCCCTGCAGATAGATAGGTTAGTGTCACCAGAACCAACATATCACCCCAGCCCTGCAGATAGATAGGTTAGTGTCACCAGAACCAGCATATCACCCCCAGCCCTGCAGATAGATAGGTTAGTGTCACCAGAACCAGCATATCACCCCAGCCCTGCAGATAGATAGGTTAGTGTCACCAGAACCAGCATATCACCCCAGCCCTGCAGATAGATAGGTTAGTGTCACCAGAACCAGCATATCACCCCAGCCCTGCAGATAGATAGGTTAGTGTCACCAGAACCAGCATATCACCCCAGCCCTGCAGATAGATAGGTTAGTGTCACCAGAACCAGCATATCACCCCAGCCCTGCAGATAGATAGGTTAGTGTCACCAGAACCAGCATATCACCCCAGCCCTGCAGATAGATAGGTTAGTGTCACCAGAACCAGCATATCACCCCAGCCCTGCAGATAGATAGGTTAGTGTCACCAGAACCAGCATATCACCCCAGCCCTGCAGATAGATAGGTTAGTGTCACCAGAACCAGCATATCACCCCAGCCCTGCAGATAGATAGGTTAGTGTCACCAGAACCAGCATATCACCCCAGCCCTGCAGATAGATAGGTTAGTGTCACCAGAACCAGCATATCACCCCAGCCCTGCAGATAGATAGGTTAGTGTCACCAGAACCAGCATATCACCCCAGCCCTGCAGATAGATAGGTTAGTGTCACCAGAACCAGCATATCACCCCAGCCCTGCAGATAGATAGGTTAGTGTCACCAGAACCAGCATATCACCCCAGCCCTGCAGATAGATAGGTTAGTGTCACCAGAACCAGCATATCACCCCAGCCCTGCAGATAGATAGGTTAGTGTCACCAGAACCAGCATATCACCCCAGCCCTGCAGATAGATAGGTTAGTGTCACCAGAACCAGCATATCACCCCAGCCCTGCAGATAGATAGGTTAGTGTCACCAGAACCAGCATATCACCCCAGCCCTGCAGATAGATAGGTTAGTGTCACCAGAACCAGCATATCACCCCAGCCCTGCAGATAGATAGGTTAGTGTCACCAGAACCAGCATATCACCCCAGCCCTGCAGATAGATAGGTTAGTGTCATCAGAACCAGCATATCACTCCAGCCCTGCAGATAGATAGGTTAGTGTCACCAGAACATGACATATGACCCCAGCCATGCAGATAGATAGGTTAGTGTCACCAGAACCAGCATATCACCCCAGCCCTGCAGATAGATAGGTTAGTGTCACCAGACCCAGCATATCACCCCCAGCCCTGCAGATAGATATGTTAGTGTCACCAGAACCAGCATATCACCCCAGCCCTGCAGATAGATAGGTTAGTGTCACCAGAACCAGCATATCACCCCAGCCCTGCAGATAGATAGGTTAGTGTCACCAGAACCAGCATATCACCCCAGCCCTGCAGATAGATAGGTTAGTGTCACCAGAACCAGCATATCACCCCAGCCCTGCAGATAGATAGGTTAGTGTCACCAGAACATGACATATGACCCCAGCCCTGCAGATAGATAGGTTAGTGTCACAAGAACCAACATATCACCCCAGCCCTGCAGATAGATAGGTTAGTGTCACCAGACCCAGCATATCACCCCCAGCCCTGCAGATAGATAGGTTAGTGTCACCAGAACCAGCATATCACCCCAGCCCTGCAGATAGATAGGTTAGTGTCACCAGAACCAGCATATCACCCCAGCCCTGCAGATAGATAGGTTAGTGTCACCAGAACCAGCATATCACCCCAGCCCTGCAGATAGATAGGTTAGTGTCACCAGAACCAGCATATCACCCCAGCCCTGCAGATAGATAGGTTAGTGTCACCAGAACCAGCATATCACCCCAGCCCTGCAGATAGATAGGTTAGTGTCACCAGAACCAGCATATCACCCCAGCCCTGCAGATAGATAGGTTAGTGTCACCAGAACCAGCATATCACCCCAGCCCTGCAGATAGATAGGTTAGTGTCACCAGAACCAGCATATCACCCCAGCCCTGCAGATAGATAGGTTAGTGTCACCAGAACCAGCATATCACCCCAGCCCTGCAGATAGATAGGTTAGTGTCACCAGAACCAGCATATCACCCCAGCCCTGCAGATAGATAGGTTAGTGTCACCAGAACCAGCATATCACCCCAGCCCTGCAGATAGATAGGTTAGTGTCACCAGAACCAGCATATCACCCCAGCCCTGCAGATAGATAGGTTAGTGTCACCAGAACCAGCATATCACCCCAGCCCTGCAGATAGATAGGTTAGTGTCACCAGAACCAGCATATCACCCCAGCCCTGCAGATAGATAGGTTAGTGTCACCAGAACCAGCATATCACCCCAGCCCTGCAGATAGATAGGTTAGTGTCACCAGAACCAGCATATCACCCCAGCCCTGCAGATAGATAGGTTAGTGTCACCAGACCCAGCATATCACCCCCAGCCCTGCAGATAGATAGGTTAGTGTCACCAGAACCAGCATATCACCCCAGCCCTGCAGATAGATAGGTTAGTGTCACCAGAACCAGCATATCACCCCAGCCCTGCAGATAGATAGGTTAGTGTCACCAGAACCAGCATATCACCCCAGCCCTGCAGATAGATAGGTTAGTGTCACCAGAACCAGCATATCACCCCAGCCCTGCAGATAGATAGGTTAGTGTCACCAGAACCAGCATATCACCCCAGCCCTGCAGATAGATAGGTTAGTGTCACCAGAACCAGCATATCACCCCAGCCCGCAGATAGATAGGTTAGTGTCCCAAACCAGCATATCACCCCAGCCCTGCAGATAGATAGGTTAGTGTCACCAGAACCAGCATATCACCCCAGCCCTGCAGATAGATAGGTTAGTGTCACCAGAACCAGCATATCACCCCAGCCCTGCAGATAGATAGGTTAGTGTCACCAGAACCAGCATATCACCCCAGCCCTGCAGATAGATAGGTTAGTGTCACCAGAACCATGACATATCACCCCAGCCCTGCAGATAGATAGGTTAGTGTCACCAGAACCAGCATATCACCCCAGCCCTGCAGATAGATAGGTTAGTGTCACCAGAACCAGCATATCACCCCCAGCCCTGCAGATAGATAGGTTAGTGTCACCAGAACCAGCATATCACCCCAGCCCTGCAGATAGATAGGTTAGTGTCACCAGAACCAGCATATCACCCCAGCCCTGCAGATAGATAGGTTAGTGTCACCAGAACCAGCATATCACCCCAGCCCTGCAGATAGATAGGTTAGTGTCACCAGAACCAGCATATCACCCCAGCCCTGCAGATAGATAGGTTAGTGTCACCAGAACAAGACATATCACCCCAGCCCTGCAGATAGATAGGTTAGTGTCACCAGAACCAGCATATCACCCCAGCCCTGCAGATAGATAGGTTAGTGTCACCAGAACCAGCATATCACCCCCAGCCCTGCAGATAGATAGGTTAGTGTCACCAGAACCAGCATATCACCCCAGCCCTGCAGATAGATAGGTTAGTGTCACCAGAACCAGCATATCACCCCAGCCCTGCAGATAGATAGGTTAGTGTCACCAGAACCAGCATATCACCCCAGCCCTGCAGATAGATAGGTTAGTGTCACCAGAACCAGCATATCACCCCAGCCCTGCAGATAGATAGGTTAGTGTCACCAGAACCAGCATATCACCCCAGCCCTGCAGATAGATAGGTTAGTGTCACCAGAACCAGCATATCACCCCAGCCCTGCAGATAGATAGGTTAGTGTCACCAGAACCAGCATATCACCCCAGCCCTGCAGATAGATAGGTTAGTGTCACCAGAACCAGCATATCACCCCAGCCCTGCAGATAGATAGGTTAGTGTCACCAGAACCAGCATATCACCCCAGCCCTGCAGATAGATAGGTTAGTGTCACCAGAACATGACAAGACCCCAGCCACTGCAGATAGATAGGTTAGTGTCACCAGAACCACATATCACAACATATCACCCAGCCCTGCAGATAGATAGGTTAGTGTCACCAGACCCAGCATATCACCCCCAGCCCTGCAGATAGATAGGTTAGTGTCACCAGAACCAGCATATCACCCCAGCCCTGCAGATAGATAGGTTAGTGTCACCAGAACCAGCATATCACCCCAGCCCTGCAGATAGATAGGTTAGTGTCACCAGAACCAGCATATCACCCCAGCCCTGCAGATAGATAGGTTAGTGTCACCAGAACCAGCATATCACCCCAGCCCTGCAGATAGATAGGTTAGTGTCACCAGAACCAGCATATCACCCCAGCCCTGCAGATAGATAGGTTAGTGTCACCAGAACCAGCATATCACCCCAGCCCTGCAGATAGATAGGTTAGTGTCACCAGAACCTGCATATCACCCCAGCCCTGCAGATAGATAGGTTAGTGTCATCAGAACCAGCATATCACTCCAGCCCTGCAGATAGATAGGTTAGTGTCACCAGAACATGACATATGACCCCAGCCATGCAGATAGATAGGTTAGTGTCACCAGAACCAGCATATCACCCCAGCCCTGCAGATAGATAGGTTAGTGTCACCAGAACCAGCATATCACCCCAGCCCTGCAGATAGATAGGTTAGTGTCACCAGAACCAGCATATCACCCCAGCCCTGCAGATAGATAGGTTAGTGTCACCAGAACCAGCATATCACCCCAGCCCTGCAGATAGATAGGTTAGTGTCACCAGAACCTGCATATCACCCCAGCCCTGCAGATAGATAGGTTAGTGTCACCAGAACCAGCATATCACCCCAGCCCTGCAGATAGATAGGTTAGTGTCACCAGAACCAGCATATCACCCCAGCCCTGCAGATAGATAGGTTAGTGTCACCAGAACCAGCATATCACCCCAGCCCTGCAGATAGATAGGTTAGTGTCACCAGAACCAGCATATCACCCCAGCCCTGCAGATAGATAGGTTAGTGTCACCAGAACCAGCATATCACCCCAGCCCTGCAGATAGATAGGTTAGTGTCACCAGAACCAGCATATCACCCCAGCCCTGCAGATAGATAGGTTAGTGTCACCAGAACCTGACATATCACCCCAGCCCTGCAGATAGATAGGTTAGTGTCACCAGAACCAGCATATCACCCCAGCCCTGCAGATAGATAGGTTAGTGTCACCAGAACCAGCATATCACCCCAGCCCTGCAGATAGATAGGTTAGTGTCACCAGAACCAGCATATCACCCCAGCCCTGCAGATAGATAGGTTAGTGTCACCAGAACCAGCATATCACCCCAGCCCTGCAGATAGATAGGTTAGTGTCACCAGAACCAGCATATCACCCCAGCCCTGCAGATAGATAGGTTAGTGTCACCAGAACCAGCATATCACCCCAGCCCTGCAGATAGATAGGTTAGTGTCACCAGAACCAGCATATCACCCCAGCCCTGCAGATAGATAGGTTAGTGTCACCAGAACCAGCATATCACCCCAGCCCTGCAGATAGATAGGTTAGTGTCACCAGAACCAGCATATCACCCCAGCCCTGCAGATAGATAGGTTAGTGTCACCAGAACCAGCATATCACCCCAGCCCTGCAGATAGATAGGTTAGTGTCATCAGAACCAGCATATCACTCCAGCCCTGCAGATAGATAGGTTAGTGTCACCAGAACATGACATATGACCCCAGCCATGCAGATAGATAGGTTAGTGTCACCAGAACCAACATATCACCCCAGCCCTGCAGATAGATAGGTTAGTGTCACCAGACCCAGCATATCACCCCCAGCCCTGCAGATAGATATGTTAGTGTCACCAGAACCAGCATATCGCCCCAGCCATCCCCCAGCCCTGCAGATAGATAGGTTAGTGTCACCAGAACCTGCATATCACCCCAGCCCTGCAGATAGATAGGTTAGTGTCACCAGAACCAGCATATCACCCCAGCCCTGCAGATAGATAGGTTAGTGTCACCAGAACCAGCATATCACCCCAGCCCTGCAGATAGATAGGTTAGTGTCACCAGAACCAGCATATCACCCCAGCCCTGCAGATAGATAGGTTAGTGTCACCAGAACCAGCATATCACCCCAGCCCTGCAGATAGATAGGTTAGTGTCACCAGAACCTGCATATCACCCCAGCCCTGCAGATAGATAGGTTAGTGTCACCAGAACCAGCATATCACCCCAGCCCTGCAGATAGATAGGTTAGTGTCACCAGAACCAGCATATCACCCCAGCCCTGCAGATAGATAGGTTAGTGTCACCAGAACCAGCATATCACCCCAGCCCTGCAGATAGATAGGTTAGTGTCACCAGAACCAGCATATCACCCCAGCCCTGCAGATAGATAGGTTAGTGTCACCAGAACCAGCATATCACCCCAGCCCTGCAGATAGATAGGTTAGTGTCACCAGAACCAGCATATCACCCCAGCCCTGCAGATAGATAGGTTAGTGTCACCAGAACCAGCATATCACCCCAGCCCTGCAGATAGATAGGTTAGTGTCACCAGAACCAGCATATCACCCCAGCCCTGCAGATAGATAGGTTAGTGTCACCAGACCCAGCATATCACCCCAGCCCTGCAGATAGATAGGTTAGTGTCACCAGAACCAGCATATCACCCCAGCCCTGCAGATAGATAGGTTAGTGTCACCAGAACCAGCATATCACCCCAGCCCTGCAGATAGATAGGTTAGTGTCACCAGACCCAGCATATCACCCCAGCCCTGCAGATAGATAGGTTAGTGTCACCAGAACCAGCATATCACCCCAGCCCTGCAGATAGATAGGTTAGTGTCACCAGAACCAGCATATCACCCCCAGCCCTGCAGATAGATAGGTTAGTGTCACCAGAACCAGCATATCACCCCAGCCCTGCAGATAGATAGGTTAGTGTCACCAGAACCAGCATATCACCCCAGCCCCTGCAGATAGATAGGTTAGTGTCACCAGAACCAGCATATCACCCCAGCCCTGCAGATAGATAGGTTAGTGTCACCAGAACCAGCATATCACCCCAGCCCTGCAGATAGATAGGTTAGTGTCACCAGACCCAGCATATCACCCCAGCCCTGCAGATAGATAGGTTAGTGTCACCAGAACCAGCATATCACCCCAGCCCTGCAGATAGATAGGTTAGTGTCACCAGAACATGACATATGACCCCAGCCATGCAGATAGATAGGTTAGTGTCACAAGAACCAACATATCACCCCAGCCCTGCAGATAGATAGGTTAGTGTCACCAGACCCAGCATATCACCCCCAGCCCTGCAGATAGATAGGTTAGTGTCACCAGAACCAGCATATCACCCCAGCCCTGCAGATAGATAGGTTAGTGTCACCAGAACCAGCATATCACCCCAGCCCTGCAGATAGATAGGTTAGTGTCACCAGAACCAGCATATCACCCCAGCCCTGCAGATAGATAGGTTAGTGTCACCAGAACCAGCATATCACCCCAGCCCTGCAGATAGATAGGTTAGTGTCACCAGAACATGACATATGACCCCAGCCCTGCAGATAGATAGGTTAGTGTCACAAGAACCAGCATATCACCCCAGCCCTGCAGATAGATAGGTTAGTGTCACCAGACCCAGCATATCACCCCCAGCCCTGCAGATAGATAGGTTAGTGTCACCAGAACCAGCATATCACCCCAGCCCTGCAGATAGATAGGTTAGTGTCACCAGAACCAGCATATCACCCCAGCCCTGCAGATAGATAGGTTAGTGTCACCAGAACCAGCATATCACCCCAGCCCTGCAGATAGATAGGTTAGTGTCACCAGAACCAGCATATCACCCCAGCCCTGCAGATAGATAGGTTAGTGTCACCAGAACCAGCATATCACCCCAGCCCTGCAGATAGATAGGTTAGTGTCACCAGAACCAGCATATCACCCCAGCCCTGCAGATAGATAGGTTAGTGTCACCAGAACCAGCATATCACCCCAGCCCTGCAGACAGATAGGTTAGTGTCACCAGAACCAGCATATCACCCCAGCCCTGCAGATAGATAGGTTAGTGTCACCAGAACCAGCATATCACCCCAGCCCTGCAGATAGATAGGTTAGTGTCACCAGAACCAGCATATCACCCCAGCCCTGCAGATAGATAGGTTAGTGTCACCAGAACCAGCATATCACCCCAGCCCTGCAGATAGATAGGTTAGTGTCACCAGAACCAGCATATCACCCCAGCCCTGCAGATAGATAGGTTAGTGTCACCAGACCCAGCATATCACCCCAGCCCTGCAGATAGATAGGTTAGTGTCACCAGAACCAGCATATCACCCCAGCCCTGCAGATAGATAGGTTAGTGTCACCAGAACCAGCATATCACCCCAGCCCTGCAGATAGATAGGTTAGTGTCACCAGAACCAGCATATCACCCCAGCCCTGCAGATAGATAGGTTAGTGTCACCAGAACCAGCATATCACCCCAGCCCTGCAGATAGATAGGTTAGTGTCACCAGAACCAGCATATCACCCCAGCCCTGCAGATAGATAGGTTAGTGTCACCAGAACCAGCATATCACCCCAGCCCTGCAGATAGATAGGTTAGTGTCACCAGAACCAGCATATCACCCCAGCCCTGCAGATAGATAGGTTAGTGTCACCAGAACCAGCATATCACCCCAGCCCTGCAGATAGATAGGTTAGTGTCACCAGAACCAGCATATCACCCCAGCCCTGCAGATAGATAGGTTAGTGTCACCAGAAGCCCAGCATATCACCCCAGCCCTGCAGATAGATAGGTTAGTGTCACCAGAACCAGCATATCACCCCAGCCCTGCATAGATAGGTTAGTGTCACCAGAACCTGCATATCACCCCAGCCCTGCAGATAGATAGGTTAGTGTCATCAGAACCAGCATATCACTCCAGCCCTGCAGATAGATAGGTTAGTGTCACCAGAACAAGACATATGACCCCAGCCATGCAGATAGATAGGTTAGTGTCACAAGAACCAACATATCACCCCAGCCCTGCAGATAGATAGGTTAGTCTCACCAGACCCAGCATATCACCCCCAGCCCTGCAGATAGATATGTTAGTGTCACCAGGACCAGCATATCACCCCAGCCATGCAGATAGATAGGTTAGTGTCACCAGAACCTGCATATCACCCCAGTCCTGCAGATAGATAGGTTAGTGTCACCAGAACCAGCATATCACCCCAGCCCTGCAGATAGATAGGTTAGTGTCACCAGAACCAGCATATCACCCCACCCCTGCAGATAGATAGGTTAGTGTCACCAGAACCAGCATATCACCCCAGCCCTGCAGATAGATAGGTTAGTGTCACCAGAACCAGCATATCACCCCAGCCCTGCAGATAGATAGGTTAGTGTCACCAGAACCAGCATATCACCCCAGCCCTGCAGATAGATAGGTTAGTGTCACCAGAACCAGCATATCACCCCAGCCCTGCAGATAGATAGGTTAGTGTCACCAGAACCAGCATATCACCCCAGCCCTGCAGATAGATAGGTTAGTGTCACCAGAACCAGCATATCACCCCAGCCCTGCAGATAGATAGGTTAGTGTCACCAGAACCAGCATATCACCCCAGCCCTGCAGATAGATAGGTTAGTGTCACCAGAACCAGCATATCACCCCAGCCCTGCAGATAGATAGGTTAGTGTCACCAGACCCAGCATATCACCCCAGCCCTGCAGATAGATAGGTTAGTGTCACCAGAACCAGCATATCACCCCAGCCCTGCAGATAGATAGGTTAGTGTCACCAGAACCAGCATATCACCCCAGCCCTGCAGATAGATAGGTTAGTGTCACCAGACCCAGCATATCACCCCAGCCCTGCAGATAGATAGGTTAGTGTCACCAGAACCAGCATATCACCCCAGCCCTGCAGATAGATAGGTTAGTGTCACCAGAACCAGCATATCACCCCAGCCCTGCAGATAGATAGGTTAGTGTCACCAGACCCAGCATATCACCCCAGCCCTGCAGATAGATAGGTTAGTGTCACCAGAACCAGCATATCACCCCAGCCCTGCAGATAGATAGGTTAGTGTCACCAGAACCAGCATATCACCCCAGCCCTGCAGATAGATAGGTTAGTGTCACCAGAACCAGCATATCACCCCAGCCCTGCAGATAGATAGGTTAGTGTCACCAGAACCAGCATATCACCCCAGCCCTGCAGATAGATAGGTTAGTGTCACCAGAACCAGCATATCACCCCAGCCCTGCAGATAGATAGGTTAGTGTCACCAGAACCAGCATATCACCCCAGCCCTGCAGATAGATAGGTTAGTGTCACCAGACCCAGCATATCACCCCAGCCCTGCAGATAGATAGGTTAGTGTCATCAGAACCAGCATATCACTCCAGCCCTGCAGATAGATAGGTTAGTGTCACCAGAACATGACATATGACCCCAGCCATGCAGATAGATAGGTTAGTGTCACAAGAACCAACATATCACCCCAGCCCTGCAGATAGATAGGTTAGTGTCACCAGACCCAGCATATCACCCCCAGCCCTGCAGATAGATATGTTAGTGTCACCAGAACCAGCATATCACCCCAGCCCTGCAGATAGATAGGTTAGTGTCACCAGAACCAGGATATCACCCCAGCCCTGCAGATAGATAGGTTAGTGTCACCAGAACCAGCATATCACCCCAGCCCTGCAGATAGATAGGTTAGTGTCACCAGAACCAGCATATCACCCCAGCCCTGCAGATAGATAGGTTAGTGTCACCAGAACCAGACATATCACCCCAGCCCTGCAGATAGATAGGTTAGTGTCACCAGAACCAGCATATCACCCCAGCCCTGCAGATAGATAGGTTAGTGTCACCAGAACCAGCATATCACCCCCAGCCCTGCAGATAGATAGGTTAGTGTCACCAGAACCAGCATATCACCCCAGCCCTGCAGATAGATAGGTTAGTGTCACCAGAACCAGCATATCACCCCAGCCCTGCAGATAGATAGGTTAGTGTCACCAGAACCAGCATATCACCCCAGCCCTGCAGATAGATAGGTTAGTGTCACCAGAACCAGCATATCACCCCAGCCCTGCAGATAGATAGGTTAGTGTCACCAGAACCAGCATATCACCCCAGCCCTGCAGATAGATAGGTTAGTGTCACCAGAACCAGCATATCACCCCAGCCCTGCAGATAGATAGGTTAGTGTCACCAGAACCAGCATATCACCCCAGCCCTGCAGATAGATAGGTTAGTGTCACCAGAACCAGCATATCACCCCAGCCCTGCAGATAGATAGGTTAGTGTCACCAGAACCAGCATATCACCCCAGCCCTGCAGATAGATAGGTTAGTGTCACCAGAACCAGCATATCACCCCAGCCCTGCAGATAGATAGGTTAGTGTCACCAGAACCAGCATATCACCCCAGCCCTGCAGATAGATAGGTTAGTGTCACCAGAACCAGCATATCACCCCAGCCCTGCAGATAGATAGGTTAGTGTCACCAGACCCAGCATATCACCCCAGCCCTGCAGATAGATAGGTTAGTGTCACCAGAACCAGCATATCACCCCAGCCCTGCAGATAGATAGGTTAGTGTCACCAGAACCAGCATATCACCCCAGCCCTGCAGATAGATAGGTTAGTGTCACCAGACCCAGCATATCACCCCAGCCCTGCAGATAGATAGGTTAGTGTCACCAGACCCAGCATATCACCCCAGCCCTGCAGATAGATAGGTTAGTGTCACCAGAACCAGCATATCACCCCAGCCCTGCAGATAGATAGGTTAGTGTCACCAGAACCAGCATATCACCCCAGCCCTGCAGATAGATAGGTTAGTGTCACCAGAACCAGCATATCACCCCAGCCCTGCAGATAGATAGGTTAGTGTCACCAGAACCAGCATATCACCCCAGCCCTGCAGATAGATAGGTTAGTGTCACCAGAACCAGCATATCACCCCAGCCCTGCAGATAGATAGGTTAGTGTCACCAGAACCAGCATATCACCCCAGCCCTGCAGATAGATAGGTTAGTGTCACCAGACCCAGCATATCACCCCAGCCCTGCAGATAGATAGGTTAGTGTCATCAGAACCAGCATATCACTCCAGCCCTGCAGATAGATAGGTAAGTGTCACCAGAACATGACATATGACCCCAGCCATGCAGATAGATAGGTTAGTGTCAGAAGAACCAACATATCACCCTAGCCCTGCAGATAGATAGGTTAGTGTCACCAGACCCAGCATATCACCCCCAGCCCTGCAGATAGATATGTTAGTGTCACCAGAACCAGCATATCACCCCAGTCCTGCAGATAGATAGGTTAGTGTCACCAGAACCAGGATATCACCCCAGCCCTGCAGATAGATAGGTTAGTGTCACCAGAACCAGCATATCACCCCAGCCCTGCAGATAGATAGGTTAGTGTCACCAGAACCAGCATATCACCCCAGCCCTGCAGATAGATAGGTTAGTGTCACCAGAACAAGACATATGACCCCAGCCATGCAGATAGATAGGTTAGTGTCAGCAGAACCAACATATCACCCTAGCCCTGCAGATAGATAGGTTAGTGTCACCAGACCCAGCATATCACCCCCAGCCCTGCAGATAGATAGGTTAGTGTCACCAGAACCTGCATATCACCCCAGCCCTGCAGATAGATAGGTTAGTGTCACCAGAACCAGCATATCACCCCAGCCCTGCAGATAGATAGGTTAGTGTCACCAGAACCAGCATATCACCCCAGCCCTGCAGATAGATAGGTTAGTGTCACCAGAACCAGCATATCACCCCAGCCCTGCAGATAGATAGGTTAGTGTCACCAGAACCAGCATATCACCCCAGCCCTGCAGATAGATAGGTTAGTGTCACCAGAACCAGCATATCACCCCAGCCCTGCAGATAGATAGGTTAGTGTCACCAGAACCAGCATATCACCCCAGCCCTGCAGATAGATAGGTTAGTGTCACCAGAACCAGCATATCACCCCAGCCCTGCAGATAGATAGGTTAGTGTCACCAGAACCAGCATATCACCCCAGCCCTGCAGATAGATAGGTTAGTGTCACCAGAACCAGCATATCACCCCAGCCCTGCAGATAGATAGGTTAGTGTCACCAGAACCAGCATATCACCCCAGCCCTGCAGATAGATAGGTTAGTGTCACCAGAACCAGCATATCACCCCAGCCCTGCAGATAGATAGGTTAGTGTCACCAGAACCAGCATATCACCCCAGCCCTGCAGATAGATAGGTTAGTGTCACCAGAACCAGCATATCACCCCAGCCCTGCAGATAGATAGGTTAGTGTCACCAGAACCAGCATATCACCCCAGCCCTGCAGATAGATAGGTTAGTGTCACCAGAACCAGCATATCACCCCAGCCCTGCAGATAGATAGGTTAGTGTCACCAGAACCAGCATATCACCCCAGCCCTGCAGATAGATAGGTTAGTGTCACCAGAACCAGCATATCACCCCAGCCCTGCAGATAGATAGGTTAGTGTCACCAGAACCAGCATATCACCCCAGCCCTGCAGATAGATAGGTTAGTGTCACCAGAACCAGCATATCACCCCAGCCCTGCAGATAGATAGGTTAGTGTCACCAGAACCAGCATATCACCCCAGCCCTGCAGATAGATAGGTTAGTGTCACCAGAACCAGCATATCACCCCAGCCCTGCAGATAGATAGGTTAGTGTCACCAGACCCAGCATATCACCCCAGCCCTGCAGATAGATAGGTTAGTGTCACCAGAACCAGCATATCACCCCAGCCCTGCAGATAGATAGGTTAGTGTCACCAGAACCAGCATATCACCCCAGCCCTGCAGATAGATAGGTTAGTGTCACCAGAACCAGCATATCACCCCAGCCCTGCAGATAGATAGGTTAGTGTCACCAGAACCAGCATATCACCCCAGCCCTGCAGATAGATAGGTTAGTGTCACCAGAACCAGCATATCACCCCAGCCCTGCAGATAGATAGGTTAGTGTCACCAGAACCAGCATATCACCCCAGCCCTGCAGATAGATAGGTTAGTGTCACCAGACCCAGCATATCACCCCAGCCCTGCAGATAGATAGGTTAGTGTCATCAGAACCAGCATATCACTCCAGCCCTGCAGATAGATAGGTAAGTGTCACCAGAACATGACATATGACCCCAGCCATGCAGATAGATAGGTTAGTGTCAGAAGAACCAGCATATCACCCCAGCCCTGCAGATAGATAGGTTAGTGTCACCAGACCCAGCATATCACCCCCAGCCCTGCAGATAGATATGTTAGTGTCACCAGAACCTGCATATCACCCCAGCCCTGCAGATAGATAGGTTAGTGTCACCAGAACCAGGATATCACCCCAGCCCTGCAGATAGATAGGTTAGTGTCACCAGAACCAGCATATCACCCCAGCCCTGCAGATAGATAGGTTAGTGTCACCAGAACCAGCATATCACCCCAGCCCTGCAGATAGATAGGTTAGTGTCACCAGAACAAGACATATGACCCCAGCCATGCAGATAGATAGGTTAGTGTCAGAAGAACCAACATATCACCCCAGCCCTGCAGATAGATAGGTTAGTGTCACCAGACCCAGCATATCACCCCCAGCCCTGCAGATAGATAGGTTAGTGTCACCAGAACCTGCATATCACCCCAGCCCTGCAGATAGATAGGTTAGTGTCACCAGAACCAGGATATCACCCCAGCCCTGCAGATAGATAGGTTAGTGTCACCAGAACCAGCATATCACCCCAGCCCTGCAGATAGATAGGTTAGTGTCACCAGAACCAGCATATCACCCCAGCCCTGCAGATAGATAGGTTAGTGTCACCAGAACCAGCATATCACCCCAGCCCTGCAGATAGATAGGTTAGTGTCACCAGAACCAGCATATCACCCCAGCCCTGCAGATAGATAGGTTAGTGTCACCAGAACCAGCATATCACCCCAGCCCTGCAGATAGATAGGTTAGTGTCACCAGAACCAGCATATCACCCCAGCCCTGCAGATAGATAGGTTAGTGTCACCAGAACCAGCATATCACCCCAGCCCTGCAGATAGATAGGTTAGTGTCACCAGAACCAGCATATCACCCCAGCCCTGCAGATAGATAGGTTAGTGTCACCAGAACCAGCATATCACCCCAGCCCTGCAGATAGATAGGTTAGTGTCACCAGAACCAGCATATCACCCCAGCCCTGCAGATAGATAGGTTAGTGTCACCAGACCCAGCATATCACCCCAGCCCTGCAGATAGATAGGTTAGTGTCACCAGAACCAGCATATCACTCCAGCCCTGCAGATAGATAGGTAAGTGTCACCAGAACATGACATATGACCCCAGCCATGCAGATAGATAGGTTAGTGTCAGAAGAACCAGCATATCACCCTAGCCCTGCAGATAGATAGGTTAGTGTCACCAGACCCAGCATATCACCCCCAGCCCTGCAGATAGATAGGTTAGTGTCACCAGAACCAGCATATCACCCCAGCCCTGCAGATAGATAGGTTAGTGTCACCAGAACCAGCATATCACCCCAGCCCTGCAGATAGATAGGTTAGTGTCACCAGAACCAGCATATCACCCCAGCCCTGCAGATAGATAGGTTAGTGTCACCAGAACATGCATATCACCCCAGCCCTGCAGATAGATAGGTTAGTGTCACCAGAACCAGCATATCACCCCAGCCCTGCAGATAGATAGGTTAGTGTCACCAGAACCAGCATATCACCCCAGCCCTGCAGATAGATAGGTTAGTGTCACCAGAACCAGCATATCACCCCAGCCCTGCAGATAGATAGGTTAGTGTCACCAGAACCAGCATATCACCCCAGCCCTGCAGATAGATAGGTTAGTGTCACCAGAACCAGCATATCACCCCAGCCCTGCAGATAGATAGGTTAGTGTCACCAGAACCAGACATATGACCCCAGCCCTGCAGATAGATAGGTTAGTGTCACCAGAACCAGCATATCACCCCAGCCCTGCAGATAGATAGGTTAGTGTCACCAGAACCAGCATATCACCCCCAGCCCTGCAGATAGATAGGTTAGTGTCACCAGAACCAGCATATCACCCCAGCCCTGCAGATAGATAGGTTAGTGTCACCAGAACCAGCATATCACCCCAGCCCTGCAGATAGATAGGTTAGTGTCACCAGAACCAGCATATCACCCCAGCCCTGCAGATAGATAGGTTAGTGTCACCAGAACCAGCATATCACCCCAGCCCTGCAGATAGATAGGTTAGGGTCACCAGAACCAGCATATCACCCCAGCCCTGCAGATAGATAGGTTAGTGTCACCAGAACCAGCATATCACCCCAGCCCTGCAGATAGATAGGTTAGTGTCACCAGAACCAGCATATCACCCCAGCCCTGCAGATAGATAGGTTAGTGTCACCAGAACCAGCATATCACCCCAGCCCTGCAGATAGATAGGTTAGTGTCACCAGAACCAGCATATCACCCCAGCCCTGCAGATAGATAGGTTAGTGTCACCAGAACATGACATATCACCCCAGCCCTGCAGATAGATAGGTTAGTGTCAGAAGAACCAACATATCACCCCAGCCCTGCAGATAGATAGGTTAGTGTCACCAGACCCAGCATATCACCCCCAGCCCTGCAGATAGATAGGTTAGTGTCACCAGAACCTGCATATCACCCCAGTCCTGCAGATAGATAGGTTAGTGTCACCAGAACCAGGATATCACCCCAGCCCTGCAGATAGATAGGTTAGTGTCACCAGAACCAGCATATCACCCCAGCCCTGCAGATAGATAGGTTAGTGTCACCAGAACCAGCATATCACCCCAGCCCTGCAGATAGATAGGTTAGTGTCACCAGAACCAGCATATCACCCCAGCCCTGCAGATAGATAGGTTAGTGTCACCAGAACCAGCATATCACCCCAGCCCTGCAGATAGATAGGTTAGTGTCACCAGAACCAGCATATCACCCCAGCCCTGCAGATAGATAGGTTAGTGTCACCAGAACCAGCATATCACCCCAGCCCTGCAGATAGATAGGTTAGTGTCACCAGACCATGACATATCACCCCAGCCCTGCAGATAGATAGGTTAGTGTCACCAGAACCAGCATATCACCCCAGCCCTGCAGATAGATAGGTTAGTGTCACCAGAACCAGCATATCACCCCAGCCCTGCAGATAGATAGGTTAGTGTCACCAGAACCTGCATATCACCCCAGCCCTGCAGATAGATAGGTTATTGTCATCAGAACCAGCATATCACTCCAGCCCTGCAGATAGATAGGTAAGTGTCACCAGAACATGACATATGACCCCAGCCATGCAGATAGATAGGTTAGTGTCACCAGAACCAGCATATCACCCCAGCCCTGCAGATAGATAGGTTAGTGTCACCAGAACCAGCATATCACCCCAGCCCTGCAGATAGATAGGTTAGTGTCACCAGACCCAGCATATCACCCCAGCCCTGCAGATAGATAGGTTAGTGTCACCAGAACCAGCATATCACCCCAGCCCTGCAGATAGATAGGTTAGTGTCACCAGAACCAGCATATCACCCCAGCCCTGCAGATAGATAGGTTAGTGTCACCAGAACCAGCATATCACCCCAGCCCTGCAGATAGATAGGTTAGTGTCACCAGAACATGACATATGACCCCAGCCCTGCAGATAGATAGGTTAGTGTCACCAGAACCAGCATATCACCCCAGCCCTGCAGATAGATAGGTTAGTGTCACCAGAACCAGCATATCACCCCAGCCCTGCAGATAGATAGGTTAGTGTCACCAGAACCAGCATATCACCCCAGCCCTGCAGATAGATAGGTTAGTGTCACCAGAACCAGCATATCACCCCAGCCCTGCAGATAGATAGGTTAGTGTCACCAGAACCAGCATATCACCCCAGCCCTGCAGATAGATAGGTTAGTGTCACCAGAACCAGCATATCACCCCAGCCCTGCAGATAGATAGGTTAGTGTCACCAGAACCAGCATATCACCCCAGCCCTGCAGATAGATAGGTTAGTGTCACCAGAACCAGCATATCACCCCAGCCCTGCAGATAGATAGGTTAGTGTCACCAGAACCAGCATATCACCCCAGCCCTGCAGATAGATAGGTTAGTGTCACCAGAACCAGCATATCACCCCAGCCCTGCAGATAGATAGGTTAGTGTCACCAGAACCAGCATATCACCCCCAGCCCTGCAGATAGATAGGTTAGTGTCACCAGAACCAGCATATCACCCCAGCCCTGCAGATAGATAGGTTAGTGTCACCAGAACCAGCATATCACCCCAGCCCTGCAGATAGATAGGTTAGTGTCACCAGAACCAGCATATCACCCCAGCCCTGCAGATAGATAGGTTAGTGTCACCAGAACCAGCATATCACCCCAGCCCTGCAGATAGATAGGTTAGTGTCACCAGAACCAGCATATCACCCCAGCCCTGCAGATAGATAGGTTAGTGTCACCAGAACCAGCATATCACCCCAGCCCTGCAGATAGATAGGTTAGTGTCACCAGAACCAGCATATCACCCCAGCCCTGCAGATAGATAGGTTAGTGTCACCAGACCCAGCATATCACCCCCAGCCCTGCAGATAGATAGGTTAGTGTCACCAGAACCAGCATATCACCCCAGCCCTGCAGATAGATAGGTTAGTGTCACCAGAACCAGCATATCACCCCAGCCCTGCAGATAGATAGGTTAGTGTCACCAGAACCAGCATATCACCCCAGCCCTGCAGATAGATAGGTTAGTGTCACCAGAACCAGCATATCACCCCAGCCCTGCAGATAGATAGGTTAGTGTCACCAGAACCAGCATATCACCCCAGCCCTGCAGATAGATAGGTTAGTGTCACCAGAACCAGCATATCACCCCAGCCCTGCAGATAGATAGGTTAGTGTCACCAGAACCAGCATATCACCCCAGCCCTGCAGATAGATAGGTTAGTGTCACCAGAACCAGCATATCACCCCAGCCCTGCAGATAGATAGGTTAGTGTCACCAGAACCAGCATATCACCCCAGCCCTGCAGATAGATAGGTTAGTGTCACCAGAACCAGCATATCACCCCAGCCCTGCAGATAGATAGGTTAGTGTCACCAGAACCAGCATATCACCCCAGCCCTGCAGATAGATAGGTTAGTGTCACCAGAACCAGCATATCACCCCAGCCCTGCAGATAGATAGGTTAGTGTCACCAGAACCAGCATATCACCCCAGCCCTGCAGATAGATAGGTTAGTGTCACCAGAACCAGCATATCACCCCAGCCCTGCAGATAGATAGGTTAGTGTCACCAGAACCAGCATATCACCCCAGCCCTGCAGATAGATAGGTTAGTGTCACCAGAACCAGCATATCACCCCAGCCCTGCAGATAGATAGGTTAGTGTCACCAGAACCAGCATATCACCCCAGCCCTGCAGATAGATAGGTTAGTGTCACCAGAACCAGCATATCACCCCAGCCCTGCAGATAGATAGGTTAGTGTCACCAGAACCAGCATATCACCCCAGCCCTGCAGATAGATAGGTTAGTGTCACCAGAACCAGCATATCACCCCAGCCCTGCAGATAGATAGGTTAGTGTCACCAGAACCAGCATATCACCCCAGCCCTGCAGATAGATAGGTTAGTGTCACCAGAACCAGCATATCACCCCAGCCCTGCAGATAGATAGGTTAGTGTCACCAGAACCAGCATATCACCCCAGCCCTGCAGATAGATAGGTTAGTGTCACCAGACCCAGCATATCACCCCAGCCCTGCAGATAGATAGGTTAGTGTCACCAGAACCAGCATATCACTCCAGCCCTGCAGATAGATAGGTTAGTGTCACCAGAACATGACATATGACCCCAGCCATGCAGATAGATAGGTTAGTGTCACCAGAACCAGCATATCACCCCAGCCCTGCAGATAGATAGGTTAGTGTCACCAGACCCAGCATATCACCCCCAGCCCTGCAGATAGATATGTTAGTGTCACCAGAACCAGCATATCACCCCAGCCCTGCAGATAGATAGGTTAGTGTCACCAGAACCAGCATATCACCCCAGCCCTGCAGATAGATAGGTTAGTGTCACCAGAACCAGCATATCACCCCAGCCCTGCAGATAGATAGGTTAGTGTCACCAGAACCAGCATATCACCCCAGCCCTGCAGATAGATAGGTTAGTGTCACCAGAACATGACATATGACCCCAGCCATGCAGATAGATAGGTTAGTGTCACCAGAACCAACATATCACCCCAGCCCTGCAGATAGATAGGTTAGTGTCACCAGACCCAGCATATCACCCCCAGCCCTGCAGATAGATAGGTTAGTGTCACCAGAACCAGCATATCACCCCAGCCCTGCAGATAGATAGGTTAGTGTCACCAGAACCAGCATATCACCCCAGCCCTGCAGATAGATAGGTTAGTGTCACCAGAACCAGCATATCACCCCAGCCCTGCAGATAGATAGGTTAGTGTCACCAGAACCAGCATATCACCCCAGCCCTGCAGATAGATAGGTTAGTGTCACCAGAACCAGCATATCACCCCAGCCCTGCAGATAGATAGGTTAGTGTCACCAGAACCAGCATATCACCCCAGCCCTGCAGATAGATAGGTTAGTGTCACCAGAACCAGCATATCACCCCAGCCCTGCAGATAGATAGGTTAGTGTCACCAGAACCAGCATATCACCCCAGCCCTGCAGATAGATAGGTTAGTGTCACCAGAACCAGCATATCACCCCAGCCCTGCAGATAGATAGGTTAGTGTCACCAGAACCAGCATATCACCCCAGCCCTGCAGATAGATAGGTTAGTGTCACCAGAACCTGCATATCACCCCAGCCCTGCAGATAGATAGGTTAGTGTCACCAGAACATGCATATCACCCCAGCCCTGCAGATAGATAGGTTAGTGTCACCAGAACCAGCATATCACCCCAGCCCTGCAGATAGATAGGTTAGTGTCACCAGACCCAGCATATCACCCCCAGCCCTGCAGATAGATAGGTTAGTGTCACCAGAACCAGCATATCACCCCAGCCCTGCAGATAGATAGGTTAGTGTCACCAGAACCAGCATATCACCCCAGCCCTGCAGATAGATAGGTTAGTGTCACCAGAACCAGCATATCACCCCAGCCCTGCAGATAGATAGGTTAGTGTCACCAGAACCAGCATATCACCCCAGCCCTGCAGATAGATAGGTTAGTGTCACCAGAACCAGCATATCACCCCAGCCCTGCAGATAGATAGGTTAGTGTCACCAGAACCAGCATATCACCCCAGCCCTGCAGATAGATAGGTTAGTGTCACCAGAACCAGCATATCACCCCAGCCCTGCAGATAGATAGGTTAGTGTCACCAGAACCAGCATATCACCCCAGCCCTGCAGATAGATAGGTTAGTGTCACCAGAACCAGCATATCACCCCAGCCCTGCAGATAGATAGGTTAGTGTCACCAGAACCAGCATATCACCCCAGCCCTGCAGATAGATAGGTTAGTGTCACCAGAACCAGCATATCACCCCAGCCCTGCAGATAGATAGGTTAGTGTCACCAGAACCAGCATATCACCCCAGCCCTGCAGATAGATAGGTTAGTGTCACCAGAACCAGCATATCACCCCAGCCCTGCAGATAGATAGGTTAGTGTCACCAGAACATGACATATCACCCCAGCCCTGCAGATAGATAGGTTAGTGTCACCAGAACCAGCATATCACCCCAGCCCTGCAGATAGATAGGTTAGTGTCACCAGAACCAGCATATCACCCCAGCCCTGCAGATAGATAGGTTAGTGTCACCAGAACCAGCATATCACCCCAGCCCTGCAGATAGATAGGTTAGTGTCACCAGAACCAGCATATCACCCCAGCCCTGCAGATAGATAGGTTAGTGTCACCAGAACCAGCATATCACCCCAGCCCTGCAGATAGATAGGTTAGTGTCACCAGAACCAGCATATCACCCCAGCCCTGCAGATAGATAGGTTAGTGTCACCAGAACCAGCATATCACCCCAGCCCTGCAGATAGATAGGTTAGTGTCACCAGAACCAGCATATCACCCCAGCCCTGCAGATAGATAGGTTAGTGTCACCAGAACCAGCATATCACCCCAGCCCTGCAGATAGATAGGTTAGTGTCACCAGACCCAGCATATCACCCCAGCCCTGCAGATAGATAGGTTAGTGTCACCAGAACCAGCATATCACCCCAGCCCTGCAGATAGATAGGTTAGTGTCACCAGAACCAGCATATCACCCCAGCCCTGCAGATAGATAGGTTAGTGTCACCAGAACCAGCATATCACCCCAGCCCTGCAGATAGATAGGTTAGTGTCACCAGAACCAGCATATCACCCCAGCCCTGCAGATAGATAGGTTAGTGTCACCAGAACCAGCATATCACCCCAGCCCTGCAGATAGATAGGTTAGTGTCACCAGAACCAGCATATCACCCCAGCCCTGCAGATAGATAGGTTAGTGTCACCAGAACCAGCATATCACCCCAGCCCTGCAGATAGATAGGTTAGTGTCACCAGAACCAGCATATCACCCCAGCCCTGCAGATAGATAGGTTAGTGTCACCAGAACCAGCATATCACCCCAGCCCTGCAGATAGATAGGTTAGTGTCACCAGAACCAGCATATCACCCCAGCCCTGCAGATAGATAGGTTAGTGTCACCAGAACCAGCATATCACCCCAGCCCTGCAGATAGATAGGTTAGTGTCACCAGAACCAGCATATCACCCCAGCCCTGCAGATAGATAGGTTAGTGTCACCAGAACCAGCATATCACCCCAGCCCTGCAGATAGATAGGTTAGTGTCACCAGAACCAGCATATCACTCCAGCCCTGCAGATAGATAGGTTAGTGTCACCAGAACATGCATATGACCCCAGCCCTGCAGATAGATAGGTTAGTGTCAGCAGAACCAACATATCACCCCAGCCCTGCAGATAGATAGGTTAGTGTCACCAGACCCAGCATATCACCCCCAGCCCTGCAGATAGATAGGTTAGTGTCACCAGAACCAGCATATCACCCCAGCCCTGCAGATAGATAGGTTAGTGTCACCAGAACCAGCATATCACCCCAGCCCTGCAGATAGATAGGTTAGTGTCACCAGAACCAGCATATCACCCCAGCCCTGCAGATAGATAGGTTAGTGTCACCAGAACCAGCATATCACCCCAGCCCTGCAGATAGATAGGTTAGTGTCACCAGAACCATGACATATCACCCCAGCCCTGCAGATAGATAGGTTAGTGTCACCAGAACCAGCATATCACCCCAGCCCTGCAGATAGATAGGTTAGTGTCACCAGACCCAGCATATCACCCCCAGCCCTGCAGATAGATAGGTTAGTGTCACCAGAACCAGCATATCACCCCAGCCCTGCAGATAGATAGGTTAGTGTCACCAGAACCAGCATATCACCCCAGCCCTGCAGATAGATAGGTTAGTGTCACCAGAACCAGCATATCACCCCAGCCCTGCAGATAGATAGGTTAGTGTCACCAGAACCAGCATATCACCCCAGCCCTGCAGATAGATAGGTTAGTGTCACCAGAACCAGCATATCACCCCAGCCCTGCAGATAGATAGGTTAGTGTCACCAGAACCAGCATATCACCCCAGCCCTGCAGATAGATAGGTTAGTGTCACCAGAACCAGCATATCACCCCAGCCCTGCAGATAGATAGGTTAGTGTCACCAGAACCAGCATATCACCCCAGCCCTGCAGATAGATAGGTTAGTGTCACCAGAACCAGCATATCACCCCAGCCCTGCAGATAGATAGGTTAGTGTCACCAGAACCAGCATATCACTCCAGCCCTGCAGATAGATAGGTTAGTGTCACCAGAACCTGCATATCACCCCAGCCCTGCAGATAGATAGGTTAGTGTCACCAGAACCAGCATATCACCCCAGCCCTGCAGATAGATAGGTTAGTGTCACCAGACCCAGCATATCACCCCCAGCCCTGCAGATAGATAGGTTAGTGTCACCAGAACCAGCATATCACCCCAGCCCTGCAGATAGATAGGTTAGTGTCACCAGAACCAGCATATCACCCCAGCCCTGCAGATAGATAGGTTAGTGTCACCAGAACCAGCATATCACCCCAGCCCTGCAGATAGATAGGTTAGTGTCACCAGACCCAGCATATCACCCCAGCCCTGCAGATAGATAGGTTAGTGTCACCAGAACCAGCATATCACCCCAGCCCTGCAGATAGATAGGTTAGTGTCACCAGAACCAGCATATCACCCCAGCCCTGCAGATAGATAGGTTAGTGTCACCAGAACCAGCATATCACCCCAGCCCTGCAGATAGATAGGTTAGTGTCACCAGAACCAGCATATCACCCCAGCCCTGCAGATAGATAGGTTAGTGTCACCAGAACCAGACATATCACCCCAGCCCTGCAGATAGATAGGTTAGTGTCACCAGAACCAGCATATCACCCCAGCCCTGCAGATAGATAGGTTAGTGTCACCAGAACCAGCATATCACCCCAGCCCTGCAGATAGATAGGTTAGTGTCACCAGACCCAGCATATCACCCCAGCCCTGCAGATAGATAGGTTAGTGTCACCAGAACCAGCATATCACCCCAGCCCTGCAGATAGATAGGTAAGTGTCACCAGAACCTGACATATGACCCCAGCCCTGCAGATAGATAGGTTAGTGTCACCAGAACCAGCATATCACCCCAGCCCTGCAGATAGATAGGTTAGTGTCACCAGACCCAGCATATCACCCCCAGCCCTGCAGATAGATAGGTTAGTGTCACCAGAACCAGCATATCACCCCAGCCCTGCAGATAGATAGGTTAGTGTCACCAGAACCAGCATATCACCCCAGCCCTGCAGATAGATAGGTTAGTGTCACCAGAACCAGCATATCACCCCAGCCCTGCAGATAGATAGGTTAGTGTCACCAGAACCAGCATATCACCCCAGCCCTGCAGATAGATAGGTTAGTGTCACCAGAACATGCATATCACCCCAGCCATGCAGATAGATAGGTTAGTGTCACCAGAACCAGCATATCACCCCAGCCCTGCAGATAGATAGGTTAGTGTCACCAGACCCAGCATATCACCCCCAGCCCTGCAGATAGATAGGTTAGTGTCACCAGAACCAGCATATCACCCCAGCCCTGCAGATAGATAGGTTAGTGTCACCAGAACCAGCATATCACCCCAGCCCTGCAGATAGATAGGTTAGTGTCACCAGAACCAGCATATCACCCCAGCCCTGCAGATAGATAGGTTAGTGTCACCAGAACCAGCATATCACCCCAGCCCTGCAGATAGATAGGTTAGTGTCACCAGAACCAGCATATCACCCCAGCCCTGCAGATAGATAGGTTAGTGTCACCAGAACCAGCATATCACCCCAGCCCTGCAGATAGATAGGTTAGTGTCACCAGAACCAGCATATCACCCCAGCCCTGCAGATAGATAGGTTAGTGTCACCAGAACCAGCATATCACCCCCAGCCCTGCAGATAGATAGGTTAGTGTCACCAGAACCAGCATATCACCCCAGCCCTGCAGATAGATAGGTTAGTGTCACCAGAACCAGCATATCACCCCAGCCCTGCAGATAGATAGGTTAGTGTCACCAGAACCAGCATATCACCCCAGCCCTGCAGATAGATAGGTTAGTGTCACCAGAACCAGCATATCACCCCAGCCCTGCAGATAGATAGGTTAGTGTCACCAGAACCAGCATATCACCCCAGCCCTGCAGATAGATAGGTTAGTGTCACCAGAACCAGCATATCACCCCAGCCCTGCAGATAGATAGGTTAGTGTCACCAGAACCAGCATATCACCCCAGCCCTGCAGATAGATAGGTTAGTGTCACCAGAACCAGCATATCACCCCAGCCCTGCAGATAGATAGGTTAGTGTCACCAGAACCAGCATATCACCCCAGCCCTGCAGATAGATAGGTTAGTGTCACCAGAACCAGCATATCACCCCAGCCCTGCAGATAGATAGGTTAGTGTCACCAGAACCAGCATATCACCCCAGCCCTGCAGATAGATAGGTTAGTGTCACCAGAACCAGCATATCACCCCAGCCCTGCAGATAGATAGGTTAGTGTCACCAGAACCAGCATATCACCCCAGCCCTGCAGATAGATAGGTTAGTGTCACCAGAACCAGCATATCACCCCAGCCCTGCAGATAGATAGGTTAGTGTCACCAGACCCAGCATATCACCCCCAGCCCTGCAGATAGATAGGTTAGTGTCACCAGAACCAGCATATCACCCCAGCCCTGCAGATAGATAGGTTAGTGTCACCAGAACCAGCATATCACCCCAGCCCTGCAGATAGATAGGTTAGTGTCACCAGAACCAGCATATCACCCCAGCCCTGCAGATAGATAGGTTAGTGTCACCAGAACCAGCATATCACCCCAGCCCTGCAGATAGATAGGTTAGTGTCACCAGAACCAGCATATCACCCCAGCCCTGCAGATAGATAGGTTAGTGTCACCAGAACCAGCATATCACCCCAGCCCTGCAGATAGATAGGTTAGTGTCACCAGAACCAGCATATCACCCCCAGCCCTGCAGATAGATAGGTTAGTGTCACCAGAACCAGCATATCACCCCAGCCCTGCAGATAGATAGGTTAGTGTCACCAGAACCAGCATATCACCCCAGCCCTGCAGATAGATAGGTTAGTGTCACCAGAACCAGCATATCACCCCAGCCCTGCAGATAGATAGGTTAGTGTCACCAGAACCAGCATATCACCCCAGCCCTGCAGATAGATAGGTTAGTGTCACCAGAACCAGCATATCACCCCAGCCCTGCAGATAGATAGGTTAGTGTCACCAGAACCAGCATATCACCCCAGCCCTGCAGATAGATAGGTTAGTGTCACCAGAACCAGCATATCACCCCAGCCCTGCAGATAGATAGGTTAGTGTCACCAGAACCAGCATATCACCCCAGCCCTGCAGATAGATAGGTTAGTGTCACCAGAACCAGCATATCACCCCAGCCCTGCAGATAGATAGGTTAGTGTCACCAGAACCAGCATATCACCCCAGCCCTGCAGATAGATAGGTTAGTGTCACCAGAACCAGCATATCACCCCAGCCCTGCAGATAGATAGGTTAGTGTCACCAGAACCAGCATATCACCCCAGCCCTGCAGATAGATAGGTTAGTGTCACCAGAACCAGCATATCACCCCAGCCCTGCAGATAGATAGGTTAGTGTCACCAGAACCAGCATATCACCCCAGCCCTGCAGATAGATAGGTTAGTGTCACCAGAACCAGCATATCACCCCAGCCCTGCAGATAGATAGGTTAGTGTCACCAGAACCAGCATATCACCCCAGCCCTGCAGATAGATAGGTTAGTGTCACCAGAACCAGCATATCACCCCAGCCCTGCAGATAGATAGGTTAGTGTCACCAGAACCAGCATATCACCCCAGCCCTGCAGATAGATAGGTTAGTGTCACCAGAACCAGCATATCACCCCAGCCCTGCAGATAGATAGGTTAGTGTCACCAGAACCAGCATATCACCCCAGCCCTGCAGATAGATAGGTTAGTGTCACCAGAACCAGCATATCACCCCAGCCCTGCAGATAGATAGGTTAGTGTCACCAGAACCAGCATATCACCCCAGCCCTGCAGATAGATAGGTTAGTGTCACCAGAACCAGCATATCACCCCAGCCCTGCAGATAGATAGGTTAGTGTCACCAGAACCAGCATATCACCCCAGCCCTGCAGATAGATAGGTTAGTGTCACCAGAACCAGCATATCACCCCAGCCCTGCAGATAGATAGGTTAGTGTCACCAGAACCAGCATATCACCCCAGCCCTGCAGATAGATAGGTTAGTGTCACCAGAACCAGCATATCACCCCAGCCCTGCAGATAGATAGGTTAGTGTCACCAGAACCAGCATATCACCCCAGCCCTGCAGATAGATAGGTTAGTGTCACCAGAACCAGCATATCACCCCAGCCCTGCAGATAGATAGGTTAGTGTCACCAGAACCAGCATATCACCCCAGCCCTGCAGATAGATAGGTTAGTGTCACCAGAACCAGCATATCACCCCAGCCCTGCAGATAGATAGGTTAGTGTCACCAGAACCAGCATATCACCCCAGCCCTGCAGATAGATAGGTTAGTGTCACCAGAACCAGCATATCACCCCAGCCCTGCAGATAGATAGGTTAGTGTCACCAGAACCAGCATATCACCCCAGCCCTGCAGATAGATAGGTTAGTGTCACCAGAACCAGCATATCACCCCAGCCCTGCAGATAGATAGGTTAGTGTCACCAGAACCAGCATATCACCCCAGCCCTGCAGATAGATAGGTTAGTGTCACCAGAACCAGCATATCACCCCAGCCCTGCAGATAGATAGGTTAGTGTCACCAGAACCAGCATATCACCCCAGCCCTGCAGATAGATAGGTTAGTGTCACCAGAACCAGCATATCACTCCAGCCCTGCAGATAGATAGGTTAGTGTCACCAGAACATGACATATGACCCCAGCCATGCAGATAGATAGGTTAGTGTCACAAGAACCAACATATCACCCCAGCCCTGCAGATAGATAGGTTAGTGTCACCAGACCCAGCATATCACCCCCAGCCCTGCAGATAGATATGTTAGTGTCACCAGAACCAGCATATCACCCCAGCCCTGCAGATAGATAGGTTAGTGTCACCAGAACCAGCATATCACCCCAGCCCTGCAGATAGATAGGTTAGTGTCACCAGAACCAGCATATCACCCCAGCCCTGCAGATAGATAGGTTAGTGTCACCAGAACCAGCATATCACCCCAGCCCTGCAGATAGATAGGTTAGTGTCACCAGAACATGACATATCACCCCAGCCCTGCAGATAGATAGGTTAGTGTCACCAGAACCAGCATATCACCCCAGCCCTGCAGATAGATAGGTTAGTGTCACCAGAACCAGCATATCACCCCCAGCCCTGCAGATAGATAGGTTAGTGTCACCAGAACCAGCATATCACCCCAGCCCTGCAGATAGATAGGTTAGTGTCACCAGAACCAGCATATCACCCCAGCCCTGCAGATAGATAGGTTAGTGTCACCAGAACCAGCATATCACCCCAGCCCTGCAGATAGATAGGTTAGTGTCACCAGAACCAGCATATCACCCCAGCCCTGCAGATAGATAGGTTAGTGTCACCAGAACCAGCATATCACCCCAGCCCTGCAGATAGATAGGTTAGTGTCACCAGAACCAGCATATCACCCCAGCCCTGCAGATAGATAGGTTAGTGTCACCAGAACCAGCATATCACCCCAGCCCTGCAGATAGATAGGTTAGTGTCACCAGAACCAGCATATCACCCCAGCCCTGCAGATAGATAGGTTAGTGTCACCAGAACCAGCATATCACCCCAGCCCTGCAGATAGATAGGTTAGTGTCACCAGAACCAGCATATCACCCCAGCCCTGCAGATAGATAGGTTAGTGTCACCAGAACCAGCATATCACCCCAGCCCTGCAGATAGATAGGTTAGTGTCACCAGAACCAGCATATCACCCCAGCCCTGCAGATAGATAGGTTAGTGTCACCAGAACCAGCATATCACCCCAGCCCTGCAGATAGATAGGTTAGTGTCACCAGAACCAGCATATCACCCCAGCCCTGCAGATAGATAGGTTAGTGTCACCAGAACCAGCATATCACCCCAGCCCTGCAGATAGATAGGTTAGTGTCACCAGAACCAGCATATCACCCCAGCCCTGCAGATAGATAGGTTAGTGTCACCAGAACCAGCATATCACCCCAGCCCTGCAGATAGATAGGTTAGTGTCACCAGAACCAGCATATCACCCCAGCCCTGCAGATAGATAGGTTAGTGTCACCAGAACCAGCATATCACCCCAGCCCTGCAGATAGATAGGTTAGTGTCACCAGAACCAGCATATCACCCCAGCCCTGCAGATAGATAGGTTAGTGTCACCAGAACCAGCATATCACCCCAGCCCTGCAGATAGATAGGTTAGTGTCACCAGAACCAGCATATCACCCCAGCCCTGCAGATAGATAGGTTAGTGTCACCAGAACCAGCATATCACCCCAGCCCTGCAGATAGATAGGTTAGTGTCACCAGAACCAGCATATCACCCCAGCCCTGCAGATAGATAGGTTAGTGTCACCAGAACCAGCATATCACCCCAGCCCTGCAGATAGATAGGTTAGTGTCACCAGAACCAGCATATCACCCCAGCCCTGCAGATAGATAGGTTAGTGTCACCAGAACCAGCATATCACCCCAGCCCTGCAGATAGATAGGTTAGTGTCACCAGAACCAGCATATCACCCCAGCCCTGCAGATAGATAGGTTAGTGTCACCAGAACCAGCATATCACCCCAGCCCTGCAGATAGATAGGTTAGTGTCACCAGAACCAGCATATCACCCCAGCCCTGCAGATAGATAGGTTAGTGTCACCAGAACCAGCATATCACCCCAGCCCTGCAGATAGATAGGTTAGTGTCACCAGAACCAGCATATCACCCCAGCCCTGCAGATAGATAGGTTAGTGTCACCAGAACCAGCATATCACCCCAGCCCTGCAGATAGATAGGTTAGTGTCACCAGAACCAGCATATCACCCCAGCCCTGCAGATAGATAGGTTAGTGTACCGCACATCCCAGACCAGAACCAGCATATCACCCCAGCCCTGCAGATAGATAGGTTAGTGTCACCAGAACATGACATATGACCCCAGCCATGCAGATAGATAGGTTAGTGTCACCAGAACCAGCATATCACCCCAGCCCTGCAGATAGATAGGTTAGTGTCACCAGACCCAGCATATCACCCCCAGCCCTGCAGATAGATAGGTTAGTGTCACCAGAACCAGCATATCACCCCAGCCCTGCAGATAGATAGGTTAGTGTCACCAGAACCAGCATATCACCCCAGCCCTGCAGATAGATAGGTTAGTGTCACCAGAACCAGCATATCACCCCAGCCCTGCAGATAGATAGGTTAGTGTCACCAGAACCAGCATATCACCCCAGCCCTGCAGATAGATAGGTTAGTGTCACCAGAACCAGCATATCACCCCAGCCCTGCAGATAGATAGGTTAGTGTCACCAGAACCAGCATATCACCCCAGCCCTGCAGATAGATAGGTTAGTGTCACCAGAACCAGCATATCACCCCAGCCCTGCAGATAGATAGGTTAGTGTCACCAGAACCAGCATATCACCCCAGCCCTGCAGATAGATAGGTTAGTGTCACCAGAACCAGCATATCACCCCAGCCCTGCAGATAGATAGGTTAGTGTCACCAGAACCAGCATATCACCCCAGCCCTGCAGATAGATAGGTTAGTGTCACCAGAACCAGCATATCACCCCAGCCCTGCAGATAGATAGGTTAGTGTCACCAGAACCAGCATATCACCCCCAGCCCTGCAGATAGATAGGTTAGTGTCACCAGAACCAGCATATCACCCCAGCCCTGCAGATAGATAGGTTAGTGTCACCAGAACCAGCATATCACCCCAGCCCTGCAGATAGATAGGTTAGTGTCACCAGAACCAGCATATCACCCCAGCCCTGCAGATAGATAGGTTAGTGTCACCAGAACCAGCATATCACCCCAGCCCTGCAGATAGATAGGTTAGTGTCACCAGAACATGCATATGACCCCAGCCCTGCAGATAGATAGGTTAGTGTCACCAGAACCAGCATATCACCCCAGCCCTGCAGATAGATAGGTTAGTGTCACCAGACCCAGCATATCACCCCCAGCCCTGCAGATAGATAGGTTAGTGTCACCAGAACCAGCATATCACCCCAGCCCTGCAGATAGATAGGTTAGTGTCACCAGAACCAGCATATCACCCCAGCCCTGCAGATAGATAGGTTAGTGTCACCAGAACCAGCATATCACCCCAGCCCTGCAGATAGATAGGTTAGTGTCACCAGAACCAGCATATCACCCCAGCCCTGCAGATAGATAGGTTAGTGTCACCAGAACCAGCATATCACCCCAGCCCTGCAGATAGATAGGTTAGTGTCACCAGAACCAGCATATCACCCCAGCCCTGCAGATAGATAGGTTAGTGTCACCAGAACCAGCATATCACCCCAGCCCTGCAGATAGATAGGTTAGTGTCACCAGAACCAGCATATCACCCCAGCCCTGCAGATAGATAGGTTAGTGTCACCAGAACCAGCATATCACCCCAGCCCTGCAGATAGATAGGTTAGTGTCACCAGAACCAGCATATCACCCCAGCCCTGCAGATAGATAGGTTAGTGTCACCAGAACCAGCATATCACCCCAGCCCTGCAGATAGATAGGTTAGTGTCACCAGAACCAGACATATCACCCCAGCCCTGCAGATAGATAGGTTAGTGTCACCAGAACCAGCATATCACCCCAGCCCTGCAGATAGATAGGTTAGTGTCACCAGACCCAGCATATCACCCCAGCCCTGCAGATAGATAGGTTAGTGTCACCAGAACCAGCATATCACCCCAGCCCTGCAGATAGATAGGTTAGTGTCACCAGAACCAGCATATCACCCCAGCCCTGCAGATAGATAGGTTAGTGTCACCAGAACCAGCATATCACCCCAGCCCTGCAGATAGATAGGTTAGTGTCACCAGAACCAGCATATCACCCCAGCCCTGCAGATAGATAGGTTAGTGTCACCAGAACCAGCATATCACCCCAGCCCTGCAGATAGATAGGTTAGTGTCACCAGAACCAGCATATCACCCCAGCCCTGCAGATAGATAGGTTAGTGTCACCAGAACCAGCATATCACCCCAGCCCTGCAGATAGATAGGTTAGTGTCACCAGAACCAGCATATCACCCCAGCCCTGCAGATAGATAGGTTAGTGTCACCAGAACCAGCATATCACCCCAGCCCTGCAGATAGATAGGTTAGTGTCACCAGAACCAGCATATCACCCCAGCCCTGCAGATAGATAGGTTAGTGTCACCAGAACCAGCATATCACCCCAGCCCTGCAGATAGATAGGTTAGTGTCACCAGAACCAGCATATCACCCCAGCCCTGCAGATAGATAGGTTAGTGTCACCAGAACCTGCATATCACCCCAGCCCTGCAGATAGATAGGTTAGTGTCACCAGAACCAGCATATCACCCCAGCCCTGCAGATAGATAGGTTAGTGTCACCAGAACCAGCATATCACCCCAGCCCTGCAGATAGATAGGTTAGTGTCACCAGAACCAGCATATCACCCCAGCCCTGCAGATAGATAGGTTAGTGTCACCAGAACCAGCATATCACCCCAGCCCTGCAGATAGATAGGTTAGTGTCACCAGAACCAGCATATCACCCCAGCCCTGCAGATAGATAGGTTAGTGTCACCAGACCCAGCATATCACCCCAGCCCTGCAGATAGATAGGTTAGTGTCACCAGAACCAGCATATCACCCCAGCCCTGCAGATAGATAGGTTAGTGTCACCAGAACCAGCATATCACCCCAGCCCTGCAGATAGATAGGTTAGTGTCACCAGAACATGACATATGACCCCAGCCCTGCAGATAGATAGGTTAGTGTCACCAGAACCAACATATCACCCCAGCCCTGCAGATAGATAGGTTAGTGTCACCAGACCCAGCATATCACCCCCAGCCCTGCAGATAGATAGGTTAGTGTCACCAGAACCAGCATATCACCCCAGCCCTGCAGATAGATAGGTTAGTGTCACCAGAACCAGCATATCACCCCAGCCCTGCAGATAGATAGGTTAGTGTCACCAGAACCAGCATATCACCCCAGCCCTGCAGATAGATAGGTTAGTGTCACCAGAACCAGCATATCACCCCAGCCCTGCAGATAGATAGGTTAGTGTCACCAGAACCTGCATATCACCCCAGCCCTGCAGATAGATAGGTTAGTGTCACCAGAACCAGCATATCACCCCAGCCCTGCAGATAGATAGGTTAGTGTCACCAGAACCAGCATATCACCCCCAGCCCTGCAGATAGATAGGTTAGTGTCACCAGAACCAGCATATCACCCCAGCCCTGCAGATAGATAGGTTAGTGTCACCAGAACCAGCATATCACCCCAGCCCTGCAGATAGATAGGTTAGTGTCACCAGAACCAGCATATCACCCCAGCCCTGCAGATAGATAGGTTAGTGTCACCAGAACCAGCATATCACCCCAGCCCTGCAGATAGATAGGTTAGTGTCACCAGAACCAGCATATCACCCCAGCCCTGCAGATAGATAGGTTAGTGTCACCAGAACATGCATATCACCCCAGCCCTGCAGATAGATAGGTTAGTGTCACCAGAACCAACATATCACCCCAGCCCTGCAGATAGATAGGTTAGTGTCACCAGACCCAGCATATCACCCCCAGCCCTGCAGATAGATAGGTTAGTGTCACCAGAACCAGCATATCACCCCAGCCCTGCAGATAGATAGGTTAGTGTCACCAGAACCAGCATATCACCCCAGCCCTGCAGATAGATAGGTTAGTGTCACCAGAACCAGCATATCACCCCAGCCCTGCAGATAGATAGGTTAGTGTCACCAGAACCAGCATATCACCCCAGCCCTGCAGATAGATAGGTTAGTGTCACCAGAACCAGCATATCACCCCAGCCCTGCAGATAGATAGGTTAGTGTCACCAGAACCAGCATATCACCCCAGCCCTGCAGATAGATAGGTTAGTGTCACCAGACCCAGCATATCACCCCAGCCCTGCAGATAGATAGGTTAGTGTCACCAGAACCAGCATATCACCCCAGCCCTGCAGATAGATAGGTTAGTGTCACCAGAACCAGCATATCACCCCAGCCCTGCAGATAGATAGGTTAGTGTCACCAGACCCAGCATATCACCCCAGCCCTGCAGATAGATAGGTTAGTGTCACCAGAACCAGCATATCACCCCAGCCCTGCAGATAGATAGGTTAGTGTCACCAGAACCAGACATATCACCCCAGCCCTGCAGATAGATAGGTTAGTGTCACCAGAACCAGCATATCACCCCAGCCCTGCAGATAGATAGGTTAGTGTCACCAGAACCAGCATATCACCCCCAGCCCTGCAGATAGATAGGTTAGTGTCACCAGAACCAGCATATCACCCCAGCCCTGCAGATAGATAGGTTAGTGTCACCAGAACCAGCATATCACCCCAGCCCTGCAGATAGATAGGTTAGTGTCACCAGAACCAGCATATCACCCCAGCCCTGCAGATAGATAGGTTAGTGTCACCAGAACCAGCATATCACCCCAGCCCTGCAGATAGATAGGTTAGTGTCACCAGAACATGCATATCACCCCAGCCCTGCAGATAGATAGGTTAGTGTCACCAGAACCAGCATATGACCCCAGCCCTGCAGATAGATAGGTTAGTGTCACCAGAACCAGCATATCACCCCAGCCCTGCAGATAGATAGGTTAGTGTCACCAGACCCAGCATATCACCCCCAGCCCTGCAGATAGATAGGTTAGTGTCACCAGAACCAGCATATCACCCCAGCCCTGCAGATAGATAGGTTAGTGTCACCAGAACCAGCATATCACCCCAGCCCTGCAGATAGATAGGTTAGTGTCACCAGAACCAGCATATCACCCCAGCCCTGCAGATAGATAGGTTAGTGTCACCAGAACCAGCATATCACCCCAGCCCTGCAGATAGATAGGTTAGTGTCACCAGAACCAGCATATCACCCCAGCCCTGCAGATAGATAGGTTAGTGTCACCAGAACCAGCATATCACCCCAGCCCTGCAGATAGATAGGTTAGTGTCACCAGAACCAGCATATCACCCCAGCCCTGCAGATAGATAGGTTAGTGTCACCAGAACCAGCATATCACCCCAGCCCTGCAGATAGATAGGTTAGTGTCACCAGAACCAGCATATCACCCCAGCCCTGCAGATAGATAGGTTAGTGTCACCAGAACCAGCATATCACCCCAGCCCTGCAGATAGATAGGTTAGTGTCACCAGAACCAGCATATCACCCCAGCCCTGCAGATAGATAGGTTAGTGTCACCAGAACCAGCATATCACCCCAGCCCTGCAGATAGATAGGTTAGTGTCACCAGAACCAGCATATCACCCCAGCCCTGCAGATAGATAGGTTAGTGTCACCAGAACCAGCATATCACCCCAGCCCTGAGGGGGGACAGAACTGACAATCACCCCAGCCCTGCAGATAGATAGGTTAGTGTCACCAGAACCAGCATATCACCCCAGCCCTGCAGATAGATAGGTTAGTGTCACCAGAACCAGCATATCACCCCCAGCCCTGCAGATAGATAGGTTAGTGTCACCAGAACCAGCATATCACCCCAGCCCTGCAGATAGATAGGTTAGTGTCACCAGAACCAGCATATCACCCCAGCCCTGCAGATAGATAGGTTAGTGTCACCAGAACCAGCATATCACCCCAGCCCTGCAGATAGATAGGTTAGTGTCACCAGAACCAGCATATCACCCCAGCCCTGCAGATAGATAGGTTAGTGTCACCAGAACCAGCATATCACCCCAGCCCTGCAGATAGATAGGTTAGTGTCACCAGAACCAGCATATCACCCCAGCCCTGCAGATAGATAGGTTAGTGTCACCAGAACCAGCATATCACCCCAGCCCTGCAGATAGATAGGTTAGTGTCACCAGAACCAGCATATCACCCCAGCCCTGCAGATAGATAGGTTAGTGTCACCAGAACATGCATATCACCCCAGCCATGCAGATAGATAGGTTAGTGTCACCAGAACCAGCATATCACCCCAGCCCTGCAGATAGATAGGTTAGTGTCACCAGAACCAGCATATCACCCCAGCCCTGCAGATAGATAGGTTAGTGTCACCAGAACCAGCATATCACCCCAGCCCTGCAGATAGATAGGTTAGTGTCACCAGAACCAGCATATCACCCCAGCCCTGCAGATAGATAGGTTAGTGTCACCAGAACCAGCATATCACCCCAGCCCTGCAGATAGATAGGTTAGTGTCACCAGAACCAGCATATCACCCCAGCCCTGCAGATAGATAGGTTAGTGTCACCAGAACCAGCATATCACCCCAGCCCTGCAGATAGATAGGTTAGTGTCACCAGAACCAGCATATCACCCCAGCCCTGCAGATAGATAGGTTAGTGTCACCAGAACCAGCATATCACCCCAGCCCTGCAGATAGATAGGTTAGTGTCACCAGAACCAGCATATCACCCCAGCCCTGCAGATAGATAGGTTAGTGTCACCAGAACCAGCATATCACCCCAGCCCTGCAGATAGATAGGTTAGTGTCACCAGAACCAGCATATCACCCCAGCCCTGCAGATAGATAGGTTAGTGTCACCAGAACCAGCATATCACCCCAGCCCTGCAGATAGATAGGTTAGTGTCACCAGAACCAGCATATCACCCCAGCCCTGCAGATAGATAGGTTAGTGTCACCAGAACCAGCATATCACCCCAGCCCTGCAGATAGATAGGTTAGTGTCACCAGAACCAGCATATCACCCCAGCCCTGCAGATAGATAGGTTAGTGTCACCAGAACCAGCATATCACCCCAGCCCTGCAGATAGATAGGTTAGTGTCACCAGAACCAGCATATCACCCCAGCCCTGCAGATAGATAGGTTAGTGTCACCAGAACCAGCATATCACCCCAGCCCTGCAGATAGATAGGTTAGTGTCACCAGAACCAGCATATCACCCCAGCCCTGCAGATAGATAGGTTAGTGTCACCAGAACCAGCATATCACCCCAGCCCTGCAGATAGATAGGTTAGTGTCACCAGAACCAGCATATCACCCCAGCCCTGCAGATAGATAGGTTAGTGTCACCAGAACCAGCATATCACCCCAGCCCTGCAGATAGATAGGTTAGTGTCACCAGAACCAGCATATCACCCCAGCCCTGCAGATAGATAGGTTAGTGTCACCAGAACCAGCATATCACCCCAGCCCTGCAGATAGATAGGTTAGTGTCACCAGAACCAGCATATCACCCCAGCCCTGCAGATAGATAGGTTAGTGTCACCAGAACCAGCATATCACCCCAGCCCTGCAGATAGATAGGTTAGTGTCACCAGAACCAGCATATCACCCCAGCCCTGCAGATAGATAGGTTAGTGTCACCAGACCCAGCATATCACCCCAGCCCTGCAGATAGATAGGTTAGTGTCATCAGAACCAGCATATCACTCCAGCCCTGCAGATAGATAGGTAAGTGTCACCAGAACATGACATATGACCCCAGCCATGCAGATAGATAGGTTAGTGTCAGAAGAACCAACATATCACCCTAGCACTGCAGATAGATAGGTTAGTGTCACCAGACCCAGCATATCACCCCCAGCCCTGCAGATAGATATGTTAGTGTCACCAGAACCTGCATATCACCCCAGCCCTGCAGATAGATAGGTTAGTGTCACCAGAACCAGGATATCACCCCAGCCCTGCAGATAGATAGGTTAGTGTCACCAGAACCAGCATATCACCCCAGCCCTGCAGATAGATAGGTTAGTGTCACCAGAACCAGCATATCACCCCAGCCCTGCAGATAGATAGGTTAGTGTCACCAGAACATGACATATGACCCCAGCCATGCAGATAGATAGGTTAGTGTCAGAAGAACCAACATATCACCCTAGCCCTGCAGATAGATAGGTTAGTGTCACCAGACCCAGCATATCACCCCCAGCCCTGCAGATAGATAGGTTAGTGTCACCAGAACCTGCATATCACCCCAGCCCTGCAGATAGATAGGTTAGTGTCACCAGAACCAGGATATCACCCCAGCCCTGCAGATAGATAGGTTAGTGTCACCAGAACCAGCATATCACCCCAGCCCTGCAGATAGATAGGTTAGTGTCACCAGAACCAGCATATCACCCCAGCCCTGCAGATAGATAGGTTAGTGTCACCAGAACCAGCATATCACCCCAGCCCTGCAGATAGATAGGTTAGTGTCACCAGAACCAGCATATCACCCCAGCCCTGCAGATAGATAGGTTAGTGTCACCAGAACCAGCATATCACCCCAGCCCTGCAGATAGATAGGTTAGTGTCACCAGAACCAGCATATCACCCCAGCCCTGCAGATAGATAGGTTAGTGTCACCAGAACCAGCATATCACCCCAGCCCTGCAGATAGATAGGTTAGTGTCACCAGAACCAGCATATCACCCCAGCCCTGCAGATAGATAGGTTAGTGTCACCAGAACCAGCATATCACCCCAGCCCTGCAGATAGATAGGTTAGTGTCACCAGACCCAGCATATCACCCCCAGCCCTGCAGATAGATAGGTTAGTGTCACCAGAACCAGCATATCACCCCAGCCCTGCAGATAGATAGGTTAGTGTCACCAGAACCAGCATATCACCCCAGCCCTGCAGATAGATAGGTTAGTGTCACCAGAACCAGCATATCACCCCAGCCCTGCAGATAGATAGGTTAGTGTCACCAGAACCAGCATATCACCCCAGCCCTGCAGATAGATAGGTTAGTGTCACCAGAACCAGCATATCACCCCAGCCCTGCAGATAGATAGGTTAGTGTCACCAGAACCAGCATATCACCCCAGCCCTGCAGATAGATAGGTTAGTGTCACCAGAACCAGCATATCACCCCAGCCCTGCAGATAGATAGGTTAGTGTCACCAGACCCAGCATATCACCCCAGCCCTGCAGATAGATAGGTTAGTGTCACCAGAACCAGCATATCACTCCAGCCCTGCAGATAGATAGGTAAGTGTCACCAGAACATGACATATGACCCCAGCCATGCAGATAGATAGGTTAGTGTCAGAAGAACCAACATATCACCCTAGCCCTGCAGATAGATAGGTTAGTGTCACCAGACCCAGCATATCACCCCCAGCCCTGCAGATAGATATGTTAGTGTCACCAGAACCTGCATATCACCCCAGCCCTGCAGATAGATAGGTTAGTGTCACCAGAACCAGGATATCACCCCAGCCCTGCAGATAGATAGGTTAGTGTCACCAGAACCAGCATATCACCCCAGCCCTGCAGATAGATAGGTTAGTGTCACCAGAACCAGCATATCACCCCAGCCCTGCAGATAGATAGGTTAGTGTCACCAGAACATGCATATGACCCCAGCCCTGCAGATAGATAGGTTAGTGTCAGCAGAACCAGCATATCACCCCAGCCCTGCAGATAGATAGGTTAGTGTCACCAGACCCAGCATATCACCCCCAGCCCTGCAGATAGATAGGTTAGTGTCACCAGAACCAGCATATCACCCCAGCCCTGCAGATAGATAGGTTAGTGTCACCAGAACCAGCATATCACCCCAGCCCTGCAGATAGATAGGTTAGTGTCACCAGAACCAGCATATCACCCCAGCCCTGCAGATAGATAGGTTAGTGTCACCAGAACCAGCATATCACCCCAGCCCTGCAGATAGATAGGTTAGTGTCACCAGAACCAGCATATCACCCCAGCCCTGCAGATAGATAGGTTAGTGTCACCAGAACCAGCATATCACCCCAGCCCTGCAGATAGATAGGTTAGTGTCACCAGAACCAGCATATCACCCCAGCCCTGCAGATAGATAGGTTAGTGTCACCAGAACCAGCATATCACCCCAGCCCTGCAGATAGATAGGTTAGTGTCACCAGAACCAGCATATCACCCCAGCCCTGCAGATAGATAGGTTAGTGTCACCAGAACCAGCATATCACCCCAGCCCTGCAGATAGATAGGTTAGTGTCACCAGAACCAGCATATCACCCCAGCCCTGCAGATAGATAGGTTAGTGTCACCAGACCCAGCATATCACCCCCAGCCCTGCAGATAGATAGGTTAGTGTCACCAGAACCAGCATATCACCCCAGCCCTGCAGATAGATAGGTTAGTGTCACCAGAACCAGCATATCACCCCAGCCCTGCAGATAGATAGGTTAGTGTCACCAGAACCAGCATATCACCCCAGCCCTGCAGATAGATAGGTTAGTGTCACCAGAACCAGCATATCACCCCAGCCCTGCAGATAGATAGGTTAGTGTCACCAGAACCAGCATATCACCCCAGCCCTGCAGATAGATAGGTTAGTGTCACCAGAACATGCATATGACCCCAGCCCTGCAGATAGATAGGTTAGTGTCACCAGAACCAGCATATCACCCCAGCCCTGCAGATAGATAGGTTAGTGTCACCAGACCCAGCATATCACCCCCAGCCCTGCAGATAGATAGGTTAGTGTCACCAGAACCAGCATATCACCCCAGCCCTGCAGATAGATAGGTTAGTGTCACCAGAACCAGCATATCACCCCAGCCCTGCAGATAGATAGGTTAGTGTCACCAGAACCAGCATATCACCCCAGCCCTGCAGATAGATAGGTTAGTGTCACCAGAACCAGCATATCACCCCAGCCCTGCAGATAGATAGGTTAGTGTCACCAGAACCAGCATATCACCCCAGCCCTGCAGATAGATAGGTTAGTGTCACCAGAACCAGCATATCACCCCAGCCCTGCAGATAGATAGGTTAGTGTCACCAGAACCAGCATATCACCCCAGCCCTGCAGATAGATAGGTTAGTGTCACCAGAACCAGCATATCACCCCAGCCCTGCAGATAGATAGGTTAGTGTCACCAGAACCAGCATATCACCCCAGCCCTGCAGATAGATAGGTTAGTGTCACCAGAACCAGCATATCACCCCAGCCCTGCAGATAGATAGGTTAGTGTCACCAGAACCAGCATATCACCCCAGCCCTGCAGATAGATAGGTTAGTGTCACCAGAACCAGCATATCACCCCAGCCCTGCAGATAGATAGGTTAGTGTCACCAGAACCAGCATATCACCCCAGCCCTGCAGATAGATAGGTTAGTGTCACCAGAACCAGCATATCACCCCAGCCCTGCAGATAGATAGGTTAGTGTCACCAGAACCAGCATATCACCCCAGCCCTGCAGATAGATAGGTTAGTGTCACCAGACCCAGCATATCACCCCAGCCCTGCAGATAGATAGGTTAGTGTCACCAGAACCAGCATATCACCCCAGCCCTGCAGATAGATAGGTTAGTGTCACCAGAACCAGCATATCACCCCAGCCCTGCAGATAGATAGGTTAGTGTCACCAGACCCAGCATATCACCCCAGCCCTGCAGATAGATAGGTTAGTGTCACCAGACCCAGCATATCACCCCAGCCCTGCAGATAGATAGGTTAGTGTCACCAGAACCAGCATATCACTCCAGCCCTGCAGATAGATAGGTTAGTGTCACCAGAACATGACATATGACCCCAGCCCTGCAGATAGATAGGTTAGTGTCACCAGAACCAGCATATCACCCCAGCCCTGCAGATAGATAGGTTAGTGTCACCAGACCCAGCATATCACCCCCAGCCCTGCAGATAGATAGGTTAGTGTCACCAGAACCAGCATATCACCCCAGCCCTGCAGATAGATAGGTTAGTGTCACCAGAACCAGGATATCACCCCAGCCCTGCAGATAGATAGGTTAGTGTCACCAGAACCAGCATATCACCCCAGCCCTGCAGATAGATAGGTTAGTGTCACCAGAACCAGCATATCACCCCAGCCCTGCAGATAGATAGGTTAGTGTCACCAGAACCAGCATATCACCCCAGCCCTGCAGATAGATAGGTTAGTGTCACCAGAACCCAGCATATCACCCCAGCCCTGCAGATAGATAGGTTAGTGTCACCAGAACCAGCATATCACCCCAGCCCTGCAGATAGATAGGTTAGTGTCACCAGAACCAGCATATCACCCCAGCCCTGCAGATAGATAGGTTAGTGTCACCAGAACCAGCATATCACCCCAGCCCTGCAGATAGATAGGTTAGTGTCACCAGAACCAGCATATCACCCCAGCCCTGCAGATAGATAGGTTAGTGTCACCAGAACCAGCATATCACCCCAGCCCTGCAGATAGATAGGTTAGTGTCACCAGAACATGCATATCACCCCAGCCCTGCAGATAGATAGGTTAGTGTCACCAGAACCAGCATATCACCCCAGCCCTGCAGATAGATAGGTTAGTGTCACCAGACCCAGCATATCACCCCCAGCCCTGCAGATAGATAGGTTAGTGTCACCAGAACCAGCATATCACCCCAGCCCTGCAGATAGATAGGTTAGTGTCACCAGAACCAGCATATCACCCCAGCCCTGCAGATAGATAGGTTAGTGTCACCAGAACCAGCATATCACCCCAGCCCTGCAGATAGATAGGTTAGTGTCACCAGAACCAGCATATCACCCCAGCCCTGCAGATAGATAGGTTAGTGTCACCAGAACCAGCATATCACCCCAGCCCTGCAGATAGATAGGTTAGTGTCACCAGAACCAGCATATCACCCCAGCCCTGCAGATAGATAGGTTAGTGTCACCAGAACCAGCATATCACCCCAGCCCTGCAGATAGATAGGTTAGTGTCACCAGAACCAGCATATCACCCCAGCCCTGCAGATAGATAGGTTAGTGTCACCAGAACCAGCATATCACCCCAGCCCTGCAGATAGATAGGTTAGTGTCACCAGAACCAGCATATCACCCCAGCCCTGCAGATAGATAGGTTAGTGTCACCAGACCCAGCATATCACCCCCAGCCCTGCAGATAGATAGGTTAGTGTCACCAGAACCAGCATATCACCCCAGCCCTGCAGATAGATAGGTTAGTGTCACCAGAACCAGCATATCACCCCAGCCCTGCAGATAGATAGGTTAGTGTCACCAGAACCAGCATATCACCCCAGCCCTGCAGATAGATAGGTTAGTGTCACCAGAACCAGCATATCACCCCAGCCCTGCAGATAGATAGGTTAGTGTCACCAGAACCAGCATATCACCCCAGCCCTGCAGATAGATAGGTTAGTGTCACCAGAACCAGCATATCACCCCAGCCCTGCAGATAGATAGGTTAGTGTCACCAGAACCAGCATATCACCCCAGCCCTGCAGATAGATAGGTTAGTGTCACCAGAACCAGCATATCACCCCAGCCCTGCAGATAGATAGGTTAGTGTCACCAGAACCAGCATATCACCCCAGCCCTGCAGATAGATAGGTTAGTGTCACCAGAACCAGCATATCACCCCAGCCCTGCAGATAGATAGGTTAGTGTCACCAGAACCAGCATATCACCCCAGCCCTGCAGATAGATAGGTTAGTGTCACCAGAACCAGCATATCACCCCAGCCCTGCAGATAGATAGGTTAGTGTCACCAGAACCTGCATATCACCCCAGCCCTGCAGATAGATAGGTTAGTGTCACCAGAACCAGCATATCACCCCAGCCCTGCAGATAGATAGGTTAGTGTCACCAGAACCAGCATATCACCCCAGCCCTGCAGATAGATAGGTTAGTGTCACCAGAACCAGCATATCACCCCAGCCCTGCAGATAGATAGGTTAGTGTCACCAGGACCAGCATATCACCCCAGCCCTGCAGATAGATAGGTTAGTGTCACCAGAACCAGCATATCACCCCAGCCCTGCAGATAGATAGGTTAGTGTCACCAGAACCAGCATATCACCCCAGCCCTGCAGATAGATAGGTTAGTGTCACCAGAACCAGCATATCACCCCAGCCCTGCAGATAGATAGGTTAGTGTCACCAGAACCAGCATATCACCCCAGCCCTGCAGATAGATAGGTTAGTGTCACCAGAACCAGCATATCACCCCAGCCCTGCAGATAGATAGGTTAGTGTCACCAGAACCAGCATATCACCCCAGCCCTGCAGATAGATAGGTTAGTGTCACCAGAACCAGCATATCACCCCAGCCCTGCAGATAGATAGGTTAGTGTCACCAGAACCAGCATATCACTCCAGCCCTGCAGATAGATAGGTTAGTGTCACCAGAACATGCATATGACCCCAGCCCTGCAGATAGATAGGTTAGTGTCACCAGAACCAGCATATCACCCCAGCCCTGCAGATAGATAGGTTAGTGTCACCAGACCCAGCATATCACCCCCAGCCCTGCAGATAGATAGGTTAGTGTCACCAGAACCAGCATATCACCCCAGCCCTGCAGATAGATAGGTTAGTGTCACCAGAACCAGCATATCACCCCAGCCCTGCAGATAGATAGGTTAGTGTCACCAGAACCAGCATATCACCCCAGCCCTGCAGATAGATAGGTTAGTGTCACCAGAACCAGCATATCACCCCAGCCCTGCAGATAGATAGGTTAGTGTCACCAGAACCAGCATATCACCCCAGCCCTGCAGATAGATAGGTTAGTGTCACCAGAACCAGCATATCACCCCAGCCCTGCAGATAGATAGGTTAGTGTCACCAGAACCAGCATATCACCCCAGCCCTGCAGATAGATAGGTTAGTGTCACCAGAACCAGCATATCACCCCAGCCCTGCAGATAGATAGGTTAGTGTCACCAGAACCAGCATATCACCCCAGCCCTGCAGATAGATAGGTTAGTGTCACCAGAACCAGCATATCACCCCAGCCCTGCAGATAGATAGGTTAGTGTCACCAGAACCAGCATATCACCCCAGCCCTGCAGATAGATAGGTTAGTGTCACCAGAACCAGCATATCACCCCAGCCCTGCAGATAGATAGGTTAGTGTCACCAGACCCAGCATATCACCCCAGCCCTGCAGATAGATAGGTTAGTGTCACCAGAACCAGCATATCACCCCAGCCCTGCAGATAGATAGGTTAGTGTCACCAGAACCAGCATATCACCCCAGCCCTGCAGATAGATAGGTTAGTGTCACCAGACCCAGCATATCACCCCAGCCCTGCAGATAGATAGGTTAGTGTCACCAGAACCAGCATATCACCCCAGCCCTGCAGATAGATAGGTTAGTGTCACCAGAACCAGCATATCACCCCAGCCCTGCAGATAGATAGGTTAGTGTCACCAGACCCAGCATATCACCCCAGCCCTGCAGATAGATAGGTTAGTGTCACCAGAACCAGCATATCACCCCAGCCCTGCAGATAGATAGGTTAGTGTCACCAGAACCAGCATATCACCCCAGCCCTGCAGATAGATAGGTTAGTGTCACCAGAACCAGCATATCACCCCAGCCCTGCAGATAGATAGGTTAGTGTCACCAGAACCAGCATATCACCCCAGCCCTGCAGATAGATAGGTTAGTGTCACCAGAACCAGCATATCACCCCAGCCCTGCAGATAGATAGGTTAGTGTCACCAGAACCAGCATATCACCCCAGCCCTGCAGATAGATAGGTTAGTGTCACCAGACCCAGCATATCACCCCAGCCCTGCAGATAGATAGGTTAGTGTCACCAGAACCAGCATATCACTCCAGCCCTGCAGATAGATAGGTAAGTGTCACCAGAACATGACATATGACCCCAGCCATGCAGATAGATAGGTTAGTGTCAGAAGAACCAACATATCACCCTAGCCCTGCAGATAGATAGGTTAGTGTCACCAGACCCAGCATATCACCCCCAGCCCTGCAGATAGATAGGTTAGTGTCACCAGAACCTGCATATCACCCCAGCCCTGCAGATAGATAGGTTAGTGTCACCAGAACCAGGATATCACCCCAGCCCTGCAGATAGATAGGTTAGTGTCACCAGAACCAGCATATCACCCCAGCCCTGCAGATAGATAGGTTAGTGTCACCAGAACCAGCATATCACCCCAGCCCTGCAGATAGATAGGTTAGTGTCACCAGAACCTGACATATGACCCCAGCCCTGCAGATAGATAGGTTAGTGTCAGAAGAACCAACATATCACCCCAGCACTGCAGATAGATAGGTTAGTGTCACCAGACCCAGCATATCACCCCCAGCCCTGCAGATAGATAGGTTAGTGTCACCAGAACCAGCATATCACCCCAGCCCTGCAGATAGATAGGTTAGTGTCACCAGAACCAGCATATCACCCCAGCCCTGCAGATAGATAGGTTAGTGTCACCAGAACCAGCATATCACCCCAGCCCTGCAGATAGATAGGTTAGTGTCACCAGAACCAGCATATCACCCCAGCCCTGCAGATAGATAGGTTAGTGTCACCAGAACCAGCATATCACCCCAGCCCTGCAGATAGATAGGTTAGTGTCACCAGAACCAGCATATCACCCCAGCCCTGCAGATAGATAGGTTAGTGTCACCAGAACCAGCATATCACCCCAGCCCTGCAGATAGATAGGTTAGTGTCACCAGAACCAGCATATCACCCCAGCCCTGCAGATAGATAGGTTAGTGTCACCAGAACCTGCATATCACCCCAGCCCTGCAGATAGATAGGTTAGTGTCACCAGAACATGCATATGACCCCAGCCCTGCAGATAGATAGGTTAGTGTCACCAGAACCAGCATATCACCCCAGCCCTGCAGATAGATAGGTTAGTGTCACCAGACCCAGCATATCACCCCCAGCCCTGCAGATAGATAGGTTAGTGTCACCAGAACCAGCATATCACCCCAGCCCTGCAGATAGATAGGTTAGTGTCACCAGAACCAGCATATCACCCCAGCCCTGCAGATAGATAGGTTAGTGTCACCAGAACCAGCATATCACCCCAGCCCTGCAGATAGATAGGTTAGTGTCACCAGAACCAGCATATCACCCCAGCCCTGCAGATAGATAGGTTAGTGTCACCAGAACCAGCATATCACCCCAGCCCTGCAGATAGATAGGTTAGTGTCACCAGAACCAGCATATCACCCCAGCCCTGCAGATAGATAGGTTAGTGTCACCAGAACCAGCATATCACCCCAGCCCTGCAGATAGATAGGTTAGTGTCACCAGAACCAGCATATCACCCCAGCCCTGCAGATAGATAGGTTAGTGTCACCAGAACCAGCATATCACCCCAGCCCTGCAGATAGATAGGTTAGTGTCACCAGAACCAGCATATCACCCCAGCCCTGCAGATAGATAGGTTAGTGTCACCAGAACCAGCATATCACCCCAGCCCTGCAGATAGATAGGTTAGTGTCACCAGAACCAGCATATCACCCCAGCCCTGCAGATAGATAGGTTAGTGTCACCAGAACCAGCATATCACCCCAGCCCTGCAGATAGATAGGTTAGTGTCACCAGAACCAGCATATCACCCCAGCCCTGCAGATAGATAGGTTAGTGTCACCAGAACCAGCATATCACCCCAGCCCTGCAGATAGATAGGTTAGTGTCACCAGAACCAGCATATCACCCCAGCCCTGCAGATAGATAGGTTAGTGTCACCAGAACCAGCATATCACCCCAGCCCTGCAGATAGATAGGTTAGTGTCACCAGACCCAGCATATCACCCCAGCCCTGCAGATAGATAGGTTAGTGTCACCAGAACCAGCATATCACCCCAGCCCTGCAGATAGATAGGTTAGTGTCACCAGAACCTGCATATGACCCCAGCCCTGCAGATAGATAGGTTAGTGTCAGAAGAACCAGCATATCACCCCAGCCCTGCAGATAGATAGGTTAGTGTCACCAGACCCAGCATATCACCCCCAGCCCTGCAGATAGATATGTTAGTGTCACCAGAACCTGCATATCACCCCAGCCCTGCAGATAGATAGGTTAGTGTCACCAGAACCAGCATATCACCCCAGCCCTGCAGATAGATAGGTTAGTGTCACCAGAACCAGCATATCACCCCAGCCCTGCAGATAGATAGGTTAGTGTCACCAGAACCAGCATATCACCCCAGCCCTGCAGATAGATAGGTTAGTGTCACCAGAACCAGCATATGACCCCAGCCCTGCAGATAGATAGGTTAGTGTCAGCAGAACCAGCATATCACCCCAGCCCTGCAGATAGATAGGTTAGTGTCACCAGACCCAGCATATCACCCCCAGCCCTGCAGATAGATAGGTTAGTGTCACCAGAACCAGCATATCACCCCAGCCCTGCAGATAGATAGGTTAGTGTCACCAGAACCAGCATATCACCCCAGCCCTGCAGATAGATAGGTTAGTGTCACCAGAACCAGCATATCACCCCAGCCCTGCAGATAGATAGGTTAGTGTCACCAGAACCAGCATATCACCCCAGCCCTGCAGATAGATAGGTTAGTGTCACCAGAACCAGCATATCACCCCAGCCCTGCAGATAGATAGGTTAGTGTCACCAGAACCAGCATATCACTCCAGCCCTGCAGATAGATAGGTTAGTGTCACCAGAACCTGCATATGACCCCAGCCCTGCAGATAGATAGGTTAGTGTCACCAGAACCAGCATATCACCCCAGCCCTGCAGATAGATAGGTTAGTGTCACCAGAACCAGCATATCACCCCAGCCCTGCAGATAGATAGGTTAGTGTCACCAGAACCAGCATATCACCCCAGCCCTGCAGATAGATAGGTTAGTGTCACCAGAACCAGCATATCACCCCAGCCCTGCAGATAGATAGGTTAGTGTCACCAGAACCAGCATATCACCCCAGCCCTGCAGATAGATAGGTTAGTGTCACCAGAACCAGCATATCACCCCAGCCCTGCAGATAGATAGGTTAGTGTCACCAGAACCAGACATATCACCCCAGCCCTGCAGATAGATAGGTTAGTGTCACCAGAACCAGCATATCACCCCAGCCCTGCAGATAGATAGGTTAGTGTCACCAGACCCAGCATATCACCCCAGCCCTGCAGATAGATAGGTTAGTGTCACCAGAACCAGCATATCACCCCAGCCCTGCAGATAGATAGGTTAGTGTCACCAGAACAAGACATATGACCCCAGCCCTGCAGATAGATAGGTTAGTGTCAGCAGAACCAGCATATCACCCTAGCCCTGCAGATAGATAGGTTAGTGTCACCAGACCCAGCATATCACCCCCAGCCCTGCAGATAGATAGGTTAGTGTCACCAGAACCAGCATATCACCCCAGCCCTGCAGATAGATAGGTTAGTGTCACCAGAACCAGCATATCACCCCAGCCCTGCAGATAGATAGGTTAGTGTCACCAGAACCAGCATATCACCCCAGCCCTGCAGATAGATAGGTTAGTGTCACCAGAACCAGCATATCACCCCAGCCCTGCAGATAGATAGGTTAGTGTCACCAGAACATGACATATGACCCCAGCCCTGCAGATAGATAGGTTAGTGTCAGCAGAACCAGCATATCACCCTAGCCCTGCAGATAGATAGGTTAGTGTCACCAGACCCAGCATATCACCCCCAGCCCTGCAGATAGATAGGTTAGTGTCACCAGAACCAGCATATCACCCCAGCCCTGCAGATAGATAGGTTAGTGTCACCAGAACCAGCATATCACCCCAGCCCTGCAGATAGATAGGTTAGTGTCACCAGAACCAGCATATCACCCCAGCCCTGCAGATAGATAGGTTAGTGTCACCAGAACCAGCATATCACCCCAGCCCTGCAGATAGATAGGTTAGTGTCACCAGAACCAGCATATCACCCCAGCCCTGCAGATAGATAGGTTAGTGTCACCAGAACCAGCATATCACCCCAGCCCTGCAGATAGATAGGTTAGTGTCACCAGAACCAGCATATCACCCCAGCCCTGCAGATAGATAGGTTAGTGTCACCAGAACCAGCATATCACCCCAGCCCTGCAGATAGATAGGTTAGTGTCACCAGAACCAGCATATCACCCCCAGCCCTGCAGATAGATAGGTTAGTGTCACCAGAACCAGCATATCACCCCAGCCCTGCAGATAGATAGGTTAGTGTCACCAGAACCAGCATATCACCCCAGCCCTGCAGATAGATAGGTTAGTGTCACCAGAACCAGCATATCACCCCAGCCCTGCAGATAGATAGGTTAGTGTCACCAGAACCAGCATATCACCCCAGCCCTGCAGATAGATAGGTTAGTGTCACCAGAACCAGCATATCACCCCAGCCCTGCAGATAGATAGGTTAGTGTCACCAGAACCAGCATATCACCCCAGCCCTGCAGATAGATAGGTTAGTGTCACCAGAACCAGCATATCACCCCAGCCCTGCAGATAGATAGGTTAGTGTCACCAGAACCAGCATATCACCCCAGCCCTGCAGATAGATAGGTTAGTGTCACCAGAACCTGCATATCACCCCAGCCCTGCAGATAGATAGGTTAGTGTCACCAGAACCAGCATATCACCCCAGCCCTGCAGATAGATAGGTTAGTGTCACCAGAACCAGCATATCACCCCAGCCCTGCAGATAGATAGGTTAGTGTCACCAGAACCTGCATATCACCCCAGCCCTGCAGATAGATAGGTTAGTGTCACCAGAACCAGCATATCACTCCAGCCCTGCAGATAGATAGGTTAGTGTCACCAGAACCTGCATATGACCCCAGCCCTGCAGATAGATAGGTTAGTGTCACCAGAACCAGCATATCACCCCAGCCCTGCAGATAGATAGGTTAGTGTCACCAGAACCAGCATATCACCCCAGCCCTGCAGATAGATAGGTTAGTGTCACCAGACCCAGCATATCACCCCAGCCCTGCAGATAGATAGGTTAGTGTCACCAGAACATGCATATGACCCCAGCCCTGCAGATAGATAGGTTAGTGTCACCAGAACCAGCATATCACCCCAGCCCTGCAGATAGATAGGTTAGTGTCACCAGACCCAGCATATCACCCCAGCCCTGCAGATAGATAGGTTAGTGTCACCAGAACCAGCATATCACCCCAGCCCTGCAGATAGATAGGTTAGTGTCACCAGAACCAGCATATCACCCCAGCCCTGCAGATAGATAGGTTAGTGTCACCAGAACCAGCATATCACCCCAGCCCTGCAGATAGATAGGTTAGTGTCACCAGAACCAGCATATCACCCCAGCCCTGCAGATAGATAGGTTAGTGTCACCAGAACCAGCATATCACCCCAGCCCTGCAGATAGATAGGTTAGTGTCACCAGAACCAGCATATCACCCCAGCCCTGCAGATAGATAGGTTAGTGTCACCAGAACCAGCATATCACCCCAGCCCTGCAGATAGATAGGTTAGTGTCACCAGAACCAGCATATCACCCCAGCCCTGCAGATAGATAGGTTAGTGTCACCAGAACCAGCATATCACCCCAGCCCTGCAGATAGATAGGTTAGTGTCACCAGAACCAGCATATCACCCCAGCCCTGCAGATAGATAGGTTAAGTGTCACCAGAACCATGCATATGACCCCAGCCCTGCAGATAGATAGGTTAGTGTCAGAAGAACCAGCATATCACCCCAGCCCTGCAGATAGATAGGTTAGTGTCACCAGACCCAGCATATCACCCCAGCCCTGCAGATAGAAGGTTAGTGCACCAGACCAGCATATCACCCCCAGCCCTGCAGATAGATAGGTTAGTGTCACCAGAACCTGCATATCACCCCAGCCCTGCAGATAGATAGGTTAGTGTCACCAGAACCAGCATATCACCCCAGCCCTGCAGATAGATAGGTTAGTGTCACCAGAACCAGCATATCACCCCAGCCCTGCAGATAGATAGGTTAGTGTCACCAGAACCAGCATATCACCCCAGCCCTGCAGATAGATAGGTTAGTGTCACCAGAACATGCATATGACCCCAGCCCTGCAGATAGATAGGTTAGTGTCAGCAGAACCAGCATATCACCCCAGCCCTGCAGATAGATAGGTTAGTGTCACCAGACCCAGCATATCACCCCCAGCCCTGCAGATAGATAGGTTAGTGTCACCAGAACCAGCATATCACCCCAGCCCTGCAGATAGATAGGTTAGTGTCACCAGAACCAGCATATCACCCCAGCCCTGCAGATAGATAGGTTAGTGTCACCAGAACCAGCATATCACCCCAGCCCTGCAGATAGATAGGTTAGTGTCACCAGAACCAGCATATCACCCCAGCCCTGCAGATAGATAGGTTAGTGTCACCAGAACCAGCATATCACCCCAGCCCTGCAGATAGATAGGTTAGTGTCACCAGAACCAGCATATCACCCCAGCCCTGCAGATAGATAGGTTAGTGTCACCAGAACCAGCATATCACCCCAGCCCTGCAGATAGATAGGTTAGTGTCACCAGAACCAGCATATCACCCCAGCCCTGCAGATAGATAGGTTAGTGTCACCAGAACCAGCATATCACCCCAGCCCTGCAGATAGATAGGTTAGTGTCACCAGAACATGCATATGACCCCAGCCCTGCAGATAGATAGGTTAGTGTCACCAGAACCAGCATATCACCCCAGCCCTGCAGATAGATAGGTTAGTGTCACCAGACCCAGCATATCACCCCCAGCCCTGCAGATAGATAGGTTAGTGTCACCAGAACCAGCATATCACCCCAGCCCTGCAGATAGATAGGTTAGTGTCACCAGAACCAGCATATCACCCCAGCCCTGCAGATAGATAGGTTAGTGTCACCAGAACCAGCATATCACCCCAGCCCTGCAGATAGATAGGTTAGTGTCACCAGAACCAGCATATCACCCCAGCCCTGCAGATAGATAGGTTAGTGTCACCAGAACCAGCATATCACCCCAGCCCTGCAGATAGATAGGTTAGTGTCACCAGAACCAGCATATCACCCCAGCCCTGCAGATAGATAGGTTAGTGTCACCAGAACCAGCATATCACCCCAGCCCTGCAGATAGATAGGTTAGTGTCACCAGAACCAGCATATCACCCCAGCCCTGCAGATAGATAGGTTAGTGTCACCAGAACCAGCATATCACCCCAGCCCTGCAGATAGATAGGTTAGTGTCACCAGAACATGCATATGACCCCAGCCCTGCAGATAGATAGGTTAGTGTCACCAGAACCAGCATATCACCCCAGCACTGCAGATAGATAGGTTAGTGTCACCAGACCCAGCATATCACCCCCAGCCCTGCAGATAGATAGGTTAGTGTCACCAGAACCAGCATATCACCCCAGCCCTGCAGATAGATAGGTTAGTGTCACCAGAACCAGGATATCACCCCAGCCCTGCAGATAGATAGGTTAGTGTCACCAGAACCAGCATATCACCCCAGCCCTGCAGATAGATAGGTTAGTGTCACCAGAACCAGCATATCACCCCAGCCCTGCAGATAGATAGGTTAGTGTCACCAGAACCAGCATATCACCCCAGCCCTGCAGATAGATAGGTTAGTGTCACCAGAACCAGCATATCACCCCAGCCCTGCAGATAGATAGGTTAGTGTCACCAGAACCAGCATATCACCCCAGCCCTGCAGATAGATAGGTTAGTGTCACCAGAACCAGCATATCACCCCAGCCCTGCAGATAGATAGGTTAGTGTCACCAGAACCTGCATATCACCCCAGCCCTGCAGATAGATAGGTTAGTGTCACCAGAACCAGCATATCACCCCAGCCCTGCAGATAGATAGGTTAGTGTCACCAGAAACAGCATATCACCCCAGCCCTGCAGATAGATAGGTTAGTGTCACCAGAACCTGCATATCACCCCAGCCCTGCAGATAGATAGGTTAGTGTCACCAGAACCAGCATATCACTCCAGCCCTGCAGATAGATAGGTTAGTGTCACCAGAACCTGCATATGACCCCAGCCCTGCAGATAGATAGGTTAGTGTCACCAGAACCAGCATATCACCCCAGCCCTGCAGATAGATAGGTTAGTGTCACCAGAACCAGCATATCACCCCAGCCCTGCAGATAGATAGGTTAGTGTCACCAGAACCAGCATATCACCCCAGCCCTGCAGATAGATAGGTTAGTGTCACCAGAACCAGCATATCACCCCAGCCCTGCAGATAGATAGGTTAGTGTCACCAGAACCAGCATATCACCCCAGCCCTGCAGATAGATAGGTTAGTGTCACCAGAACCAGCATATCACCCCAGCCCTGCAGATAGATAGGTTAGTGTCACCAGAACCAGCATATCACCCCAGCCCTGCAGATAGATAGGTTAGTGTCACCAGAACCAGCATATCACCCCAGCCCTGCAGATAGATAGGTTAGTGTCACCAGAACCAGCATATCACCCCAGCCCTGCAGATAGATAGGTTAGTGTCACCAGAACCAGCATATCACCCCAGCCCTGCAGATAGATAGGTTAGTGTCACCAGAACCAGCATATCACCCCAGCCCTGCAGATAGATAGGTTAGTGTCACCAGAACCAGCATATCACCCCCAGCCCTGCAGATAGATAGGTTAGTGTCACCAGAACCAGCATATCACCCCAGCCCTGCAGATAGATAGGTTAGTGTCACCAGAACCAGCATATCACCCCAGCCCTGCAGATAGATAGGTTAGTGTCACCAGAACCAGCATATCACCCCAGCCCTGCAGATAGATAGGTTAGTGTCACCAGAACCAGCATATCACCCCAGCCCTGCAGATAGATAGGTTAGTGTCACCAGACCCAGCATATCACCCCCAGCCCTGCAGATAGATAGGTTAGTGTCACCAGAACCAGCATATCACCCCAGCCCTGCAGATAGATAGGTTAGTGTCACCAGAACCAGCATATCACCCCAGCCCTGCAGATAGATAGGTTAGTGTCACCAGAACCAGCATATCACCCCAGCCCTGCAGATAGATAGGTTAGTGTCACCAGAACCAGCATATCACCCCAGCCCTGCAGATAGATAGGTTAGTGTCACCAGAACCTGCATATCACCCCAGCCCTGCAGATAGATAGGTTAGTGTCACCAGAACCTGCATATGACCCCAGCCCTGCAGATAGATAGGTTAGTGTCACCAGAACCAGCATATCACCCCAGCCCTGCAGATAGATAGGTTAGTGTCACCAGACCCAGCATATCACCCCCAGCCCTGCAGATAGATAGGTTAGTGTCACCAGAACCAGCATATCACCCCAGCCCTGCAGATAGATAGGTTAGTGTCACCAGAACCAGCATATCACCCCAGCCCTGCAGATAGATAGGTTAGTGTCACCAGAACCAGCATATCACCCCAGCCCTGCAGATAGATAGGTTAGTGTCACCAGAACCAGCATATCACCCCAGCCCTGCAGATAGATAGGTTAGTGTCACCAGAACCAGCATATCACCCCAGCCCTGCAGATAGATAGGTTAGTGTCACCAGAACCAGCATATCACCCCAGCCCTGCAGATAGATAGGTTAGTGTCACCAGAACCAGACATATCACCCCAGCCCTGCAGATAGATAGGTTAGTGTCACCAGAACCAGCATATCACCCCAGCCCTGCAGATAGATAGGTTAGTGTCACCAGAACCAGCATATCACCCCAGCCCTGCAGATAGATAGGTTAGTGTCACCAGAACCAGCATATCACCCCAGCCCTGCAGATAGATAGGTTAGTGTCACCAGAACCAGCATATCACTCCAGCCCTGCAGATAGATAGGTTAGTGTCACCAGAACCAGACATATGACCCCAGCCCTGCAGATAGATAGGTTAGTGTCACCAGAACCAGCATATCACCCCAGCCCTGCAGATAGATAGGTTAGTGTCACCAGAACCAGCATATCACCCCAGCCCTGCAGATAGATAGGTTAGTGTCACCAGACCCAGCATATCACCCCAGCCCTGCAGATAGATAGGTTAGTGTCACCAGAACCAGCATATCACCCCAGCCCTGCAGATAGATAGGTTAGTGTCACCAGAACCAGCATATCACCCCAGCCCTGCAGATAGATAGGTTAGTGTCACCAGACCCAGCATATCACCCCAGCCCTGCAGATAGATAGGTTAGTGTCACCAGAACCTGCATATCACCCCAGCCCTGCAGATAGATAGGTTAGTGTCACCAGAACCAGCATATCACCCCAGCCCTGCAGATAGATAGGTTAGTGTCACCAGACCCAGCATATCACCCCAGCCCTGCAGATAGATAGGTTAGTGTCACCAGAACCAGCATATCACCCCAGCCCTGCAGATAGATAGGTTAGTGTCACCAGAACCAGCATATCACCCCAGCCCTGCAGATAGATAGGTTAGTGTCACCAGACCCAGCATATCACCCCAGCCCTGCAGATAGATAGGTTAGTGTCACCAGAACCAGCATATCACCCCAGCCCTGCAGATAGATAGGTTAGTGTCACCAGAACCAGCATATCACCCCAGCCCTGCAGATAGATAGGTTAGTGTCACCAGAACCAGCATATCACCCCAGCCCTGCAGATAGATAGGTTAGTGTCACCAGAACCAGCATATCACCCCAGCCCTGCAGATAGATAGGTTAGTGTCACCAGAACCAGCATATCACCCCAGCCCTGCAGATAGATAGGTTAGTGTCACCAGAACCAGCATATCACCCCAGCCCTGCAGATAGATAGGTTAGTGTCACCAGACCCAGCATATCACCCCAGCCCTGCAGATAGATAGGTTAGTGTCACCAGAACCAGCATATCACCCCAGCCCTGCAGATAGATAGGTTAGTGTCACCAGAACATGACATATGACCCCAGCCCTGCAGATAGATAGGTTAGTGTCAGAAGAACCAGCATATCACCCCAGCCCTGCAGATAGATAGGTTAGTGTCACCAGACCCAGCATATCACCCCCAGCCCTGCAGATAGATAGGTTAGTGTCACCAGAACCTGCATATCACCCCAGCCCTGCAGATAGATAGGTTAGTGTCACCAGAACCAGGATATCACCCCAGCCCTGCAGATAGATAGGTTAGTGTCACCAGAACCAGCATATCACCCCAGCCCTGCAGATAGATAGGTTAGTGTCACCAGAACCAGCATATCACCCCAGCCCTGCAGATAGATAGGTTAGTGTCACCAGAACCAGCATATCACCCCAGCCCTGCAGATAGATAGGTTAGTGTCACCAGAACCAGCATATCACCCCAGCCCTGCAGATAGATAGGTTAGTGTCACCAGAACCAGCATATCACCCCAGCCCTGCAGATAGATAGGTTAGTGTCACCAGAACCTGCATATCACCCCAGCCCTGCAGATAGATAGGTTAGTGTCACCAGAACATGCATATGACCCCAGCCCTGCAGATAGATAGGTTAGTGTCAGAAGAACCAGCATATCACCCCAGCCCTGCAGATAGATAGGTTAGTGTCACCAGACCCAGCATATCACCCCCAGCCCTGCAGATAGATAGGTTAGTGTCACCAGAACCAGCATATCACCCCAGCCCTGCAGATAGATAGGTTAGTGTCACCAGAACCAGGATATCACCCCAGCCCTGCAGATAGATAGGTTAGTGTCACCAGAACCAGCATATCACCCCAGCCCTGCAGATAGATAGGTTAGTGTCACCAGAACCAGCATATCACCCCAGCCCTGCAGATAGATAGGTTAGTGTCACCAGAACCAGCATATCACCCCAGCCCTGCAGATAGATAGGTTAGTGTCACCAGAAACAGCATATCACCCCAGCCCTGCAGATAGATAGGTTAGTGTCACCAGAACCAGCATATCACCCCAGCCCTGCAGATAGATAGGTTAGTGTCACCAGAACCAGCATATCACCCCAGCCCTGCAGATAGATAGGTTAGTGTCACCAGAACCAGACATATCACCCCAGCCCTGCAGATAGATAGGTTAGTGTCACCAGAACCAGCATATCACCCCAGCCCTGCAGATAGATAGGTTAGTGTCACCAGAACCAGCATATCACCCCAGCCCTGCAGATAGATAGGTTAGTGTCACCAGAACCAGCATATCACCCCAGCCCTGCAGATAGATAGGTTAGTGTCACCAGAACCAGCATATCACCCCAGCCCTGCAGATAGATAGGTTAGTGTCACCAGAACATGAGCATATCACCCCAGCCCTGCAGATAGATAGGTTAGTGTCACCAGAACCAGCATATCACCCCAGCCCTGCAGATAGATAGGTTAGTGTCACCAGAACCAGCATATCACCCCAGCCCTGCAGATAGATAGGTTAGTGTCACCAGAACCAGCATATCACCCCAGCCCTGCAGATAGATAGGTTAGTGTCACCAGAACCAGCATATCACCCCAGCCCTGCAGATAGATAGGTTAGTGTCACCAGAACCAGCATATCACCCCAGCCCTGCAGATAGATAGGTTAGTGTCACCAGAACCAGCATATCACCCCAGCCCTGCAGATAGATAGGTTAGTGTCACCAGAACCAGCATATCACCCCAGCCCTGCAGATAGATAGGTTAGTGTCACCAGAACCAGCATATCACCCCCAGCCCTGCAGATAGATAGGTTAGTGTCACCAGAACCAGCATATCACCCCAGCCCTGCAGATAGATAGGTTAGTGTCACCAGAACCAGCATATCACCCCAGCCCTGCAGATAGATAGGTTAGTGTCACCAGAACCAGCATATCACCCCAGCCCTGCAGATAGATAGGTTAGTGTCACCAGAACCAGCATATCACTCCAGCCCTGCAGATAGATAGGTTAGTGTCACCAGAACATGACATATGACCCCAGCCCTGCAGATAGATAGGTTAGTGTCACCAGAACCAGCATATCACCCCAGCCCTGCAGATAGATAGGTTAGTGTCACCAGAACCAGCATATCACCCCAGCCCTGCAGATAGATAGGTTAGTGTCACCAGAACCAGCATATCACCCCAGCCCTGCAGATAGATAGGTTAGTGTCACCAGAACCAGCATATCACCCCAGCCCTGCAGATAGATAGGTTAGTGTCACCAGAACCGCATATCACCCCAGCCCTGCAGATAGATAGGTTAGTGTCACCAGAACCAGCATATCACCCCAGCCCTGCAGATAGATAGGTTAGTGTCACCAGAACCAGCATATCACCCCAGCCCTGCAGATAGATAGGTTAGTGTCACCAGAACCAGCATATCACCCCCAGCCCTGCAGATAGATAGGTTAGTGTCACCAGAACCAGCATATCACCCCAGCCCTGCAGATAGATAGGTTAGTGTCACCAGACCCAGCATATCACCCCAGCCCTGCAGATAGATAGGTTAGTGTCACCAGAACCAGCATATCACCCCAGCCCTGCAGATAGATAGGTTAGTGTCACCAGAACCAGCATATCACCCCAGCCCTGCAGATAGATAGGTTAGTGTCACCAGAACCAGCATATCACCCCAGCCCTGCAGATAGATAGGTTAGTGTCACCAGAACCAGCATATCACCCCAGCCCTGCAGATAGATAGGTTAGTGTCACCAGAACCTGCATATCACCCCAGCCCTGCAGATAGATAGGTTAGTGTCACCAGAACCAGCATATCACTCCAGCCCTGCAGATAGACAGGTTAGTGTCACCAGAACATGACATATGACCCCAGCCATGCAGATAGATAGGTTAGTGTCACAAGAACCAGCATATCACCCCAGCCCTGCAGATAGATAGGTTAGTGTCACCAGACCCAGCATATCACCCCCAGCCCTGCAGATAGATATGTTAGTGTCACCAGAACCAGCATATCGCCCCAGCCATGCAGATAGATAGGTTAGTGTCACCAGAACCTGCATATCACCCCAGCCCTGCAGATAGATAGGTTAGTGTCACCAGAACCAGCATATCACCCCAGCCCTGCAGATAGATAGGTTAGTGTCACCAGAACCAGCATATCACCCCAGCCCTGCAGATAGATAGGTTAGTGTCACCAGAACCAGCATATCACCCCAGCCCTGCAGATAGATAGGTTAGTGTCACCAGAAACAGCATATCACCCCAGCCCTGCAGATAGATAGGTTAGTGTCACCAGAACCTGCATATCACCCCAGCCCTGCAGATAGATAGGTTAGTGTCACCAGAACCAGCATATCACCCCAGCCCTGCAGATAGATAGGTTAGTGTCACCAGAACCAGCATATCACCCCAGCCCTGCAGATAGATAGGTTAGTGTCACCAGAACCAGCATATCACCCCAGCCCTGCAGATAGATAGGTTAGTGTCACCAGAAACAGCATATCACCCCAGCCCTGCAGATAGATAGGTTAGTGTCACCAGAACCTGCATATCACCCCAGCCCTGCAGATAGATAGGTTAGTGTCATCAGAACCAGCATATCACTCCAGCCCTGCAGATAGATAGGTTAGTGTCACCAGAACATGACATATGACCCCAGCCATGCAGATAGATAGGTTAGTGTCACCAGAAACAGCATGAACCCCAGCCCCGCAGAAATCTCATATCTATCTATCTATCTCATATATATCTATCTCAAATATATCTCAAAAATAAATAAATAACTCAAAAATAAATAAATAAAAAAAAAAATAAAAAAAAATTTTCTTTTTTTAAAAAAAATTTATTTAAAAATAATTAATTAATTAATTAAAAAATAAATAAATATATTAAAAAAATAAATATATATATAAATATATATAAATTTTTTTTTTTTATATATTCATCTCATATCTATCTATCTCTCTATCTCATATCTATCTCCTATCTATCTATCTATCTATCTATCTATCTCATATCTATCTATCTATTTCATATCTATCTATCTATCTATCTATCTATCTATCTCATATCTATCTATCTATCTATCATATCTATCTCATATCTATCTATCTATCTATCTATCTATCTATCTATCATATCTATCTCATATCTATCTATCATATCTATCTATCTATCTACAGAATATAAGAGGTGAATGTCTTACCTATAAGCTGTGCACACTGTGTTGAAGTACAAGATCTGTGGCGAAGAATTAGTGTGCATACAAGGGAAGGAAAGATCCCTTTACAAGGAGGATTCACTTTCTGTTCTGGTGATTTTAACCCTATAAGTTCTGAGTGATATTTGATTTCCTATAGATTATAGACTGGGGTCTCCCAAAGGATTATTACTCTGCTCTTATGTCTCCTATGCCTCATCAGCCTGTCATGATTTATATGGGGATAGTCCTGTTTGTGTCTCCCTGAGGTCATCGGAAGTTACAGAGAAGTCATACATGGCGGTTCTTTGCAGTTCATATCTATCTATCTATCTATCTATCTATCTATCTATCTATCTCATATCTATCTATCTATCTATCTATCTATCATGTCTGTCTGTCTATCCATTATCTATCTCATATCTATCCATCCCATATATATCTATGTCTCTATCTATCTCATATCTCTCTCATATCTATCTATCTATCTATCTCATATCTATCTGTCTCATATCTATCTATCTCATATCTATCTATCTATCTCATATCTATGTCATATCTACCTATCTCTCTATCTATCTCATATCTATCTATCTCATATCTCTCTCTTATCTATCTAGCTCATATCTATCTATCTCATATCTATCTATCTATCTATCTATCTATCTCATATCTATCTATCTATCTCATATCTATCTATCTATCTATCTATCTATCTCCTATCTATCTATCTCATATCTATCTATCTATCTATCTATCTATCTCCTATCTATCTCATAATCTATCTATCTATCTATCTATCTATCTATCTATCTATCTATCTCATATCTATCTATCTATCTATCTATCTCCTATCTCTCTCATATCTATCTGTCTATCTCATATCTATCTATCTATCTATCTATCTATCTATCTATCTATCTCATATCTATGTCATATCTACCTATCTCTCTATCTATCTCATATCTATCTATCTATCTGTCTCATATTCTCTCTCTTATCTATCTATCTCATATCTATGTCATATCTATCTATCTCTCTCTCATGTCTGTCTATCTATCTATCTATCTCATATCTATCTATCTCATATCTATATATCTCATATCTATCTATCTATCTATCTCATATCTATCTATCTATCTATCTATCTATCTATCTATCTATCTATCATGTCTGTCTATCTATCCATCATCTATCTCATATCTATCTATCTCATATCTATCTATCTCATATCTATCTATCTATCTATCTCATATCTATCTATCTATCTATCTATCTATCATGTCTGTCTATCTATCCATCATCTATCTCATATCTATCTATCTATCTATCTATCTATCTATCTATCATGTCTGTCTGTCTATCCATTATCTATCTCATATCTATCCATCTCATATCTATCTCATATCTATCTGTCTATCTCATATCTATCTATCTCATATCTATCTATCTATCTATCTATCTCATATCTATGTCATATCTACCTAGCTCTCTATCTATCTCATATCTATCTATCTCATATCTCTCTCTTATCTATCTATCTCATATCTATCTGTCTATCTCATATCTATCTATCTCATATCTATCTATCTATCTATCTATCTATCTCATATCTATCTATCTCATATCTATGTCATATCTATCTATCTATCTATCTATCTATATCTCTCTCTCTCATGTCTGTCTATCTATCTATCTCATATCTATCTATCCCATATCTATCTCATATCTATCTATCTATCTCATATCTATATCATATCTATCTATCTATCTATCTCATATCTATCTATCTATCTCATATCTATCTATATATCTATCATGTCTGCCTATCTATCCATTATCTATCTAATATCTATCTATCTATCTTATATCTATCTATCTATCTCATATCTATCTATCTCTTATCTATCTATCTATCTATCTATCTCATATCTATCTATCTATCTATCTATCATGTCTGCCTATCTATCCATTATCTATCTCATATCTATTTCATATCTATCTATCTATCTCATATCTATCTATCTATCTATCTATCTATCTATCTATCATGTCTGTCTATCTATCCATTATCTATCTCATATCTATCCATCTCTTATCTATCTATCTATCTATCTATCTCATATCTATCTATCTATCTCTCATGTCTGTCTATCTCCTATCTATCTATCTATCTATCTAATATCTATCTATCTATCTATTTCATATCTATCTATCTATCTCATATCTATCTATCTATCTATCTATCTATCTATCTATCTATCATGTCTGTCTATCTATCCATCATCTATCTCATATCTATCTCATATCTATCTATGTCTCTATCTATCTCATATCTCTCTCATATCTATCTATCTCATATCTATCTGTCTATCTCATATCTATCTATCTCATATCTATCTATCTATCTCATATCTATGTCATATCTACCTATCTCTCTATCTATCTCATATCTATCTATCTCATATCTCTCTCTTATCTATCTAGCTCATATCTATCTATCTCATATCTATCTATCTATCTATCTATCTATCTATCTATCTATCTCATATCTATCTATCTATCTATCTCATATCTATCTATCTATCTCATATCTATCTATCTATCTATCTATCTCCTATCTATCTATCTCATATCTATCTATCTATCTATCTCCTATCTATCTCATAATCTATCTATCTATCTATCTATCTATCTCATATCTATCTATCTATCTATCTCCTATCTCTCTCATATCTATCTGTCTATCTCATATCTATCTATCTATCTATCTATCTATCTATCTCATATCTATGTCATATCTACCTATCTCTCTATCTATCTCATATCTATCTATCTATCTATCTATCTCATATCTCTCTCTTATCTATCTATCTCATATCTATGTCATATCTATCTATCTCTCTCTCATGTCTGTCTATCTATCTATCTATCTATCTCATATCTATCTATCTCATATCTATCTATCTCATATCTATATATCTCATATCTATCTATCTATCTATCTATCTATATCATATCTATCTATCTATCTATCTATCTATCTATCATGTCTGTCTATCTATCCATCATCTATCTCATATCTATCTATCTCATATCTATCTATCTATCTATCTCTATCTATCTATCTATCTATCTATCTATCTATCTATCTATCATGTCTGTCTATCTATCCATCATCTATCTCATATCTATCTATCTATCTATCTATCTATCTATCTATCTATCTATCTATCTATCATGTCTGTCTATCCATTATCTATCTCATATCTATCCATCTCATATCTATCTCATATCTATCTGTCTATCTCATATCTATCTATCTCATATCTATCTATCTATCTATCTCATATCTATGTCATATCTACCTAGCTCTCTATCTATCTCATATCTATCTATCTATCTCATATATCTCTCTTATCTATCTATCTCATATCTATCTGTCTATCTCATATCTATCTATCTCATATCTATCTATCTATCTATCTCATATCTATCTATCTCATATCTATGTCATATCTATCTATCTATCTATCTATCTATATCTCTCTCTCATGTCTGTCTATCTATCTATCTCATATCTATCTATCTCATATCTATCTCATATCTATCTCATATCTATCTATCTATCTCATATCTATATCATATCTATCTATCTATCTCATATCTATCTATCTATCTCATATCTATCTATATATCTATCATGTCTGCCTATCTATCCATTATCTATCTAATATCTATCTATCTATCTTATATCTATCTATCTATCTCATATCTATCTATCTCATATCTATCTATCTATCTCATATCTATCTATCTATCTATCTATCTATCTATCATGTCTGCCTATCTATCCATTATCTATCTCATATCTATCTCATATCTATCTATCTATCTATCTCATATCTATCTATCTATCTATCTATCTATCTATCATGTCTGTCTATCTATCCATTATCTATCTCATATCTATCCATCTCTTATCTATCTATCTATCTATCTATCTATCTATCTATCTCATATCTATCTATCTCATATCTATCTATCTATCTATCTATCTCATATCTATCTATCTATCTCTCATGTCTGTCTATCTCCTATCTATCTATCTATCTATCTATCTATCTAATATCTATCTATCTATCTATTTCATATCTATCTATCTATATCATATCTATCTATCTATCTATCTATCTATCATGTCTGTCTATCTATCCATCATCTATCTCATATCTATCTCATATCTATCTATCTATCTTTCTATCTATCTCATATCTATCTATCTATCTATCATGTCTTTCTGTCTATCCATTATCTATCTCATATCTATCCATCTCATATCTATCTATGTCTCTATCTATCTCATATCTCTCTCATATCTATCTATCTCATATCTATCTGTCTATCTCATATCTATCTATCTCGTATCTATCTATCTCATATCTATCTATCTCATATCTCTCTCTTATCTATCTATCTCATATCTATCTCATATCTATCTATTTCATATCTATCTATCTATTTATCTCATATCTATCTATCTATCTATCTATCTATCTATCTATCTATCTATCTATCTATCTCATATTATGCCATATCTATCTATCTGTCTATCTATCTATCTCATATCTATCTATCTATCTATCTCATATCTATCTATCTATCTCATATCTATCTATCTCATATCTATCTATCTCATATCTATCTATCTATCTCATATCTATCTATCTCATATCTATCTATCTATCTCATACCTATCTATCTATCTATCTATCTATCTATCTATCATGTCTGCCTATCTATCCATTATCTATCTCATATCTATCTATCTATCTATCTATCTATCTATCTATCTATCTATCTCATATCTATCTATCTATCTATCTATCTATCTATGTCTGTCTATGTATCCATTATCTATCTCATATCTATCCATCTCATATCTATCTCTCTATCTATCTCATATCTATCTATCTCATATCTCTCTCATATCTATCTATCTCATATCTATCTATCTATCTCTCATGTCTGTCTATCTATCTATCTCCTATCTATCTATCTATCTATCTATCTATCTATCTATCTATCTCCTATCTATCTATCTATTTCATATCTATCTATCTATCTATCCATCTATCTATCTCATATCTATCTATCTATCTCATATCTATCTATCTCATATCTATCTCTCATATCTATCTATCTATCTCATATCTATCTATCTATCTATCTATCTATCTATCTATCTATCTATCATATCTATCTATCTATCTACAGAATATAAGAGGTGAATGTCTTACCCATAAGCTGTGCGCACTGTGTTGAAGTACAAGATCTGTGGCGAAGAATTAGTGTGCATACAAGGGAAGGAAAGATCCCTTTACAAGGAGGATTCACTTTCTGTTCTGGTGATTTTAACCCTATAAATTCTGAGTGATATTTGATTTCCTATAGATTATAGACTGGGGTCTCCCACAGGATTATTACTCTGCTCTTATGTCTCCTATGCCTCATCAGCCTGTCATGATTTATATTGGGATAGTCCTGTCTGTGTCTCCCTGAGGTCATTGGAAGTTACAGAGAAGTCATACATGGCGGTTCTTTGCAGTTTCCGTACCTCACAAGCTTTGGATACAATGTAACTGACCGTGCCGTGTCTGTAACTCCTATTTATTTCCATGGGAGTCACAGAAACCGTACGGGGCAGTTGTGGTCAGCGAATTCTGTAAGTCCTGACCTGGTGGTTGGTAAGATGAGCCTCGTATTCCCATCATGGCCATGTTTGGTGGAATCCGCCATTCCCCCCACACATAAGTGAGTCTAGTATTGGGTTCTCCGATCTACAGGTTACATTATCAGGAGACATATTGGTGTGTGATACAGGATACAAACCTGTAGTCAGAAATAGGTTTCTACTTCATTCTAGATGACATTAGCCTCAGTAATGTATAGAATGTATATAATACAGGTGAAGAAAGAGGAACTGATGAGACTAGATAGAGGAAGAAGTCACTGACCTAACACAGCAGATTCTGAGAAACAACGTCCGGCTGAGGTTCTGCCCAACGTATTGTCTAAGATTAGAGAACTAGACTAACATTATAGGACAGAGGTACAGAGGACGCGACAAGTATTCGGAGCTGCCGTGTAACACACAATGTACTGACGTAACACAAATTATCCATTATCACTGGCCCCTACTACATGGCGGCAAAATATTAGGACCAATTCTGCCCAAGAGACCACCAAGTTTGGCTTGCAGGACTTGTGTCCCCGATTTCAGACAGACTCGGTGTCGGATGAACCAGATACAGATGTGAACAGACCCTTAGTGAAAATATCAGGAGCAGAAAGTGCAAAATGTATAAGGAGGAATCTTTGGCTCCTAAAGGCTAAACTCAGACAATGAAAATTCTTGGTTTTCTTACAAGTGATGGGGGGGGGAGGGGGTCATATATACTTTTAGACTGTGTAGAGCCAAGGACGATCTTATTAAATTGTAAAAACACAAAAAATACAGAACAAAGATGTAATAAAAGGACATAAATACAAGCAAAATATATAAAATAAGAAGGGAATAAAATAAAGAAACAGCCTCTTACAAGCCTGGCCCCGGAGATTGGTGGAAGAATTGGATAGATATACAGGCGGGGCCGCAGGACCCAAAGGGGGGTCCTGTCCATCATCCTGTTTTGAAGGACCCCTTTCTGGACCCTCCGACCTGTGACTGGGGCCGGCTAATTACATGCGCCAAATTAAGAGAGAGATGACCTATTTTGGGAATATGCCATACTTCTGGTTCTGTACCTCGTATACGTATGAGCTGCCCAGCAAATGATGTCAAATATAAATTGTTAGGAAATTTTTCTGCAGTTGGGGGGTCTGTGGGATGTGAGTATTGAGATCAAGTTTACTGATGTACTAGTGATGTAAGTCCCCTGTCTATTTCAGGGTGATTGGGTGACATGTTCTTTCGCCCACCTCTCCTCTCCCCCTTTTTACACATCGGGATCTCAGTTCTTAAGGGGTCATTTGTATCTTGGACCAGGATAGATTTGTACCAGAGGCGTAGCTAGTGGGGGGGGGGGCAGAGGAGGCGGCTGCCCCGGGCCCACTGAGTCTTTGGGGCCCACCCCGGGGCCGCCATTAATACATCCTTTATGTCTAACTAGATCGGTGTCGGCAGTTACAATGCTTCCTGGTGCTTAACTGTCTTGTAAACCGCAAGCCAATACAAGCCTGCGGTTTACAAGATGCCAAGACCACAGACGGATGTCTGCTTCTCAGCACGGGGGAGGAGCGATGACGTCACAACATCGCGCCGCCCACGCTCATACACAGACGTCCTGTGCGTGGACCCAGCGCAAGAGGAGGCAGCGGCGGCTCCATACATCGGGGTCGCAGGTAGGTGAGTATGACTTTTTTTTTGTGGGTATATTAATAGTATAAGGGGTGGTTAGGGAGGGGGAAATATAACTATAAAGGGAGGATTCATTAGGGGGCATTATGACGATGGGGGGGTCAGTTATATAAGGGTTATTAGGAGGTATTATGAATACAAGGGGGGAGGTTATTTATATAATGGGCCATTAGGGGGCACCATTTATATTAGGAGGCATTATGAACATAAGGGGGTGGTCATTGATATAAGGGGCCATTAGAGGTGCAGTATTTATGTCAGGGGGAATCAGGGGCATAATATGAGGGTCAATTAATTTAATTAAAGTTGCACTTGGGCTTTATTAAGACTAAGGCCTCATGTAGCAGGCTGCAGCAAAAAAAGCGCTGCAGGAGAAACCACGGCAGAAAAATTGTGATTTTTCTTGCAGCACTTTTCACAGAAGGTCCTCAGAGGTTTCCTCTGTGGACTTTCTGTTTTCAATACATCTATATGGAGACCGCCGGTGTTTCTGTAGGTATAATTGACATGCTGCAATTTCCAAAACTGCAATGGTTCTGGAAATCGCAGTGTGTCTGCTGCACGTATTTTTCCGCAATGTGTGGATGGGATTTGCTAGAATGCCGCATTTTTTTTTCTGTGGGTTTTCGCCACATGGGGCCCCATCCTATCCCCACTTTGCAGTAAAATATGCGTAGCGGACACGCTGCGATTTCCAAAACAGTCACAGTTTTGGAAATCGCAGAATGTCAATTATACCTACGGAAACGCTGGTGGTTTCCCTATAGATGTAACTGAAGCAGAAAGTCCACAGAGGAAACTTCTGCAAACATTCTGTGCAAAGTGCTGCAGGAAGAACCGCGATGTGTCGCCGCTGTGGTTTTTCACGCAGCTGTTTTTTGCTGCGTTATGCTACATGGGGCCTTAAGGCGTTTTCCAGCTTATTTTTATTGATGATCTATCCTCAGAATAAATCATCAATAAGAGATAAGCGATTCCCCGCTGACCAGCTGTATGGGGGGCTATGGCGCCTGGTTATATCACACGCTGTCTGTTTATAGTGACTGTTTTTTTTTCCCCCTGTGTTTTTCTTTTTTTTTTCCTTTTTAATTAGGAAACCCCTGGGGCATTATTAATAAGGGGTGCACAGGGAAGTTATTAATATAAGGGGTATTATTCATTATGGGGGGTTATATCATATATTATATAATTGGGGGTAGCAGCAGGATGGGTGTGCAGGTGAGGACAATGTGGGTCGGTGCCTGGAAAAGTGAGGAGCCAAAGATGTCTGTGCTGGAAACTTTACAGAGACTGGAAGAAGTGGTCATGGCGGTCCAGATGAAAGAGACGGGGAATGTGACCGATTAGTTAGAGACGTCACCGGTAAGTCACTAAATGTTACTGCCCTGTATTCACCTAAATCGTCTGCAGAGCCCTGTGTAGAGCCGCTATATACCACTATACGCTCACCGTATACTGATAGTATCGGTATACGAACATGGCCAAGTAGGGGGCCCACTCCTTGCCGCCGTTTGACCAAAGAAACATTTTATTCTCAGATGTAGATTATGCTCAGGGTGCACCGGGGGCGTTCCTCCTGTGCTCCGAGCACTCCGCGTCATCGCCACAACCTGCCTCCAGCGCTGCTTTGTCACACCCCCTGCATTTTCTTCTGTTCATCTTGCATCTATTTATTTATAAAGGCTATTCCAACACTGCTTCAGTTAAAAACACGTTTCCCCAATGATAGAATCCCTTTAATCCCCAAATGCAGGCGGACATGTCGGGCGGAATGATGAGGGGCGGAGTCTTTTGACTGCATCCTGCTGTCTTGCTGACCAGCATTGACCCCGCTTGGCTGAGGGGCGGTGGGCGTGGTCTCCTGCCGGGGGCGATCCCCTTTCTCTGGGGCTGTTCCTTGCCGGAGATCACGTCTCAGGACTGACCTACTTCTAATACTGGTCTGTGTATGGAAAGCCGGGTGTGGCGGATCTGAGGGCGGGACTTAGTTGGTACATGATGACATCCTGAGCGCCGCCTCTGAATGGACCCACAATGCACCTCTCCGTTACTAGGCACATGGGACACCGTGAACCGAAAGTGGAAGTAAGATGGCCTTTAAAAACCCATGTGGGACCCCAGCACATGTCCTTACCTTCCCTAGTCTTGAGGGGGGTGAGGTTATCTAAACTAGCATACCTCGGTCACAATGAAGTCTATAATGCTGCAGATAGTTTGGTGTGTACTGAAGGATTTGGATCCGATGAGGAGTCCGGTATACTACTAATGAAATGCATAGGGATAGTTATATATAAGGGGATAGCTGTGGACCCCCTTGTCAGGGCGGGAGTCTTTTGGGGTCCAGGGAATGTTTAGACACACACAAGGATGAAACAAGGGGGCTGTAGGGAAATCATGTAAAAAAAAGCACAAACACTTAATAAATTCGTCATAAAGGGGGAAAAGGCACAAAGAAGGGGCAGCACACGCCAAAAACAGGCACAAACTCCTTAGTAAATGTGCCCCAAGGTGTCTGGTCTATAAGTCACACACAAAGACCCTGCTGCTTAGTCTGCGGTTTACAATGTAGTTAACGCCCTGGCTTTATTAATGAACTGCATCCTTACGTGTTACACTCAAGCTCAGCCACATGTACTAACACACTAAATCAAACTACTAATTATAACAATGAACTAAAACACCATCACTAGACCCATAAGGGGGTGTTCACACCTCGGATTTGGACGCAATATTTTTCAAGCAGAAAATTTATGCTTCAGGAATCTGAAGCCGATTTTTTTTTCTGCTTTACAAAAACCGATGCGGATTTTGACATGGAATTTGAAGAAGTATTGTATTTTACCTTTCTTGGGCAGGGCCAAATTCCGTAGCGACAGAATTTGTGCAATTTTCTTGCAGCTTTGTTTTTACGGTGTTCACTGTGCAGCCAAATTAACGTGTTTTGTATTCTATGGGTCGGTACAAATCCAGGGATACCTAATTTATAGTTTTATTTACATTTAAATCCCTTTAAAAAAATTCAAAAACTTTGCAAGAAAGAAATGTCTTGGAGTCGCCATATTCTGACACCCGTAACATTTTTATATTTCTGTGTACGGGGATGCATAAGGTGTTTTTTGCGGGGACAGATGTAATTTTTAGAGATACTATTTTGGGGAATGTCTACTGGTTTAATCACTTTTTGATCAAATTTTTATGAGTGGAAAAAAACGTCAGTTCAGCTCTTTTGATTTTTTTCCCCCCACTACAGCATTCACTGTATGGAAAAATATTTTTGAGTTTGTGTAATGGGAGTTTTTGGACACAGGGATACCTAATGTGTATGTTTCACTTTATTTATGCATTTGATATGTGTTCTAGGGATGGGGGGTTGTATTTTTTTCTGTATTTTTTTTTTTTACTATACTGTCTGACCACTAATACAATGTATTGCAAAATGACAGCACATAGAGCACCCTGTAATGGAATATAAGGCCAGAGAAGCATGGGAGACATCAATAGGCTCCTGGCTGTCATAGTAATGGATCACCGGCCACAGATCTCATTCTGGGGGCAGCGGTACACTCCAAAATCGTTCCTCGGTCTACTTTGACCAAGGAGGCCAATGGTTTCAGAGGTTAAGGCCCATGATCAGTACATAACTTGAAATACCTGGACCCCAATTCAAAATTTACCTTTTGCTATAGAAAATAATGGTAATATTGTATATGGCAGAGGAACCTTTGGGGCCCCCTTAGAAGTCAAGGCCTGGTAGCGACTGCTTCTGCTGCACTGCCTATAGCTACACCCCTGCTCATAACACCAGCACACGTCATTGTGGCCTAAACTCCATAACATACATATCAGTCACACGTCAGTTATATAGCGGTCACATTACATGACAGCTGCAGTAAGACGCACAATACAGCCCGAATTATAAGGGGTATATAAGGGGTATATAGCTGATCTCTAAGGAGAGATACAATACAACAGTGAAAACCAGTGTGTGCCGGACTGACAAGTCAAGTAGTAGGACGTCTATGGAGATCTTCTGTCTTCTGATCTTTCTTAGATTCTCTGGTACAGAGAAGTGCGGGGACTCATCGCACCCTTATCTCTTGCTCTTGCTGTATACATCACAAAAAAATCTGTAAACGGACACCAGTCCAGAGATACAATTCTTTATCACAACTTGTCACTGTACAGTGGTCTGATCCATGGTTGGAGACATCCTTGGATGTGCCTGACTCTTACACATAGCAGATCACAAGCTCGGAGATGACAGAGGGGGGAATCTCGGGAAATGAACAGGATTGGCAAAAAAAAATTTAAAATTTCGGTTAATGCTAAATCACAGGAGATTAATACAAATTCCCATTAACTCATTCCTGTACCATTCTGTACATGTATATCATGGAGGAAAGAGACTGAATGTCCTATATATGTGCGGTGCAGTGATGGCGGCAGCTCAGGACTGGACACAACAGAAAGGGATGGGAAGAAAATCCCCAAGAATGGCATCACAGCTGGATACAGGAAAGATGGAGAAGAGAAGAACGGTCAGGAGGAAGATTAGTCATGAAGAGATGTGGCCATAGTAGATATAACAGGAGACATGGCGGGGAGTGACGGAATACAAGGAGTATCAGACACGACCCCATGATAGTGGACCTGCTGCCCCGGGGTTATGGGAAGACCACACACTGACATGCAAAAATCCGGTTTATCTAGGATAGAAGATGGAGGAGATACAAGAAGTTCAGTGTCAGATATGATGAGTGTCAGATACAGAGAGGACATGATGTCACTGCTGTATGTAGTAGTGCAGTGGTGATGTCACAGGAGGAGGTATATAATTATGTCATCAGCAGATATATAGTAGTGAGGATCACCCCAGTCAGAGGAGGCCGCAGCGTTCAGATCAGCACTGATACATCTAATATTAGGGGAGACGATGAAATCTCTTTGTATATAGTTGGATATGACAATATACAGTATAAGATATCATGGCGGCATTTCTGATATCTCCTAAACCTGCTGAATGTTCTTCTGTCCTCACAGAGCTTTATGTCTGCTCTGTATACTATAACATATCAGGAAGGGTCCCAAACCTCCCCCTATAGTGACCTGTATATAGAGAGAAGCCTCATCTTTATACAGAGAGATTCTTTACATCCTCCATTATGATAAACATGTCTTGTCTCACCGCACAGACTGACCACGGTCACATGACATGTCGCAGTCCCGTGTATGGGGCAGTGAGACGGGAGCAAAACTTAGGACAAGATGTCAACCATGTGCCATGTGTGCCATTCAGTCATAGCCCGGTGACCAGCGCCCAGTGGTGTGCATGTCGCCTTATGCCAGGCTTGGCTAACTTTCCTATACTCCAACCTATCCAAGGCCTTCCTTCTCGTCTCACAAGCTCCTCGTCATCAGCCTTTGCCAAGGTAGATATTCCGCACAACACAGGTAAACAACAGTTGCTCAGCAGTAGGAAACAGCCAGGATCAACTTCATCAGTGCTGGACAGTAACAGGACACGTCTTGTAGGATGATGGTGTCATGGTGCACACAGCGAGTTCTCGCCGGGGTTTATGCTCAATATTCACAGTTACCGGTTCTCGGACTCACAACGGATTGGAAACAACAGGCTCATCCCTGGAATTACAACGCATGGAGAGAAAGACAGACCAGGCCGAACACAATACCCAAATGGATGGGAAAACAGCCATGGGCACAACCAGGTGTGGTCCATTTGTAGTGACCTAGGGGCACATTTTTCAATACTCTTGAACTTTGCACTTTGTCTTAAACTACAAACCCCGTTCATAGTTTTAGACATATTTATGACTCTGTCATACGGACCTTCATAAATATGGAGGGTTTCTAGAAGCTCCAAAATTCTGACTCAAATACCATCCGACTAAAAGTGGCGAGATGTAGCATGAGACAAATATTTAATGTAAAACATGTAGACAAAATCTGTAGACAAAATACTTAACTCACAGGTAGAGATGGGCGATGGCTCCGCCCTGTGTATAATAAGAAATATATTGAAATAATACCTGGTGGATATAGAGAGGTCAGGGGTACATAGGAGGGGGTAATGTGACTGCGAGAGAACACGGCCAATAGTCTGCAAGGAAACTAAGTACAATGCTGCAGAAATTCTTTTGTAACCTTGGCCAGATCTGTGCCTTGCCACAATTCTGTCTCTGAGCTCCTTGGGCAGTTCCTTTGACCTCCTGATTTTCATTTGCTCTGACATGCCCTGTGAGCTGTGAGGTCTTATTAGACAGGTTTGGCCTTTCCTAATCAAGTCCAATCAGATCGGTGCCTCACTTTATATGTGAGAAACGCGTCCATGGCATCTAAAGTGTGCAGGCGCCATGGGTGCCGCCATCTTTACTTGATCGCCGCTCTCCAGAATGTCTTCAGAGGGCGGCGGTTGGTTGTCATGACAGCCGGGGGCCTATTGAAGGGTCCCAGGCTTGTCATTAGTATGGCTCTATTATATGGCAGCGGGATTTTACTATAGTGTATAGTGTGAGCCATCAGACCCCCGAGGGTTCAAGGTCCCTGGGGAGGGGGGGTCTGAAAATAATAGTAAGGGAAAAAAATAAAAAACTTTAAGTATTAAAAAAACACAAAAAAATATAAAATGTTAAATCCCGCCCCTTTCTGTAGATGACATATAGAAATACATAAATAATAATAAACATAAACCCTTTAGGTCTCCGGTGCTCAAATATGGCCGAAATATAAAAATATCAAAAATATTTCTCCCATACGGTGAACGGCACAGAGGGGGAAATCAAAATGGCCAAATAGCTGTTTTTTCAACACTTTGCCTCCTATAAGAAATGGAATAAAAAGATCAAACCATCAGAACTTCCCCAAATGGTATCAATAAAAACACCATCTTGTCTCCTCAGAAGCAGAGGAGATGGCCGCTGAGCAGCAGCAGGGACGGTTTTAGACAAAGTGGGGCCCTAAATTCTAAGATCTATCCAGTGGCAGAACTACCGCCATAGCCGCTGCTATGGGGCCCGTGACCATAGGGGGCCTGGGGGGCGCTGCTGCTTTTGTTTTTTAAATAGGCCATTAGTTGCTGGAGTTACTCCAACAGGTAACGGGCCCTATTTACTTACTGGTCCCCACTCCTGCCCACGGCCGCCCCCACTTCCCCTTCAGCCCTCCAGGTGGCCCCGTGTATCCCATAAGAACAGCGTCAGGTCTTTGCTGACAAGAACGAGATATCGATGCACGGGGATCGGTAAGTACGGCTGCGGTATTTGGTATTTGTTGGGCGAACCTCACAAGATCCGTCTCGTCAGGTTTGCCTGGCAATGTCGCTCTGACAAGCTGCTATTATTATACTCTGGGGACTTTTCTGACTACAAAGTATAATGTTCAGATGCCCGGGGGAGGTGAAATAAAAAAGTCTTACTTACCTCTCCTGTGCTCAAATGCGAATTCCTTCTGTCTTCGGCCCTCTTCAATGATGTCACAGACAGCACGTGGGACCGGCTGGCGTCACTGACACACAATGACGCCGACGTAACCCACATCTGTGATGTCACTGAAGACAGCAGGAAGTAGCACTGGAGCACAGGTGAGGTAAGTAGACTGATTATTTTTTTTTCACTTCCCCTGGGCCTCCAAACATTATACTCTGGGTTCTGAAGAGACCCCAAAGTATAAAAGTATATCAATAGTTCATGGGTCGTGATCCCCCAAAATTTTTGGGTTCTGCCAAACTCAAAATTTTTGTAATATTTGCACCAAACACCGTACGGGACATTATACTGTGTGGAGGGGCCACTATGGCATATTATACAGTGTGAAGGGGCCGCTATGGGACCTTATACTGTGTGAAGGGGCCGCTATGGGACATTATACTGTGTGAAGGGGCCGCTATGGGACATTATACTGTGTGAAGGGGCCGCTATGTGACATTATACTGTGTGGAGGGGCCACTATGGCATATTATACAGTGTGAAGGGGCCGCTATGGGACATTATACTGTGTGAAGGGGCCGCTATGGGACATTATACTGTGTGAAGGGGCCGCTATGGGACATTATACTGTGTGAAGGGGCCGCTATGGGACATTATACTGTGTGAAGGGGCCGCTATGTGACATTATACTGTGTGGAGGGGCCACTATGGCATATTATACTGTGTGAAGGGGCCGCTATGTGACATTATACTGTGTGAAGGGGCCGCTATGTGACATTATACTGTGTGGAGGGGCCGCTATGGGACATTATACTGTGTGAAGGGGCCGCTATGTGACATTATACTGTGTGGAGGGGCCGCTATGGGACATTATACCGTGTGCAGGGGCCGCTATGTGACATTATACTGTGTGAAGGGGCCGCTATGTGACATTATACTGTGTGGAGGGGCCGCTATGGGACATTATACTGTGTGAAGGGGCCGCTATGTGACATTATACTGTGTGGAGGGGCCGCTATGGGACATTATACCGTGTGCAGGGGCCGCTATGTGACATTATACTGTGTGAAGGGGCCGCTATGTGACATTATACTGTGTGAAGGGGCCGCTATGTGACATTATACTGTGTGGAGGGGCCGCTATGTGACATTATACTGTGTGGAGGGGCCGCTATGTGACATTATACTGTGTGGAGGGGCCGCTATGTGACATTATACTGTGTGGAGGGGCCGCTATGTGACATTATACTGTGTGGAGGGGCCGCTATGTGACATTATACTGTGTGGAGGGGCCGCTATGTGACATTATACTGTGTGGAGGGGCCGCTATGTGACATTATACTGTGTGGAGGGGCCGCTATGTGACATTATACTGTATGCAGGGGCCACTATGTGACATTATACTGTGTGAAGGGGCCGCTATGTGACATTATACTGTGTGGAGGGGCCGCTATGTGACATTATACTGTGTGGAGGGGCCGCTATGGGACATTATACCGTGTGCAGGGGCCGCTATGTGACATTATACTGTGTGAAGGGGCCGCTATGTGACATTATACTGTGTGGAGGGGCCGCTATGGGACATTATACTGTGTGAAGGGGCCGCTATGTGACATTATACTGTGTGGAGGGGCCGCTATGGAACATTATACTGTGTGTAGGGGCCACTATGGGACATTATACTGTATGCAGGGGCCGCTATGGGACATTATACTGTGTGCAGGGGCCGCTATGGGACATTATACTGTGTGGAGGGGCCGCTATGGGACATTATACTGTGTGCAGGGGCCGCTATGGGACATTATACTGTGTGTAGGGGCCACTATGGGACATTATACTGTATGCAGGGGCCACTATGTGACATTATACTGTGTGGAGGGGCCGCTATGGGACATTATACTGTGTGAAGGGGCCGCTATGTGACATTATACTGTGTGAAGGGGCCGCTATGTGACATTATACTATATGCAGGGGCCGCTATGTGACATTATACTGTGTGAAGGGGCCGCTATGTGACATTATACTATATGCAGGGGCCGCTATGGGACATTATATATCTATATATCTATATCAGTGTATTATGTCAGTGGGTATATAGATGAGACATTTGAGGAAAGGATATGATGGGTTAGAATATGGCCAGCCTGCCCAACCAAAGCAGGATCAGGTCATGTAGTCCCCCATATGTTGCAGCCATGTATAACTAAGACTAAGTTCACATCTGCGCCGGAGTCTCCAGAAACTGCTGAAAATCAGCAGAGACAAAAGTCCTGCATGGAGAAATTTTTCTTTCTGCCAATTTCAAGAGAACCTTTCCCGCCCTCTGGCACCCGCGGTTTTATATACTGCTGGAAAGCTGACAGTGCGTTGAATACATTGAGTACGTGCTCAGGTGCTGGAGACATGGGTGCAGTTAGTTTCGGCACAAATATCTCTCCACTGTCAGGAGGGCGGGCCTTACTGCGGTAAGGAACGCCCCCTCTGACGGTACAAGGCAATGGCACTGAGCAGTAAGGCCCGCCCTCCTGACAGTGGAGAGATATCTGTGCCGAAACTAACTGCACCGATATCTCCAGCACCGGCGCACATCAGCTTTCTAGCGGTATATAATACCGCGGGTGCCAGAGGATGGAAAGGTACTCTTTCAGCTTTGAAATGGTGGACGCCATTCTAGTCAACGGGGTCCGCCGGTGTCTGTGTAACCTCTAATACAGCGCTCCGGCTTCACCAGCAGATGGGAACCCTGCCTAAGAGGTTTCAAGTCATTTTAAAATTACAATTTTTATCTGGCTTCATCATTTACATATATAGGAAGAATCCTAGGAAATATAATGGAGATCATCCTGATAAATATAATGCAAAACTGCAGTAAGTACTGACACCATAGCAAAGCAAATATATATGAACGTCTGGTTCAAGTTTGGGATACCATAGAGCACAGGTGTCAAACACAAGGCCCGCGGGCTGAATCCGGCCCGCTGCCTTCTGTTATTCGGCCCGGCACTTATCTGGCCTGCAGGGCCGCGGCATTTTTTATTGTCTATGTAATGTAAACCAGCCCAGGACAGGCCGCTTAAAAAAAACAAAAAAAACAAAGCTGTGCGATACCTGTCCTGGGCTGGTTTACGAGACCTCTGCATGTCAGTGCAGGCGGCGATACAATGATGTCATCGCGCCTCCTACGCTGACACGCAGATGTCGCGGACAAGAGGAGGAGGCGGCTGCATCAAGGCATTGCAGGTAGGTGAAATAAGTTTTTTTGGAGCATCCCCGGCACGTAATGGCCTATTTACTTACCGATCCCCGCTGCTGGTCGTGGCCACCCCCCGCTTCCCCTTCTGCTATGGGATGCAGAAGCGGCTGTGTGCAGGAGCGGGGATGGTAAGTGAGGCCGCGGCCGGCGAACCCCATCAAATACTACTATTATTATACTCCGGGGGCTTTTCAGACCCCGGAGTATAATAATCGGAGACCCAGGGGAGGTGATAAATATAAAAACCAGAGTTACTCACCTCTCCGGCAATCCGATGTTACTCCCAGCAGGCTTTGGCCTTCTTTGGTGACGTCCCAGGCGTCACGTGAGCCCGGCTGACGTCATTATGTCGCGACGCCGGTCTGTGCGACATTGAAGAAGGCCGAACGCAGGGAGAGCACCGGAGCCCAGGTAAGTAACACTGGTTTTATGTTTGTCACCACCTGGGTCTCCAATCATTATACTCTGGGGTCTGAAAAGATCCCAGAGTATAATAATAGTTCATGGGTGGGGGGTCACTATGGGACATAATACCCTGTGCAGGGGCCACTATGAAGCATAATACCAATGCAGGGGCCACTAAGGAGCATAATACTGATTGCAGGGGCCACTATGAAGCATAATACCATGTGCAGGGGCCACTATGAAGCATAATGCCATGTGCAAGGGCCACTATGGAGCATAATACCGATTGCAGGGGCCACTATGGAGCATAATAACGTGTGCAGGGGCCACTATGAAGCATAATATCGTGTGCAGGGGCCACTATGGAGCATAATACCGTGTGCAGGGGCCACTATGGAGCATAATACCATTTGCAGGGGTAAACGGTATTTGTATATTGCTTAATTTTTGATATATTCAGAAAAGGATGAGGATAGTATGTAACATGCCAATGTCTTAGGTTTTAACAATACATTATGTTCTTCCTGGTTGCCCTCAAAGGGCTGATGGTAACAGAAGTAATGTACAAATGTAACTACTGCTTAATAGCTCGCTTATCTGTTAAGGAGAAGTTACTTTTATACATGTGTAAAATAATCTTGGCCCTTCAAGGTACCCCGTGAGGCTGAAGTGGCCCCCGGAGAAAATGAGTTTGACACCCCTGCCATAGAGAATCTGTATTACTACACAGACACAGACAGACAGAAAACAGAACATGTACACAGACACACACATATATAGACACACACAGACACACACACAGAATACACATACATATAGACACACACACAGAATACACATACATATAGACACACACAGACATGTACACACACACATACTGTATAGACACACACAGACAGACAGACACACACACAGAATACACATACATATAGACACAGACAGACATGTACACACACACATACTGTATAGACACACACAGACAGACAGACACACACACAGAATACACATACATATAGACACACACAGACATGTACACACACACATACTGTATAGACACACACAGACAGACAGACACACACACAGAATACACATACATATAGACACAGACAGACATGTACACACACACATACTGTATAGACACACACAGACAGACAGACACACACACAGAATACACATACATATAGACACACACAGACAGACAGACACACACACAGAATACACATACATATAGACACACACAGACATGTACACACACACATACTGTATAGACACACACAGACATGTACACACACACATACTGTATAGACACACATATATAGACAGACACAGAATACAGAATACACATACATATAGACACACACACAGAATACACATACATATAGACACACACACAGAATACACATACATATAGACACACACAGACAGACAGACACACACACAGAATACACATACATATAGACACACACAGACATGTACACACACACATACTGTATAGACACACACAGACAGACACACACACAGAATACACATACATATAGACACACACAGACATGTACACACACACATACTGTATAGACACACACAGACATGTACACACACACATACTGTATAGACACACATATATAGACAGACACAGAATACAGAATACACATACTGTATAGACACACACAGACAGACACACACACAGAATACACATACATATAGACACACACACATACTGTATAGACACACATATATAGACAGACACAGAATACACATACATATAGACACACACACAGAATACACATACATATAGACACACACACAGACATGTACACACACACATACTGTATAGACACACACAGACAGACAGACACACACACAGAATACACATACATATAGACACACACAGACATGTACACACACATACTGTATAGACACACACAGACAGACACACACACACACACAGAATACACATACATATAGACACAGACAGACATGTACACACACACATACTGTATAGACACACACAGACAGACAGACACACACACAGAATACACATACATATAGACACACACAGACAGACAGACACACACACAGAATACACATACATATAGACACACACAGACATGTACACACACACATACTGTATAGACACACACAGACATGTACACACACACATACTGTATAGACACACATATATAGACAGACACAGAATACAGAATACACATACATATAGACACACACACAGAATACACATACATATAGACACACACACAGAATACACATACATATAGACACACACAGACAGACAGACACACACACAGAATACACATACATATAGACACACACAGACATGTACACACACACATACTGTATAGACACACACAGACATGTACACACACACATACTGTATAGACACACATATATAGACAGACACAGAATACAGAATACACATACTGTATAGACACACACAGACAGACAGACACACACACAGAATACACATACATATAGACACACACACATACTGTATAGACACACATATATAGACAGACACAGAATACACATACATATAGACACACACACAGAATACACATACATATAGACACACACAGACATGTACACACACACATACTGTATAGACACACACAGACATGTACACACACACATACTGTATAGACACACATATATAGACAGACACAGAATACAGAATACACATACATATAGACACACACACAGAATACACATACATATAGACACACACACAGAATACACATACATATAGACACACACAGACAGACAGACACACACACAGAATACACATACATATAGACACACACAGACATGTACACACACACATACTGTATAGACACACACAGACAGACAGACACACACACAGAATACACATACATATAGACACACACGGCCTGCGCGGACACTTGCTAAGTGAGAGAGGGGAGACAGTCAGCAGCCAGTAGCCCAGTTTGCGGCCCTGACTAGCAGTCTGTCCCTATGAGGTCACTTATGGACTTGTGTCCTGTGTGGACTTCAGCAGTGAAGGGGAGGCCGGAGTGACGGCTCACTGTGTGAATACAGCCAGAGATGACATGGATTGTACCTAGAAATACACAGAGAAGACTTGGAGAATGTCCTCAGGCTGCCTAGTAGTCGCTTCTGCTCCCCACCATTAGATCCTTCCATCTTTCTTCACCCCCAGAGCTCCTATAAGTTTCTTACAGCGGAGACCATATAATGGGCGGCCATGTGAGGCCATATCCTGCATTTCCCATGATCCCTCACTCCTCCCCTGTGTGGTCAGCCATGTGTGTCTTACCTCAGGAGATTCTCTCTATCCGTACAATATCTTGTCATGGAGCCGCGCATTCATCCTGAGGGGCAGATTTCGGGGTGACGTGTAGGACTGTAGAGCTCGCCCTCTCACATTCACACCCATAAGAATGGGAGGTCAAATCTCAGCCATTTCCTTGTATTTAGTGTAAGAATGAGGCCTTATTGTAATAGGATCAGAAATCCGCCATTTCACTGCCCGCCGCTGACAAATGGACGACTTTCTCTGAATTAGGACACTAACACAGAATTTTCCCAGGAAATCTTTTTGGTTTTCCTTGACTTTTGATAGTAACACAGAAGACGACATTGTAGTGATCCAGACAGTCAGGGGTTAATTCTTCAGAAACTCCAAGGAAATGTCCCGAACAGCCGCAAATACTTAGGTTTATGGCCTGAAAGGCTGAGGAAAGACTTGTCAGGATAAACCTGAGGTAAAATGTCCCCAATACATTGTGATTTTACTGTAAAATGTGATTTGTACATAAATCTGTCATTTTACCTCGTATTTCTGTAACATTACAGGATTATTTTATCACGGAGAAGAAAACGCCTTATTGTTAGACATTTCCATAGAAAATACGTCTGCCCATAGCAACCAGTCACAGTGCATAGCAACCAGTCATAGTACATAGCAACCAGTCACAGTACATAGTAACCAGTCACAGTACATAGCAACCAGACACAGTACATAGCAACCACTCACAGTGCATAGGAACCAGTCACAGTGCATAGCAACCAGTCACAGTACATAGCAACCAGTCACAGTACATAGTAACCAGTCACAGTACATAGCAACCAGTCACAGTGCATAGCAACCAGACACAGTATATAGCAACCAGTCAGTACATAGTAACCAATCACAGTGCATAGCAACCAAGCAGTCACAGTACATATCAACCAGTGACAGTACATAGCAACCACTACATAGCAACCAGTCACAGTGCATAGCAACCACAGTACATAGCAACCAAAGTACATAGCAACCAGTCACAGTACATAGCAACCAATCACAGTACATAGCAACCAGTCACAGTGCATAGCATAGCAACCAGTCACAGTACATAGCTGCCAGTCACAGTACATAGCAACCAGTTACAGCACATAGCAACCAAATGCAGATTTCATTTTGTATTCTGCTACTGAAATGTGAAAGCTGTGCTGTGACTGGTTGCTATGTACTGTGACTGGTTGCTATGTACTGTGATTGATTAGTTGCTATGTACTGTGACTGGTTGCTATGTAATGTGATTGGTTGCTATGCACTGTGACTGGTTGCTATGTATTTTGACTGGTAGGTTGCTATATACTGTGACTGGTTGCTATGTACTGTGATTGATTAGTTGTTATGTACTGTAACTGTAATAGCATGAACACAAAAAACTTATAATAAAATATCATTTTATTAACATAAATAATGAAACAAACATATATGGGGAGATAAATAATGAAGGTACACCATAATAACGATAGGGAGGGAAATGGGGGCCACAATAATAATAAATAGGAGGATATACACCGCTGGTACAAATAAATATGTGTAAGGATGGTTGAAAACAACCTATATAGCACTATATATGCATAAACATACCATAAACAGTATAATAGCCCAAAGAAATCTAGTGAAAACTAGAAAAATGGAAATAAATATAAACATAATAAGCCACCATTGTAACCTCACCTAGTCACACTCCACCCCAACGAACGTTTCGCCAGACGGCTTCATCACGCCCCCTTGATGAAGCCGTCTGGCGAAACGTTCGTTGGGGTGGAGTGTTACTGGTTGATATGTACTGTGATTGGTTGCTATGTACGGTTACTGGTTGCTATGTACTATAATTGGTTGCTATGTACGGTTACTGGTTGCTATGTACTATAATTGGTTGCTATGTACGGTTACTGGTTGCTATGTACTGTGACTGTGTAAGAGACAGCCAATGTTGTCTTAAGCTTCATTTGTCTGTATAAACTGTTAATGTTGAATGTATTTCTGTGATTCTGTTCCTTTAAGACAGCAGCCATTGTAATTGTGACATGATGCTGGAGTGAGACCCCCCCCTTTTATATCAGCTTGCCTGTTCTGCAGACAGAGTGTGAGCAGAGAAGCAGGAAGTGACGAGACAGAGAGCAGCAGCCATCTTGGCAAGTGTTGTATTGAAATGGTGTGGAGATTTTTCTGTACAGCTAAGCTGTATCTTGGTCCAGAGACAAACAGAGTGTAAAGAGACAACAGGACTAGTGAGTCCACGTGAAAGGAACTGTGCTCAGTGGCTGATCAGTGAGACTGACATTGTGACTGTGTATATGGATACCACAGATAGAGACTCGCAGTGCTGTTGATGTACTGGACAGCACCTGCTAAACCCCGGCTTACATCCCAGCTCAGTGTATGGATTCGGCAGGACTGTCAGTGTGCTGAGTGGAATCTGCTGTTGGATTACATTGCATTCAGTTGGTTTCCCTGTCTGTTAAAGAGGACTTCATTTCTCCCAAGATCCTGATAACCGTGAGGAGAGGACGCTTCACTATAAAAGAAAGGACCGACTTTGGGCCCCACCGCGCGCTTCTACAGACTGTAAGCGGTCCACCTGGACCACTGGGGAAAAGGGGGTGCACCCAAATGTGAAGTCAGGGTCAGTTAGGGATAGTTTTGAGTATATTGTTCATTCAGTGTCCATACTGCAGAAGTGGACAGAGTAAAAGTAGAAACCATTGCAGAATTTCCCTTGAAATTGTTCATGCTATATTGTATATTTTGCTTGTCTTTAGCCCTGTCATTTTACCTTTAACTAGCCTTTATTAACTTATAGTAAATATATATTTTTTTTTCTTGAACTACCGCGTGTGCGTTCATTTCTGGTTGCGGAGTCCAAACCACCTGCCTTGCTCTCGGTTCACAAATTGGCGTAGTCGGCAGGATCCGCTTACCAGAATGGACGGTGACGCACCCGTTCGGGAGAATGGTGCTGGAGGAAGAATGCCAGCAGGGGCTATAATGAGTCAGTTAGCTAAATTTGATGGCAATAATATGTCAGTGAGTATGTGGGTGGAACAGATACGAATGATACAGCGAATGTACCAGACCGCACCAGAAGTACTAGTAGAGCTAGCAATATTGACATTACAAGGGGATGCTAAGACCACGGTGATACTGAGGCCATTTGAACAAAGGCAGACATTTGAGCAAGTAGTCCAGATTCTAGAAACCATCTATGGAGAAACTGCATTGCTGGGGTCTCTGCAGGCTCGGTTCTTCCAGAGGGTACAACAGGAGAATGAAAGCCTTCCCCAATATGCAAATGCCCTACAAGAACTGCTCCGAGATATTCAAAGGAAGGAAAGAGGGGGCTCGCCAGCCTTCTGTAACCCTGATCGGACTCTCCGTGACCAGTTTGTCCTGGGGATACGTGACGGCAGTTTAACTGTGACTATGCAGGATTTTATACGACGAGAGACTGATGCTAAATTCCATGATGTACAGGTAGAGGCCATCTCCCGTGCCAATAGTATGGTCCCGAGGCCGCAGACCGCAGTTGGAGTTACTTTGTCACAGGGGGCTAGTTCTGGCTCAGAGACAGTAGAAAAAGGGACGGTTAAAGAAATTCTCACAGTAATGCAGAAACTGCAAGAACAAATGGAACACTTGCACACTCGTTGTGATGAGCAGTCTATGAAAATTGCAGACTTCCAGAAGACTGGAGATGAAAGGGTGAGCCATCCACACCCAGCAAGTCAGAATCACCCACCACCCCGCTGGAGGGGTGAGGATAGGACCTACCGAAGGGGTCCAAATCATTTAGTGCAGTGCTCAGGAGAAATCGAAGGGGCTTACCGAAGGGGCCCAAACAGATGGCCAGAACGACGGGGGATACGCTGCTGGGAGTGTGGACGGATGGGCCACGTTGCTGCTATATGTCCAGAGCAGCGACAAACTTATGAGAGACCGCCGTTAAACTGAAGTCCCCTGCTGCTGAAGGGCGTGTAGTAGGGGAGACTGACAAGGAGACTATGTGGGGAGAATGCCCTGATGATGACCTGATCGCTGCAAGTCCTGTCATACAGGTGGAAATGGAGGGTATTCCGGTTACCGGGATGATTGACACGGGTTCCCAAGTAACGACCTTGAGTAGAGACTGTTATGAACGGTACTTCCGGCAACATGTGAAATATGATCCCCATACATTCGTACGAGTGGTCGCAGCTAACCAGTTACCAGTTCCGGTCGTGGGAGTGGCCTGGATGAATGTCCGGGTATGTGGCCAAGATCTAGGTAGGAAAGGCATTGTGGTGGTACAGGAGTCACATGAAGTAAAGGTCCCTGTCATTTTGGGGATGAATGTGTTAAAAGAATTAGATCAGATCCTCTTTGAAAAGAAAGGTCACGGTTATTGGAAAGAAACCACCACCCATCGGCCTACTCAAACAGCTTTCCAGCGGCTGATCCGGACATGTGGCTTACAGAAAAGTTCAGATGCACAGCGTCCTCTGGCTCGAATTTCAGTTCCTTTGCATACAAAAGTTACACTGCCACCCAGTCGGGAGACAATAGTGTCCATGCCCGTAGGCACCTGTCGGAAACTAGAGGGCATAGCTGTGTTGGTAGAACCACTGCAGGCAGCCGAAGGAGGTGTTGATCCGCTAGTGGCCCGTTCCTTGGCAATAGTTCGCAATGGAAGAGTACCACTTCGATGTGTAAACACTCAGGACCAGAGTGTGGACCTGACCCCAGGGAGGCTGCTGGCTAACATCTATGTGACTCCGGAGGAAGTAAGGAAAGTAACTCCAATGCAGCTGAAGCCGACTGAAAGGGATGAGTGGACCGTAACTGTGTCCATGGGAGAAGATGAGGAACCCACCTCTGAATGGAATGGCTGTGCAATTCGAGAACAGATGAAGATGGATGTAAGTTCATGTTCTCTGGAATGGGTGCAGAAGGTAGATGAGCTGTTGTGGGAGAACCAAGCCACCTTTGCACGGTATGCTGAAGATTTTGGATGTACCACAGGGATCTACCATGAGATTCCCACAGGAGACACCCCTCCAATTAGAGAGCGCTACCGACAAATTCCTCCACAGTTGTATCAGGAAGTGAAAGAACTGTTAGCTAAGATGCTACAGGGTGGGATCATCCAAGAAAGCCAGAGTCCCTGGGCGGCTCCTGTGGTGTTAGTAAGAAAAAAAGATGGGTCCATCCGATTTTGCGTAGACTATCGGAAGTTAAACGCTTGCACCGTACGAGATTCCTACCCCTTGCCACGGATTGAGGAGTCCCTCTCAGCGCTAGGGAGAGCCCGGTACTTCTCCTCACTAGATCTGGCTAGTGGGTATTGGCAGGTGCCGATGGCCACAAAAGACAAGGAGAAGACGGCATTCATCTTGCCCATGGGACTATACGAATTTAACCGGATGCCCTTCGGGTTGACAAATGCACCCGGAACGTTTCAGCGGTTGATGGAGAAATGTCTCGGTGACTTCAACTTTGAGTTCACTCTCATCTACTTGGATGACATTATAGTGTATTCTGCGACCTTTGAAGACCATCTCCACCAGTTGGGGCAAGTATTTCGAAGATTGCGGGAACATGGGCTCAAATTGAAACCCAGTAAATGTTGGTTGTTCCAATCTGAAATTGATTACTTGGGTCACCGCGTATCAGGAGAAGGGGTGAGACCATCAAGAGACAAGATAGCGGCTGTTCAAGATTGGCCGATACCGACTACCCTGCGAGAAGTGAGGGCGTTCCTTGGAGTAGCCGGTTACTATCGACGGTTTATTAAGGATTTCGCCAAGGTAGCAGCACCACTTAATGCTCTCCTACGAGGCACATCCGGTGGTCCAAAGAACCGGTCCGTGAAGTGGGGACCTGAACAGGAACAAGCCTTCCAGGCATTGAAGGATGCACTGACAACAGCCCCAATCTTGGCATATGCTGATTACCACTTGCCGTTCCAGCTGTATACGGATGCAAGCCTGTATGGTCTTGGAGCAGTGCTTTCCCAGCTTCAGGATGGCCAGGAGAGGGTCATAGCGTACAGCAGCCGGTCTTTGAGAGATTCTGAAAGAAACCCCGAGAATTATAGTTCATTTAAATTGGAGCTGTTGGCACTGGTATGGGCCATGACCGAGAAATTCTCTGAATATTTGACCGGTGCTGAAGTTTTAGTACTGACTGACAACAACCCACTAGCTCACCTGGAAAATGCCAAGCTCGGGGCGTTAGAGCAGAGGTGGATAGCCCGAATGTCTACATTCAATTACCACATTAAGTATCGGTCCAAGACAGAGAACCAGAATGCTGACGGACTTTCTAGGGTAACTGCCCAGACCCCCACAGAAGACGTGGATCATGAGTTGGAGCATGTGGAGGTGCCCGATTTCAGCAGATTTTCACAGGCCTTGACCGCCACTAATCAGTTTGAGATGGAGGGGACTGAAATGGCTCCTTTCTTTGGTCCCTCACGACAGGAATGGGCACAGATACAACAGACCCATGAGGGGCTGGCGCAGATGATCAAGTGTGTTGAGAAAGGCCAGAAGCCCTGTAGAGAGGAAAGAGAACGACTGACACGTGAGATATTATCTGTTTTGAGTCAGTGGGAAAAGTTGGAGATGAAAAATGGAGTGCTATGCCGAAAGGTCTATTTACCTTCTGAGATCGACATTCGATACCAAATTGTGGTGCCTAGTGAACTGGCTCGCTCCTTGGCAGTTGAGGCTCATAATAAGAATGGACATTTTGGTCATGAGAAGACCTTTCGTTGGTTACAGCGACTGATTTACTGCCCTGGTCTTCGTCAAATGGTCGAAGAAGTATGCCGCAGCTGTCGAACTTGTGAGATCCATAAGGCAATAGAACAGAGAGCTCCCCTGCAAACCATCGTGACCCAGGAACCTTTAGAAATCGTCATGATAGACTATCTAATGGTGGGCCCATCCAATAGCGGACACCAGTATTGCCTCGTAATGGTGGATCACTTCACCAAATTTGCGGTGGTAACCGCCACCAAGGACCAGACAGCTGAGTCAGCAGCTCGTGCTCTGTGCCAAGATTTCATTCGAGTATATGGGTGCCCCCAACGCATCCACTCCGACCAGGGCGCCTGCTTTGAGGGACACGTAATGAAAGAAGTTCAACATATCTACGGGATAAAGAAGTCGCACACGACTCCATACCACCCTCAGGGAAATGGGGCCTGTGAAAGATTCAACAGAACTCTGCTACAGATGCTGCGGACTCTGGAGGAAGACAAGAAGTTACAGTGGCCTCAGTTCTTGTCTGAAATGGTGTGGGCCTATAACAATCAGGTCCATTCTACAACGGGGTACTCTCCTTATACACTTCTCTTTGGGCGGTCTGGGCGAAGTATAGGAGAATTACAGTTGGATGATGTGGATGGGTTCCCTCCGAGGGATCCAACCTCTTGGGTGCGGGCGCATCGGCAGAGACTTGAGACGATCCATCGATTGGTGCGGCAGCGCCTGCAAGAACATCCCCATCCTGATAAGACCCCAGTGCAAGAAGCACCATTGCAACCAGGCGACCTGGTGCTAGTTCGTGTCAAGAAACCCCAAGGGAAATTGGAAAGCAGATGGGAGGCTTTGCCGTATCGTGTTGTTGGCCGCAAGTATGCGAATGGGCCAGTGTACCAGGTCCAGAAAGAAGGAACTGATTGTGTTCGAGTACTTCACCGAAATATGTTGCGCCTGTGTCATTCTGAAGGGACAAATCACGATGGGCCTGCCAATGTGAATGAGCTCCCACAGTCAGAGAATGGAGGTGCGGAATGGGCCTCCGACGAGGAGGATGATTGTTGGCCGATCCCTGCTCCTGGGGATGTTCCACCTGTGACTACTGTATCTCCGGCCTGTGCCCCCTCTGGTGCGGAATCCGCTGGTCCTTCTCAGCCCATAGCTGCAGCACCCCATAATATACCACCGGTCCTCAGACGGACCACTAGGCCAAATGCTGGTATTCCCCCTGTTCGGTATGCGCAGGATGAGTTTGTTTGGCCTGCCATACATCGGTATACTACCACCCTGTGCATAAAAGTACAACCCTCTGGATATACAGTCATAGGCAGGGACTGCCACTCTTAAAGTGGGGGGGAATATGTAAGAGACAGCCAATGTTGTCTTAAGCTTCATTTGTCTGTATAAACTGTTAATGTTGAATGTATTTCTGTGATTCTGTTCCTTTAAGACAGCAGCCATTGTAATTGTGACATGATGCTGGAGTGAGACCCCCCCCTTTTATGTCAGCCTGCCTGTTCTGCAGACAGAGTGTGAGCAGAGAAGCAGGAAGTGACGAGACAGAGAGCAGCAGCCATCTTGGCAAGTGTTGTATTGAACTGGTGTGGAGATATTTCTGTACAGCTAAGCTGTATCTTGGTCCAGAGACAAACAGAGTGTAAAGAGACAACAGGACTAGTGAGTCCACGTGAAAGGAACTGTGCTCAGTGGCTGATCAGTGAGACTGACATTGTGACTGTGTATATGGATACCACAGATAGAGACTCGCAGTGCTGTTGATGTACTGGACGGCACCTGCTAAATCCCGGCTTACATCCCAGCTCAGTGTATGGATTCGGCAGGACTGTCAGTGTGCTGAGTGGAATCTGCTGTTGGATTACATTGCATTCAGTTGGTTTCCCTGTCTGTTAAAGAGGACTTCATTTCTCCCAAGATCCTGATAACCGTGAGGAGAGGACGCTTCACTATAAAAGAAAGGACCGACTTTGGGCCCCACCGCGCGCTTCTACAGACTGTAAGCGGTCCACCTGGACCACTGGGGAAAAGGGGGTGCACCCAAATGTGAAGTCAGGGTCAGTTAGGGATAGTTTTGAGTATATTGTTCATTCAGTGTCCATACTGCAGAAGTGGACAGAGTAAAAGTAGAAACCATTGCAGAATTTCCCTTGAAATTGTTCATGCTATATTGTATATTTTGCTTGTCTTTAGCCCTGTCATTTTACCTTTAACTAGCCTTTATTAACTTATAGTAAATATATATTTTTTTTTCTTGAACTACCGCGTGTGCGTTCATTTCTGGTTGCGGAGTCCAAACCACCTGCCTTGCTCTCGGTTCACAACTGGTTGCTATGGACAGATAAGACAGTTTTGCTCTTAGACCATTCTGATAAATCTGCCCCATAGACAGAGGCCTGAGATAAAGCTTTTGGGCCCCAGAGCAGAATGTGTAAGCGGGCCCGACTTCTTCTTATCTCTCTATAGTTAGCCGTAACTAACGGCAACGATATCTCTGTAACCATGGCAGATAGCGACAAAGCTGAAAGGCTCCTGAATTCAGTGTAGGGTCATCTGTGTAACGGTATATAACACCGCCATCTTACAGGACATGCAGGATACTATATGTTATATGGAGATTTATTATATAGCGCCATCATATTCCGCAGTGCTGTACACACATTGTCACTCACTGTCCCAATAGGGCTCACAATCTACATTCCCTATCAGGATGTCTCTGGGGTGTGGGAGGAAACCCACCGAACACGGGGAGAACATACAAACTCCTTGGCTGGACCCATAAATAGTATAATAGGGCCGGCGGGTCTAACACTATACAGATAAAGACATAGAAAATAGATTTACACCATTTGTCTCCAGAGGAGACTCTCGGCCTCTGAAACAAGCTCAGACACAATGACCATGGTAAAAGCGGTTTATTTCCTCCACACACAGGGCACTATTATACTACATGAGCAGGAAGCCGTGTAACCTCTTATGGCTGATATGTAATAACATGGGAGAGGAGGAAGACCTCATACAACACAAGTCTACAGTGAACTTTACTGCTGTCAGACGGATCACACAACAAGTCTGTCTTGGGGCTGATGACATCACTGAGATGATCTCCTAGTTGTCACACACTTTGTGTCTTGGTCTATGGGAGGATTTTACAGGATAAAACACATGGAGCTTATTACACAGATGGGGCTGGAGGATCTAGGGGCGGCCATACTGTAGTCTGTGAATTCATGGCCGTCTGCTGTAGGGACATCAGTGTCCTCCTCTATGTAATATACAGGATCTGAGTGTATCATACAGTTATACAGTCCAGGGGTTGTGTAATATGGAGGTTTTATCCCCTATAGACAGCGCTGGCTGCTAGGTATGAGACCATGACGCCAGAGTATTCATTGAGGATGCTGCAGTGTCGCTTATTCTATTGATTCCGGTAATCAGGTGACTGGTCATGTGATCACTAGTACGCCCGTTATGTGTCACATCAGATAACATTTGTTAAAAAAAAAAAAAAAAAAAGTGACCCATTTTACCCATAAGGCACCAGGAGACGCTCCTTATACTGGAGCTGTGAAGACGTATTCACCATAATGTCCTGTTATCTGCTCAGCACACATACACCCTCGGCTTCTGTTCTCACCAGTACTCGATCTTCATATCTGGTTTGTGTCTTTCCAGCTTTCTGATTTCTTCCTCCTCTTCTTCAGAAAATTTATTGCCATACACGCTAGAACATAAAACAGACAGCGCAGTATTAGTAAGACTTTTGACACGTGGTATTATAGCAGTATCTTTGCCTCCATTGTGGTGGTCTTTGTGTCGTGAATGATGAGATACTGAAAGTTTTGGGGAGTGGGCTTGTCCCAGGAGATGAGTTTGGATAGTGATGTATACACAGTTGTTGTGGGTGTTATTGGGGTCTTTTACCATTGCAGTATAAGTCATATTCTATTGTATTAGATTTCTTACTATTGCTATAAGCTGGCGATCTCCTGTGCTCGTCCTCCTCTGCGGGTCTGACCTACTGGTGGGAAAGTCTCTCCTTATATCTACTGTGGACGCTCGCTGGGCTGACCCTATGCTGACTCATGACCTGGCCCTGCCGTCCTCTATTCCTTATTCTACTAGCTATGATGTCACCAAACACTCATATAATACTGCAAAAGGAGCTGGCCACATAACCCTGACCACATACCCAAATACACTCACATGTACACGTGGCCTAATATTAGTCATACCCATATCTGTCACATGTCATTCATTCTACATTAATGTTATATATCAGTTACAATAACACACACTTATTAAAGAGATATTACTCTACCACTCCTAACTGTAAGGACGTCATACTAGCTGGCAATGCTACTCTGCTGGCGGTATGCAGCACATACATATATAATGTTTTGTATAATGTCACTGGTAACCCAGAGCAGCAACAAGTGTGCTCCCTATTGGGGTGTCCTTCTTTTATAGGAAGGTGTCTGAACTATTTCCCTCCCTCTTACAGACTTGTTCTATATTTATTACACCTAATACATTATTACTAACCAATCCTCATGAGATATGATGTTATACAGGGGTGGAAGCTCTAGCAATGGGTGCATTTATATGTGACGTAAGTGTTCATGTTGGCATTCTGCAGCTGACACCATGGTGCAATGCCCTAAAGTGGAGTCAATTAACCCCTCATATGCTGCAGTCCATGCTGACTAGGAGCTGATATGGCAGTAACCATACTAAGGACCTGATATACAGTACAGACCAAAAGTTTGGACACACCTTCTCATTCCAAGAGTTTTCTGTATTTTCATGACCATAAAAATTGTAGATTCACTGCCAGCCTCCATAGCACAGGTAAATGCCTGTTAACATAGGAGAAAAGAGCCAAGTGTTGGTTCAGATCATGTGACCTAGTGTCGGAACCAGCCTGGAACATATAAATACAGTCTCTAAAACCCACTGAGGAAGTAGGTCTAAGAAGACTCCCTGGAGAACCGCTATAATTTGCTTATTTGACTGAATGTAGACATTTTCAAAGCTAAGTGTCCTGTTCACACTGGGTGTACAAGATTTGCTAAGCCATTGTCTATAATTCTCATTAAGACAGAAGCAACACAGGTATATGGTGGCAGTCCAATGGCAATAAGTCCAATGAAGCAAAGCAGAAATGAAGCAGAGTTTTATGCAAGATGGTACAAATAAAACCTATAGTCCCTCAAGAAACAAGTCTTCACGCTCCAGTGATAGGAAAATAAAGAAGCTATAGGTGTAACATGGTGGTGCAAAGCATAGAAATAGGCTGGACAAATGACCCTACATCACAGATGTCTGATGGACGGGACAGAAGGATGAACAAGGGGGGGACTACACTAATATACAGTCATGGCCAAAAGTTTTGAGAATGACACAAATATCACAGTACAGACCAAAAGTTTGGACACACCTTCTCATTCCAAGAGTTTTCTGTATTTTCATGACTATAAAAATTGTAGATTCACACTGAAGGCATCAAAACTATGAATTACCACATGTGGAATTATATACTTACCAAAAAAGTGTGAAACACCTGAAAATATGTCTTCTATTCTAGGTTCTTCAAAGTAGCCACCTTTTGCTTTGATTACTGCTTTGCACACTCTTGGCATTCTCTTGATGAGCTTCAAGAGGTAGTCACCTGAAATGGTCTTCCAACAGTCTTGAACGAGTTCCCAGAGATGCTTAGCACTTGTTGGCCCTTTTGCCTTCACTCTGCGGCCCAGCTCACCCCAAACCATCTGGATTGGGTTCAGGTCTGGTGACTGTGGAGGCCAGGTCATCTGGCGTAGCACCCCATCACTCTCCTTCTTGGTCACATAGCCCTTACACAGTCTGGAGGTGTTTGGGGTCATTGTCCTGTTGGTCCAACTAAACGCAAACCGGATGGAATAGCATGCCGCTGCAAGATGCTGTGGTAACCATGCTGGTTCAGAATAAATCCCCAACAGTGTCCCCAGCAAAGCCCCCCCACACCATCACACCTCCTCCTCCATGCTTCACGGTGGGAACCAGGCATGTAGAGTCCATTCGTTCACCTTTTCTGCGTCGCACAAAGACACGGTGGTTGGAACCAAAGATCTCAGATTTGGACTCATCAGACCAAAGCCCAGATTTCCACAGGTCTAATGTCCATTCCTTGTGTTCTTCTTGTGCTTGTTGCCTGTCCTTAGCAGTGGTTTCCTAGCAGCTATTTTACCATGAAGGCCTGCTGCACAAAGTCTCCTCTTAGCAGTTGTTGTAGAGATGTGTCTGCTGCTAGAACTCTGTGTGACATTGACCTGGTCTCTAATCTGAGCTGCTGTAAACCTGCGATTTCTGAGGCTGGTGACTCGGATGAACTTATCCTCCGCAGCAGAGGTGACTCTTGGTCTTCCTTTCCTGGGGCGGTCCTCATGTGAGCCAGTTTCTTTGTAGCGCTTGATGGTTTTGGCCACTGCACTTGGGGACACTTTCAAAGTTTTCCCAATTTTTCGGACTGACTGACCTTCATTTCTTAAAGTAATGATGGCCACTCGTTTTTCTTTACTTAGCGTTTTTTTCTTGCCATAATACAAATTCTAACACTCCATTCAGTAGGACTATCAGCTGTGTATCCACCTGACTTCTGAACAACACAACTGATGGTCCCAACCCCATTTATAAGGCAAGAAATCCCACTTATTACACCTGACAGGGCACACCTGTGAAGTGAAAACCATTTCAGGTGACTACCTCTTGAAGCTCCTCAAGAGAATGCCAAGAGTGTGCAAAGCAGTAATCAAAGCAAAAGGTGGCTACTTTGAAGAACCTAGAATATAAGACATATTTTCAGTTGTGTCACACTTTTTTGTTAAGTATATAATTCCACATGTGGTAATTCATAGTTTTGATGCCTTCAGTGTGAATCTACAATTTTTATAGTCATGAAAATACAGAAAACTCTTGGAATGAGAAGGTGTGTCCAAACTTTTGGTCTGTACTGTATATTTTCACATGATCTGCTGCCCTCTGGTTTTTATGTGTGTTTGTCAGATGTTTTTATCACATACAGAAATAGAATTGCATTCATATTATGAGTAACAGAAGCTTATATTGACAGTTAGAATGAGTTAATGCAGCAAGTCAATATTTGCAGTGTTGACCCTTCTTCTTCAGGACCTCTGCAATTCTCCCTGGCATGCTCTCAATCAACTTCTGGACCAAATCCTGACTGATAGCAGTCCATTCTTGCAGAATCAATGCTTTCATTTTGTCTGAATTTGTTGGTTTTTATTTGTCCACCCGTCTCTTGATGATTGACCACAAGTTCTCAATGGGATTAAGATCTGGGGAGTTTCCAGGCCATGGACCCAAAATCTCTATGTTTTGTTCCCTGAGCCATTTAGTTATCACCTTTGCTTTATGGCAAGGTGCTCCATCATGCTGGAAAAGGCATTGTTGAGCGCCAAACTGCTCTTGGACGGTTGGGAGAAGTTGCTCTTGGAGGACATTCTGGTACCATTCTTTATTCATGGCTGTGTTTTTAGGCAAGACTGTGAGAGAGCCGATTCCCTTGGCTGAGAAGCAACCCCACACATGAATGGTTTCAGGATGCTTTACAGTTGGCATGAGACAAGACTGGTGGTAGCGCTCACCTCTTCTTCTCCGAATAAGCTGTTTTCCAGATGTTCCAAACAATCGAAAAGGGGATTCATCAGAGAAAATGACTTTCCCCCAGTCCTCGGCAGTCCACTCCCTGTACCTTTTGCAGAATATCAGTCTGTCCCTGATGTTTTTTCTGGAGAGAAGTGGCTTCTTTGCTGCCCTCCTTGAGACCAGGCCTTGCTCCAAGAGTCTCCGCCTCACAGTGCGTGCAGATGCACTCACACCTGCCTGCTGCCATTCCTCAGCAAGCTCTGCACTGCTGGTAGCCCGATCCCGCAGCTGAAACACTTTTAAGAGATGGTCCTGCCGCTTGCTGGTCTTTCTTGGGCGCCCTGGAGCCTTTTTGGCACCAATGGAACCTCTCTCCTTGAAGTTCTTGATGATGCGATAGATTGTTGACTGAGGTGCAATCTTTCTAGCTGCAATACTCTTCCCAGTTAGGCCATTTTTGTGCAGTGCAATGATGACTGCACGTGTTTCTTTAGAGATAACCATGGTTAACAGAAGAGAAACAATGATGGCAAGCACCAGCCTCCTTTTAAAGTGTCCAGTGGTGTCATTCTTACTTAATCATGACAGATTGATCTCCAGCCCTGTCCTCATCAACACCCACACCTGTGTTAATGGAGCAATCACTGAAACGATGTTAGGTGGTCCTTTTAAGGCAGGGCTGCAATGATGTTGAAATGTGTTTTGGGAGATAAAGTTCATTTTCTAGGCAAATATTGACTTTGCAAGTAATTGCTGTTAAGCTGATCACTCTTTATAACATTCTGGAGTATATGCAAATTGCCATTAGAAAAACTGAAGCAGTAGACTTTGTAAAAATTAATATTTGTATCATTCTCAAAACTTTTGGCCATGACTGTAGAAAATGATGCAAAGGATGAATAAAGATGTATTAGTAAGTGATGTGTAATACTCAGTAACATTCATTGGTTTACATTGGAAATAAAGTGTCAACCCCCCACCCCAATCCCCATGGAGAGGAGAAGGGATATGAGGAGACAAGACAGTCAGACAGTATATTATCTTGTCCGAACGTCTCCTCCTGTACACATCTCTTATACTCACCGTAATTCCTCTATCCTGCAGGCTGGACTGGACAGAGCGGCCATCAAGTCACTGAAGTGAGGACCAGACAGACGGTTATTATACAGGTCAAGTCTCTTCAGGGACTGGTTATTCCTTATTACAGAGGCCAACTGGATGCAGGAAGTGTCTGGTAGATTATTATCATACAAACTGTAAGAATAAGAAGCTGAGATGTGAGTGATGTATCTGCAGACAGTATCACACATGATAGGATTAGATACACAGCTCAGTAGAGACGTCACATATGAAGGTGCAGTCAGCAGTTTATCTCATAGACATAATATAAAATAGAATAAAATCCATGTATAACTTGTCCCCCACATGTCCCATCCTGTACACATCTCTTATACTCACTGTAATTCCTCTATCCTGCAGGCTGGACTGGACAGAGCGGCCATCAAGTCACTGAAGTGAGGACCAGACAGACGGTTACCAGACAGGTCAAGTATCTTCAGGGACTGGTTATTCCTTATTGCAGATGCCAACTGGATGCAGGAAGTGTCTGGTAGATTATTACTACCCAAACTGTAAGAATAAGCACAGTACGACACATGATAGGATTAGATAGACTAGCTCAGTATACAGTATCACACATACTCTGGGGCAAATTAAATTGGCCACCGCCACATGAAGAAGACACGTGTCTATCAGTCACTGTGACATTCTGGCATCACCTGACATCAGCTGACAGCCTCTAAGCCAATAGTCAGTGGTAGGTGGACATCTTACAGTCTGATGTCATTTACAATATATAAAATGCTGTTAGAAGGAAAATGAGGCATTTCAGTGATAGTGGAAGTAGGGAATGGAATGTGTTATTCATCACTGCATGATACAGAGCACTGAGGGCAGCAAAGCTTGCAATACAGCTAGAGAACCTTAGGAGTAGGAGAATTAGAACAAACCTTAGACAGATTTAATCCATTACAGGCAGTAATACAGACAAAGGACTGTTAGCCCTTTAATTGACAATAATATAATTTTGTCTAAGTCTGTTGTACAATAGAGCAGTTTGATCTGTCACGATCCACAGTGTTTAGCATAATTTTTACTGACAAATATGACAATATTTCTGTTTTTTAAGGGGTCTTTTTGTTCACCCAATAAACAGTCTTACAGCCTGGAAATCTGAAAAATCTCTGCTTGTTAACTGGTGTGTTTTTTTGGAGGGTGTTCCCAAAATACATGCACACTGCTGCCATTGTAACAGAAAAAAAAAAAAAATAGCTGACTGATTCAGTTCTAGTATAATGCTCAGTGATCAGGTTACTCTTTTAAGTGCTTTGCTATTTTTTTTGAAATATAAAAAAAAATACAGAAATGTTGCTATTCGCTATTATAAATAAACTGTATGCAGGAAGATGACTGGAAAAAACAGTGTGGTTTTTCATGTCCCCTGCCCTATCTTTCTGTACTGTCAATGTATTCTTCACTGACACAGATCCCATTTTCTAATAGTCAGGTGGCTTCTGCTGAGAGAAATATTCATCATAGCCCAAGACTTCCTCTTCCTCCTTTTCTTGATGAGTTGGATGAAAACTACCAGTGTTTTTTGGATGTAGAGGAGGAAGATGTAAGTGTTGATGGTGGAGTTAGTATTGGCAAGGGGTGTGCTACTGGTAGTCGTGCTGGTAGGGGAAAATCTCTTAGGAATAGTGAGGGCATCAGAAGTCACAAAAAAATGGGCAAGATGATGACATTACTGAATCTGATGATGATTCTATTACAGATGAGGCCTGGGCCTGGAAACTATGTAAGGGCAACATCAAAGAAAGAGGCTTGTGGTGGCTGCAATAGTAAGAATTCCATCCGATGTGCAGATCCAACATCCACAAGACCTAAAGGTCTAAAGTAAGATGGTGGTGGTGGCACTGGCAGACATGTTTTCTCTGCTACTGGTTTTTCATCTCCCTTATGGGAATTTTTTTACATTACCAAATGACAAACCGATCGCAAGGTGCAAGAACTTTAAGCAGCCATAGACATGCAGAGACACGTGTAGGAACTACAGTATATAAGGGGCCATTAGAGGTGCAGTATTTATGTCAGGGGGAATCAGGGGCATAATATGAGGGGGCAGTTAATTTAATTAAGGTGGCACTTGGGCTTTATTAAGACTAAGGCCCCACGTAGTGGGCTGCAGCAAAAAAAGCACTGCAGGAAAAACCGCGGCAGCAACGCATTGTGGTTTTTCCCGCAGCGCTTTTTACAGAAGGTCCGCATCCCCACTTTGCGGTAAAATACACGCAGCGGACACAAATGCTGCAATTTCCAAAGCAGTCGTGGTTTAGGATATCGCAGCATACCTACGGAAACGCTGGTGGTTTCCCTATAGATATAATTGAAGCAGAAAGTCTGAAGAATAAACCTCTGCAAACTTTCTGTGCAAAGCGCAGCTTGAAAGACTGCGCTTTTTTGCTGCAGGACACCACGTGGGGCCTTAGCCTTAAGGAGTTTTCCAGTTTATTTTTATTGATGATCTATCCTCAGAATAGATCATCAATAAGAGATAAGTGATTCCCTTCTGATCAGCTGTATGGGGGGCTATGGCGCCTGTTTATATCACACGCTGTCTGTTTATAGTGACCGTGTGATGTAATTCCAGCCTTGTCACATAGACGTGTATAGGACGAGGCTGTAGTTACATTATATGGCCGCTATGAGATGACACTATGTAAACAGAGAAGGGGTCACGGCACTTACACAGGTACCACGGGTCATTCAAACAGCTGATACTGGGGTCCGGGGTATTGGAACCCCACTAATTATTTTTACCTTTTTGTTTACTTTTTAATTAGGAAACACCTGGGGCATTATTAATAAGGGGCACTATTTATGATGGTACACAGGGGGTATATTATTAATAAGGGGCACTATTTAAAAGGGGTACACGTGGGAAGTTATTAATTTAAAGATGCCCTTGTTGGTATTATTCATTATGGGGGGTATATTATATATTGTATAATTGGGGTAGCAGCAGGATGGGTGTGCAGGTGAGGACAATGTGGGTCGGTGCCTGGAAAAGTGAGGAGCCAAAGATGTCTGTGCTGCAAACTTTACAGAGACTGGAAGAAGTGGTCATGGCCGCCCAGATGAAAGATACGGGGAATATGAACGATTAGAAAGAGACGTCACCGGTAAGTCACTAAATGTTACTGCCATGTATTCGACCAAATCGTCTGCAGAGCCCTGTGTAGAGCTGCTATATACCACTATACGCTCACCGTATACTGATAATATTGATATACCTAAGTTGGGGGCCCACTTGCACATGTTCTCCCCCCCTGTGCTGAACCCCTAGCTACGCCTCTGAGTGAGGAGGAGCATAAAATAGAATAAAATCCATGTATAACTTGTCCCCCACATGTCTCCTCCTGTACACATCTCTTATACTCACTGTAATTCCTCTATCCTGCAGGCTGGACTGGACAGAGCGGCCATCAAGTCACTGAGGTGAGGACCGGACAGACGGTTACCAGACAGGTCAAGTCTCTTCAGGGACTGGTTATTCCTTATTACAGAGGCCAACTGGGTGCAGGAAGTGTCTGGTAGATTATTATTATACAAACTGTAAAAATAAGAAGATGAAATGTGGGTGATTTATCAGCAGACTGTATCACACATGATAGGATTAGATACAGAGCTCAGAAAAGTGCATCACACATGATAAAGTATATTTGAAAGTATATATATATTGAAACATAATTGTATTCTTTGGCCCTTCTTTAGCTGATCACTATATACTGTAATAGATGATGTATGTGATCCTTTGAGAAAGATGCTTTCTTTGCACATGGCACCATTCTTAATATTTGCATAAAATTCCTTTGTTCTTCTAAGATACTTTATGCATTTGACACACATGTACTATGGCAATTCTGATTGGAGGCGATGTCACGTAGGCATCATTTCCCATTGAATAAAACCTTGTTTGAATTGTAAATTCTGATACTCCAAAATAAGCAGAATAATGTGAGGTCATTTAGAAGACTTCACACATGATACATGTCTTGTGTTTCTTGTGTTTATTTTGTCTTCTTGACCAGACTTTTCCCTTTCCACAAAGGATACTTGTGAATTTGGAGCTCACAGACAAAAAGGTGAGAGTCCAAGTTTGGACATCATAAGCAAATTCTTCCACAACATTTTGGAGGCTCCCAGATCCCAACTGCATTTGCTTGAGATGATCAAAGCACAACAGGCTTGGACATGGGGAACTGAATGTTAAAACAATAAGTAAGACCATTACTCTTACTGTACCTCCCCTTAGTCCATGTCATTTGTCCAGTTATTGTCTCTTAATAACTCTTTGAGAACAAGCTATGCTTGTCTGTGATGCTCTGTAAATGTGTGTAGTGTGCTTGGTGTGTATATAGTGTATGCTGTAATGAGGATTTAGAAGTATTTGGTTACTGTTGTTTCTAGGTTGGTTGGCATATACTTTGTACAAGACCAGGGAGCAGGATTTCCCAGTTCACGATTGTTATGTGTTAGGAGTACAGTTGAGGTAATACAAATTTCTCTGTACTACGATTTTTTCATAGATATAGTAAAGGAGGCTACAAGGGGAGGCTGATCACCTTTAGATTGTGGAACCTTGGGTGTATAGAGATACAATAATGTAAAAGAATTCAGACAGCCCATCCAAGGAGTAGTATGGGGCTTGACTGCTGCAGAGATAGTCAAAAATAAAGCTGGTGAATGGACTGTCTTACAAAAATAACAAAGGAAACAGCCAAGGGAAGGATGTCTAAACCTGGAAAATGCGAGAAGTTTAGAGATACTAATGAGGACTGGATAAACCAAAATAGTGTGAAAGAGAAGGTTGAGACATGGATACATTAGTTTGAGGGGATGAAAGAAAATAAAAGAACAACAACAGGCAAAAGAGGAAATAAAAGAACAATCAGTCCCAGAAGGTTTTGGGTGTATCAGAGCTCCCTGATCAGTCTAGGTATAAAGAATTTGATCAGCAGGGAAAGAGTTGGGACAATAAATGTTCTCAAAATCTTAATGTACCGATCTCATAGATTGTAAGCCCTTGCGGGCAGGGCCCTCTATCCCACTGTGCCAGTTGGTCACTGCTAGCATTATATTTGTTATGTATATTTTGTGCACCGTATGTTAACCCTCAAATGTACAGCACCATGGAATTAATATAATAATGTGCAGCACCATGAAATTAATATAATAATGTACAGCACCATGGAATTAATATAATAATGTACAGAGCACCATGGGATTAATATAATAATGTGCAGCACCATGGGATTAATATAATAATGTACAGAGCACCATGGAATTAATATAATAATGTACAGAGCATCATGGGATTAATATAATAATGTACAGCACCATGGAATTAATATAATAATGTACAGAGCACCATGGGATTAATATAATAATGTGCAGCACCATGGGATTAATATAATAATGTGCAGCACCATGGGATTAATGTAATAATGTGCAGCACCATGGAATTAATATAATAATGTGCAGCACCATGGGATTAATATAATAATGTACAGAGCACCATGGGATTAATATAATAATGTGCAGCACCATGGAATTAATGTTGCTATATAAATAAACAATAATAATAATGACTTGATTTAATTGTGGAAAAGAAGATTACTTTACATGAGCATGCCTAGAGCAGCAGTTATTCCAGTGTCAGAACCTGTTCCTATTCAGGCAATACATTTTCTCACTTGGGTATGAATGAATATCCTCCACACAACCAGGACCTTGTTCATTTATCAGTGCAATGTTTCCCTCTGGCCTGAATGTAGTCTGTCTTGGTATGGAGAGAGCACCAAATACTGCTATATCAAAAGCAAAACAGTAGTGAAAGGAACAGGTCTCTCTAGAACTACTATATCTAGACCAGAAACAATACCTATTTCTGTGCTATTAGCCAAAACCCAGGATGTGTTATGCAAGTTTTTAGCATGTTCAGGATGATCCTAAGAGCTTTTGGGCTGAAGATAAGACTGATGTATTAAGGATACTTATTTTCCCTGAAACACTTAAAGGGAATCTGTCAGATCAATCTGGGACACTAAACCACCCACATGTCCTTATAGACCTGGGATTTAGTGTCCCAGATTGCTCTGTTGTAATGCAGTCTGCGGACGCATTAAAAATAAAAAACCTTTATACTTACCTAGAGAAGGGTCCGATCGATGCTGTTTGGTGAGATCGGTTTGGCTTATGCATGAGGCACGCCTCCCGGCGCCTGCGCTGTTCTTCAGTGAAGCCAAAGATGGACACCCCGGCTTCACTACGTAATTGTGGGGCATGCGCACTGAAGCCGAGGTGTACTCCTCTGGCTTTATTGAAGAACTATGCAGGTGCGGGGGGAGTATAAAGCTTTTTTTTATTTTTAATGCGGCCATGGATTGCGTTATAACAGGGTGATTTGGGACACTAAACCCCAGGTCCATATGGACGTGTGGGTGGTTTAATGTCCCAAATTGCCCTGACAGATTCCCTTTAACATGATTCCATGGGGCTCACCAGTGAGTTCAAAACAAAACCTTAGTTTATCTCACAACCTAGATAGCAGATTTGTCCAAGGTTGCATGGTGTGTGCCTGTAATAATGCTGGGAGAAGCACAAGCGTTCCAGGAAGGCATAAACCCAGGACATCTTATCTGTTTCAGAGATTTAAGATGGACTATATTCAATTATAAAAGGTGGGACAATATGAATATGTCATGGTCTGTGTGGATCTTATTTCATGAAGCCTGGTCTGTGGCAAAAGCAACAGCAAAGCCTATGGATAAGAAGATACTGACTGAGGTAGTATATAGATATGGGGTCCCAGAAACTATTGAGATTGATAGAGAATATGCCAGAAATTATGGAAGCATTAGGGATAGAGCAAGTCTTTCATACTCCCTGTCTTCCTCATAGTAGTGTTATGGTGGAATGATTAAATGGTAGTACTTCAGGATGCAAAAAGCTATGGCAGAAACAAAAAGACCCTGGACAGAGTGTGCCCCATAGCCTTGTACTACTCCCCAGAAAAATATCTCTTGCTGCCTTATGAGATACTTTTTGGCCACGCTCCTAGATCAGGGTTATACTTTTCCCAACAACACCAAATGTTGCATTCAGATCTCACTGCCCATGTAAGAAGTTCTTACTAAGAACTCTATAAAACCACTTGACTGTCATACATAAACATACAATTGTGCTAAAAAGTTTACATACCCCGCAGATTTTTTGTTTTTTTGGCCTTTTTTCAGAGAATATGAATGATAACACAAAAACTTTTCCTCCCCTCATGGTTAGTGGTTGGTTGAAGCCATTTATTGTCAGACTTCTGTGTTTTCTCTTTTTAAATCATAATAACAACCAAAAACATTGGTTACATTTAGCACAACTGTATATATGACTCCCTTCTAAATCTAGACTCAGTAGCTGGTGTCCATTCCTTCAAGCCTGGTAATTGGGTATGTGATAAGAAACACGTGAATAAAAGTCTAGATCCCAGATTGATGGTCTTTTCCAGGTGCATCTAACCACTCCAACATTGGTAACGTTTGAAGGCAAACCTACCTGGATATACACTAGCCAATGCAAGTATCTCTCTCGTTCAAGAGGATCATAAGAAGATGACCATTTGACTCTTCAGTTATCATTGTGGTAGTTAATGGACTTAATGAGATTTGGAAGATTTGGAAAAATAAGTTCATCAAGCATCATGAAGGAATGACAAAAATCAATAATTTATCTGATTGTTGGAAATGTACACATTCTGCTAAATCTATGTCTTCTATCACTATTCCCCTTCCTGAAGAGGGACTAATGACACCAGACTGCTGAACTTACCACTATATGGTGAGAACCAGTGTCTCTGTGCCAAAAATAGGGTCCATGGTGGGTGGTGAATGTTACAAGAAAAGAGAATCCTTGGTTAACAGATTATAGAAATTTACAGAATTTCGGGTATACATGGGATTCCAATGTGAAAATGGGATGTTTGGATTTTTATAAAGGTGGATAATCAGTCCTGTACGAGAAATGGAGGAATCCCAGATACCAAGGAAATTGTCAATTTATTCTAGTGATAGTTGTGATCATAGACAGTATCATAGTCCCATAGGAAATAAATCTCATGAACAATGGCGTCTATGTTGTAAACGCCCTAAGGCTAGCAGATGCAGCAGATCTATTAGGACACTATAGAAGTAATGCTTATCATTCACCACCGGATCTATTTATAGTGTGTAATAACAATGCTCACTGATGGTTGCCTGTCAGTGCTGAAGGCACATATACATTGGAAAAGATACTTGGGTATGAGAAAATGATGAATTTCAATACAGTAAGGTACCAAAATATGTTATATAAAAGGAACACTGTAAAATAAATCACTAATATATGTCCCATGGGTCGAAAAAGTTGCTCTAACACTTATAGGATTATCAGTTAAAAATGCATAGAAAAATTGTTAGAACCATTTGCAATGTTGCAGAATATATTTTTGATTAATGTCACCTCTACTATTACTCGCCAACTAATATTAGTGACTAACCAACATACAATGGTACTTGATACCAAGGAGGTACAGTACAGGCAAAAGGGCCAACAAGTGCTAAGCATCTCTGGGAACTCCTTCAAGACTGTTGGAAGACCATTTCAGGTGACTACCTCTTGGAGCTCATCAAGAGAATGCCAAGAGTGTGCAAAGCAGTAATCAAAGCAAAAGGTGGCTACTTTGAAGAACCTAGAATATAAGACATATTCTCAGTTGTTTCACACTTTTTTGTTAAGTATAGAATTCCACATGTGGTAATTCATAGTTTTGATGCCTTCAGTGTGAATCTACAATTTATATAGACATGAAAATACAGAAAACTCTTGGAATGAGAAGGTGTGTCCAAACTTTTGGTCTGTACTGTATATGCCAAGTTGTAGGGCCCATTATATAGACCCCAATGGTCAGATGCAAGTCAAACATAACATAGAACAGGCTAGAAAACTAAAGTAAGAATTTCCGAAGGTTAACTCCATGGATGACTGGGATCTTAAATGGCCCAGGTGTCTTAGTTGGTTGACTCCAACTAGCTGGTTTATGGAATGTGAAGGATGGATTTTGGGGATTCTTCATAGTTCTCTATATGTAATGCCAATAGGATTAGAAAGCGTGTTCATAAAATACACCTAAAGGGTGACTCTTTCTACTCAATGGTTGCGCCATGCTGTTCAAAAGGGTGAATTTAGCTGGAAAAAGATAAAAATTAATTTAAAGTGGAATTAGGTTTAAGAGGAAGAAATGATAAAGTAAAGTATATATATTTTGAAACATAATTCTATTCTTTGGCACTTTGGTGCTGCTTTAGCTGATCACTATATAATAGATGCCAGATGGTCTATATGGTGTCTTTCTTCCAACATTTTACACACGGCTCTGTCTCAAATGTCAAATAATATATACATAAGCTTCTTTGTGTCTTTGTCTGACCAAGATGCATCGCATTGTCTTAGCAAGATGCTCTCTGTTTCCACATGGCACCATTCTTAATGTATGCATAAAATTACCTTATTCTATTAAAATGCATTGGGCATTCAACACTAGTCCTTTAAATGTATTCATATATCACATACTATGACAATTTTGATTTGAGGCGATGTCAGAAAGGCACCATTTCCCATTGGAAAAAATAAACAATTTTGAATTGTAAGGCCTGATACTATAAAATAAACCGAGTGCTGTCAGGTCATTTAGAAGACTTTACATATGATACATGTCTTATGTTTATTTCATCTTCCCGGCAAGACTTTTCTCTTCTGTCAAAGTATACTTAAGAATTGGAAGCTCCCAGACAATATGGTGAGATCTCTAGTTTGGAGATCATCTACCACAACACAAATGATGGATTACATACACTAGCACAATAGACAGTATTATACATGATAGGATTAGATACACAGCTCAGCAGTCAGTATCACACATGATAGGATTAGATACACAGCTCAGTAGACAGTATTACACATGATAGGATTAGATAAACAGCTCAGCAGACTGTATCACACATGATAGGATTAGATACAGAAGATTAGGAGATATATCACATATGAAGGTGCAGTCAGCAGTTTATCTCATACACATAATATAAAATAGAATAAAATCCATGTGTAACTTGTCCCCCACATGTCTCCTCCTGTACACATCTCTTATACTCACTGTAATTCCTCTATCCTGCAGGCTGGACTGGACAGAGCGGCCATCAAGTCACTGAAGTGAGGACCGGACAGAAGGTTATCAGACAGGTCAAGTATCTTCAGGGACTGGTTATTCCTTATTACAGAGGCCAACTGGGTGCAGGAAGTGTCTGGTAGATTATTACTACCGAAACTGTAAGAATAAGAAGATGAGATGTGAGTGATGTATCAGCAGACTGTATCACACATGATAGGATTAGATACACAGCTCAGTATAGAGTATCATACAATAGGATTAGATACACAGCTCAGTATACAGTATCACACATGATAGGATTAGATACACAGCTCAGCAGACAGTACCATACATGATAGGATTAGATACACAGCTCAGTATACAGTATCACACATGATAAGATTAGATACACAGCTCAGCAGACAGTATCACACATGATAGGATTAGATACACAGCTCAGCAGACTGTATCACACATGATAGGATTAGATACACAGCTCAGTAGAGACGTCACATGTGAAGGTGCAGTCAGCAGTTTATCTCATAGACATAATATAAAATAGAATAAAATCCATGTATAACTTGTCCCCCACATGTCTCATCCTGTACACATCTCTTATACTCACTGTAATTCCTCTATCCTGCAGGCTGGACTGGACAGAGCGGCCATCAAGTCACTGAGGTAAGGACCGGACAGACGGTTACCAGACAGGTCAAGTCTCTTCAGGGTCTGATTATTCCTTATTGCAGAGGCCAACTGGATGCAGGAAGTGCCTGGTAGATTATTATCAGCCAAACTGTAACAATAAGATGAGATGTGAGTGACGCCTAAACAGACAGTTTCATGCATAAACAGTAACAGGTTTTTTATTTTGAAGAAAAAATTTAGCAGTTTGTCTGGTTGTACAGTGATGAAGAAGTGGCTTTCAAGAAAAAGCTACAAAAATTATCCCTTTATGGGAGCAGAATACTGCACCAACCCTGAGTGCATATTGGAAGACACAATAGTGTTGTTTTGATTTAGTTTTTTTTATGTCAACAGTGTGGCAGAGACAAGTGGCAACTACAGAATTTGTAAAATTTGTGGCAGGCTGTCAGCGTGCCTGGTTGAAAAGGGAAGAAATTGTTCATTTTTGGGAGCATATGCTGCACCAACATGATGGTATAAAGAAGTGATTGAGCACTAATGGGTGACCTGGCAAGTGGTCATTATAGAAACACACCGCATCACAGTTGGAATGGATTTTTTGAGTGAAATTTTTCATTGCAGTTTTTCTGTCCTTATTTACCAAAACATCTATTGCAAAAAATGCTAGAAAAGATTATATTTGGCACTAAAAAGGAGACTTGACCAGTAAAAATGATATAGTAACACACTCACAGTCAGGTAGATGCAAGTGACACAGTTTTTATATATTTCTTTTCTACAAAACAAATCTATTGCCAAAAAGCTCAAGAAAATAAGATTTGGCAGTAAAAGGATAATTTGATCAGACAAAATAAAGTAAGACATTATGGACAATCACAGATTACAGTGCAAAACTTATGGCAGATCTGACACTGAATTTAAAAAAATGTCTCTCGGGGCGTGGCTTGACGCTGTTTGTGATGGTCGCAGAGTGAGAGAGTTCCGCGGCTTCACTCGCTAGAAGCGGCTCACAGCGGCACTCGGCATCGGCAATTGCTGGCACACATCCTTGCAGAGATCCTCTATCCTCCTGGGACTTAAGGAGATGGTGAAAAGGGGGAAAAAAAGGCCCTCCGAAGCGGCTGACTTTTTCGCGGCGCCAGCCGCAACCCAAGATGGCGCGGGCCTGTCTCCTCTTCTCCCGCTCCAGCGCGCTGCTGACAGCCTCAGCACGGAGACAAGCAGTGCTTCAGGTGAGGGACTGCAGCAAATCACCTCACTACATCTGGAATCACCTGGGGACAGCAATGACTCCCAAGGGAGTCAGAAAAGTGGCACCGAGGGCCAACATCAGACCCATAAGAGGGGACTACAACCCCCATCAGCTCCCACCTCTGCTCCTACCTGCGGGCCTGACACCTCCCCTGCGATGACCTCCTTCCAAGCAGGTGGCATTACTCCTACGCAGAGCCCTGTTAAGCAAAGGATGAGGTGGGACACTACATTTTGCTTTGATTCCCGTCCAGTTACAGAGGAACCTCAACTAAGCGCCTCTGATGTGCTACAGGCTATCCCTGCAGGTACTCAATCTGCTTCTGAGTCCTTCTTGAAAGATATAATGCTAGCCTTGCATAGATCTATTCAGAAAGATATCACTAAGGCGATTACGTCTGTCTCTTCCATTGTCGACTCCCTTGGCGACAGACTTAACCATGTTGAAAATAAAATGGGCGAATTTGCCTCAGCACATAATACCATAGTGGACACCCATAATGATCTTGAGGAGGAATTGGCAGCAGTCAAACTTAAGCTTGCCGGCATGGAGAACAGAAACAGATGGAACAATGTTAAGTTCCGTGGCATACCAGAGTCAGTCGCTGCCAGGGACTTGATTCCTTTCTTGCAACAGTTAATGAAAGCGACCCTGCCACATAGCTCCGATGCGGACCTGATTATAGACAGGGCTCACCGCCTAACTAAGCCGAAAGGTATGCCTGACCATATTCCTAGGGACACTCTCGCCCGCACACACTTCTACCATGTCAAAGACCGTCTCATGTTCGAATCGAGGAAAAGATCTTCTTTGTTCAAGGCGATTCAACTATTTGCGGACCCTTCTCAGGCAACCATTGCCACCAGAAGAAAACTTGCTCCTATAACAGCGGTCCTACATCACCACAATGTTCCCTACAAATGGGGCTTTCCTACTAAAATTGGGTGACCCACTCATTTAATTCCTTCGAAACTGGTAAAAGTCTGTTGCTACAATGGAACCTGCCACCGCCTGCCACTGATGTCCAGAAATCATCAAGGACTAAATCCTACAAATTGGATCCTCCATGGAAATCTACTGTCTCAGCCGAGTGAATAGCCCATAATGGACACACTGCGAGTCACTCGTGGTGCGGTATGTGTCCCTACCCTATGGCAAACTTTCCCCCAAGTTTGCGCAGTATTATACTGCCCGGTCCTGTACGACCTTTTTTTCCTATCGCTGAAAAGTTGTATGTTGAACACTGTTCTTAACAAGTATCTCCCCCTTAGGCCTCATGGTTTTATTTTAGGAATCACTCTAACACTTAAATTCTCCCGCTGCCAGTATGTGTTATTAATCCTTGAATGTATCAATGGGAGTTAAAATCTTATCACTTAATGTAAGGGGCTTGTACAGTCCCTTTAAGCGCTCACTATTGTGGAAGGAGGCTCTCAGATCTGCAGAGGATGTACTTTGCATACAGGAAACGCATTTCTGTGACCCTCGTCCACCGAGGTTCTCTCATAAACTGTTCCCTCACATTTATTGCTCCAGTTCTACTAGGAAGGTTGCGGGTGTTCTCATAGCAATTAAAAATACGGTTTCCTTTCAACTGATACAGGTCCTTACAGATCCTAAGGACCGTTACATAGCTCTTATATGTTTGATTAATAATTGTCCTTTTACTATCTTGAACTTGTACTGTCCTAACTCATCTCAAATATCCTTTTTAAATTCGGTATTGAGGAAGGTTAGGAATCGCACACAGGGCCGGGTTCTCTTATGCGGCGATTTTAATATCGTGCATGATGTTGCTGCTGATTCTACCTATAGCGGCAAATATGCGCCCCAGCAATTGGGATCCTGGCTCCAGCAAGAGGAGCTTCATGATGTCTGGAGGTGTTTACACGCCTCCAAGAAAGACTTTACATATTATTCTGCCAGGCACCACTCCTACTCCAGGATAGACATGTTCCTGGTCCAGACTGACATGTTCCTTAGAGAGCAAAGTTGCGAGATAGGTAATATTACGTGGTCTGACCACGCACCTATTTCTCTTACAATCCGCTCTGATGCTACAACAATCCCTTCTGCGTCATGGCGCAATAATACCTATGTTATGTCCCTGACATCAGTCACTGAGAAATTGACTGCTGACATTACTGAATTTTTTAATATTAATTCCCCCTCAGTAGATGATAAGTTTTGTCTTTGGAATGCCCACAAGGCCTTTGTCAGGGGCCTGTTGATACAGCATACTTCACGCTTTAAGCGCATGAGATTGCAAACAATGAAGGAGCTACTTACTTCTATTGCAACTCTAGAGCAACAACATAAGACTGCCCCTAGCCCCACCCTATTGACTGCTCTGCAGAAAGCGAGAGACGACTTGAGAGCTCACCTACTGGTGGATTTTGAAAAACATTCCAAACGCTTGAAAGCCTCTAACTATTGGTCGTATAACAAAGCGAGCAGATAAATGGCACAACGAGTTAAGGCGGCAAGAATCAAATCCAAAATTCCATTTATTTTTTCTAAATCAACCAACGCAAAACTTCTCCATCCTCAGCATATTGCTGACGAATTCAGTAAATACTATCAGGACCTGTCTAATCTGAGGGATGACCCGGGCACCGTGCAGCCTTCTAGTTCAGATATTAATGGGTTCCTAAATTCCTTGCACCTTCCTTCCGTCACCCATACACAGCTTCAGTCACTAAATGCTGTTATATCTACTCAGGAAGTGGCTAAGGCAATAGATGGCTTGAAACTTAGTAAATCCCCTTGTCCAGATGGGTTTTCTGGGGAATATTACAAACTATTTAAGTCGCTTATCCTTATCCACCTTACAGAGATGTTTAACCTAGCTATGTCAACAGGTAAATTTCCCCTAGAGATGTTATCTGCAACGATTGTGACGTTACCTAAACCAGGCAAGGATTCCTCTCTTCCTTCTAGATACCGGCCCATATCATTATTAAATGCTGATATCAAGTTATTTGCCAAGTTATTTGCAAATCGACTCCTCGACATTATGCCTACATTCATAGGCCGTGACCAGGTGGGATTCACCAAAGGGAGACAGGCCCCAGATGGTACAAGACGCGTTTTCCCACTGGTTGCAGCGGCCCAGATCCAACGGAAGCCTTCACTGCTCTTGTCCTTGGATGCGGAGAAGGCGTTTGATAGGGTACATTGGGGATACCTTTTTGAGGTTTTACATAAATTTGGTCTCTCAGGCCCCATAGCTACTGCAATTTCCACACTCTACTCTGGCCCATCTGCATGAGTGCTGGCGAATGGGGTCCTATCCCGCCCCTTCTCTATCGCAAATGGCACGAGACAGGGGTGCCCACTGTCCCCCTTAATATTTTCCTTAGTGATGGAGCCCTTAGCTGAAACAATAAGGTCACACCCTGGTCTTACTGGTTTTAAGCTGGGCCAGACAGACCATAGAATTAATTTGTTCGCAGATGATGTGATCCTGTCTCTTTCTTATTCTAATAACACACTACGCAATGTATCCCAGATCTTATCAGATTTTGGAGCGCTATCATTTTACAAAGTTAACGAATCAAAATCCCAGATCTTAGGGATCGGCCTAACAGCACATAGCATATGTCATATAAAAGACTCAGCACCCTATCAATGGTGCCCACATTCTCTACCCTATCTGGGAATTCAGCTGACCTCCAACCCAAAAGATTTAGTCAAGGTCAATTTTCCAGGTTTATTGGCTACCCTTCAGAAAAAGCTTGATGCTCTGACTAAATTCGAGCACGGCTGGATGGGGAGAATTGTACTGTATAAAATGTTGATTCTTCCTAGACTACTTTATTATTTAAGGACTTTGGTGATCCCGATACACAAGTCTGTTTTCCAGGGCTTTCAAAAGCACATGATGGCCTTTATTTGGAATGGATGTAAACCCAGGGTAGCTTTGCAAACACTCTTTTATTTCATTTTATTTTATTGTATTTTGCTCCATAGGCCTGACCGTTTGTTTGTTTATTCTCCCACTTGTTCCGATCTCTCCCCCCCTTCCTCATGGCTACCATTTGAATAGTGCTTCTTAACACCGCTCTACCATATTTGGCTAATAAATACGACTGGATTCAATACATATTATTTTCATATGTATCCTTGTTCATGCTGTACTTATCCTGAGTATTCTGTACTCCCCCTTTGTATATATAGATTGTGAAGCCATGAATGTATCCCATGTTTCCTATTCTGTTTTGATTTTCTATATTGCGTTCATGTACAAATTCAATAAAAATTATTGATAAAAAAAAAAATCTCTCTCTTGCAAAAAAAATCTTAACAAATTGAAATTTGGCACTGAAATGGTGACCTGATCAGCGTATGTGTAACACAGTGAACACTACAGTCACAGTACAGTGCAGAGATTCTCCCTCACTACTATGATTCTCTAGTGCTAGCAATGTTGGTTTTTTTTCACTATCACTGTGTTGGAATTGCTAGCTGCAGTGGCTATGTTCTTTTCACTAAGCTGCTATCTCATAAAATGGCCCCTGGCAGTATGTGATATGACATCACTGTAACTTCTCCACCAACCACTGGTGATTGACTGAGAGGCTGCACAGACCATCTGATCCTCCAACTCTGCTCTTCTACCTCATGTTGCACTTGATGGTGGACATTTTACTGTATGTAACACATGAAATATTGTAGATCTGCATTTATATCTACAAGATCCTCCATCTACTGCTCAGCCCGGTCCTCAAAAACATCACCACAGGAATCTGACCCCATCTACTACATAACAGGACCCATACTAACAGACATGATACATGTAAGTATATATATATATATATTACAGTAAGTGTATCAGATGTTTGTCAGAACTTTATAACACAGATAGATAAAATATAAATAGTATTTACCTCAGATTCTGCAGGTTATGTAACCCTGGTACAAGTCTCTCTATTCCTTCAGTGTTGAAGGAACATCCAGATCAACTGAGTTCTTCTATATGTTTCCAGGTTTCCATGATGTATGCTAACACTGTACAGTCTAGAGCTGACATGTGAACATTAGAAAGGTCCAATTTTCTGTATGATTGTAATGATTCCAGCACTAGAGCTTTATTTCGGGTCTCAAACAGATAGAAGAGTGTCCTGACAAGACGTCGCTTCTTGTCTTCACTTTTCCCCATTCTCTGTTCTTCTAGAATGAGGTTCTTCAGCCAAGTGATAACATCTCTGGAAGTCTGAGCTGCTTGTTTGTCCAGGTATCCAGTTAGTATTGACCTGGTGGAGGTGTCTGATAGACCACACAGGAAACGGAGGAACATCTCACCACGTCCATCAGGATAGGATTTGGCTTCTTCTAGTGATTTCTGTAACTTCTCAGGAGAATAATCAGTATAATGGACCAAGGCAGAGAAGAATTCCTGAACAGTGAGATGTAAGAAGGAATAGGTCACAGGTTCCTCCGATTCCATCAGAAAACTTGATAACAGCTTTGACTTATTGTCCACATGGAAAGAATCCAGATCTCGATCTTCAAAAATAACCCTGCGATTCATGACTCCATGTTCTGCCATCCATCCGATGGACTGCAGGATCTTCTGAGCGTCACTTTTTTCCAGGCTGTGATTGGACAGAATGTTGGCGACAAATATGGCAAAGAGTTGTGTCACTGTTCTGGGTAATAATGTCACCTGCTGGTCACTACTTGTTGTCTGGAAGCTCCTGGATAATACAGTACAGATGATCCAGCAGTAGGACGGGAGGTAACAGAACGTGTACAAGGTGTCATTCTGCTTCACATAAGTAAAAGCCTTTTCTGACAGTTCAGGGTTGGAGAAGAAATTCTCAAAGTAAATCTGTCGTTCTTCTGGAAGAAACCCAGTGATTTCTACTATTCTCTGGAAAACTCTACAATCAATTGATGCCAGTCTGGTTGGACGACTGGTCATTAGGACAGAACAACCATTAAGAAGAGACTTTCTCACCAAACTAACCACAATCTGACCACAATGTTCAGGCTGTTTAGGATTAGAGCACAAGTGACATGATGTGAAATCCATTGTATGATTGCTTTCATCTAATCCATCAAATATAAAGAGAAGTTTCTCTGGATCTTGTAAGATGTTCTCCAGCTGCTCCTCCAGATATGGGTATAGATGAAGGATCATGGTCTCCAGACTAACCTTATCCAGTCTGTTGAGTTCCCGGAATTTGAAGAAAAAGACAAAAGAGAATCTTTGATAGAGATCGCCCTTCACCCAGTCATAGACAAACTTCTGCATCAGTGTGGTCTTCCCTACACCGGGCACTCCGCTCACCATTACCATATGTGGTACAAGTCTGGATCGGGGGCACCAACGGAACATCTTGTTGGGAGAAATTCGCTGTAATACATTTTGTTTTTCCTGTAAATATTCCTCATGTCTTACCCCGGTCTCTATGAGCTCATTCTCAGAGCGTTCCCTAAAGTGATCAGTGGAGACAATGATGAGGTTCACATAACGTGTAGAGAAGGGGAAAGTTTCCTCTCCCTGGTTACATCTTGGAGGTTTGTTCTCAGTAAGTTTCTCAGTTTTTTTATGCAGATGTTTCTTGTGACAGTTCTGGATTTCTATAGAAAATAGAAAAATAAAGGTGAAGATAAGAAGCTAAAAGAAAACGAAATATTTTGTTGAAAAAGTGGCAGACATCTCTAGTAAATTTAGCACATTTTGTAATTCTTCTTGGCCATGTGCCTTTTTTAGACACATTACACAACTGTCATCATGTCAAAGTGTCTAAAACATAATAAATATGATGCATACAACATGCACTACAATTTTTCGTGTAATCCCAATGAGATATTTGTATTGCCAGTATTAGAGATGAACGAATTTTTCAAAAATTTTCAGAATTTTCCAATGCGATTCAATCCATCCAAATTAATTTGCGTCGATTCACGTTAAAAAAAACAGCTATTTCCCGGCTGCAGAGAGCCTGTATTGCAGTCTATAGAGGAAGTCAGCCTATGCAGATGCATAGGTTGACTTCCTCACTTCCCGGCAGGATCAGCCAGGTAGTGGGGGCTCCAGGCAGCCTGGGGTCACTGGCCAGACCCCAGGCTGCAGAAAATGCATATGGGCACCCCCCTGATCTCACCGCATTTTGCATAGCGGAACCCCTTGGATGCCGCGGTCATGTTTGACCGTGGCATCCAAGGGGTTGAAAACCCCAATCGGAGCTGTGCTCCGACCGGAGATTATGGAGCAGGGTGTTAGCTGTCAGTTACAGCTAACACCCGCTCCCGATGCCGTGGGTGGTCGTGAAGGGGTTAAAGGGCTGTGCCATCACAGGGCTGGCTGGCTGCTGATTGACTGCACGCATGGTATTGTGGATGATCCCACGTTCTCAGAGTTCCTTGCCCCATGTCCTAACTAGAGATGAGCGAAGTATTCAAAAATTCGATTCGGCAACCTCACCAAATTTTGCGATATGATTCTATTCGATCTGAATTAATTTGCGGTGAATAAACAGCTATTTCCTGTCTGCAGACAGCTGGGGTGGGCGGGCGGGATCTGCTAACAAGCAAAGACACCCCTACCCAATCACATCACTAGAGAATATCATGTAACCGTCTGATGTCAGAAAGGTCCTTACTAAATATTTGTTACCGCGAAGCATCAGGAAATCCAGATTCCATGTGAATCTAATATTTCCTGAAATTCGGATCGATTTCCACTTCTGCAGCTTCGATTCGCTCATCTCTAGTCCTAACATGTGCACCAGTCATTTTATGAAAAAAGCGATTTGTTACCACGAAGCATGAGGAAATCTGAATTCGATGCGAATCAAATATTTCCTGAAATTTAGATCGAATTCCACTTTGTCAGCGTCGATTCACTGATCTCTAGCCAGTATGTAAAGCTGTAACATTTGCTAAAGGATATCACATGAAAGTTGAGATTCTCAGGTTATGTTCACATCTGCGCTGCAGAAACCACTGAAAATCGGCGGAAAAAAAGTCGTAGACAACGTACACCTGGCGTACCCCATCATAGTCTATGGGGTCTGCAGATAACTGCTGTTTTAGAGGTCTGGCACTCTGTCAATTGGGTCCCCCCGGCTGCCCAGAATGACAGAGACCCGTGCGCAGATGTGAACCTAGCCTTAGACTTCTATATTATCTATAAAATAACCTGTGATATCACTATTTATAATCTTAGTAGATAAGATACCAGAACCATTTTTCTAGGCTGCATCAAATTGAAGATACAGCCATTTGAATTGATCATCCCGCTTTAGCAAATGTTAGAGCTCTACACATTGCATTGAGTAGAGACATATAGGACAGACAATCCCTGGCAATATTTAGAGCATTGCTAGTAGGAAATTTACAGCCTGTTTTCTATTAAAAGGAAGTTAGATAGGTTAATTAAGTATATTATGATATTGTTCGCAAAACACCCCCAACATAATAGCAAAAAAAAAAAAAGTGGGAGCTACACTTTAAGTTGAGTGAAACTAAATCTGTATGAAAATATAGAGAGATAAAGTTTCAATAATTTGGCAATTCAAAGTAAATATATACGATTTTTGCCAGTTTACTGTAAAACCAAAGAACCTGATCTGCGAATAACTTCTTTTTGTTCAGACCTGCTGCATTGTATCTATAATAAGTTTATATAATGTGAATTTACCTGTCAGCTCTGGGGTTAGTCGGTGTCCGTCTTCATCCAGTAGGATTTGCTCCACCAGAGTGTCACCTAATAAGAAATGACAGATTAGTAGGATTTTCTAGTGTATAGACATCTCCAGGAATGAATGTACAGATACAGTATAAATATAAGAATATACAATGCATGAGATATATGTATCATTTATCAGATGACACATGTGCACGTGACATACATGTGAGGGGATTGGTTTTACTATTTTCTTCTCTGCCTTTCTTCCCTTACTGCCCTTTGGCTTATCCCTGCCACACATCTTCTGAGGAGAGAAGTAGGAGGAAGTCTCCTTAGCACAGGATGTATTAGATATGCTGTAGCAGGTAAATGGAGACTAGCTATTGACCTCTGATAAGAAGAATGTAAGTCCTACTATCTGAATACATTCTCCTCATCCCCGCAGAAGGTCTCTATGTCCATACACTGCTGTATGTGACTGATCCAGAGGGGAGATCATTATTATTGTGGACAAAGTAATGATGTTATGAAAAGTCCTGTTTCCTAATATACCACAAGTACAATGTTACCTGTATGACGGAGTTCCTCCAGTACAGCGTGCAGGCAGGGGGTACCATGATCCTTCTGTAAGGCATGAAGACTAACCCACAATGCTATCACAGCTTCTCTTCCTCCATAGAAAAGATCTTGTAGTAAAAATTGGGCCAATGTTTTTCTATCATTTTCTAGACACTGGTATTTCTAGAATACAATAAAAGTGACATATAATGGTTATTATACAAAGATACTAAATACATAGGGTTAACACACAGATATTTCATGTCAGTCTTCCCTAAAATGTGTTAATCCAGAGAAAGATAGATATATAAAATATCTGGGGAGAAAAATCTTCCTTAACCCTCTTACCGATTTCAACAAATCCTGTTCATCCAAGTTGGTAAAGCCAGTACAGTTTTGGATGAGCAGGATTCATCTTCAGCTTAAATGCAGAATTGCTGATTTTTTGCATCCTCCCCATCCATAAAAATAATTCCTAAAAGTCAATCAATACATTATTTTATACCCCAAAATTGAAAACAAAAATGTATAAAAGCCTCCAGCAGGATCTGATAGAAGAGCAATGATGGTAGACTCAGGAGGCTGTATGGGGGAGGAGGGTATTTACAGTAACTTCTCAGATGCCTCAGTTGCTAACTTAGAGGCATCTAAGGAGTTTTTTTTTTTAAATAGGCCTATCCCTGCTGCTCCAGTTTCCTGCCATCATGGTCTGTTCCTGCTGCTCCGGTGTCTTCTTGAAGTGAAACTCCTAACCCGGCTATGATGTGACCGATCCCTTCCTATGTAGCCGCTGCAGCGGACACTCAGCCATTAGAGACAATAGGATGGAGATCTGGAGTAACCTGTTCCTATAACACATGATATCACATGGGGCTCTTGTATATAACACATGATATCACATGGGGCTCTTGTATATAACACATGATATCACATGGGGCTCTTGTATATAACACTGATAGTTCTTCTCACCTCCAGATCTGAGATATTCCGGGATTTCAGCTCACTCAGAAGTGATCGAGGACTCCCCAAGTTCTCCACAATGTAGAGCAGATCATCCTGGAAATATTCATTTAAGGTTCAATTTGTGCATGTGTTGAAATAAAAGAAGTCTGATCAATTGAGACTGCACTTCAATTTATAGGATCTACCCTCCCAGATAGCACAAGACACCTTGGGTTACAACTGGATTGATGACATGAGAAAAAAACTATACAATATTAGGCAGGTGGTTTTACTATTATGGCTGTGTACAGTATAATACTATTAAGATTGTTGTCAGAATGAAAGAAGAAGAGCAATCCTCACCATCACTGGAAGAATCCACACCATTACTGGAGGAATCCTCACCATCACTAGATGAATCCTTACCACTACCGGAGTTATCCTTAGCATCACTGGAGGAGTCCTTACCATCAATAGAGGAATCCTTACCATAAATGGATGAAACAACACGATCACTGGAGAAATTCTGACCATCACTGGAGGAATCCACACCATCACTGGAGGAAACCTCACCATTACTGGAGGAATCCTCACCATCACTGCAGAAATACTCATCATCACTGGAGGAATCCTTGACATCACTGGAGGAATCCTGACCATGAATGGAAAAATCTTCACAATCACTGGGAGATTTATTATCCATTCCTGAGTATTCAGAAGATATATTTTGTAAAATCCCTGCAAGATGAAAAATCTTCATTACATTTAGAACAGCAAAAAAATAAAAAATAAATAAAAAATGAATTTTCTTTAGCCTCTTAAGTGGCAGATAAGTTTTTTGTTTTTTTTCTACCATCACTGGAGGAAACCTTGCCATTACTGGATGAATCCTCACCATTACTAGAGGAATCTTCACCATTATTGGAAGAATCTTCACCATCACTGGGAGATTTATTATCCATTCCTGAGTATTTAGAAGATATCTTTTGGAAAATCCCTGCAAGATGAAAAAATCTTCATTACATTTAGAACAGCAAAAAATTTTAAATAAAATACATTTTCTTTAAGCTCTTAAGTGGCTGATAATTTATATATATATACAGTCATATAAAAAAGTTTGTTGGCACCCCTATTAATCTTAATCATTTTTAGTTCTAAATATTTGGGTGTTTGCAACAGCCATTTCAATTTGATATATCTAATAACTGATGGACACAGTAATATTTCAGGATTGAAATGAGGTTTATTGTACTAACAGAAAATGTGCAATATGCATTAAACCAAAATTTGACCGGTGCAAAAGTATGGGCACCTCAACAGAAAAGTGACATTAATATTTAGTAGATCCTCCTTTGCAAAAATAACAGCTTCTAGTCGCTTCCTGTAGCTTTTAATCAGTTCCTGGATCCTGGATGAAGGTATTTTTGACCATTCCTCTTTACAAAACAATTCCAGTTCAGTTAAGTTTGATGGTCGCCGAGCATGGACAGCCCGCTTCAAATTATCCCACAGATGTTCAATGATATTCAGGTCTGGGGACTGGGATGGCCATTCCAGAACATTGTAATTGTTCCTCTGCATGAATGCCTGAGTAGATTTGGATCATTGTCTTGCTGAAATATCCATCTCCGGCGTAACTTCAAATTCGTCACTGATTCTTGTACATTATTCTCAAGAATCTGCTGATACTGAGTTGAATCCATGCGACCCTCAACTTTAACAAGATTCCCGGTGTCGGCATTGGCCACACAGCCCCAAAGCATGATGGAACCTCCACCAAATTGTACAGTGGGTAGCAAGTGTTTTTCTTGGAATGCTGTGTTTTTTTGACACCATGCATAACGCCTTTTTGTATGACCAAACAACTCAATCTTTGTTTCATCAGTCCACAGGACCTTCTTCCAAAATGAAGCTGGCTTGTCCAAATGTGCTTTTGCATACCTCAGGCGACTCTGTTTGTGGCGTGCTTTCAGAAACGGCTTCTTTCGCATCACTCTCCCATACAGCTTCTCCTTGTGCAAAGTGTGCTGTGTTGTTGACCGATGCACAGTGACACCATCTGCAGCAAGATGATGCTGCAGCTCTTTGGAGGTGGTCTGTGGATTGTCCTTGACTGTTCTCACCATTCTTCTTCTCTGCCTTTCTGATATTTTCTTGGCCTGCCACTTCTGGGCTTAACAAGAACTGTCCCTGTGGTCTTCCATTTCCTTACTATGTTCCTCACAGTGGAAACTGACAGGTTAAATCTCTGAGACAACTTTTTGTATCCTTCCCCTGAACAACTATGTTGAACAATCTTTGTTTTCAGATCATTTGAGAGTTGTTTTGAGGAGCCCATGATGCCACTCTTCAGAGGAGATTCAAATAGGAGAACAACTTGCAATTGGCCACCTTAAATACCTTTTCTTATGATTGGATACACCTGGCTATGAAGTTCAAAGCTCAGTGAGGTTACAAAACCAATTTTGTGCTTCAGTAAGTCAGTAAAAAGTAGTTAGGAGTATTCAAATCAATAAAATGATAAGGGTACCCAAATTTTTGCACCGGTCAAATTTTGGTTTAATGCATATTGCACATTTTCTGTTAGTACAATAAACCTCATTTCAATCCTGAAATATTACTGTGTCCATCAGTTATTAGATATATCAAAATGAAATGGCTGTTGCAAACACCCAAATATTTAGAACTAAAAATGATTAAGATTAATAGGGGTGCCCAAACTTTTTCATATGACTGTATAATATATATATTTATTTTGGAAAAACACAGAATAAGAATATCACTGTAGATTGGATGTACTGGATCCCCACTACATTCCACTTCTTGCTCCTGTCCTGCCTCAGCAGGGAAGGTCAGTGGGTCACCACTGCCGCCAGTGATTACTTGAGCATGTAAATAAGGTGGGGGATGGGGGGTTACCCAAAAATATTGGTAGAATCAATATTTAGTTATTTTTCCATCAACCCCCATACCCATTTACACCTGATACACTGTCGAAATGCTGTCAGACACCTTTTTGAAATTTTGCATTAAACAATAATTTTTCATGGGGGCAGAACCTAACCACAGAGAGAGATGGCAGCTTAGATCCTTAGCTCCTTCTCAGAGGTGGAAAGAAAGTGCTTTTTTAGCAACTTCCAGACTTACCTGATGGGCAAGTTCAACAAGGACAGAGGCAGTGAGATGTCCGGAACACCAAGACCTGCCAAAGGACAAGCAGATGTCCAGAAATTCTTCTGAAAGAAGTCAGTCTTCTCTCCCAGCCGGCAGCCGAAAAATGTGCCAGACCCAGCAAGAAATACAGTGGAGATACAGCGGAGGATTCAGACATGGAGAGCTTACAGGAAAAGTGAGCAACAAGACCATGCCGCTGCAGCCATTACCAAATCATTCTTAAAGACTCTTATGCAAGCTATACACCCAGCAATATCTGGACTGACCGTCATAAAGGCCACTCTATGAACAGTAAGCCTCAAGGTGGACACTCTCGAGACCTTTTTCTTTTTTTTTTTTGCTTTTTCTACAGCAGGTAGCAATATTTGATCATATGCTACAAAGCATATCTGTTCCTGTTTCTATGGTGGAATTTACCTTGAAGTAGCATGATATGATGTTAAATTGTTATATGTGCCTGAGCCGTTCCATTGGGAGCATGCGCCACACTTCCTACCATTACTCACCTCGCCTGTTTGGCAATGGGACTCTTTCAGGCCCGTTACACTTTTTTGAGCTTGTTGCTATGTGTAACTGAAGGCTCCTTAGCTTGAGTCACATTCCTGTTGTTGGTATTTTCTAGTACACCTGACTTCGATTAGGACAATCTCCTCCTTCAGTCTTGCCCTCATTCCTCTGGCTTATAGAAGATCATTGTTGCTTAAGCCAGGGGTATCTGTCATTTGCTTCTTTAATTCTTGTATATTCTGGGCCCTCTCTATAGATCGAGAAACCCCCAATTCCTCCCCCCAATAAGTAGCTTAATATCCCCTTTGTTTTCTCTTCTTTAGCCGCTGACAGCCCCTCCATCCCCACTCTTATTTGCCTTCCCTAGTAACGTGCTGACATTTTTTGTTCACCAGTAATATGGCAGACCTGGTCTTCTCCACTTTTAATGTAAAGGGTATGAACTTGCCCAAAATAAGGAATCAGATTTACTTGATCTTAAACTTAAGTTTCCACGCATTGCAGAAAAATACACGCAGTGAAAATGCTGCAATTTCCAAAACAGTTGCGGTTTTGGAGATCATAGCAAGTCAATTCTATTTACGGAAATGCCGGCGGTTTCACTATAGATATAATGGAAGCAGAAAGTCCGCATAGGAAACCTCGCCAGACTTTCAGCAAAAATCTCTGAGGGAAAAACTGTGATGCATTTCTGCAGGTGTCAGAGTCAAAGTCAGGTGTCAGAGTCAAAGTCAGGTATCAAAGTCAGATGTCAGAATCAAAATCAGGCGTCAGAGTCAGGTGTCAGAATCAAAGTCAGGTGTCAGAGTCAGGTATCAAAGTCAGGTATCACTGTTGTAAGCTGCTATTAATCTGATGTTTGACTCTGATATCTGAGGACGTCCTAATATGGAGACTGTACATGGTCTCCCTGCCAATTAAAGCCTAGCTGTACTGCCTTCTGATAGTTGCCTATTTCCTATCCTACATGTTTCGCAGGTCAGTTTGTAACCGCTCATCAGGGGTATTCAGTTGCTATCTATCCATAAGGAGTTATATCGGCATGTGAGCTACATAAAACGGCCAGTCGGTGGCCACCGGCTAGTGTCACCAACCGACTCGTCCGTGCTAGTATGACCTCCATGTTCACATATCACTTCATAAAATCACCAGAACTGAAAAAAAAAAACCAAAAGTTTGCTAAGGAGCTCTAGAAGCCATATCTCCATATTATGCTGTTTCCATCATCCCCATTCACTTCTAAGGGAGTTATGGAAACAGCGTAGCAAGCGTAACAGCATGGGGCAGCGGGTCCCATTATTAAGATGGTTCCCAGATGTGGGATCTGCATCTGACTGTGGATACTTAATAAAGGTCTGAGATGAGAATATCCCTGTAACATCTTCCCACATGAAGCTTTATGTAAGTGAATGATCTCAGCCTCAAGTCCTCCAGTGAGACAGAAAAAGAAAATGTCAAATTATTTTAAATATGTGTTTAAAAAAATACTAAAATATTTTTTTAAATAGTAAAGAGAAGTAGACTTGGTTCTAGCACTGTGATAATGTCATGTAGGATGTCACAAGGTTATACCCGTACAGCACAGGGAAAATGCAAAAATACAGACAAACCAGAAATGTTATATATCCCAAAACAGTGCACAAAAACTACAACCCACCTTAAACAAACTGTATGTGCCTGTAGGCTTGTGACTCCTCTTATCACTGATCTACAGTAGAGACATCACCATCAGTACAGGTAGTAGTAGGTGAGATATAAGGTGCAACATCTGCACAACCTTCATCCACAGCTGCGTCCATACAAAGAGAGATCCAGACAACTATAAGGGATCCTCAATGTGAAAATACAATGTAATACCCCCAACCATGTAATACCCCCATCATATAATACTGCCAACCATGTAATACCCCCACCATATAACACCCCCACCATATAATACCCCCAACCATGTAATACCCCCATCATATAATACTGCCAACCATGTAATACCCCACCATATAATACCCCCAACCATGTAATACCCCCAACCATGTAATACACCCCACCATATAACACCCCCACCATATAATACCCCCAACCATGTAATACCCCCATCATATAATACTGCCAACCATGTAATACCCCCACCATATAACACCCCCACCATATAATACCCCCAACCATGTAATACCCCACCATATAATACCCCCAACCATGTAATACACCCCACCATATAACACCCCCAACCATGTAATACCCCTACCATATAACACCCCCACCATATAATACCTCCAACCATGTAATACCCCCACCATATAATACCCCCACCATATAATACCCCCAACCATGTAATACCCCCACCATATAATACCCCCAAACATGTAATACCCCCACCATATAACACCCCCACCATGTAATACACCCCACCATATAATACCCCCAACCATGTAATACACTACACCATATAATACCCCCAACCATGTAATACCCCCACCATATAACACCCCCACCATATAATACCTCCAACCATGTAATACCCCCACCATATAATACCCCCACCATATAATACCCCCAACCATGTAATACCCCCACCATATAATACCCCCAAACATGTAATACCCCCACCATATAACACCCCCACCATGTAATACACCCCACCATATAATACCCCCAACCATGTAATACACTACACCATATAACACCACCACCATGTAATACATCCCACCATATAACACCCCCACCATGTAACACCCCCACCATATAATACCCCCACCATATAACACCCCCACCATGTAATACATCCCACCATATAACACCCCCACCATGTAATACATCCCACCATATAACACCCCCACCATATAATACCCCCAACCATGTAATACCCCCATCATATAATACTGCCAACCATGTAATACCCCCACCATATAACACCCCCACCATATAATACCCCCAACCATGTAATACCCCACCATATAATACCCCCAACCATGTAATACACCCCACCATATAACACCCCCACCATGTAATGCCCCCACCATGTAATACACCCCACCATATAATACCCCCACCATGTAATACCCCCACCATGTAATACCCCTACCATATAATACTATATAATACTAATATAATATATATAAAAATACTGTACATACATAAATCTATCTATCTACAGTATAAAACTCCAACCATAAAACAAGACACACCATATAATACCCCCACCATATAATATCCCCCACCATATAATATCCCCCACCATTTAATAACCCCACCATGTAATAACCCCAACATGTAATACCCCCACCATGTAATGCCCCCACCATGTAATACCTCCACCATATAATACCCCCCACCATGTAATACCCCCACCATGTAATACCCCCACCACGTAATAACCCCACCATGTAATACCCCCACCATGTAATGCCCCCATCATGTAATACCGCTACCATATAATACCCCCATCATGTAATACCGCTACCATATAATACCCCCACCATATAATACCCCCACCATATAAAACCCCCACCAAGTAATACCCCCACAATATAAAACCCCCACCATGTAATACACCCCACCATATAATACCCCCACCATGTAATAACCCCACCATATAATACCCCCACCATATAAAACCACCACCATGTAATACCCCCACCATATAATACCCCCACCATATAAAACCCCCACCATGTAATACACCCCACCATATAATACCCCCACCATATAAAACCCCCACCATGTAATACCCCCACCATATAATACCCCCACCATATAATACTATATAATACTAATATAATCAGAGGCGTAGCTAGCGGGGGGCAGAGGGGGCGCAAGTGCACATAAAAATTTCAACTACATCAGCACAGGACACCGATGCAGTTGAAATACATGACAGAGCAGAAAGCTATTAGCTTTCAGTTCTGCCATTCTATACCCTGTACATGTAGCAGTGATGGGGTGCGCAGGGCCTCCTCCTGTACAGCCTGTGCGCAGCTACTATTTTCTTTATAGTGCTACCATAGAATAGGGGTCAAGGTTCCTAGAGGAAAGTAGAAGATGCGCACAGGCTGTGTGCACGAGGAGATCCCGCCCCGGAACCTTGACCGCTAGTCTACGTTTTCAGCGGGAAGAAAATAGTAGATGCGCACAGGCTGTGCAAGAGGAGGCCCCGCCCACCCCATCAGTGCTCTGTAAGTACAGTATAACTATACAGAGCAAGTGTATATGGAATGGTATGTGGGGGAGGGGGTTACTCTTAGCTCACTATTACAGTAATACTGCCCCCCCATGGGTAATAGCATTACTTATGTGGGGGGGGCTATTATCTGTGGGGGGCACTATTACTGTAATAGTGCACCCCATAAGTAACATCATTACTTATGTGGGGGAGGGAACTATTACCTGTGGGGGGTGCTATTAGAGCACTATTATAGTAATAGTGCCCCCCCACAGGTAATAGCATTACTTATGTGAGGAGGCTATTACCCGTGGAGGGGGGCACTATTAGATGTGGGGTGGCCCTGCAACGGTGCTTGGCGGTGATTGGCTGCAGCGGCCCAACACTATACACAGCTGTACTGTAGAGAGAAGTAATTGGCTGCAGCGGCCCAACACTATATACTGCTGTACTGTAGAGAGCGGTGATTGGCTGCAGCAGCCCCAACACTATATACTGCTGTACTATAGAGAGCGGTGATTGGCTGCAGCGGCCCAACACTATATACTGCTGTACTGTAGAGAGCGGTGATTGGCTGCAGCAGCCCCAACACTATATACTGCTGTACTGTAGAGAGAAGTAATTGGCTGCAGCGGCCCAACACTATATACTGCTGTACTGTAGAGAGAAGTAATTGGCTGCAGCAGCCCCAACACTATATACTGCTGTACTGTAGAGAGAAGTAATTGGCTGCAGCGGCCCAACACTATATACTGCTGTACTGTAGAGAGAAGTAATTGGCTGCAGCAGCCCAACACTATATACTGCTGTACTGTAGAGAGCGGTGACTGGCTGCAGCGGCCCAACACTATATACTGCTGTACTGTAGAGAGCGGTGACTGGCTGCAGCGGCCCAACACTATATACTGCTGTACTGTAGAGAGCAGTGATTGGCTGCAGTGGCCCAACACTATATACTGCTGTACTGTACAGAGAAGTAATTGGCTGCAGCAGCCCAACTCTATATACTGCTGTACTGTAGAGAGCGGTGATTGGCTGCAGCAGCCCAACACTATATACTGCTGTACTGTAGAGAGCGGTGACTGGCTGCAGCGGCCCAACACTATATACTGCTGTACTGTAGAGAGCGGTGACTGGCTGCAGCGGCCCAACACTATATACTGCTGTACTGTAGAGAGCAGTGATTGGCTGCAGTGGCCCAACACTATATACTGCTGTACTGTACAGAGAAGTAATTGGCTGCAGCAGCCCAACTCTATATACTGCTGTACTGTAGAGAGCGGTGATTGGCTGCAGCAGCCCAACACTATATACTGCTGTACTATAGAGAGCGGTGATTGGCTGCAGCGGCCCAACACTATATACTGCTGTACTATAGAGAGCGGTGATTGGCTGCAGCGGCCCAACACTATATACTGCTGTACTATAGAGAGCGGTGATTGGCTGCAGCGACCCAACACTAAATACTGCTGTACTGTAGAGAGCGGTGATTGGCTGCAGCAGCCCAACACTATATACTGCTGTACTGTAGAGCGGTGATTGGCTGCAGCGACCCCACACTATACACTGCTGTACTGTAGAGAGCGGTGATTGGCTGCAGCAGCACAACACTATATACTGCTGTACTGTAGAGAGAAGTAATTGGCTGCAGCGGCCCAAAACTATATACTGCTGTACTGTAGAGAGCGGTGATTGGCTGCAGCGGCCCAACACTATATACTGCTGTACTGTAGAGCGGTGATTGGCTGCAGCGACCCAACACTATACACAGCTGTACTGTAGAGAGCGGTGATTGGCTGCAGCGGCCCAACACTATATACTGCTGTACTATAGAGAGCGGTGATTGGCTGCAGCGGCCCAACACTATATACTGCTGTACTGTAGAGAGCGGTGATTGGCTGCAGCGGCCCAACACTATATACTGCTGTACTATAGAGAGCGGTGATTGGCTGCAGCGGCCCAACACTATATACTGCTGTACTATAGAGAGCGGTGATTGCTGGAGCGGCCCAACACTATATACTGCTGTACTGTACAGAGAAGTAATTGGCTGCAGCGGCCCAACACTATATACTGCTGTACTGTAGAGAGAAGTAATTGGCTGCAGCAGCCCAACACTATATACTGCTGTACTATAGAGAGCGGTGATTGGCTGCAGCAGCCCAACACTATATACTGCTGTACTATAGAGCGAGGTGATTGGCTGCAGCGACCCAACACTATACACAGCTGTACTGTACAGAGAAGTAATTGGCTGCAGCGGCCCAACACTATATACTGCTGTACTATAGAGAGCGGTGATTGCTGGAGCAGCCCAACACTATATACTGCTGTACTGTAGAGAGCGGTGACTGGCTGCAGCGGCCCAACACTATATACTGCTGTACTGTAGAGAGCGGTGACTGGCTGCAGCAGCCCAACACTATATACTGCTGTACTGTAGAGAGAAGTAATTTGCTGCAGCAGCCCAACACTATATACTGCTGTACCATAGAGCGAGGTGATTGGCTGCAGCGACCCAACACTATATACTGCTGTACTGTAGAGAGTGGTGATTGGCTGCAGCGGCCCTACACTATATACTGCTGTACTATAGAGAGCGGTGACTGGCTGCAGCGGCCCAACACTATATACTGCTGTACTGTAGAGAGAAGTAATTGGCTGCAGCAGCCCAACACTATATACTGCTGTACTATAGAGAGCGGTGACTGGCTGCAGCAGCCCAACACTATATACTGCTGTACTGTAGAGAGCGGTGACTGGCTGCAGCAGCCCAACACTATATACTGCTGTACTATAGAGAGCGGTGACTGGCTGCAGCAACCCAACACTATATACTGCTGTACTATAGAGAGCGGTGACTGGCTGCAGCAGCCCAACACTATATACTGCTGTACTGTAGAGAGCGGTGACTGGCTGCAGCAGCCCAACACTATATACTGCTGTACTGTAGAGAGCGGTGACTGGCTGCAGCAGCCCAACACTATATACTGCTGTACTGTAGAGAGCGGTGACTGGCTGCAGCAGCCCAACACTATATACTGCTGTACTATAGAGAGCAGTGACTGGCTGCAGCAGCCCAACACTATATACTGCTGTACTGTAGAGAGCGGTGACTGGCTGCAGCAACCCAACACTATATACTGCTGTACTATAGAGAGCAGTGATTGGCTGCAGCAGCCCAACACTATATACTGCTGTACTGTAGAGAGCGGTGACTGGCTGCAGCGGCCCAACACTATATACTGCTGTACTATAGAGAGCGGTGACTGGCTGCAGCAGCCCAACACTATATACTGCTGTACTGTAGAGAGCGGTGACTGGCTGCAGCAGCCCAACACTATATACTGCTGTACTATAGAGAGTGGTGACTGGCTGCAGCAGCCCAACACTATATACTGCTGTACTGTAGAGAGCGGTGATTGGCTGCAGCAACCCAACACTATATACTGCTGTACTGTAGAGAGCGGTGACTGGCTGCAGCAGACCAACACTATATACTGCTGTACTATAGAGAGCGGTGACTGGCTGCAGCAGCCCAACACTATATACTGCTGTACTGTAGAGCGGTGATTAGCTGCAGCGGCACAACACTATATACTGCTGTACTATAGAGAGCGGTGATTGGCTGCAGCGGCCCAACACTATATACTGCTGTACTATAGAGAACGGTGATTGGCTGCAGCAGCCCAACACTATATCCTTCCTCTAGTGTTAGCTTTCTGTTACTCTTTCTTATGTTAACGGGTCGGTTTTGACCCGTGTCTTAAATCACCCCTAGGATACCCTAAAAACAGTTATTTATGATCCAATTTGTTTCTTACCTCTTAGTTACCTTGTTAGGGTTTCTCATCCATGGAAGGATTGATTTTAATATTTTTGTTGTGGCCCCCTTGGCCTTTCATTTGAGAGCGTACCCTTCATTTTCAATATAAAAATATTGTTAAATGAACCTCAAGAGAATAATATAAACTTAAAAAAGTTTGTTATATTACCTGACTATTACTGAAGGGTTTTAGTACACATTTCTTAAATGTAAAAAAAATATACATATATATATTTTATATTATTAACTCTAGTAACATCTATGGTGTTACGGGTCAATTTTGACCCATATCTAACTACTTTATGAAAAAGGCAAAAAACAGATTTTTTTTTAATAGAACTTTAATACAAATAAAAGATGAAAATTATATTAACATTAATAGCAATAATAAAAAGTAGCTTTTCTAGGTCAAACAAACAAACAACAATCAATCAAGCAAATCAAATCAACAGAAATCAAGTACTAGTTTTTAGATGCATTAGTATTTAGATGCATGTGTGGCAAAAAGTGACACTTTTTGTGTGTTCTTTGCAGAGGTATTTTTTGCACGATGTGTTTGTCTTTCTGTCCTTATTGCTAGGGCAGACCTGACACCTCTTTCTTTTAGAATCAGGTGGTCTCACTGAGGTTGTGGCTGTTGTGGTTGATGTTGAGGCAGGGCTGGTTGAGGAGAATGCTGGTGATGATGCTCTTTGTGTTGCTGTGGGTGTGGGCGAAGCACTTGTTGAGCTCTGGAGTTGTCGGACCAAGGCTGCAGCGGCTGGGTCTCGGGGCACCCGTTCCCTTTGGTCAATGTGCGCCTTGACAAGGGATCTTCCTAGTTCCTCAAGAAACATCCTCCGCTTGTTTTTTTTCTTTGAATTCCATCCTTGGTGAATGTGGGTCCACAACACAAATGCATTGTATGCTGACACATCAAGGATGTTGGAAAATACAACCATTGGCCATCTCCTAGTCATTCGCTGGCAAGTGTAGGCGGCAGTCAGCTTGTCCAGGTTGTCCACTCCTCCTTTGTTTTTGTTATAGTCCAGGATGATTCTGGGCTTTTTGTCACTTCCTGATGACACAGCTGCATCTTTGTGAAGTGTGGACATCAGTACCACATTCCGTCGTTTTTTGGGGCAGTATGAAACAGCAGTGGTGGTGTCTGTAAAACAAACTTTGAGGAAAGTGGAGCCCTGTCCTTCATCTGCAACAATTCAGCGGGCAGCTCAGGTTTGTTTTTTTTCACTGTGCCCACCATGGTGATTTTCCTCCTGAGAAGTTCTTGTCCAAGGTCATAGCTGGTAAAAAAATTGTCACAAGTAATGTTGTGACCCTGCAGTCCAGTAGTCATATCGAGGACTACACGTTTTCCTTGGTTTTTTTCAGGGATGCCGCTTGCAGACTTGCCTGTGTAAATCTGTAGATTCCATGCATAGCTAGTTTTTGCATCACAGGCTGCCCAGATTTTTATGCCGTATTTGCCTAGCTTACTTGGCTGCAGCAGCCCAACACTATATACTGCTGTACTGTAGAGCGGTGATTAGCTGCAGCGGCACAACACTATATACTGCTGTACTGTAGAGAGCGGTGATTGGCTGCAGCGGCCCAACACTATATACTGCTGTACTATAGAGAGCGGTGATTGGCTGCAGCAGCCCAACACTATATACTGCTGTACTGTAGAGAGCGGTGATTGGCTAAAGCAGCCCAACACTATATACTGCTGTACTATAGAGAGCGGTGATTGGCTGCAGCAGCCCAACTATATATACTGCTGTACTATAGAGAGCGGTGATTGGCTGCAGCGGCCCAACACTATATACTGCTGTACTATAGAGAGAAGTAATTGGCCGCAGCAGCCCAACACTATATACTGCTGTACTATAGAGAGCAGTGATTGGCTGCAGCAGCCCAACACTATATACTGCTGTACTATAGAGAGCGGTGATTGGCTGCAGCGGCCCAACACTATATACTGCTGTACTATAGAGAGCGGTGATTGGCTGCAGCGGCCCAACACTATATACTGCTGTACTATAGAGAGAAGTAATTGGCCGCAGCAGCCCAACACTATATACTGCTGTACTATAGAGAGCAGTGATTGGCTGCAGCAGCCCCAACACTATATACTGCTGTACTGTAGAGAGCGGTGACTGGCTGCAGCGGCCCAACACTATATACTGCTGTACTGTAGAGAGCGGTGATTGGCTGCAGCGGCCCAACACTATATACTGCTGTACTATAGAGAGCGGTGATTGGCTGCAGCAGCCCAACACTATATACTGCTGTACTGTAGAGAGTGGTGATTGGCTGCAGCGGCCCAACACTATATACTGCTGTACTATAGAGAGAGGTAATTGGCTGCAGCAGCCCAACACTATATACTGCTGTACTGTAGAGAGCGGTGATTGGCTGCGGCGGCCCAACACTATATACTGCTGTACTATAGAGAGCGGTGATTGGCTGCAGCAGCCCAACACTATATACTGCTGTACTGTAGAGAGCGGTGACTGGCTGCAGCGGCCCAACACTATATACTGCTGTACTATAGAGAGCGGTGATTGGCTGCAGCGGCCCAACACTATATACTGCTGTACTATAGAGAGCGGTGATTGGCTGCAGCGGCCCAACACTATATACTGCTGTACTATAGAGAGCGGTGATTGGCTGCAGCGGCCCAACACTATATACTGCTGTACTGTAGAGAGCGGTGATTGGCTGCAGCGGCCCAACACTATATACTGCTGTACTATAGAGAGCGGTGACTGGCTGCAGCAGCCCAACACTATATACTGCTGTACTGTAGAGAGCGGTGACTGGCTTCAGCAGCCCAACACTATATACTGCTGTACTATAGAGAGCGGTGACTGGCTGCAGCAACCCAACACTATATACTGCTGTACTATAGAGAGCGGTGACTGGCTGCAGCAGCCCAACACTATATACTGCTGTACTGTAGAGAGCGGTGACTGGCTGCAGCAGCCCAACACTATATACTGCTGTACTGTAGAGAGCGGTGACTGGCTGCAGCAGCCCAACACTATATACTGCTGTACTGTAGAGAGCGGTGACTGGCTGCAGCAGCCCAACACTATATACTGCTGTACTGTAGAGAGCGGTGATTGGCTGCAGCGGCCCAACACTATATACTGCTGTACTATAGAGAGCGGTGATTGGCTGCAGCAGCCCAACACTATATACTGCTGTACTGTAGAGAGCGGTGATTGGCTAAAGCAGCCCAACACTATATACTGCTGTACTATAGAGAGCGGTGATTGGCTGCAGCAGCCCAACTATATATACTGCTGTACTATAGAGAGCGGTGATTGGCTGCAGCGGCCCAACACTATATACTGCTGTACTATAGAGAGAAGTAATTGGCCGCAGCAGCCCAACACTATATACTGCTGTACTATAGAGAGCAGTGATTGGCTGCAGCAGCCCAACACTATATACTGCTGTACTATAGAGAGCGGTGATTGGCTGCAGCGGCCCAACACTATATACTGCTGTACTATAGAGAGCGGTGATTGGCTGCAGCGGCCCAACACTATATACTGCTGTACTATAGAGAGAAGTAATTGGCCGCAGCAGCCCAACACTATATACTGCTGTACTATAGAGAGCAGTGATTGGCTGCAGCAGCCCCAACACTATATACTGCTGTACTGTAGAGAGCGGTGACTGGCTGCAGCGGCCCAACACTATATACTGCTGTACTGTAGAGAGCGGTGATTGGCTGCAGCGGCCCAACACTATATACTGCTGTACTATAGAGAGCGGTGATTGGCTGCAGCAGCCCAACACTATATACTGCTGTACTGTAGAGAGTGGTGATTGGCTGCAGCGGCCCAACACTATATACTGCTGTACTATAGAGAGAGGTAATTGGCTGCAGCAGCCCAACACTATATACTGCTGTACTGTAGAGAGCGGTGATTGGCTGCGGCGGCCCAACACTATATACTGCTGTACTATAGAGAGCGGTGATTGGCTGCAGCAGCCCAACACTATATACTGCTGTACTGTAGAGAGCGGTGACTGGCTGCAGCGGCCCAACACTATATACTGCTGTACTATAGAGAGCGGTGATTGGCTGCAGCGGCCCAACACTATATACTGCTGTACTATAGAGAGCGGTGATTGGCTGCAGCGGCCCAACACTATATACTGCTGTACTATAGAGAGCGGTGATTGGCTGCAGCGGCCCAACACTATATACTGCTGTACTGTAGAGAGCGGTGATTGGCTGCAGCGGCCCAACACTATATACTGCTGTACTATAGAGAGCGGTGACTGGCTGCAGCAGCCCAACACTATATACTGCTGTACTGTAGAGAGCGGTGACTGGCTTCAGCAGCCCAACACTATATACTGCTGTACTATAGAGAGCGGTGACTGGCTGCAGCAACCCAACACTATATACTGCTGTACTATAGAGAGCGGTGACTGGCTGCAGCAGCCCAACACTATATACTGCTGTACTGTAGAGAGCGGTGACTGGCTGCAGCAGCCCAACACTATATACTGCTGTACTGTAGAGAGCGGTGACTGGCTGCAGCAGCCCAACACTATATACTGCTGTACTGTAGAGAGCGGTGACTGGCTGCAGCAGCCCAACACTATATACTGCTGTACTATAGAGAGCGGTGACTGGCTGCAGCAGCCCAACACTATATACTGCTGTACTGTAGAGAGCGGTGACTGGCTGCAGCAACCCAACACTATATACTGCTGTACTATAGAGAGCAGTGATTGGCTGCAGCAGCCCAACACTATATACTGCTGTACAGTAGAGAGCGGTGACTGGCTGCAGCGGCCCAACACTATATACTGCTGTACTATAGAGAGCGGTGACTGGCTGCAGCAGCCCAACACTATATACTGCTGTACTGTAGAGAGCGGTGACTGGCTGCAGCAGCCCAACACTATATACTGCTGTACTATAGAGAGTGGTGACTGGCTGCAGCAGCCCAACACTATATACTGCTGTACTGTAGAGAGCGGTGATTGGCTGCAGCAACCCAACACTATATACTGCTGTACTGTAGAGAGCGGTGACTGGCTGCAGCAGCCCAACACTATATACTGCTGTACTATAGAGAGCGGTGACTGGCTGCAGCAGCCCAACACTATATACTGCTGTACTGTAGAGCGGTGATTAGCTGCAGCGGCCCAACACTATATACTGCTGTACTATAGAGAGCGGTGATTGGCTGCAGCGGCCCAACACTATATACTGCTGTACTGTAGAGAGCGGTGATTGGCTGCAGCGGCCCAACACTATATACTGCTGTACTATAGAGAACGGTGATTGGCTGCAGCGGCCCAACACTATATACTGCTGTACTGTAGAGAGCGGTGATTGGCTGCAGCGGCCCAACACTATATACTGCTGTACTATAGAGAGCGGTGATTGGCTGCAGCGACCCAACACTAAATACTGCTGTACTGTAGAGCGGTGATTGGCTGCAGCGGCCCAACACTATATACTGCTGTACTGTAGAGAGTGGTGACTGGCTGCAGCGGCCCAACACTATATCCTTCCTCTAGTGTTAGCTTTCTGTTACTCTTTCTTATGTTAACGGGTCGGTTTTGACCCGTGTCTTAAATCACCCCTAGGATACCCTAAAAACAGTTATTTATGATCCAATTTGTTTCTTACCTCTTAGTTACCTTGTTAGGGTTTCTCATCCATGGAAGGATTGATTTTAATATTTTTGTTGTGGCCCCATTGGCCTTTCATTTGAGAGCGTACCCTTCATTTTCAATATAAAAATATTGTTAAATGAACCTCAAGAGAATAATATAAACTTAAAAAAGTTTGTTATATTACCTGACTATTACTGAAGGGTTTTAGTACACATTTCTTAAATGTAAAAAAAATATACATTATATATATTTTATATTATTAACTCTAGTAACATCTATGGTGTTACGGGTCAATTTTGACCCATATCTAACTACTTTATGAAAAAGGCAAAAAACAGATTTTTTTTTAATAGAACTTTAATACAAATAAAAGATGAAAATTATATTAACATTAATAGCAATAATAAAAAGTAGCTTTTCTAGGTCAAACAAACAAACAACAATCAATCAAGCAAATCAAATCAACAGAAATCAAGTACTAGTTTTTAGATGCATTAGTATTTAGATGCATGTGTGGCAAAAAGTGACACTTTTTGTGTGTTCTTTGCAGAGGTATTTTTTGCACGATGTGTTTGTCTTTCTGTCCTTATTGCTAGGGCAGACCTGACACCTCTTTCTTTTAGAATCAGGTGTTCTCACTGGGGTTGTGGCTGTTGTGGTTGATGTTGAGGCAGGGCTGGTTGAGGAGGATACTGGTGATGATGCTCTTTGTGTTGCTGTGGGTGTGGGCGAAGCACTTGTTGAGCTCTGGAGTTGTCGGACCAAGGCTGCAGCGGCTGGGTCTCGGGGCACCCGTTCCCTTTGGTCAATGTGCGCCTTGACAAGGGATCTTCCTAGTTCCTCAAGAAACATCCTCCGCTTGTTTTTTTTCTTTGAATTCCATCCTTGGTGAATGTGGGTCCACAACACAAATGCATTGTATGCTGACACATCAAGGATGTTGGAAAATACAACCATTGGCCATCTCCTAGTCATTCGCTGGCAAGTGTAGGCGGCAGTCAGCTTGTCCAGGTTGTCCACTCCTCCTTTGTTTTTGTTATAGTCCAGGATGATTCTGGGCTTTTTGTCACTTCCTGATGACACAGCTGCATCTTTGTGAAGTGTGGACATCAGTACCACATTCCGTCGTTTTTTGGGGCAGTATGAAACAGCAGTGGTGGTGTCTGTAAAACAAACTTTGAGGAAAGTGGAGCCTTGTCCTTCATCTGCAACAATTCAGCGGGCAGCTCAGGTTTGTTTTTTTTCACTGTGCCCACCATGGTGATTTTCCTCCTGAGAAGTTCTTGTCCAAGGTCATAGCTGGTAAAAAAATTGTCACAAGTAATGTTGTGACCCTGCAGTCCAGTAGTCATATCGAGGACTACACGTTTTCCTTGGTTTTTTTCAGGGATGCTGCTTGCAGACTTGCCTGTGTAAATCTGTAGATTCCATGCATAGCTAGTTTTTGCATCACAGGCTGCCCAGATTTTTATGCCGTATTTGCCTGGCTTACTTGGCTGCAGCGGCACAACACTATATACTGCTGTACTGTAGAGAGCGGTGATTGGCTGCAGCGGCCCAACACTATATACTGCTGTACTATAGAGAGCGGTGATTGGCTGCAGCAGCCCAACACTATATACTGCTGTACTGTAGAGAGCGGTGATTGGCTAAAGCAGCCCAACACTATATACTGCTGTACTATAGAGAGCGGTGATTGGCTGCAGCAGCCCAACTATATATACTGCTGTACTATAGAGAACGGTGATTGGCTGCAGCGGCCCAACACTATATACTGCTGTACTATAGAGAGAAGTAATTGGCCGCAGCAGCCCAACACTATATACTGCTGTACTATAGAGAGCAGTGATTGGCTGCAGCAGCCCAACACTATATACTGCTGTACTGTAGAGAGCGGTGATTGGCTGCAGCGGCCCAACACTATATACTGCTGTACTATAGAGAGCGGTGATTGGCTGCAGCAGCCCAACACTATATACTGCTGTACTGTAGAGAGTGGTGATTGGCTGCAGCGGCCCAACACTATATACTGCTGTACTATAGAGAGAGGTAATTGGCTGCAGCAGCCCAACACTATATACTGCTGTACTGTAGAGCGGTGATTGGCTGCAGCGGCCCAACACTATATACTGCTGTACTGTAGAGAGCGGTGATTGGCTGCGGCGGCCCAACACTATATACTGCTGTACTGTAGAGAGCGGTGATTGGCTGCAGCGGCCCAACACTATATACTGCTGTACTGTACAGCAGTGATTGGCTGCAGCGGCCCAACACTATATACTGCTGTACTATAGAGAGCGGTGATTGGCTGCAGCAGCCCAACACTATATGCTGCTGTACTGTAGAGAGCGGTGACTGGCTGCAGCGGCCCAACACTATATACTGCTGTACTATAGAGAGCGGTGATTGGCTGCAGCAGCCCAACACTATATACTGCTGTACTGTAGAGAGCGGTGATTGGCTGCAGCGGCCCAACACTATATACTGCTGTACTATAGAGAGCGGTGATTGGCTGCAGCGGCCCAACACTATATACTGCTGTACTGTAGAGAGCGGTGATTGGCTGCAGCGGCCCAACACTATATACTGCTGTACTGTAGAGAGCGGTTATTGGCTGCAGCGGCCCAACACTATATACTGCTGTACTGTAGAGAGCGGTGACTGGCTGCAGCAGCCCAACACTATATACTGCTGTACTGTAGAGAGCGGTTATTGGCTGCAGCAGCCCAACACTATATACTGCTGTACTGTAGATAGCGGTGATTGGCTGCAGCGGTCCCGTCAACTTGATATCAGTGCTGCAGCCGCTCCGTATACAAATAGTGCAGTGAAGGTGATGGCCGGCCCAGGGCAGGGACAGAGGCGAGGCTGCAGGTAAGTGTCAGTGTGTTTTTATTTACAACCCTGTCCTGCTGCCTGCTTTAATATTTCTGATCCCGAACAATCCCTTTAAGGGGGCACACTGGAGGAATTAATTAAGGGGCACAAAGGGGCATTTTTAATTTAAGATACATATGGGGGTATCATTCGTTTACAGGGGATTTTTATATAATGTATTTTATAATTGGGGGTAGCAGCAGGATGGAGACTTTGTATAGGCAAAGGAAATGTGGCTCACATGTCTGGAAAAGTGAGGAGCCAAAAATGTCTGTGCTGCAAACTTTACAGAGACAAGTTGCGAATGGAAGACGTGATCATGGCGGTCCAGATGGAAAAGACGAGAAATGTGAAAGATTACAGTCAGAGACATCACCTGTAAGTAACAACATTTTACTGTACTGTATTTACTTCAACTGTATGCAGAGCCCTATGTACAGCCAGTATACGGTCACCATATAGTGATAACATCGGTATACCCAGGTAGGGGCCCACTTGGATATGTTTGCCCCCCCTGTGCCGAACTCCTAGCTACGCCTCTGACAGGAACCATCTGCGGCCTGTTAGGATTTATCAAAGTGGAGAAAACATCCAACAATCTGAAGGAAAGTCTTTACAGAAATCTTATCCTAAGTGTTAAGAAGTCAGAGAAGGGACTAGAGAGGGGTCTTGTAACATCTCCTGAGGAAGGAGCCATCTTGTACAGATAGCAGCGATGGTGAGAGAAAATTGTACAGGATTTGTTTTATAACCCGTCTGGGCTGGGGGACTTCTTATTCTGTAGGGCTGATGTGTTAGAAGAGTTCCCTGCTGTGTGACTGAGGGTACATGTGACTTATCTATAAGCTTATGTTATAGTGTCTTCTGTAGGGTGTATAGGGCAGCCTGGGAGTCTCCGCACTTATCAGCTGTGTGTTGGGAGTCCGGAGTCTTATCTATAAGCTTATGTATAGTGTCTTCTGTAGGGTGTATAGGGCAGCCTGGGAGTCTCCGCACTTATCAGCTGTGTGTTGAGGGTCCGGGGTGTTATCTATAAGGTTATGTATAGTGTCTTCTGTAGGGTGTATAGGGCAGCTGTGTCTCTATAATCCGCCATATCTCCTGCTCCAGGTCTTACTATCATCTGGTGCTTTAGTTGCTCAGTTGTCACCATTTTGGGGCATTTTATACACCAATATTAATAAAGACCCCAACTGGCACAGGACACAACTGCTTTATGGAGGGGCTCTGAATGGAGAGATCTTGGCCAGTTGGGGACTGGAATAGACTTACATTATATCCCATGCCGGGAGTTATAATAAATATGTCGGCCGCAGCGTCCCCGGCCTGCCGGCTCCGCACACATCACACAACACGGTGAGCGAGGAGCAGATCGGGGATTGGGGCTCATGTTTGGTGTAAGAAAGGGCCTAAATATGGGCCACAATATCCTCCCTCCACACCACAATACTGGCATAGTATGTCATGTGAATGATAAGACAATATTTATATGGGATTTATTATATTTTACCTCTATTACTGAATAAAATGCCATTTTGGGATAATTTACCATTCTCATGGGGTCTCTGTATTCTGACATAACTTTTTGACGTTTTTGCAGTTTTTATTGTCACCATTTCTGGTTTGTATAACTTTTTGGTATGCCTGTTTCTTGCCTGTTTGGGGGACGTGCGGCGACATAACACATTCATATGTACATTGCAGTCATATTTTATGGCATTCACCATATGGGATTATTCAGTTTTGGATAGTTTGGACTAATATGGTTATTTTTTCTTTACGTTCTGTTTGAGATGGAAAGGGGTTTTGGATCTTTTTAGTATTTATTTTTTACACCTTTTTTACTTTCTATATTTTTTCCTGTCCCACAAGGGGATTGAACCTGTGGTGTTTGCTCTCCTGTACAATATAACTCAGTATACTTGTCATGTAGCAGACACTCCTCATATACAGCTCGGTGACATGACTTATACTGGAGATCTAGGCCAGTTCCTACCTGGTATATGGCTCGCTTCTGTTACACAGACATGTGTATGAGTTATTAAGAAGCAGAACCTCTTGGTAAATCAGTCACGTCTTGTACCTTTCGGGCTGTAGAAACACCAGTCTTACTAAATCTGCCCCAATGTGTCTATTATGGACCATTTGTAATCTATTTATGGTGTTAATGTCGGACAATACACATAGATAGAAAGCTTTGTAGTTGTCTACATGGCTTGTACATAAAGGTAGGGCACGATTTATGGCTTTCTGGCTCCTCATGTAAGAATTGTTCTATGTACCGAGGACATGACGACGTGGACATGTTGTAACCGCCTTTGGCCCTGCCGATGGACTAAGCAGCGCAAACAGCGAGGACTATGATCATGTATGTAATGTAGGATGTAAGTATGATCAGCTTGGCCTGAAAATAGACAAATTCTCTTCTATTGACCCCTGCCCAATACCTCGCCCTTGTCATTAGTGTTCTCCAATATTAAATGTGATCCCTCAGATAATATCCAGATACAAAAGTTATGTATAGGGGGAAAATACGCTGCTGCACCAGGTACTCTCCAGGCCGAGCCTGTCAGCGTCTGCCTATGGTAACCGGCAAGACTGCCAGTAACAAACCATAGACTATAATCAATGAGTCTGCCAATATCGTAACTGCAGAGACCGGAAACCGGGCCGGGAATTTGGCCACAACCAATGATTTATGTAGGAAATCTGGAGATTACAACTTGCTCAATGCAGTGGCAATTCCCAGTGTCACCACTAGGGGGCAGTCAGGTCTGGTGTAGCCAGTCAATGACGTCACCACAGAGGAATAACAGAGATCACCCAAAAATGGTGGTACCAGCAAAATCGGGTTACACTAGGGCGTAACTTGACAATAGCAGAGCACCATTGGTTAGCGCACGTCCTGATTCTTATTGGTTACATCTCACTCCGCACGTTACATCACTCATAAGGACTTGTATAACATCTTTCTCCTCCATGAGCTCGGCTTATCTTACTGTAACATAAAGCTTCTGGCTTCATACTGACCGGCGTCCATCACCATCTCCTAGTGGTTTATGCAGTCAGGATCAATGGGGGATCATCGGGGTTAGCATTAAACATTACACTGCTAAACAAGGATGTAATAAGTTGTTGGGCTGCGAGAGCTGGAATAATGCTGCATGTACATGAGAGGGAATGCTGAGCCTTGTGGTTCTCCTGGTTTTCTGACCCGTGTGTTGTGCTCCACAAGTCTCCTGCTCATAGTGTATGAGAGCGGCGTGAGTCCTGGGTGGCACATGACTAGTCGTAAGCCTCCTTCATCTCTACATGTCCTGCCTAGGTTATTGGACTATCCATTTTCTGCAGTGATAGTTTTACCTTCCAGTGTGAACATGTATCTTTCCAGACCCCAGAATATAATATTCGGAGACCCAGGGCTAGGTGAGGGAACATAAAAAACAATGTTACGTCTGAAAAGACCCCAGAGTATAATGATTGCAGTGTTTGTGGGGTTCATGGGCCCGCAGCCTTACTTACCGATCCCCCTGCTTCTGCTTACAGCTGCGTCCGCAGAAGCTGAAGCTCAGGAGGCCGTGAGCAGGAGTGGGGATCGGTAAGTAAATAGGGCCAGGATCGGTAAGTAAATAGGGCCAGGATCGGTAAGTAAATAGGGCCAGGATCGGTAAGTAAATAGGGCCAGGATCGGTAAGTAAATAGAGTAAACCCAGCAGGTAACGGCCTATTAAAAAAAAAAAAAAAAAAAAAAAAAGCATCAGGGGCCCGCTGAGACAGTGCCTGTGACAGTGGTCTATACAGCGAGACACCTGCTCTGAAAAGAGAGAGCCCTGATGTCTGCTCAAGCCTAGGAAGTCAATAGCAGTCTAATCTGTGAGGCCTGGAGAATAATAATTGTAAGGTAAGAGGCCGGGTAGTCCTCTGATCCTGTCAATAGCAAGATACAGCTGAGTATCAGGACTTGAACCCAGGGACTTCAGTGTCCCAGGCTGTAACTCTTCTAACTGAGCTATTCAGCCTCCTGGACAGCTCCTGTGCTGATATAAGGCCTAGTTCCCAGTGTTTCTAGCTTCAGTTCCCGCCTCTTTGGTTTGCTCCACCCTGTTCCTAGATTGAACTTCCTTTTTACACCCAGCCTTGCACTTCCTGCTTTGTGAGATTATTGTGCTCTTAGCCTGTAATCTAGCTAGTCTCTCCTGCTCTGCTGCTAATACTGACGTTCATCTTGTGCATCGACCCCTGGCTTCCTCCTGTCTTCGACCTCCTCTTCTTGATTTTCGATTTTGCTACTGCGTGACCTCCTGATACCGACCCGGCTTTCTGACTGCTCTCTCGTCTAACCCCTTGTACTGTGCTATGTCCTGTTGCCGACTTGGACCGTACAGCAACGTTATATTGGACCTCTGCCACCTCCTGGAAACTTCCTGCTATTGCATCTTCCTCTGCTTTTGGATTTCCATTGGCCTCTACACTTGCTCAGCCTAACAATTACCCCAAGTAAGTTGCACAAAAATACTCCGAACCAGACCCAGACCATCACACTGAGAGTGAGGAGTAGAGATGGCGGAGCCAATCCATTATGAGCCAAGTTTGACCCAAATATTCCAAATTGTTCAGTTTTTAACGAAACCAAACAAATGACGATTCGTCTTGAATGAACTAAAATGGCCGCCACATGTGTTTCACAGGAAAAATACAGAAGAAGATCCGTGTCCGTGAGTCACAGTGTGAGGTTCTAGCACCAACTGACATCAGCTGACAGCCTCTCAGCCAATAGACAGTGGTAGGCGGCCACCTTACAGGGCTGATGTCATAGACACTATATAAGGTGCTGTGCGACTGAACAAGAGGCATTACAGTAATGGTGGAGATAGTGAAGGATCTGTGATTCATCTCACTGAAACCTACAGAGCACTCAGTGCTTATTCTGCCTGCGCTAATCTGAAAACAAAACCTGTTATTTCTCTGCTCTGAATGACAGAATGTGTTATTCTGAGAGAATATTCTTTATTAAGTGTTTCTTCTGTTGCTGAGCACATATACAGTATTATAGCCTGCGCTAATCTGAAAAAAAAACTCTGCTATTTAAAGGTTTTTTTCATGCTCTGCTCACCCAATATATTACAAAAAATGCCGAAATTTGGCTGCAGCGGATACGCTGCAACAAAAACCATGACGGAGATGCCGTGGGAAAGACTGCAGCGTTTTACAGTACCTGCAAAGTGGATGGGATTCTGGCTAATAACAGTCACACATTGCAGAAAAATATCCACAGCGGAAATGCAGCAATTTCAAAAAAATATTGTATTTTTGTAAATCGCAGCATGTCAATTATACTGATTTTTTCTTGCTGTATATCCACCTGACTTCTGAACAACATAACTGATGGTCCCAACCCCATTTATAAGGCAAGAAATCCCACTTATTAAACCTGACAGGGCACACCTGTGAAGTGAAAACCGTTTCAGGTGACTACCTCTTGAAGCTCATCAAGAGAATGCCAAGAGTGTGCAAAGCAGTAATTAAAGCAAAAGGTGGCTACTTTGAAGAACCTAGAATATAAGACATATTTTCAGTTGTTTCACACTTTTTTGTTAAGTATATAATTCCACATGTGGTAATTCATAGTTTTGATGCCTTCAGTGTGAATCTACAATTTATATAGACATGAAAATACAGAAAACTCTTGGAATGAGAAGGTGTGTCCAAACTTTTGGTCTGTACTCTATATGTCCAGGATTGGTGTCAGCAGATTCCACACAATCGGGGATGTCTGGTGGGTCCCTCTTACCTCTTTCCTTCCTCTTTTTTGGTCTCCAGTGTTACATCTGCTGGTTCTCTATGGGAAAGTCTTCTGGATGTGGTGTCCATAGTGTGTGACTACTTACCTGTACATTAGTGTGATAGGATGATACAACACAACAAGTTACAGGACACAGACACAATGACCATGGTAAAAGCGGTTTATTTCCTCCACACACATGGCACTATTATACTACATGAGCAGGAAGCCGTGTAACCTTTTATGGCTGATATGTAATAACATGGGAGAGGAGGAAGACCTCATACAACACAAGTCTACAATGAACTTTACTGCTGTCAGACGGATCACACAACAAGTCTGTCTTGGGGCTGATGACATCACTGAGATGATCTCCTATTTGTCACACACTTTGTGTCTTGGTCTATGGGAGGATTTTACAGGATAAAACACATGGAGCTTATTACACAGATGGGGCTGGAGGATCTAGGGGCGGCCATACTGTAGTCTGTGAATTCATGGCCGTCTGCTGTAGGGACATCAGTGTCCTCCTCTATGTAATATACAGGATCTGAGTGTATCATACAGTTATACAGTACAGGGGTTGTGTAATATGGAGGTTTTATCCCCTATAGACAGCGCTGGCTCCTAGGTCTGTGCCCATGATGTCAGGTTATCAGCTCCCATACCATGTCAGAGGACATACTTTTTCCAAGACCACTGTCATTACTTCCATATTACACCCGCAGTCATAGGGCAGCACATCATATGTACAGTGGTCAGATACATCTGGGCCCCTCCTGAGAAGGTAGAAACAGTTTTATACCATTTCTGTCTTATCCTCCTCATGGTACACAGCACTAGTTGTATATACAACAGAGGGAGCTGCAGCGTTGCTTCCTCTATTTGTCCTTGTATTCAGGTGATTACCAGTAAGCCTACTGTGTGTTACTTCAAGTAGAAGTTGAAAAAATAAATAAAAGAATCTTAATGTGATATGACCCGGAGTTTACACTGTAATGTGTAGGTGAGTGATATTACCCATAATGCACCAGGAGACGCTCCTAATACTGGAGCTGTGAAGAAGTATTCACCATAATGTCCTGTTATCTGCTCAGCACACATACACCCCCGGCTTCTTCAGTAAGTCATGTCCATATTTAGTTTGAGTCTTTTTACATTTATTTCTTCCTTCTCCTCTTCAGACAATTCATTGTACGCCAGACTAGAACATAAAAAAGACCATATAGTATTAGTGACCTTATACTGTGAGGACTTTCTTAAATTCTCAGAATAGTGAATTAATCGGTTGAGGATGAATCTGTATATTGTAAACAAATTTTAAAAAGTTAAAAAAAAAATATTCCAAATCAAACTTTTTTTCCAACACGACCAATAAAATATAATGTAGAAAAAAGTCAAAGGCATAAAATACAGTTTGTATTTTTTTTTTTGGGGGGGGGGGTCATGCCTCCTCCTACAAAAAAAAAAAAAAAAAAAAGGTATCTGTACCCCAACATAACATCAATAAACTGCTTCTTAACCAGTAAAACTCACGGTCCAAGACACTTCCATTGGAAGAAAATAAAAAAAGATATATTGGTTTCAGAATATGGAAACAAAAAGGAATTTAAAAAAAAGGTTTTACTAGTAGCAAAAATATAAAATGTAAAAAAGGCATCTGTAGTCATACTGATCCAAAGTTTAGATATAGTTTTCAATGCCCAAGGAATGCAATAAAAAGTGTATTCCCCAAAAATAAATTCAGAATTGCATGTTACCATGAATGGCAAGTTATCACTGTAGGAGAGCTAGCAAAGACCACCAGGAATGTGAAGCTAGAGCAGCAAAGATTTTACCAGCTAAATTTATCACATTCACTGCTGTTCATCAATTTTCTTAAAATCCGGGACAACCCCTTTAAGGCTAGTAACAGTAAACAGTAAAGTTAGCAACAGCAATAAGGGATTAATATACAGAGGAGACAAATCAATGGAATTAATGGGATTTAAATATTGATGGCCAATTCTTAGGATATGTCAGCACTATCAAAGCAAGTGGTCTAACTCTTAGCACACCCAACGATCAGCCATGCGGAAACGTTGCTTTGTAAATAATGCCATTTTCACATACTGTATATCATCCATCTTTGATAATTTTGAGATTAGATGTATGCATCTATATGGTATACTAACTGTGGCTCACAACCCTCTACATTTTCATGGCTAAGTGAGGTCCAATTTTGCCTTAATTTCTACAATAAACAAGAGACACAAGTATCCCCAGTAAGTAATCTACATTACATTCAGTGGAGTATAGTCTCTTGAATATTCCAAACTGGTGTCAATATACAGTACTGGTGTAAGATTTATTATAAGAAAACAACATTAACCCTTTAAAGATGCAGGGTAGTTTGGGCATTGAGGCTCAGCAATTTTCCTGTTGACATAGCCATATGAGGGCTAATTTTTTAGCACAATGACTTGTACTTTTAGTTTTAGCACCTTTCTGGGGTACTTAAAATATTTTGATTATTGTTTATTAACATTTTTGTGGGGTTTCTGTGAAAAAATTATAAAAAATAAATAACCACCCTTTATAGGGTCCACCAGTTCCAGTGGCACCAGCCCATTCTCTGCTGTTACTGGCCCTTGATAAAGCCTCCTTATGATGTTTCGCTTGACATGAGGTGACATCAGTTTGACATCAGTATGAAGCCTAATGTGCACACATACTGTCCATCTCAACAGTCTATAAGGTAATCCTTTTGTGCTTGAAATAAAACATGACATTAGACTTTTAGCTGTAAGCTCCTTGAACTAGTGACACGCTCTGTATTTGATAACAGCAGTCATCAGCGCACTGCTGTCTTTCCCGTTATGTGCCCTGGGGCTGGAGATATAACAGGAAAACCGGCAGAGCGCTGAATTCAGCGCTCTGTCAGCTTTCTAGCGGTATGTAAAACCACATATACATGAGGACATGAAAGGTCCTCTTTAAAGTTGCAGACCAGCTGGATGACTAGGCGCATATTGCTGTTTACTGGACATAATACATTCCTTATGGCATGGAGGAGAAGAAGAAAAATAGGGAGATGATAATGATAACTTTAACAAACATGCAGGATTCCGCTATATTTCTTCAACTGATGGCATGTGTCCTGTCTCGATGGAGAATATCTAGTGGACAGGCACAATACATATCTTTCATTGTCCACTTGGTCAAGGTCTTGAGTGGTAGCGCCCACTGCTCAGAAACACACCAGGACCAGGTGCTAGTACTGACCCCACCCCATGGGTGCAGGCCTAGTTTCAAAACCAGGAGGGACCCATCTCCCTCCTCCAGTTCCTCTTCACCAAACCACTTCCCACCCCCAACTTCACCAGGGTAAGCCATTGCTTTTCAGCATTAAGGTGAAGTGCATATTGCATGGCACGGTGGCACATGCTGAAGCAGCATTTTGAGAAGCAGAAAGGGTTGAATGATTACTGCATCCTGTACACATCTCTTATACTCACTGTAATTCCTCTATCCTGCAGGCTGGACTGGACAGAGCGGCCATCAAGTCACTGAAGTGTGGACCAGACAGATGATTATCAGACAGGCCAAGTATCTTCAGGGACTGGTTATTCCTTATTACAGAGGCCAACTGGGTGCAGGAAGTGCCTGGTAGATCATTCATCGCCAAACTATAAGAATAACATATATAAAATCTACATATTGTAAAGTCCAGGTTTTATTAAAATCCATTAATGTCATCACTAGAAGCCATGCCTTGTCTTGGAAGTCAGGAATTTTGGAAGATATACATGTCATGTCCTCTGATACCAAATCCATGTGCTAGAAATACAGAATTCCTGAATAATGTCATGTTTAAAATCAGTGGTTATTGCAGCACATGGAACGTATGATAGTCATAAAGCTGGATGGAGGAATTTGTGTCACTAGCTATCTACTGGTAAGAACTCTCCTTCCACCATTAGCAGTGAGTACAAATTATATATAATTTATTATATATATTTTTAATTCTAAACCTCTTTCCCTGGGTGAATCTCTTGAACCTCCCATCTGGCTTTGGAATAAGGAAATTCCTGAATTAAAAACATATCCCTTTTGATATTCTGGAACATTGTCTGTGACTTTTTTTTTTTTTTTTTTTTTTTTTACAGGGAAATAGGGCAGACTGGTGGGGAAAAACCTGTGTCTTGGAGGGTAACACAAATCTATAGTGTAGCCATGATCTATTGGATTTGTAGACCATGAATCCTGAACAAAATAATGTCATTGGGAAACACAAATTCCAGTCTGCCCCCTACTGGTATATCTATGGCATCAGAAGTTGAGACAGTGTTCCTCTGAATTCTCAGTGCTGGTTAGACTGAGAAGACCCTCTAGGTTGGTATCTGGATGTTGTTGGTGCCTTGGAAGGAGGGTCAAACAAAGTTACAGTAAAATGTATGCCTTTTCCTTCTAGAGCCTACTGGAAAGGATTTGCCTTTCTTGTTGGAAAGGCTTTTCATTAGCTCATTGAGCTTAATACCGAACATTGTCCTGGATCCTGCTGTTGACAGGGCCATAGATCCGGCTGACAACCTCACATTCTGTTCTGCAGCATCAAACAGAAAATCTGATGCCAGGGATATAGATTTAAAGGATCTAAGGAGGGTGTCTCAATGGAATACTTCACAGATGTCATGCTAAAAATGGATAAGCAAGGATTACAATGTCCACAGAAGCTAAGGAGACTGTGGCATAAGCAGCATTGGCCATATATCTCCATATTAAGGTGCAATAAGTTTTGTAGTCCATAAGATCCACTAAACGTGCACTGTCTTCAGATGGGACAAATGTACATTTCATAGATTTCACAAGACATGATCACTCCTCTATAAATGATATAATAAATATAGTGAATACGGTACTCAGTAGTCCAGAGGTGCTCAGAAATGGACTCAATCCGTGTTACAATATATAAAGAAAACTCTGGCACTCTCTTTATAGTTTGTGTGAAAGCAGTCCAATATGTTTAATTTACATCGAGAAACCGAAACATTTCAGTCTTGTATCAGACCTTAATCAGTTTATTGGATGCAGTAAGGAATAAGAAGCAGAATAAGACATGGTGATAAGTCAGCTGGTCCTAGACCTTGCTTTTCGTTTTCAACTACTCTTTATCACCATGACTTATTCTGCTCCTTATTCCTGACTGCATCCGATAAACTAATGAAGGTCTGATACAAGACTGAAATGTTTTGGTTTCTGGAAGTAAAATAAACATATTGGACTGCTTTCACACAAACTATAAAGAGAGTGCCAGAGTTTTCTTTATACATTATCTGCTATAAATAAGTGACTCAATGTTCATGTCTACAAATGTTTGTAGAGTACAGGTCCACACTTTATACTCAGTTATAATTACGAGTAACCTGGAATCTGCAGAAGTTTTCCTGCAATGTGTGAATGTCTCTTAAAAGAGTAACGAAAGACAAATACAGCTCATGTAATAATATGGGGAGTATTCAGACAGAGGCTAGAATATCACTAACTGTAAATACAGCCCTGTTTACACTATATTATAGAAGAAGTGATATGAGGAGACAAGACAGTCAGACAATCGTAGAGACAACACATATGAAGGTGCAGTCAGTATCACACATGATAGGATTAGATACACAGCTCAGCAGACTGTATCAAACATGATAAGATTAGATTCACAGGTAAGCAGACTGTATCACACTAGATAGGATTAGATACACAGCTCAGTATACAGTATCACACATGATAGGATTAGAAACACAGCTCAGTAGAGACGTCACATATGAAGGTGCAGTCAGTATCACACATGATAGGATTAGATACACAGCTCAGTAGAGACATCACATATGAAGGTGCAGTCAGCAGTTAATCTCATAGACATAATATAAAATAGAATAAAATCCATGTATAACTTGTCCCCCACATGTCTCATCCTGTGCACATCTCTTATACTCACTGTAATTCCTCTATCCTGCAGGCTGGACTGGACAGAGCGGCCATCAAGTCACTGAAGTGAGGACCGGACAGATGGTTAATAGACAGGTCAAGTATCTTCAGGGACTGGTTATTCCTTATTACAGAGGCCAACTGGATGCAGGAAGTGTCTTGTAGATTATTCCTACTCAACCTGTAAGAATAAAAAGACAAGATGTGGGTGAAGGGTATACAAAGCATTAATATAAAATTTGTAGATTATAAATGTGAAGAGAAAATGGCCCCAGTTGTTAGTAATGTCCATAAATGTTACCACTAAAAGTTGACTGTTGTGTGGTGTGACGAATACCAGCAACTATATGATATGTCCACTAACACCAAAGCTATGCTCAAGAAATATAGAAAGCTGGATGGAGAAACTTATTTATTATATAGCACCATCATATTCCGCAGCACTTTACAGACATTGTCAGTCACTGTCCCACATAGGGCTGACAGTCTACATTCCCTATTGGTATGTCTTTGGAGTGTGGGAGGAAACCCACGCAAACACAGGGAGAACATACAAACTCCTTGCAGATGTTGTCCTTGGCAGGATACGAACCCAGGACTCCAGCACTGCTGTAAATGCTCCTTCCTCCACTATCTATTGTAGCTCTCAGTCTGTGTGTCCTCCATTTACCTCCCATCTACACAATATTACATGTCACAATTGTCTCCTGTGTCCTCCATTCACCTTCTGTCTTCATATTAAAGGACAGGTAAGTGTTGTGGTCCATGGACAAGCTGAGGTTAATGCAGACAATTATTTCATCACAGAAAACGAGCTAAAGGTCAGTGCAGGCAACACAGAGTGCATATGTTAGACAGACACCAGGCGGAACTGGTTCAGAGTCAGGTAAACAAGCAGAGGTCAAAGCAGAGGCAACAATGTAACAGTAGCACATGAACCTTATTGCTCAGACACCTTCCTGTTGGGGAAGTGTCTTAAATAACCCAGGGACACCTCTGATTAGCTGGGGATAGTTATGATGGTGTGCATGCTGGCCCATTAAGAGTCAGGTGAAGAGTATGTGTGTGCTCTATGTTAATTTGCAATGAGGAGAGGAGACAGTGCAGTGAAGACCTCAAGAAGATACAGGAGAGTGGACAGTAAGTTTGCTGGTGGATTTGACCTCCGTACTACAATTTTAGCAATTATTTTCTAGTTCAAATGTAGAATAAATGTATGCTGTCTACAGTGCAACACATCTCATGCTATGTATTAGCTGTGTGCTTCTTTTCTAGTGTTAATACCCAAATTGGCATATTTATGAAGATTGGCATTACTCATGCCAGTCTTTACAGCCCCAGTGCCAGCAGAGGGAGTTCCTCAAATGTGATGAGGTTTCAATTGAATTCCTAAACAGTTCACAGGATGTTTTTGTTCAACCACTTGCATTAAGCCTGAAAGTCAACATTTTAATTGTATCTCAGTTGTTTCATTTAAAATCCAATGTGATGGCTGCAGAGCCCAAATCATGAAGACTGTTTCACTGGCCAAATATTACTGGAACAAAGTGCATATCAGGCTCTAAATGTTATAGATGGCTGCAGCAAATTTTGTATCTGAATAGAAGGTTGAGTCAATGGAAACAGATTAAACCGTTCTTTTACACCCACATCATTTGATCATGTACTGGAACAGTGTATACATGATGCAAATATAACAGGATATCCGCTGTATTTTTTTTACTTTGGCAAGCATCTGTTGTGCAAACATTTTGCAACCTTCAGATATTTTTCCAAAACTCTTGCCATTTTTCTGAAAAGTGGGCAGGACATAGTGATAGGAACTAAAGTTGACAGAGGGATTTATAAAACCTTACAACTGAAAATTGACATAAATTGTGGCTGGAATGCATGCCAGATCATAGCTAGCACAGAAATCAGTTTTTGGTGTATTTTAATAAAGCACATTCCTTATTAAGATCAGTATATGAAACTTAATAAATTCCCGTTAATATTTTGTAGATTTTGAATTTAGCCTTTTTGTCGCTTTCAAAAGCATTAGAATTATTTGCATCTCCCTCCAGATTTTTCTTTTTGTTCAGGATTTATAAGAGGACTAGCAAAGCACAAGTTATAGAATTATAAGAAGAGGATTAGTGAAGCACAGTTTATAGAATTATAGGAAGAGGAATAGTGGAGCACAGTTTATAGAATTATAAGAAAAGGACTAGTCTGGAGAATTTTATGAAGAGGTCTAGTCTGGAGCATAGTTTATAGAATTATAAGAAGAGGATTAGTGGAGCAAAGTTTATAGATTTATAGTATGAAGATTAGTGGAGCATAGTTTATAGAAATATAGGATTACGACTAGTATTGAGCACAATTTACAGTACAGACCAAAAGTTTGGACACACCTTCTCATTCCAAGAGTTTTCTGTATTTTCATGACTATAAAAATTGTAGATTCACACTGAAGGCATCAAAACTGAATTAACACATGTGGAATTATATACTTAACAAAAAAGTGTGAAACAACTGAAAATATGCCTTATATTCTAGGTTCTTCAAAGTAGCCACCTTTTGCTTTGAAGAACCTAGAATATAAGACATATTTTCAGTTGTTTCACACTTTTTTGTTAAGTATATAATTCCACATGTGTTAATTCATAGTTTTGATACCTTCAGTGTGAATCTACAATTTTTATAGTCATGAAAATACAGAAAACTCTTGAAATGAGAAGGTGTGTCCAAACTTTTGGTCTGTACTGTATATAATTATAGGAGGAGGAATAGTGGACCACAGTTTATAGAATTAGGGGAGGAGGTCTAGTCTGGGGCACAGATTATAGAATTATAAGAGGAGGACAAGTTTTGAGCATAGTTTATAGAATTATAGGAGGAAGATTAGTGGAGCACAGTTTAAAGAATTATAAGAGGAGGACTAGTGGACCACAGTTTATAGAATTATAGGAGAGGGACTAGTCTGGGGAACAGTTTATAGAATTATAAGAGGAGGACAAGTTTTGAGCACACTTTATAGAATTATAGGAGGAGGACTAGAGGAGCACATTTATAGAATTATAGGAGGAAGAGTAGTGGAACACAGTTTATAGAATTATAAGCAGAGGACTAGTGGAGCACAGTTTATAGAATTATAGGTGGAGGACTAGTAGATCACAATTTATAGAATTATAGGAGGAGGACTAGTGGAGCACAGTTTATAGAATTATAGAAGGAAGATTACTGGAGCACAGATTTTAGAATTAAAGGAGGAGAACAAGTGAAGCACAGTTTATATAATTATAGAAGGAGGACAAGTTTTGAGCACAGTTTTTAGAATTATAGGAGGAGGACTAGTGAATCACAATTTATAGAATTATAGGAGGAGGACTAGTGGAGCACAGTTTATAGAATTATAAGAAGAGGAATAGTGGAGCACAGTTTATAAAATTATAAGAAGAGTTATATTTGATCAAAGTTTATAGAATTATAGTAGGAGGACTAGTCTTGAGCACCGTTCATAGAATAATAGGAGGAGGGCTTGTACAGCACAGTTTATAGAAATATAGGAGGAAGATTAGTGAAGCCCAGTTTATAGAATTAAAGGAGGAGAACTAGTGGAGCACAGTTTATAGAATTATAGGAGGAGGACTAATTTTGAGCACAGTTTATAGAATTATATGAGAAAGTCTAGTCTAGAGCCAAATTTATAGAACTATAAGAAAAGGACTAGTTTTGAGCACAGTAGAATTATAGAAGGAGGACCAGTGGATCACAATTTATAGAATTGTAGGAGGAGAACTAGTGGAGTACAGTTTATAGAATTATAGAGAAGGAATAGTCTGGAGCACAGTTTATAGAATTAAAAAAGGAGGAATAGTGGATCACAATTTATAGAATTATAGGAGGAGTAGTGGAGCACAGTTTATAGAATTATAAGAAAATGACTAGTCTGGAGCACAGTTTTTGGAATTATAGGAGGAGGATTAGTGGAGCACAGTTTATATACTTATAATAGGAGAACTAGCAGAGCACAGTTTATAGAATTATAGGGGAGGACTAGTGGAGTACAGTTTAAAGGGAGTCTATCATTAGAAAATGATAAGTTCTTGTGATATGCAAGTTAGGCTCAGGTAACACAGGGGGCGTTCCCCCTGTGCTCCGAGCACACCTGCATCATCACCTCTCGCCGCCCCTTAGCTCATTCTGTTCATGCCCCCCCTGCATCTTCTCCTGATTTTATGCCTTGTGTAGGCATCCAACGCTGCGTTATACAGAGTTGAAATGCTCGGTCAGCCATTTTTCTTTAGTTTCTTACACCAGAGTACTCCAGAAAAATGGCAGACGGAGCATGCGTAGTCAGCTCTGCCTGAGCCTGAAGTGGCAGAGCTGACTGAGCATGGGTGAGATTTCTACTCTGTATAACGCAGCGTCGGATGTCAAAGCAAGGCAGCAGATCAGGAGAAGATGCAGGGGGGCATGAACACAATGAACTAAGGGGTGGTAAGAGGTGAAAACGTGGGTGTGCTCAGAGCACAGGGCAATGCACCCTGTGCTCCCCGACCCTAATTTGCATATAACAAGAACCAGATTTTTACAGAAACGGCGGGGAGCAGAAGAGAATAGAAGGTAGGAGTAAAATAGCCTTTTTAAAGGCAATTCCAACGTGCCATTACTTCAAAAGTTCATTTTCTAATGATAGACTCCCTTTAAGAATTATAGGAGAAGGATTACTGGAGCATAGTTTATAGAATTATAGGAGGAGGACTAGTGGAGCACAGTTTAAAGAATTATAGAGGAAGACTACTGGAGCACAGTTTATAGAATTATAAGAAGAAGACAAGTCTAGAGCACAGTTAATAGAATTATATGAGGAGGTCTAGTCTAGAGCACAATTTATAGAATTATATTAAGAGGACTACTGGAGCAAAGTTCATAGAATTATAGGAGGAAGATTAGTGGAGCACAGTTTATAGAATTATAGGAGAAGGAGAAGTAGATCAAAATTTAGAGAATTATAGGAGGAGGACTAATGGAGAACAGTTTATAGAATTATAAGAAGAGGACTAGTCTGGAGCACAGTTTTTGATATTATAGTAGGAGTACTAGTCTTGAGCACAGTTTTTGGAATTAGAAGAAGAGGACTTGTGGAGCAAAGTTTATAAAATTATAATAGAAAGACTGGGAGAGCACAAGTTATAGAATTATAGGATTAGGACTACAGTAGTATTACACAATTTGTAGAATTGTAGGAGGAGGACTAGTGGTACACAATTTATAGAATTTTAGAAAGAGGAATAGTGGAGCACATTTTATAGAATTTCAGGAGGAGGACTAGTGGAGCAAACGTTATAGAATTATAGGAGGAGGACTAGTTTTGAGCACAATTTATAGAATTATAGGATGAGGACTAGTGGAGCACAGTTTATAGAGTTATAGAAGGAAGATTAGTGCAGCACAGTTTATAGAATTAACCACTTCCGTACCGCCCATAGACTATATATGTCCAATGGGTGGTTGCCTTGTTCTGCGAGGACGTAACGGTACTTCCAAGTAATACTCAGCAGCTGCACGAAATTGTGCAGTTGCTAAATGTACCAGCCCCAGTTACAGGGGAAATCAGCCTCTCCCACAAAAAAAGGTAATAAGATGCCCCCAAAGGTCTATTATGACCTTATGGGGACACAATGTAAAAAAAAAATCAAATAAAAAAAATGAATAGAAAAGTAAAAAAAAAAATGTAAATAAAATAAAATAAATAAATAAATAAATACGCCAATAAAATGCCCTTATTACAAGTTATAGCCTCACCCCCGACGACACCATAAAAAATAAAAATTACCATAACAGAGAGGAAAAACTATTTTATAAAGTTTTTTAGTAGCACTTTGTGTTATTAAATAAAAAAATGAAAAGTGAAAAACAGACACTCCTCTTTTGTTTATTTTGTTATTTTCTCCGATATAAAAAAACATGAAAACAAATGCTAAAATAAAAACAGCATAAAAATAGAGCCCTATGTGTCACCGAAAAAAGACACAGAAATTAGTTGAATAATGATTATGATAAAAATGTTACAGCTCTCAAAACTGCACATACAAAAAAAACCCGAAAATGTGTCTGTTCCTGGACCAGAAATTGGCCTGGTACAGAAGTGGTTAAAGGAGGAGAACTAGTGGAACACAGTTTACAAAATTATAGAGGAGGACGAGTGGAGCAGAGTTTATAGAATGGTAAGAAGAGGACTAGTGGATCAAAGTTTATAGCATTATAGTAGGAAGATTAGTGGAACACAGTTTATAGAATTATAGGAGGAGGACTAATTTTGAGCACAGTTTATAGAATTATAGGAGAAGGACTAGTAGAGCACATTTATAGAATTAAATGAGGAAGTCTAGTCTAGAGCCAAGTTTATAGAATTATAAGAAAAGGACTCGTTTTGAGCACAGTAGAATTGATAGAATTGTAGGAGGAGAACTAGTGGAGCACAGTTTATAGAAATATAGGAGGAGGACTTGTGGAGCAAAGTTTATAGAAATATAGGAAGACTAGTGGAGCAAAGTTTATAGAATTATAGGAAGACTAGTGGAGCACAGTTTTTACAGTTATAGAGAAGGACTAGTGGAGCACAGTTTATAGAATTATAAAAGAGGAGGACTAGTTTTCAGCACAGTTTAAAGAATTATAGGAGGACTATGAATAGATCACAATTTATACAATGATAGAAGGAGGAGTATTAGAGCATAGCTTATAGAATTATAGGAGGAGCACAAGTCTGAAGCACAGTTTATATAATTATAAGAGGAGGACTAGTGGAGCACAGTTTATAGAATTATAGGAGGAGGACTAGTGGAGCACAGTTTATAAAATTATAAAAGAAAGAAAAGGACTAGTTTTAAGCACAGTTTGTAGAATTATAGGAGGAGGACCAGTGTATCACAATTTATAGAATTGTAGGAGGAGAACTAGTGGAGTACAGTTTATTGATTTATAGAGAAGGACTAGTGGAGCACAGTTTATAGAATTATAAAAGGAGGACTAGTGGATCACAATTTATAGAATTATAGGAGAAGGACTAGTTCATCAAAGTTTATAGAATTATAGGTGGAGAACAGTTTATAGAATTATTGGACGTGGACTAGTGGAGCCCAGATTACAGAATTATTGGAGGAGTACTAGTGGAGCACAGTTTATAGAATTATAGGATGAGGACTAGTGGAGAACAGTTTACAGAATTATACGAGGAAGATTAGTGGAGAACAGTTTATAGAATTATAGGAGGAGGACTAGTGGAGCACAGTTTATAGAATTATAGGAGGAGGACTAGTGGAGCACAGTTTATAAAATTATAGAAGGAGGAATAGTGGAGCAACGTTTTTAGAATTATAAGAGGAGGACTAGTCTTGAGCACCATTTACAGAATAATAGGAGGTGAACTAGTGGAGCACAGTTTATAGAATTATAGGAGGAAGACTATTGAAGCCCAGTTTATAGAATTAAAGGAGGAGAACTAGTGGAGCACAGTTTATAGAAATATAGGAGGAGTACTAATTTTGAGCACAGTTATAGAATTATATAAGGAAGTCTAGTCTAGATCAAAGTTTAAGCATTATAAGAAAAGGGCTAGTTTTAAGCACAGTTTGTACAATTATAGGAGAAGGACCAGTGTATCACAATTTATAGAATTGTAGGAGGAGAACTAGTGGAGTACAGTTTATTGATTTATAGATAAGGACTAGTGGATCACAATTGGTAGAATTATAGGAGGAGCACTAGTGGATCAAAGTTTATAGAATTATAGGTGGAGGACTAGTGAAGCACAGTTTATAGAAATATAGGAGGAGGACAAGTAGAGCAAAGTTTATAGAATTATAGGGAGAGGACTAGTTGAGCACAGTTTTTACAATTATAGAGAAGGACTAGTGGAGCACAGTTTATAGAATTATAGAACTACAAGTGGATCACAATTTATAGAATTATAGGAGGACTAGTAGAGAACAGTTTATAGAATTATAGGAGGAGGACTAATGGAGCACAGTTTACTGAATTATAGAATGATGAAGACTAGTCTGGAGCACAGTTTATAGAATTATAAAAGGAGGACTAGTGGATCACAATTTATAGAATTATAGGAGAAGGACTAGTTCATCAAAGTTTATAGAATTATAGGTGGAGAACAGTTTATAGAATTATTGGACGTGGACTAGTGGATCCCAGTTTACAGAATTATTGGAGGAGTACTAGTGGAGCACAGTTTATAGAATTATAGGATGAGGACTAGTGGAGCCCAGTTTACAGAATTATACGAGGAAGATTACTGGAGCACAGTTTATAGAATTATAGGAGGAGGTCTAGTCCAGAGCACAGTTTATAGAATTATAAGAAGAGCAGTAGTGGATCACAATTTATAGAATTACAGGAGGAGGTCTAGTGGAGCACAGTTTATAGAATTATAAGTGGAGGACTACTGGAGCTCAGTTTATAGAATTATAGGATGAGCACTAGTGGATCAAAGTTTTTAGAATTGTAGGAGGAGGACTAGTCTTGAGCACAGTTTAAAGAATTGTAGGAGGAGGACTAGTCTTGAGCACAGTTTAAAGAATTACAGCAGGAGGACTAGTGGATCAAAATGTATAGAATTATTGGTGGATGACTACTGGAGCACAGTTTATAGAATTATAGGAGGACTACTAGTTTTGAACATAGTTTATAGAATTATAGGAGGAGTACAAGTGGATCACAATTTATAGAAATATACAAGGAGGACTAGTAAAGCACAGTTTATAGAATTTTATGATGAGTACTAGTCTGGAACTAGAACAGTTTATAGAAATTTAAAAAGAGGATTAGTGGAGCAAAGTTTATAAAATTATAGGAGGAAGATTAGTAGAGCACAGTTTATAGAATTATAGATGGAGGAATAGTCTTGAGCTCAGTTCATAGATTTATAAGAGGAGGACTAGTGGATCACAATTTATACTATTATAGGAGGAGGACTAGTGGAGCACTGTTTATAGAATTATAGGATTAGGATTAGTCTGGAGCATAGTTATAAGAATTATAGGAAGAGGACTAGTCTGGAGCACAATTCATATAATTATAAGAGGAGGACTAGTAAAGCATAGTTTAGAGAATTATAGGAGGACGATTAGTCTGGAGCACAGTTTGTAGAATTATATGAAGAGGACTAGTCTGGAGCATAGTTTATAGAATAATAAGAAGAGGACTAGTGTAGCACAGTTTGTAGAAATATAGGAAGAGGAATAGTGGAGCAGAGTCTATAGAATTTCCAGAGAAGGATTAGAGGAGAACAGGTTAAAGAATTATAGGAGGAGGACTAGTCTGAACCACAATTTATAGAATTATATTAGAGAAGGACTAATGAAGAACAGTTTATTTAGATTTAATTAATTTTAATGAAGCTGTTGGCGGCTGCAGTTACGTGCGGTCATCTGCCGTATAGGAATTTTCTTTTTTACATTACTAAATGACAAATCAATGGCAAGATGCAACAAAATAAAACAAACAACCCCACCATTGCTTCTTCCAATACCAACACCATGTTGATGCAGCATTCTGCTACCATAAGGGAATAATTTTAGGCTGCTTTTTTTTTTTCTGAAAGCCACTTCATGACTTTTCAACCAGGCATACAGCCACAAATTATTCTCTAAAATAACAATCTTATTGCACTTACAAGTCCCAAAAATGGGCAAATTTTTGAATAAATTTGCTTTTTTGCAATAAAACCACCATGTCTATATAAAAACCTATTGACAAGAACTTTCCCCCCAAACAGTCTAATTTTCAGAGCATTTTAAATGTTTAAATGCTTAAAAGAAATAGTTTGTGCAGTGTATTGTTAAACTAGCAATTTGTATCTATTGCATACCTTTTCCCATAAACATACATGTCACCGTCACTTCATAACTTCATCTGTGTTTCCCTTAGAGAGCTAGACTTGGGGTAGATAGAGTCCTAGGAGCCCTGACAGTGCAATACATTAGGTTTTAAGCCAATTTGACGCTAGGTTCACACTAGTGTTAGGGTTTCCGTCGTTTGGGTCCACACCGAGACCCGAAAGCTATTGGGTCTGTCATGTTTCCGTCTGGTTCAGTATAATATATAATATCCTCCTTGCAGGAATTTTCTCTCCGCTAATTTTAAGCGGAATCTAGGATGGAGTGGTCAAATGCTAGTGTGAACCTAGCATAAGCTTTGGTTTGTAATAAACTTATTTGTCTCAAAGCAAATCTTTGGACCAAACCAGAAACTAAACAAATCTTTATTGGTTTGCCCATCTCTACCCAAGACTTTCAGGTTCTGACACACATGTTTGGTGCTCAGGTGCTAAAACATATTTGTTAAAAATATTATATTTTTGCATCATCAGCCACGGTGTGTGTGACACATTTCTGATTTCATGGCATAGAGAGGAAAGGTGATATGGGAAGACTAGACAGTCAGACATTAGTAGAGACGTCGCATATGAAGGTGCAGTCAGTATCACACATGATAGGATTAGATACACAGCTCAGCAGACAGCATTACACATGATAGGATTAGATACACAGCTCAGTATACAGTATCACACATGATAGGATTAGATACACAGCTCAGCAGACAGTATCACGCATGATAGGATTAGATACACAGCTCAGTAGAGATGTCACATATGAAGGTACAGTCAGCAGTTTATCTCATAGACATAACAATGGAGCGGAGAAACAAAAAATAGAATAAAATCCATGTATAACTTGTCCCCAAATGTCTCATCCTGTACACATCTCTTATACTCACTGTAATTCCTCTATCCTGCAGGCTGGACTGGACAGAGCGGCCATCAAGTCACTGAAGTGAGGACCAGACAGATGGTTATAGGACAGGTCAAGTATCTTCAGGGACTGGTTATTCCTTATTACAGAGGCCAACTGGGTGCAGGAAGTGTCTGGTAGATTATTACTACCGAAACTGTAAGAATAAGAAGATGAGAGTGAGTGATCTGTCCACAGAGCATTAATATAAAATCTGTAGATTATAAATGTTGAGAGAAAATGTCCCAGACTGTTATAAAATTCAGTCCTCACTAGAAGTCACCTCTAGGATTGTTGGCAGCTATGTGACACCAAATTCAAGTTCTAGAAATAAAGAATCCTTGAGTAATACCCTCAAGTAATAGCATGTCAGAAACCAGTGTTTATTGCAGTAAGTGGAATATATAATGTTCATAAAACTTGATGGATAAATAAATTATCTATTACATCTCTCAGTCTGTGGCTCCTGTGTCCTCCATTCACCTCCTCTCTTCATATTATTACATATCACATGTGGCTACTTTTGTCCTCTATTCACTTTCTGTCTTTATGTTACTACAAGTCACATGATGGAGCAGCAGTGACAATTACAGAATTTCAAGAAAAATTTGTTAGGGACAAGAATCTCTCACATTGAGGAGAGCACCATTGAAGGTGTGTAGAGATTTTAATTGCCTTTCGCCCTCTACTTAGCATCTACATATCACAAGGCATTATGGGAAAGGAGCTGGGGAGCTCATGCGCCCTCTATTGGATGTAACAGATCCTCAATTTGCTTTTGACTCACCGAGCCTTAAGACAGCAAAAGGGATCTTAGCCAAGCCAATTTCACTTATCTGCATACAGCGCTGTTTCCGGATTGTTGTCCTTCATCAGTACAGAGCAAAGTGAATTGGCTGGCTTAGTGGGAGGCAATGAGTGGGTTAGGGACAAGAATCTCTCACATTGAGGAGAGCACCATTGAAGGTGTGTAGAGATTTTAATTGCCTTTCGCCCTCTACTTAGCATCTACATATCACAAGGCATTATGGGAAAGGAGCTGGGGAGCTCATGCGCCCTCTATTGGATGTAACAGATCCTCAATTTGCTTTTGACTCACCGAGCCTTAAGACAGCAAAAGGGATCTTAGCCAAGCCAATTTCACTTATCTGCATACAGCGCTGTTTCCGGATTGTTGTCCTTCATCAGTACAGAGCAAAGTGAATTGGCTGGCTTAGTGGGAGGCAATGAGTGGGTTAGGGACAAGAATCTCTCACATTGAGGAGAGCACCATTGAAGGTGTGTAGAGATTTTAATTGCCTTTCGCCCTCTACTTAGCATCTACATATCACAAGGCATTATGGGAAAGGAGCTGGGGAGCTCATGCGCCCTCTATTGGATGTAACAGATCCTCAATTTGCTTTTGACTCACCGAGCCTTAAGACAGCAAAAGGGATCTTAGCCAAGCCAATTTCACTTATCTGCATACAGCGCTGTTTCCGGATTGTTGTCCTTCATCAGTACAGAGCAAAGTGAATTGGCTGGCTTAGTGGGAGGCAATGAGTGGGTTAGGGACAAGAATCTCTCACATTGAGGAGAGCACCATTGAAGGTGTGTAGAGATTTTAATTGCCTTTCGCCCTCTACTTAGCATCTACATATCACAAGGCATTATGGGAAAGGAGCTGGGGAGCTCATGCGCCCTCTATTGGATGTAACAGATCCTCAATTTGCTTTTGACTCACCGAGCCTTAAGACAGCAAAAGGGATCTTAGCCAAGCCAATTTCACTTATCTGCATACAGCGCTGTTTCCGGATTGTTGTCCTTCATCAGTACAGAGCAAAGTGAATTGGCTGGCTTAGTGGGAGGCAATGAGTGGGTTAGGGACAAGAATCTCTCACATTGAGGAGAGCACCATTGAAGGTGTGTAGAGATTTTAATTGCCTTTCGCCCTCTACTTAGCATCTACATATCACAAGGCATTATGGGAAAGGAGCTGGGGAGCTCATGCGCCCTCTATTGGATGTAACAGATCCTCAATTTGCTTTTGACTCACCGAGCCTTAAGACAGCAAAAGGGATCTTAGCCAAGCCAATTTCACTTATCTGCATACAGCGCTGTTTCCGGATTGTTGTCCTTCATCAGTACAGAGCAAAGTGAATTGGCTGGCTTAGTGGGAGGCAATGAGTGGGTTAGGGACAAGAATCTCTCACATTGAGGAGAGCACCATTGAAGGTGTGTAGAGATTTTAATTGCCTTTCGCCCTCTACTTAGCATCTACATATCACAAGGCATTATGGGAAAGGAGCTGGGGAGCTCATGCGCCCTCTATTGGATGTAACAGATCCTCAATTTGCTTTTGACTCACCGAGCCTTAAGACAGCAAAAGGGATCTTAGCCAAGCCAATTTCACTTATCTGCATACAGCGCTGTTTCCGGATTGTTGTCCTTCATCAGTACAGAGCAAAGTGAATTGGCTGGCTTAGTGGGAGGCAATGAGTGGGTTAGGGACAAGAATCTCTCACATTGAGGAGAGCACCATTGAAGGTGTGTAGAGATTTTAATTGCCTTTCGCCCTCTACTTAGCATCTACATATCACAAGGCATTATGGGAAAGGAGCTGGGGAGCTCATGCGCCCTCTATTGGATGTAACAGATCCTCAATTTGCTTTTGACTCACCGAGCCTTAAGACAGCAAAAGGGATCTTAGCCAAGCCAATTTCACTTATCTGCATACAGCGCTGTTTCCGGATTGTTGTCCTTCATCAGTACAGAGCAAAGTGAATTGGCTGGCTTAGTGGGAGGCAATGAGTGGGTTAGGGACAAGAATCTCTCACATTGAGGAGAGCACCATTGAAGGTGTGTAGAGATTTTAATTGCCTTTCGCCCTCTACTTAGCATCTACATATCACAAGGCATTATGGGAAAGGAGCTGGGGAGCTCATGCGCCCTCTATTGGATGTAACAGATCCTCAATTTGCTTTTGACTCACCGAGCCTTAAGACAGCAAAAGGGATCTTAGCCAAGCCAATTTCACTTATCTGCATACAGCGCTGTTTCCGGATTGTTGTCCTTCATCAGTACAGAGCAAAGTGAATTGGCTGGCTTAGTGGGAGGCAATGAGTGGGTTAGGGACAAGAATCTCTCACATTGAGGAGAGCACCATTGAAGGTGTGTAGAGATTTTAATTGCCTTTCGCCCTCTACTTAGCATCTACATATCACAAGGCATTATGGGAAAGGAGCTGGGGAGCTCATGCGCCCTCTATTGGATGTAACAGATCCTCAATTTGCTTTTGACTCACCGAGCCTTAAGACAGCAAAAGGGATCTTAGCCAAGCCAATTTCACTTATCTGCATACAGCGCTGTTTCCGGATTGTTGTCCTTCATCAGTACAGAGCAAAGTGAATTGGCTGGCTTAGTGGGAGGCAATGAGTGGGTTAGGGACAAGAATCTCTCACATTGAGGAGAGCACCATTGAAGGTGTGTAGAGATTTTAATTGCCTTTCGCCCTCTACTTAGCATCTACATATCACAAGGCATTATGGGAAAGGAGCTGGGGAGCTCATGCGCCCTCTATTGGATGTAACAGATCCTCAATTTGCTTTTGACTCACCGAGCCTTAAGACAGCAAAAGGGATCTTAGCCAAGCCAATTTCACTTATCTGCATACAGCGCTGTTTCCGGATTGTTGTCCTTCATCAGTACAGAGCAAAGTGAATTGGCTGGCTTAGTGGGAGGCAATGAGTGGGTTAGGGACAAGAATCTCTCACATTGAGGAGAGCACCATTGAAGGTGTGTAGAGATTTTAATTGCCTTTCGCCCTCTACTTAGCATCTACATATCACAAGGCATTATGGGAAAGGAGCTGGGGAGCTCATGCGCCCTCTATTGGATGTAACAGATCCTCAATTTGCTTTTGACTCACCGAGCCTTAAGACAGCAAAAGGGATCTTAGCCAAGCCAATTTCACTTATCTGCATACAGCGCTGTTTCCGGATTGTTGTCCTTCATCAGTACAGAGCAAAGTGAATTGGCTGGCTTAGTGGGAGGCAATGAGTGGGTTAGGGACAAGAATCTGTGGCAGAATGTCAGTGTTCCTGTCAGTTGAAAAGTGAAGAATTAAAAACAAACAAACAAAAAAAAACCTCCAAAATTATACCATCATTCCACCATCATCACGTTAAAGAAATGATTGAGAAAAGTGAAGACTTTTTTATACTGAGGCTGTGCATTGGCCTTAATATTTAATATCACTGCTGCCACCACCTTCTTCCCCAGATGTCACCTTGACCAGGATGCCAGGTCTATCCGCAACATAATTCTCTTTGGCAATGACATCATCTTTCCCATTTTTTTTTCTAACTCATCATGGCCGGGAGATTCTTCTCACACCCTCTTATTTCCCACCTCAAGCCCTTACCAGCATGATTAATACCTGTACCCCCCGCCACTTCTATCTCCACCACCAGCATCATCAATAATGTTTTCAACACATGCTGCCTCCACCTCTAAATAAGGCTATCTGTTCTCATTCAACTCATCAAGAAGACTCGGGCAAGGATAAATATTTCACTCAGCAGGTGGAAAAATTTGATTTGACCGATTTACCGAAGTTTCCAAAAAGATTTGCTTCGATCCGAATTAATTTGCGGCGAATAGTGTTAAAAAACAGCTATTTCCTGGCTTCAGAGATCCTGTATAGTGGTGTAGAACACTGTGCCTTGCAGTAACACACATAGGGAGCCTACTGTGGAAGTGAATCAATACTGTGAGTCAGTATGACACGCACATGACAGGCGTCGCTCTTAGAACCACTGCACACTTCACTTATTTGGACAGTTACGGGGCCAAAACTGACCAACTAACTCAAGTGTGAACTCAGCCTTACAGGTCCATGCTAATGCCAGGTATAAAGAACCGTGCAGAGGCCCAAGATCCTACTGTAGCGTGAAAGAGCGCACTCCTTTTACACCGTCATCTACTGATTCCATATAGATGTCTATGGAATATTTTTTTCTCAGCAAGTTCCACATAACTACTATGGATCTGTGTCACTGAAGATGAAGAAGACATGATTTGTGTTACAACATTAGAGGAAAAGCACACAAAAGTCAGACTCAAGATTGTATCAGATGCAATATCCTCCTGTGACTAAGAGGTAATCAAAAACTTCATCTTCATTCCCAGGAAGTACTATCCTGAAGCTTCTGGCAGTGCCACTACAACCAGAAGTAGTGTTGCCACCCACATTCTTATTGTTAGTACTTGCACAAGTGTTTCCTCCTCCGCCTGTCCCTCCCTGTTTTTTTTCCCAGTCATTTTAATGTACACTGCTTCATTATAGTGGTTGGCAACAATTATGACACTGTGTGTCTTTTATTTGTTTTGTTTTTTACAAAAAAAATTTTTAAAAATCAAGAAACGTTGCAGAGTACTAAAAGGGTGACCTAGTCAGTGACTATTAGATTAGAACTGCAACAGGCAACTTGTTTCTTTTGCCCTTAAAATGGCTGCAGTTTGTATGTATATTGGTTAACCAAAATAAAAAAAACCTTAAACATATTAGTAGGCTGCGACACACTGTTTATTAGGTGCAAAAAACGCCCTTAAAAGGGACCTTTCACTATCTCCACCAATTAAATTTCTTAGCATCTGTGAATATGTGCCGCTCCACTGATTCCAGTACAACTGGATTTTGTTCTCTAGCTCCCACCTTTCCTGAGCAACAAGCACAAGCATAATGTACTATTTAATCACTGTAATGTCAATAGAGCAGTGTCAGGGAAAGGGTGTGATTCAGAGCTCCAATCAGAGGCAGCCAGTGTCAGAGCTCAGAATCACACCCCTTGTCTGCTCCTGCCTGACACCGCCATCCTGACATTCTGAGTCTAAATAGTATATGAACCACCAAAACTAACAGCATTGATTGCTTGGGAATAGTGGGGACTAGAGAAAAAAAATTCCAACTGTGCCAGATTCAGTGAAACAGCAGCTATCACTTGTTGTAAAGAGCTTGAGATGTAGGAAGTGGTGAAATGTCCTCTTTAACAAACATCATTTTTTCTGTGTCACACTGTTTATTAGGTGAGCAAAAAAAAAAAAAAGATTATGGCAGGTGTAAGAAAGATTTTTTTTTTTAGATTAGCAAGCTCTGTCACACTCTTTATTGAGTGAACAAAGAAAATAGCCCTTATATAACAGATTTTTTTTTTTCAAATTAGTGACACAATCAGCATTTTACTGTTACAAAAGTGTTTTTCACTAATTCACTTTGTCAGTAAAAACTATGTTTAAACATTCTGCATATAGATTAATCTACTCTTACAAAACAGACTTAGAAAAAAATTACATTATTGCCAATAAAAGGATTAACTGACCTTTGTCTGTCTGTATTACTTCTGCGGTCAGGCTCACACAGTACAGATATTCTCACTCCTATCTATGATTTCAATCAATAATCTGTCTCTAACTGATTAAATCTGACTAAACTGTGTTCTACTTTGCCTGCTCCTAGCTCTATCGCAAGCTTAGCAGCTCTCAAACATGCATTGAGATGAATAACACATTCATCGCCTACTTCCGCCATTACTGAAATGCCTCATGTTCCTGCCCGCAGCACTTTATATATTGTTTATGATATCAGCACTGTAAAGTGTCCACCTGCCACTGATTATTGGCTGAGAGGCTTTCAGGTGGTTCCAGAACATCACAAGACACATGCTGCTTCTGTATTTTTCTGTGCTATACATGTGGCTACGACCATTTTAGTTTATCCAAGGGAAATCTCCAATTATCCGGTTTTGTTAAAAACAAGAACAATTTGGAATATTTGGGTAGATACAGCTCATGACGAATTGGTTTGCTCATCTCTACCCTTAATGTAAAATTGCTTAATTCAGATGTTAAAAGACATTTGACGTTACAGGAGCTCTGTAGGTTACATATAAATATTGCATTTGTACAATAATCTCATTATGACTGCGGGCTCATTTAACTTTGCAAAATGCAGCTGCTGGGGACTTTAATATTCTTTTTTAAATAAAATTTTGAAATAGTCCCTCCTCTACCTGATCTCCGACCTCTTTGGTGCTTGCCCTACTGTCAGGGGGGTTTTTGCAATCTCATTTGTTATCAAGCGCTATACGATTTATGGCACGTCAATAATCCCACTGTCAATAATATACTTTTTTCTCTGAAATTCTCCTAAACTATTTATCCGAGAATGAATCTCCAGACATTTCAGTCACAGTTCTCTGGAGGAAATGCATTTCTATTGCCACTCAACTGAAATAAAAAACTGGTGTGTGACAGGTTGTGCATGAGAAGGAGCTGCACTTGAAGCCTTCCTTGCTTAAAATCTATTTAGATCCCTCTTAAAATGGGTCATTGACTTCCACTCAGCTTTACACTTTATCATCAATCAAGGTGAATAATGGATGGGATGGAAGTTCTCCTCTTGAATTCAGATACGGAGAACACCTTCGATATTCTCATGTGGTCGTTTATGTTTCATATTCTGAAACAGTTTGACTTTGAGGGTCAGATGTTATGGGCGGTGGCCTCTACTTCTCACCATTTGTGACTATCCGCCTTTTTAACAACCATTCTCGACCCTTGCAGATTCAAAATGAGACATTGCAAGGTTCCCCTTCCTTTAAGCTGACAGTGTCATACACTATGTTTTATAGATGTACAGTCCTAGGAGCCCTAAGAGTGTCATACACTATGTTTTATAGATATATAGTCCTAGGAGCCCTGACAGTGTCATACACTATGTATTATAGATATAGTCCTAGAAGTCCTGACAGTGTCATACACAATGTATTATAGATATATAGTCCTAGGAGTCCTGACAGTGTCATACACTATGTATTATAGATATATAGTCCTAGGAGCCCTGACAGTGTTATACACTATGTATTATAGATATATAGTCCTAGGAGACCTGACACTGTCATACACTATGTTTTATAGATGTACAGTCCTAGGAGCCCTAAGAGTGTCATACACTATGTTTTATAGATATATAGTCCTAGGAGCCCTGACAGTGTCATACACTATGTATTATAGATATAGTCCTAGGAGCCCTGACAGTGTCATACACTATGTTTTATAGATATATAGTCCTAGGAGTCCTGACAGTGTCAAACACTATGTATTATAGATATATAGTCCTAGAAGTCCTGACAGTGTCATACACAATGTATTATAGATATATAGTCCTAGGAGTCCTGACAGTGTCATACACTATGTATTATAGATATATAGTCCTAGGAGCCCTGACAGTGTTATACACTATGTATTATAGATATATAGTCCTAGGAGACCTGACACTGTCATACACTATGTTTTATAGATATATAGTCCTAGGAGTCCTGACAGTGTCAAACACTATGTATTATAGATATATAGTCCTAGGAGCCCTGACAGTGCCATACACTATGTTTTATAGATATATAGGCCTAGGAGTCCTGACAGTGTCATACACTATGTATTATAGATATATAGTCCTAGGAGTCCTGACAGTGTCATACACTATGTATTAAAGATATATAGTCCTAGGAATCCTGACAGTGTCATACACTATATTTTATAGATATATAGTCCTAGGAGTCCTGACAGTGTCATACACTATGTATTAAAGATATATAGTCCTAGGAATCCTGACAGTGCCATACACTATGTATTATAGATATATAGTCCTAGGAGTCCTGACAGTGTCATACACTATGTATTATAGATATATAGTCCTAGGAGCCCTGACAGTGTCATATACTGTTTTGAGACAATATAAAATCTGATTTGTTACAAACGTATTCAACCAGAAACACATCTGTGGATGAAACCACCTGGATCTGAAAAACTGCATCCTTCAGGTCATTCGACCCATCTCTGGGTTCCAAAGGCAGAAATGTTAAATGACCCCTCTCTGGGACTTCTAGTGTTAAGAGGTTTGCCCATCTCTATTTGCTGCATCTATATAATGGACCTTAAAGAGGACCATTCACCACTTCCACCAATTCAAGTTCTTAGCATCTGTTAATAGGCTCCATTGCTTTGATTCTAGCGCAGTTAGTTTTGGTGCCAAAACTAACAGCATTGATTGCTCAGGAATGGTGGGGGCTATACAGAGAAAAGTCTAACTGCGACAGAATCAGTGAAGCAACAACTATTAAATGATACAAAGAGCAGGATTTGTTGGATGTGGTGAAACAGCAACATAAAATTTAATTAGTACTTACCTCAAAATCTGTAAGTTGTTTAAACCTAGTGCAAGTCTCTCTAATCCTTCAGTGTTTAAAGAACATCCAGATAGATCAAGTTCTTTTATATTTGTGCAGGTTTCCATGACATATGCTAACACTGTACAGTCTAGAGCTGACATGTGATCACCAGAAAGGTCCAATTTTCTGTATGATTGTAATGATTCCAGCACTAGATCCTTATTCCGGCTTTCAAACAGATAGAAAAATGTATTAAGAAGATGTCTCTTCTGGTCTTTGCCTTTGATCAGTCTCTGTTCTTCTGGAATGAAGTTCTTCAGCCAAGTGATAACATCTCTGGAAGTCTGAGCTGCTTGTTTGTCCAGGTATCCAGTTAGTATTGACCTGGTGGAGGTGTCTGATAGACCACACAGGAAACGGAGGAACATCTCACCACGTCCATCAGGATAGGATTTGGCTTCTTCTAGTGATTTCTGTAACTTCTCAGGAGAATAATCTGTATAATGGACCAAGGCAGAGAAGAATTCCTGAACAGTGAGATGTAAGAAGGAATAGGTTACAGATTCCTCCGATTCCATCAGAAAACTTGATAAGAGCTTTGACTTATTGTCCACATGGAAAGAATCCAGATCTCGATCATCAAAAATAACCCTGTGATTCATGACTCCATGTTCTGCCATCCATCCGATGGACTGCAGGATCTTCTGAGCGTCACTTTTCTCCAGGCTGTGATTGGACAGAATGTTGGCGACAAATATGGCAAAGAGCTGTGTCACTGTTCTGGGTAATAATGTCACCTGCTGGTCACTACTTGTTGTCTGGAAGCTCCTGGATAATACAGTACAGATGATCCAGCAGTAGGACGGGAGGTAACAGAACGTGTACAAGGTGTCATTCTGCTTCACATAAGTAAAAGCCTTTTCTGACAGTTCAGGGTTGGAGATGAAATTCTCAAAGTAAATCTGTCGTTCTTCTGGAAGAAACCCAGTGATTTCTACTATTCTCTGGAAGACTGTACAATCAATTGATGCCAGTCTGGTTGGACGACTGGTCATTAAGACAGAACAACCATTAAGAAGAGACTTTCTCACCAAACTAACCACAATCTGACCACAATGTTCGAGCTGTTTAGGATTAGAGCACAAGTGACGTGATGTGAAATCCATTGTATGATTGCTTTCATCTAATCCATCAAATATAAAGAGAAGTTTCTCTGGATCTTGTAAGATGTTCTCCAGCTGCTCCTCCAGATATGGGTACTGATGAAGGATCATGGTCTCCAGACTAACCTTATCCAGTCTGTTGAGTTCCCGGAATTTGAAGAAAAAGACAAAAGAGAATCTTTGATAGAGATCGCCCTTCACCCAGTCATAGACAAACTTCTGCATCAGTGTGGTCTTCCCTACACCGGGCACTCCGATCACCATTACCATATGTGGTACAAGTCTGGATTGGTGACACCAACGGAACATCTTGTTGGGGGAAATACGCTGTAATTTACTTTGCGAACCCTTTAAATATTCCTCATGTTTTGCCCCGGTCTCTATGAGCTCATTCTCAGAACGTTTCCAAAAGTGATCAGTGGTGACAATGATGAGGTTCACAAAGCGTGTAGAGAAGGGGAAACTGTCCTCTCCCTGATTACATCTTGGAGGTTTGTTCTCTATAAGTTTCTCAGTTTGTTTATATAAATGTTTCTTGTGACAGTTCTGGATATCTGTAGAAAATAGAAAAACAAAGGTGAAGATAAGAGACTGAAACAAAGAGTCCTTTTAGCTATGCCCCTTTTTCGATACACAGTATAGCACTGCCACATGTATAAAAAGCATCAACACATAATAAATATGGCGCACACATCATTTACCACATATCAGCTTTAAATCTGTCCTGGGTTTGAGCAATATGTCCAGTTATTCTTTTGTGAAGTTCTTTAATTTATAACACGTTTCTCCCATACTGGCCAAGAGATGGGTCTTCAGGAGGAGAGATAGAACCTATCAGGTAAGTTGAACAAAGATGACTGCAGTTTAAACTGCATTTCCTGTGACCCTGATGGTGGGATAATCAGAGTACTTCCACAGAGGGATACATTGCTCTTCTGTGATCTCACTGAGCTTATAGTCAGGTACACCTGTGGACATCCACAGCATCCTCCAGACTAATCCTCATCTATCATTGCATTATAGTGGTTGTATTTTAGCAACCCTCTCTCATGTTCCCTGTGCAGATATTCATCTTTCTGCCAGGTACATTGATTTGAGAAGAGGACTGGTTTTTCCTTGGTATTTGCAAGCCCACATCCGTTATGGGTAATCTAAACTGAACAAATACCCTTACCTGGGAATGCAGAGGTGTTACACACCTGGAAGCATAGTACTCCACCCTGATATCTGCACCACTATTATTACACTGCCCCAGGACTATACATTGGGTGTGTGATTTATGGATTCATTATACACTTTCAGACCATTTTCATTTCTAACGTTCATATTAAAAGTTAAGTTTTAGACATTCATTAATATATTGAATAAAATTCAAGATTTTTGGCATTGCGGGGATAAAAATAAACACAGGTATCAGTGTGTTTATGTTTTAAAGCGGTTATTCAGCTTCCAATAAGGATTTGCAAATACATTCACAGCAGTGCTAAATTCTCACTGTTACCTTGTGCAGCCTTTGCGTGGCTTTATTTTACTTGCTGCTCCTTGTATCCATGTTATTTACATGCAGTGAATCTGAGGTCAAACTACATTTCCCATGATTCATCTGCCTGCTGTCACTCCCTATGTTTGCTGCTCACACTTACCTGTCAGTTCTGGGGTTAGTCGGTGTCCTTCTTCATCCAGTAGGATTTGCTCCACCAGAATGTCACCTAATAAGAAATGACAGATTAGTAGGATGTTCTAGTGTATAGACATCTCCAGTGCTGGATGTACCTACATAATATAAGTATGGGATTAAACAATGACCAAGACAGGAAAGGTCCCCAGGGGTGTAGTTATAGAGACTGCAGAGGTAACAGTCACTACGAGGCCCTGGAACCACAGGAGGCTCCAAAGGTCCTTCTGCCACATATAATATATCACTATTCTAAATGGTACAAAGTAGGTGTCCCAATACAGATTTTGCACTAGGGCTCCGGAGCTTCCAGTTATGCCTCTGCCTGAACCCTTAAAGAAAATGTCTGCATTATAATAAAATTGATGTAAAGTCAGTAAATGTCAAATAATAATTAAAAACAAACAAACAATATACTATATATATACAGTCATATGAAAAAGTTTGGGCACCCCTATTAATCTTAATCATTTTTAGTTCTAAATATTTGGGTGTTTGCAACAGCCATTTCAGTTTGATATATCTAATAACTGATGGACACAGTAATATTTCAGGATTGAAATGAGGTTTATTGTACTAACAGAAAATGTGCAATATGCATTAAACCAAAATTTGACCGGTGCAAAAGTATGGGCACCTCAACAGAAAAGTGACATTAATATTTAGTAGATCCTCCTTTTGCAAAAATAACAGCCTCTAGTCGCTTCCTGTAGCTTTTAATCAGTTCCTGGATCCTGGATGAAGGTATTTTTGACCATTCCTCTTTACAAAACAATTCCAGTTCAGGTAAGTTTGATGGTCGCCGAGCATGGACAGCCCGCTTCAAATTATCCCACAGATGTTCAATGATATTCAGGTCTGGGGACTGGGATGGCCATTCCAGAACATTGTAATTGTTCCTCTGCATGAATGCCTGAGTAGATTTGGATCATTGTCTTGCTGAAATATCCATCCCCGGCGTAACTTCAAATTCGTCACTGATTCTTGTACATTATTCTCAAGAATCTGCTGAATCCATGCGACCCTCAACTTTAACAAGATTCCCGGAGCCGGCATTGGCCACACAGCCCCAAAGCATGATGGAACCTCCACCAAATTTTACAGTGGGTAGCAAGTGTTTTTCTTGGAATGCTGTGTTTTTTGGACGCCATGCATAACGCCTTTTTGTATGACCAAACAACTCAATCTTTGTTTCATCAGTCCACAGGACCTTCTTCCAAAATGAAGCTGGCTTGTCCAAATGTGCTTTTGCATACCTCAGGCGACTCTGTTTGTGGCGTGCTTTCAGAAACGGCTTCTTTCGCATCACTCTCCCATACAGCTTCTCCTTGTGCAAAGTGTGCTGTATTGTTGACCGATGCACAGTGACACCATCTGCAGCAAGATGATGCTGCAGCTCTTTGGAGGTGGTCTGTGGATTGTCCTTGACTGTTCCCACCATTCTTCTTCTCTGCCTTTCTGATATTTTTCTTGGCCTGCCACTTCTGGGCTTAACAAGAACTGTCCCTGTGGTCTTCCATTTCCTTACTATGTTCCTCACAGTGGAAACTGACAGGTTAAATCTCTGAGACAACTTTTTGTATCCTTCCCCTGAACAACTATGTTGAACAATCTTTGTTTTCAGATCATTTGAGAGTTGTTTTGAGGAGCCCATGATGCCACTCTTCAGAGGAGATTCAAATAGGAGAACAACTTGCAATTGGCCACCTTAAATACCTTTTCTCATGATTGGATACGCCTGGCTATGAAGTTCAAAGCTCAGTGAGGTTACAAAACCAATTTTGTGCTTCAGTAAGTCAGTAAAAAGTAGTTAGGAGTATTCAAATCAATAAAATGATAAGGGTACCCAAATTTTTGCACCGGTCAAATTTTGGTTTAATGCATATTGCACATTTTCTGTTAGTACAATAAACCTCATTTCAATCCTGAAATATTACTGTGTCCATCAGTTATTAGATATATCAAATTGAAATGGCTGTTGCAAACACCCAAATATTTAGAACTAAAAATGATTAAGATTAATAGGGGTGCCCAAACTTTTTCATGTGACTGTATATATATATATATATATATATATATATATATATATATATATATATATTGCTAATTTAATCCCCTGCTCTTACCTACTATAGTTCTGCAACTTTTTGTTCTTTGGACAATTTAACCCCATCTGCTGTAATAATATGGCGGATGTTGGGCCATTTAAATAATAATAATAATAATAATAATAATAATAGTCCTTTAATAGTCCCACAATGGGGAAATTCAGTGTGTTACAGCAGCAAAGATAAGCAGATACAAATACAAATACAACATGTACAGGAATGTACCAAGGTGAGAGGCATTACATTAATAGCAGACAGACAGATAGGACGTAGCAGAGGAGGGGGGGGATATAACAGGCAGAGAGATATTTCAGTTCTCTGTGTGTAATGATCTCCGCTTAGGTCGGTGTTGGTTGTACAGCCTAACCGCGGTGGGGAGGAAAGACTTCCGATAGCGCTCCTTCTCACACCTAGGGTGGAGCAGTCAGTCACTGACAGTACTGCTCAGCGCGATCACAGTCTCATGCATGGGATGGGACTTCTTCTTCATGGAGCTCACCACGGACAGTATCCTTCTGTCACCCACCACCTGCACTGGGTCCAGGGGGCTCCCCAGGACAGAGCTGGCCCTTCTAATCAGCTTGTCGAGTTTATTTCTGTCCCTGGTTGATATACTGCTCCCCCAGCAGGCCACTCCAAAGAAGATGGCTGATGCCACTACCGAGTTGAAGAAAGTTCTAAGAAGTGCCCCCCGGATTCCAAAGGCTCTCAGCTTCCTAAGCAGGTAGAGCCTGCTGTGGCCCTTCCTGTACAGGGCCTCCATATGATCTGCCCAGTCCAGCTTATTATTAAGGAGCAAACCCAGGTACTTATAGGTGTTCACAATCTCGATGCCCGTCCCCAGGATGTCCACTGGTTTTGGAGGGCATCTGCCTTTACGGAAGTCCACCACCATCTCCTTGGTCTTCCCCGTGTTAATCTTCAGGTGGTTCCGGTGGCACCAGTCCACAAAATGCTGGTTCAGTTCTCTGTACTCCCTGTCATCATCATCTGTGATGAGACCCACTAATGCAGAGTCGTCAGAATACTTCTGTAGGTAGCAGCTGGATGAGTTGCGCCTAAAATCTGCAGTGTACAGTGTGAAGAGGAAAGGGGCGAGAACCGTACCCTGAGGACCTTTCATGTTCTCAGACACATGTGGTTTTATATACCACTAGTGCGCTGAAGATATCGGTGCCATTAGTTTTGGCACCGATCTCTGCCCATCGTCAGAAGGGCATTCCTGACAGTCTAGTAATGGTAATGCCCATAATCATAGTCCACTCAGATAGCAGGCATTTCATTTAGCCACCTGCTTTCATTTTCTCCAGTGGGAGCCTTCCAACTTCCATAACAGCTGGAAATCTTGTGAAGGCTCCCTCACCTGTCACAGTATCATTGCTACAGGCAAGCCTCAATACATACAAAGGCATTTTTCTATAGACTACAATACAGATCTGATGATTGCAGGTTCAAGCCCCCAAGGAGACTAAAAAATATTTGAAAAAAAGTTTTAAAAAAATTAAAAATAAAAAAAAATATATATAGTCACCCCTTTGCCTAGATCTCAAATAAAAATAAACAAACATAAACAAACAAATTCTCGCATCCAAAAATGCCCCAAACTAAAAAATAATAAAATTATTTTCCCCATATGGTAAAATTCAAAATGGCCAAACTTCAGTTTTTTTCTCCGTTTTGCCTCATAAAAATTTTTAATTACAAAGCGAATGATACATCAGACATTCTATAAAATGATATGAATTACCAGACCCTGCAAAAAAAAAAAAAAAAAAAGACACCTTATGCAGCCATGATTGTGTCAATATAAAAAAGTTATGGATGTTTATGGAACATTTTTGTTAAGGTGTAAAAACATAAGAAAAACAATATACAGTGGGGGAAAAAAAAGTATTTAGTCAGCCACCAATTATGTAAGTTCTCCCACTTATAAAGATGAGGCCGGCCTGTAATTGTCATCATAGGTAGACCTCAACTATGAGAGACAAAATGAGAAATAGCAATTGAAAGTGGTCAAAGATAATATTGATCTCCAGGCAGTGGAAATTCATCAGACGTGCTGCCAACTCAATCCCTTTAAAGAGGCCACCAGATTTGTGAGTAGGGACAACAGTGCCATCAATTGTGTTATCCCCCTGATTTTTATATTGGCGCAAAAGCTTACAGTGATGCAAAAAGGAATAGAGGTAGAACAGTAGTCTGCTTACTACCCTCTGGGGTTTTTGGGGACAAGTGTGGATGATGTCATGTGCAGATGGAAGTGATGGAGGATGATAAACTAGAACGTGGAGTGCAGGAGATGTTGAATGTGGAGGGGGACATAGCAAAGCAATGGAACAAGGATGGCATTCATCTTTTTGTGAATTAAATGTTAGATTTTTTTTTAGTTAATATATTTAGTTAATATATTTTTTTAAGCTTTTTTGCTATTGTGTGATTGTTCATACAATGCACTGCAAGTGTGGAGACATCAAATGTCAGAAAGGCGATAAAGGTTACCCTAATAAATGCATTTCAGGTGAACATGTTCACCTTATGAAATTGTGATTAATGCGGAACATTTATAAAAGTGTCAGCTTTGATATCTTCTGGACTTGCTGTAAAAGATTGCAGAGAAGAGAGTCATACATGTAGTCTACCCACCCCATAATTTCATGAATTGGTTATGTTTAACTGAAGCACATTGTCTGCAAGGCGCTGCTCTGAGCTCTGATTCATTCTAAGGTCTTGTCCAAGGACAGTGGTGACCCTAGCCTCTTTGCTGCCTGAGGCGGACTATAGAAAGACGCCACTACCCCCCCAAAAAAAAAAAAAAAAAAAAAAAAACTGAGTTTCCATGCTACTAGTTTAACACACTGTTATCGTCGCACAATATACACAATATACACAGTTTTTAAGAATTCTTCTCCCTATATTACTTCAGTATCAGATCAACAACACGGCATTAACAATGAAAGTAACTTCACACATCTTCTGCTTGGTGGATGGACGAGCCCACGTGGCCCCCATTCTCTATAATAGGAGCCCCACAGATAGCTGAGGACTGGACTTCGGGTATCTTTGGCACTCCCATTAAAGTGAATGAGAGCCCCGCGGGTTCGTCCATCCACCAAGTGACACCTATATATATGGCTGCGGCCAGGCTGGATTCCCACCTAGTGGGGGAAAAACCCAATTCTCAGGCTCAGTGGGGGTATCAGCAGACAGACCCCCATCACTCAGGTATTTATCCTCTATCATTTAGGTGTATACAGTGCAGTAACATTCTGTGACTTACAGGTGACGTCTCTGACTAATCGGTCACATTTCTCTTCTCTTCCCTTTGGACCGCCATGACCACTTCTTCCAGCTGTGACTTGTCTCTGTAAAGGTTGCAGCACAGACATCTTTGGCTCCTCACTTTTCCAGGCATCCAACCCACATTGTCCTCACCTACACAAAGCCCCCATCCTGCTGCTACCCCCAATTATACAATATATGATATAACCCCCCATAATGAATAATATCCCCAAGTGCATCTTTATATTAATAACATCCGTGTGTACCCTGTATAAATAGTGCCCCTTATTAATAATACCCCAGGTGTTAACTAATTAAAAGGTTTTCCAAGTCATTAATAAACTAATCAGTGGGGTTCAAAAACCCAGGACCCCCACTGATCAGCTGTTTGAATGGTACCTGTGTAAGTGCCATGACCGCTTCTCTGATTACATAGTGTAATTCATCTCATAGCGGCCATGTAATGTAACTACAGCCTCGTCCTGTACATGTCTACAGTATGTGACAAGGCTACAATTACATCACACGGTCACTATAAACAGACAGCGTATAATATAAACAGGTGCCATAGCCCATGTTTATAGCACCCCATTTTCACACGCTATGATGTTCCACAGCAGCCCCTGCACACAGTATTACACAGTGTTATGGCCCGCAGCGGCCCCTGCACACTGTATTATGCCTCTCAGCGGCCCCTGCACACGGTATTATGCCCCACATTGGCCACTGCACACGGTATTATGTTCCACAGCAACTCCTGCACACAGTTTTATGCCCCATATTGGCCCCTGCACACGGTATTATGCTCCATATTGGCCCCTGCACACGGTATTATGCTCCACATTGGCCCCAGCACACGGTATTATGCTCTATAGTGGCCCTTGCACTGGTATTATGCTCCATAGTGGCCCCTGCACTGGTATTATCCTCCATAGTGGCCCTTGCACTGGTATTATGCTCCATAGTGACCCCTGCACCCGGTATTATGCTCTATAGTGGCCCCTGCACTTGTATTATGCTCCAGAGTGGCCCCTGCACAGGGTATTATGCTCTACAGTGGTCCCTGCACAGGGTATTATGCCCCATAGTGGCCGACCCATGAACTATTATTATACTCTGGGGTCTTTTCAGACCCCAGAGTATAATGATTGGAGACCCAGGGGAGAATACAAACATAAAAACCAGAGTTACTTACCTATCCTGGACACCGGTGCACTACTTGCAGCTTTCGGCCCTGTTTAATTGCGCACACACGTCACGTGATCAGGCTGGCGACACGACCTGATGACGTCACCAGAGGCCCCAAGCCTGCTCGGAGTTACATCGGATCACAGGAGGTGAGTAACTGGTTTTTATGTTCCCTCACCAACCCTAGGCCTCCGATTATTATACTCCGGGGTCTGAATAGGCCCCGGAGTATAATAATAGTAGTATTTGCGGCCCGCAGCCTAACTTACCGATCCCTGTGGCCGCTCACAGCGGCATCCGCTTCCCTTTCTGCGGCCCATAGCAGAAGGGGAAGCGGGAACGGCCACGAGCAGACGTGGGGTAGGGAAATAAATAGGCCCTGACCTACGGCCTATTTATATATATAAAAAAAAAAGTTATACTCACCTGCGATGCCTTGATGCAGCCGCCACCGCCTCCTCTTCTTGTCCGCGACGTCTGTGTCTCAGCGTAGGCGGCGTGATGACGTCATTGTATCGCCGCCTGCGCTGAGATGCGACGTCTTGTAAACCAGCCCAGGACAGGCCCCGCTCATCTCTGTTTTTTTTTTTGTTTTTTTTTAAAGCGGCCTGTCCTGGGCTGGTTTACATGAAATAGTAAAAATGCCACCCCCCCGTACAGTGCCGCCCGAGGCGGCCGCCTCACTTCACCTCATTAGCGATGCGCCCCTGCCAAGGATCTAACTTGTTACGGTGTAGCAGGCCAAATTAAACCCCTACCAGATTAAGCGCGGGTATAGTTTGGTCCAGGCCAGATTACACCCCGGGGATTAACTGTGCCAGGACAAACTATACCCCGAGGTGTAAAATAGCCTAGACCAAACTATACCCCTCCAGGCCAGAATATACCCATCTAACATGGAACCCGGGTATAGTCTGGCCCTGGCCACAGTATACCCCTGAGGATAAACTGTATACCTGGGGGGTGTAAAATAGCCTAGGCCAGACTATATCCCTCCAGGCCATAATGTTATCACTTCAATGGTTTTCTCACTCTGTCTGTAACTTGTTGAAAAGTGTACAGATTTTTTTTTTTTTTATCACAGCTGCTTCCTCTTGTTGGAAAATACAGTACAGTGCTTATATTGAACTGACAGTAGATGGCACTGTCCCATCAGTACATAGTAACTTTTTATGTATGTTTCTCTCTGCTCTCTATGACACCAAACTTTTTCTAATTTTGACAACCATGGAAGGCCAACTGTATGACCAGCTTTTGAGATTCTACATTGCAACACAACAAAAGTTCCCCCAGTGGATCTACGATCTACCTCCAGAGAAATGTGTAAATGCCAAGTCCCACTTCAGACAAAAAGCTAAACCATATCGAGCAGACGGGGGATTCTTTACCATGGGGAAAAGGAGGTTCTCACTAAAAGCCGACTGCCAAATATCCTGAAGGCCTGTCATGACAACCCAATTTCTGGTGACCATCTTGGAAAAGATAAGACGCTAGCCAAAATCTCTGACCGTTATTACTGGAAGGGAATAAAGAACGACGTTCACCAACATGTCAAAGCCTGTCAAAATGTTTTGTTATGAATCCCAAAATCAGCAAGGAAGCTCCGCCACTCAACAGTGTACCATTGCCTGGAAAAGTATGGAGCTTAGTCGGGATTGATTTGATTGGTCCTCTTAGAAAGCATTAAATGGCAATAAATATGTAGTCACTGCCACTGATCATTTCTCCAAGTGGACTGAAGCAACAGCTGTCCCAGATAAAAGTGCCAACTCAGTAGCAAATTTTTTGTACTCCTATCTTTGCCTCGTTGACTATATGGACACTCTTATTAGCGACTAGGGCTGAGAGTTTGTGAACTCGATCATCAACAACCTGATGGAGCATTTTCAAACAGATCATTGCATTTCATCTGCCTACCACCCACAAACAAATGGCCCGTGGGAACGTGACAACTGAACACTCACTTTCTTAGTAATCTCTTAGTAAGCTTGTCAATGACCAAGGAAACAACTGGGATCAGTAAACCCCTGCAGTTCTGTTTGCCTATCATACATCTGTGCATGCCTCAAGAAAGTGCACTCCATTTGAGGTCATGTATGGATGGAAGGCCAAGCTTCCTATGGACCTCAATCCCTCAGAAAATGACACTGTGGACCCCATGCCCATTTCAGAAGATGCCAACTCTGATGTGCTAAATACACTGACAGCCATTCTTAAAAAGCTCCGCTCAACTGTCAGTACCAACATCCACTCTGCCCAGGAATACCAGTAGTGCGCTTTTGATCTCCGACACAACAGCAACAAAGAAATCCTTGCTGGTACCAGCATTTATATCAAGAATCATCACTGTATTCATCGCATGGGTTCAAAGATGGAACCACGCTGGATTGGACCCTACTTAGTTGTGGAATCCTTGACCAAGGGATGAGTAAAACTTAACAATAAGACTGGCAAGATACCGAGCAACACCTACCACGCCAGCTATCTTAAAATTTACCAGGATGAAGAGACTTCTCCACCACCTCAGTCTCATGATGATTGTCCCAGTGACTCTTCCACACAGAAACACAAGCAAATTAAGACTTTCAACCCACTACCAAGTTCAGTAAGGAAGTATCTTAGCGCCACTCTTGGCCTTACGTTTGGTAAGGTTGTATACTATGGATGCACAAGGGACCTTGGAAAACCGCAGCGTACACATAACCAAATGTATGGGAACTGCTACTTCCGGGCCATCAGCTACATCCTGACAGGAACAGAGGACAACCATTCCCTTCTCAGAGGTAAAGTCATCCACCACATGAAAACTGACTTGACAAAAAAACTACAGGACTACTTGAACCAAAATGTGAATGAATATGTGAACATCTTTGGAATGTCTCATGATGGAGTCTGGGCAACTGATGCAGAGATCATGGCCACAGCTAATCTGTTGAGTTGCAACATCATCATCTATGCGAATATCGGTGACTCCATGGATTGGTTGACATATCCTGCAAGCTCCAGTCTGCAGTCAACAACAGAACATGCCCTTTATCTGGAGAATAAGCCTGATCATTGTAATGTTATCAGTGTTTACCTTTAAATGTTTATATTGTAGCAAGGACTTGCTAGTCTAAAGGCCCCAATACATGGGACGACTATTGGGCGATTTGTTGTCCCTTGCATTGAGCGATATTGTTTGTTCTAGACTGCTCCATATTGACCTTTCCTTGTTACTGGAAATCCGCTTGTCTTCTGATTTTGGCTCTGACGTTACCTTTCAGACTGACCATTCCTTGTTACTGGAAATCTACTTGTCTCCGGATTTGGCTCTGACGTTACCTCTCGGACAATTTTTTGGCTTGGACACATTCACTCTCCTTATTTATCCTCCTCGTTCTGATCTGCCTTGTAAATTTATTGTGGGTTCTGGTTTGACTTCAATTTGGGGAGCGTTTATTTCTTATACCAGTTTCTGTGGTGATAACTTGTGCCCCAAATTCAGCACAAGTCCATCTGGCTTCCAGCTGTCGCTGGTGAAAATGTGCCTGGGATCTATTTCTCAGTGCTGTGTCAGATTTAACCAGCTAGTTCTACTGCTCTCTGTTGTCAACCAGTTCCTGCAATTTTTGATATTTGTTCCAGAGACACTATCATAACACATAATAAGTAAATATATGCCGTATATTGTAAATTCCAAAATTTATCATATCCTCCAGTTCCTTGTGTGCTGACTGTTCTGGCACTCTATGATTGACTTAATCTGCAGTGGATCAAACCCTCCCAGAAATTCAGATGTAAGTTCATATCCCAAATGAATCCCAGGAAGTGATAGAGATAAGATAAATTGACACTGACAAATTAATTGCTGTCAATCAAAACCTTTTACCAAACTTTGTAACTGCCCTGACCTCTGCCTGATAATCCTATTGACTCTGTGCCACCTGCTCTGACATTTGTCTGAATACCAATAAGCACAAACTATACCTGCCCGGATCCTAGTCTACTGACCATGTGTTTGCCTGTCTCTTCAATGCCATGCACTAGCATGAAGAATAAAGAACTTGGTTTGAGATAGAACTTATGGAGGAGGAAAAGAACCTGATAAATGGAGAAAGAGGCATTTTTCTCTAATAAGATATACAGTATTACAAACTGTTATATATTTGTCATCTGTATTATGTATTTGTAAACAATTTGTTGAAAGGTTAATGACCATTTATTTATAGTATAATTTCATCCTTCTGTATCCCCCTTTCATATTAATTATATATTTTACTTGGAAATCCAGAACTGCAGTTTAATTTATGACTAATTTCTTCTGATCCCAGCAGAAGCCTCTGTATCCATACACTGCTGTAAATGACTGTACCAGAGGGGAAATCTTTATGTAAGTTATGCAAACCTCAATGTCAAGATGGACACATCACATACACAATGTTACCTGTATGACGGACACATCACATACACAATGTTACCTGTATGACGGACACATCTCATACACAATGTTACCTGTATGATGGACACATCGCATACACAATGTTACCTGTATGACGGACACATCACATACACAATGTTACCTGTATGACGGACACATCGCATACACAATGTTACCTGTATGACGGACACATCGCATACACAATGTTACCTGTATGACGGACACATCACATACACAATGTTACCTGTATGACGGACACATCGCATACACAATGTTACCTGTATGACGGACACATCGCATACACAATGTTACCTGTATGACGGACACATCACATACACAATGTTACCTGTATGACGGACACATCGCATACACAATGTTACCTGTATGACGGACACATCACATACACAATGTTACCTGTATGACATACACATCACATACACAATGTTACCTGTATGGGGACACATCACATACACAATGTTACCTGTATGACAGACACATCACATACACAATGTTACCTGTATGACATAGACATCACATACACAATGTTACCTGTATGACGGACACATCGCATACACAATGTTACCTGTATGACGGACACATCGCATACACAATGTTACCTGTATGACGGACACATCACATACACAATGTTACCTGTATGACGGACACATCACATACACAATGTTACCTGTATGGGGACACATCACATACACAATGTTACCTGTATGACAGACACATCACATACACAATGTTACCTGTATGACATACACATCGCATACACAATGTTACCTGTATGACGGACACATCACATACACAATGTTACCTGTATGACGGACACATCACATACACAATGTTACCTGTATGACGGACACATCACATACACAATGTTACCTGTATGACGGACACATCACATACACAATGTTACCTGTATGGGGACACATCACATACACAATGTTACCTGTATGACGGACACATCGCATACACAATGTTACCTGTATGACGGACACATCGCATACACAATGTTACCTGTATGACGGACACATCACATACACAATGTTACCTGTATGACGGACACATCGCATACACAATGTTACCTGTATGACGGACACATCACATACACAATGTTACCTGTATGACGGACACATCACATACACAATGTTACCTGTATGACGGACACATCGCATACACAATGTTACCTGTATGACGGACACATCACATACACAATGTTACCTGTATGACGGACACATCGCATACACAATGTTACCTGTATGACGGACACATCGCATACACAATGTTACCTGTATGACGGACACATCACATACACAATGTTACCTGTATGACGGACACATCACAAACACAATGTTACCTCTCTGTTGGAGTTCCTCCAGCACAGAGTGCAGGCCGGGGGTGCCATGATCCTTCCGTAAGGCATAAAGACTAAGCCACATTGTTATAACGGCTTCTCTTCCTCTGTGGAAAATATCCTGTAGTAAAGTCTGAGCCAATGTTTTTCTATCATTTTCTAGACTCAGGTATTTCTAGGGAAACAATAAAAGGTCATACCTAAGGGTCAGTATACAAAGGGTTAACATACACATACAGAAATTTGATGTCAGTCTTCTCTATAATGGATTGAACCTGAGAAAGATAAATAGTCATGGAGAAAATAATTTCTGAATCCACAAGTAACAATCATATCTACTGTATTTACCCCCCTACTGTATGAGGCAAGGCCTACACCGGATTGGTGGGTATTTAAATATGGTGGCCACTCAGGAGCTGAATGCCCGCCATAGCCGCCGGGTCTCTGCTGTATTATAAAGCAGAGACGCGGTGTTAATTCCCGGTATCAGTGCCTGCACTGATCACAGGCATTAACCCCCCCAGCACCATTTTGCCAGGTATCACCAGCCCCCGGAGCAAGATCTGGGGCTGGCGTCCCATTGGCATGACTGCTTGTTTGGAACCTATTGAAGGCTCTCAGGTTTGTCTGCCATTTACTTCTATTGCAGGCTGCACTAAGCCAATATTTAGCAATGCATTGCATTAGTGATCAGACCCCCTGGGGTTCAAGACACTTAGGGTGTCTAATAAATGCAAAAAAATAAATTAATTAATTAATTAAAAAATTTAAAAAAATATATATATAAATGTACTAAAATACTGTGAAACACATACACATTAGATATCCCAGTGTCTGAAAATGTCCGCTCTACAAATTTAAAGGGGTTAAAGTTTCTGTCTTCAACTGAACACATGATAAATAAAGAGGAGTTCCTATGTATACAACCTTGACAGTTTATGTCTTCTCACCTCCAGATCTGGGATATTTCTGGAATGCAGCTCACTCAGAAGTGATTGAGATTTCCAGTTCTCCACAATGTAGAGCAGATCATCCTGGAAATATTCATGTATCATCCTCAATGCATGATCTTTATACAGACAAATCTGCCAGTAAAACTGCCGGGTCTCATCTAGGAAATAATAATAAAAATTTTATTTAGCGCCAACATATTCCGCGGCACTTTACAAATCAGAGGACACATGAACAGACAAATGAGGCATTACAATGTGACAAAGAAATAAACACATCAAACAATAGGAAATGAAAGAAATGTAGCTCAGCATTTGAGCAGCAGCCTCCAAGACCCACCATCATTTGGAGACTGTTGTGTTCTCTAGACTTGTCTCACTACAGTGTGTCTGGTTGTAATGTGTGCTCAGTAGTGACATTTGTATCCGTAAGAAATATTTCACAGAGCAAATCACACACACAATGCAAAGAAAAGCAGAGCCCTTGATTCCTCCTCTCACAAACCACTTAACCCTCTTCTGTCTCTCTCCATTCTCCTGCTAATAGCTGCAGGAAACATTTCTCCGAACCCTGGTCCACCTTCTGCTAATTCCATCTTCTTACCCAACAGACAAAGAAACCCAGTTAATCTCATTAATATATAGCCTAGCCCTTTTCCTTTTCCTGTCTGCAGTCTGGAATGCCAGGCCAGTATGTAAAATAACTTGAAGTTGTTCATCACATATTTCTTTCAATATCTCTCAACTCATTGGACCTCACAGAAATTTGGATGTAACAGTCTTTGATATGTCCTCTGCTGCTCTGTTCTATGGTGGGTTATAAGTCTCATATCCCTAGACCTAAATATAGGGTAAGTAAGCCTACTCCACTAAGTAAGCCTATGGGTATAGTGCAATGACCAGGTCACCCATACTCACTTTAACTCAATTGAGTTTGACACCATCAGATTCTTCCGCCCATAACCCTCGCTGGTAGCTATTATCTATTGTCCCCCTGGCTTACCCTGTCAGTTCTTACCACTTTGCTTTCTGGCTTCCCCATTTCCTAGTCTACAAATTTCCTATTCTTATCATGGGCAAATAAAATTCACATTAGCATCCTTATCTCTTCTCCTGTCTCTCACTAAACTCCTCCTTTGCCTTTTCACAATTTTTTACCTCTCCCCCATACAGACAGCAAAATGCTTAATCTGGTCTTCGTCTGGCTTAATAAATGTTTCTTTGCTAATTTCTGACCTTAACCTTCTATACTTCACTATTAGGACTTTTTCTACTACTCAGAACACATACAGAATCAGACACGCTCCAGAAATCATTGCTCCCCATCTCTGTTTCGTCCTGATCTAGTCACCATACAATATAATAAAACTCCTAAAAGTGCAATGGATGCGCCTTTGCCCCACTCAATCCAAACTTTTCATCACAGATGGCAGTAAGCTTGGCACACGCCACAAACATACTTTGTACAGCAGTGCTGTAGGTGTGCCAGCTGTCTGTAGACAAGATTTCACACATCTGCAGATTTTGATCATTTCAAATTCCTACTTAAAACCTAGAACACTGCAATCCACCTCACCAAAAAGTCCTACTTTACCAAGATAACCCAAACGAGTCATGGACACCTTTAATGTTATCCTTACTCCCAATAGTTTAGGCACCTATTACAGACCTTGGTGCTGAAGACCTGGAGCTTACTTTACTTCAAAGGTAAAATTTATAACATTTGTCACAAAGTACAGTCATGAGAAAAACAGTGTCCGTCCCGTATGAATTCTGTAGATTTACTTATCAGGGCATAATAAGGAAAATAAGAAGGTGTTAAAACTCAGGTGAAAAAAAACACAGAACACAATGTAACATGTCATTAATATAACAAAAACTAGGACAACATGGAAAGTAATGTGTGAAAATGTGTAATGTGTAGCAATTAGGGCAGGACTTTTCTCACCGCATTTTTCGGGCGGAAACTTGGCAGAATCCCCAAACAGTCACTGAGCGCAGATGTGAACACAGCCTTAATTGCTATGAAAGAAGTAAGAGCAGTAGAGTCTATGGCAGGGATAGGCAACCTTTCTCATTCGGTGTGCCAATTTTAATTAAAAAAATCAAAGATGAGGTACTCGGAGTGCCGGTCAATAATTGTAAGTCTGACGACCCCTAAACTAAAGTCATATACCACAAACCATAACACAGAAGTGCTGCCACCAGATGCTTTAGGACACATGCATTTAATGCTATTTCCTGCTCAATGATGGATCGGGCTGCCCGTGCCAGGGAAATAAGCCTCGCGTGCCCGGGGTTGCCGACCCCTGGTCTATGGGATCCTATGGTTTCCACAGGTAACCACTTTTTTAACAGATTGGATTTCCGTTTTTCGAGTCCCCAAGCAGACCCGAAGAACGGAAACCAGAGCACAGGTGTGAACCTAGAGTAATAAGGTAATTAAATTCCCTTGATTAAATCATCAGCAAAGCCAGCAGGGTATGTAGGGGATATAGACTCTCGGGACAGGGGTGTATTATTAATAGTAATAGTATAAGAGAAGTGGTACTGTGCAATCACTATATACTGTATACAGAACAGGAGCAGATACTGAGAATTACACCAGTATACAGGACAAGAGAAGTGGTACTGTGCACTGTCCGTATATACAGAATAAGAGCAGATACTGAGAATTACACCCAGTATACAGGACAAGAGAAGTGGTACTGTGCACTGTCCGTATATACAGAATAAGAGCAGATACTGAGAATTACACCAGTATACAGGACAAGAGAAGTGGTACTGTGCACTGTCCGTATATACAGAATAAGAGCAGGTACTGAGAATTACACCAGTATACAGGACAAGAGAAGTGGTACTGTGCACTGTCCGTATATACAGAATAAGAGCAGATACTGAGAATTACACCCAGTATACAGGACAAGAGAAGTGGTACTGTGCGCTGTCTGTATATACAGAATAAGAGCAGATACTGAGAATTACACCAGTATACAGGACAAGAGAAGTGGTACTGTGCACTGTCCTTATATACAGGATAAGAGCAGATACTGAGAATTACACCCAGTATACAGGACAAGAGAAGTGGTACTGTGCACTGTCCTATATATACAGAATAAGAGCAGATACTGAGAATTACACCTAGTATACAGGACAAGAGAAGTGGTACTGTGCACTGTCCGTATATACAGGATAAGAGCAGATACTGAGAATTACACCAGTATACAGGACAAGAGAAGTGGTACTGTGCACTGTCCTATATACAGAATAAGAGCAGATACTGAGAATTACACCAATATACAGGACAAGAGAAGTGGTACTGTGCACTGTCCGTATATACAGAATAAGAGCAGATACTGAGAATTACACCCAGTATACAGGACAAGAGAAGTGGTACTGTGCACTGTCCGTATATACAGGATAAGAGCAGATACTGAGAATTACACCAGTATACAGGACAAGAGAAGTGGTACTGTGCAGTGTCCGTATATACAGAATAAGAGCAGATACTGAGCATTACACCAGTATACAGGACAAGAGAAGTGGTACTGTGCACTGTCCGTATATACAGAATAAGAGCAGATACTGAGAATTACACCCAGTATACAGGACAAGAGAAGTGGTACTGTGCACTGTCCATATATACAGAATAAGAGAAGTGGTACTGTGCACTGTCCGTATATACAGAATAAGATCAGATACTGAGATTTACACCAGTATACAGGACAAGAGAAGTGGTACTGTGCACTGTCCGTATATACAGAATAAGAGCAGATACTGAGAATTACACCAGTATACAGGACAAGAGAAGTGGTACTGTGCACTGTCCATATATACAGAATAAGAGAAGTGGTAGTGTGCACTGTCCATATAAAACCTGTACATATACTCCTTTGTAGAGCCATTATCTATCACTATATGATCACTATATGATGATAATATTGGTATACCATGGTGAGGGCCATACGGATATGCTCATCTTCCCCTCTGCTAAACCTCTAGCTACACCTCTGATCGTACAATGCAGTTTTGATGGTCTTTTTGGCAAAACTGATTAACAATATTCTTCACATACACAAATGTATAGAGGGCCATACAGCAGATATGTAGATGTGCCCTTCACAAGGTTATATCCCCCCCAACGCTACTTCTTATCTGTTTGTCTACTATCAATGAAATGCCTCTACCTTGGAATCATTCTTGTATATATTGTATTTGTATTGCATATATTTGCTGTTTTAACACACTGAATTTCCCCATGGTGGGACAATTAAAGTATTATTATTATTATTATTATTATTATTATTATTATCAGAGCAGCAAATTTTGCCAAAATGGGAGTAGCCATTTGAGGAGTGACATATGCATAAAAGTGTGGCTAATTCACTCAGACAATTTTATTAACATTAGGGGAAATACGCACCATCTCTGGAGGTTGTATTACCCATTCCCACGCTTGGGAAAATCCCTGCAAAAAAATAAAATAATATAAACAAAAAAAAACAACATGAATTTTCTATAACCGTTAAATGTGTTTTCCAGCAAAAATTTATTTTTCAAAAAAGGTCAGTTAGTGCTATTAATAGGTTAAAAAGTGCACCCAAAAAACTTTAGCAGTGTTTTGAGTGATTTCTGGGTTTCTCTGGGAGCTCCTGGCATCTTCTGAATTTGTTTAAATGGTGTAGCTTCCTGCTCTGTCCCTCTCTCCCCCCCCCCTCTCTCACACACTCCCACTCCCTGTTTCCCCAGCTAGCCCGCCCACTACACCTTCATCAGCCATCTTTAGACTCCTAGTTCTCACTAACTCAATAACCTTCTCCTTTGGCTGTAATATTGTAATCACCTCCGTATATCATCATTACAGTCACGTAGAGAAAGCTTCAGGACAACAATGAATTCTTCATGCTTTTTTGGCATTTGGTAAATGCTCCACAGCGACCCCTGCACAGTATAATATGCTCCGTAGTGGTCCCCGCACAGTATTATTATGCTTACTTACAGTGGGGAAAAAAGTATTTAGTCAGCCACCAATTGTGCAAGTTCTCCCACTTAAAAAGATGAGGCCGGCCTGTAATTGTCGTCATAGGTAGACCTCAACTGTGAGAGACAAACATATCTAGAAAATCACATTGTATGATTTTATAAGAATTTATTTGCAAATTATGGTGGAAAATAAGTATTTGCTCACCTACAAACAAGCAAGATTTCTGTCTCTCACAGACCTGTAACTTCTTCTGTAAGAGGCTCCTCTGTCCTCCACTCATTACCTGTAGTAATGGCTCCTGTGTGACATTGTTATCAGTATAAAAGACACCTGTCCACAACCTCAAACAGTCACACTCCAAACTCCACTATGGTGAAGACCAAAGAGCTGTGGAAGGACCAGAAACAAAATTGTAGCCCTGCACCAGGCTGGGAAGACTGAATCTGCAATAGGCAAGCAGCTTGGTGTGAAGAAATCACCTGTGGGAGCAATAATTAGAAAATGGAAGACATACAAGACCACTGATAATCTCCCTCCATCAGGGGCTCCACGCAAGATCTCACCCCGTGGGGTCAAAATAATTACAAGAACGGTGAGCAAAAATCCCAGAACCACACGGGGGGACCTAGTGACTGACCTGCAGAAAGCTGGGACTAACGTAACAAAGGCTACCGTCAGTAACACACTACGCCGCCAGGGACTCAGATCCTGCAGTGCCAGACGTGTCCCTCTGCTTAAGCCAGTACATATCCGGGCCCGTCTGAAGTTTGCTAGAGAGCATTTGGATGTTCTAGAAGAGTATTGGGAGAATGTCATATGGTCATATGAAACCAAAGTAGAACTGTTTGGTAGAAACACAAGTCGTGGTGTTTGGAGGAGAGTGAATGCTGAGTTGCATCCAAAGAACACCATACCTACTGTGAAGCATGGGGGCAGCAACATCATGCTTTGGGGCTGTTTCTCTGCAAAGGGACCAGGACGACTGATCCGTGTACATGAAAGAATGAATGGGGCCATGTATCGTGAGATTTTGAGTGCAAACCTCATTCCATCAGCAAGGGCATTGAAGATGAAACGTGGCTGGGTCTTTCAGCATGACAATTATCCCAAGCACACCGCCAGGGCAACGAAGGAGCGGCTTCGTAAGAAGCATTTCAAGGTCCTGGAGTGGCCTAGCCAGTCTCCAGATCTCAGCCCCATAGAAAACCTTGGAGCGACAGCCCCAAAACATCCCTGCTCTAGAGGAGATCTGCATGGAGGAATGGGCCGACATACCAGCAACAGTGTGTGCCAACCTTGTGAAGACTTACAGGAAACGTTTCACCTCTGTCATTGCCAACAAAGGAGATAGAACAAAGGATTGAGATGAACTTTTGTTATTGACCAAATACTTATTTTCCACCATAATTTGCAAATAAATTCTTTAAAAATCAGACAATGTGATTTTCTGGATTAGTTTTCTCATTTTGTCTCTCATAGTTGAGGTCTACCTATGATGACAATTACAGGCCGGCCTCATCTTTATAAGTGGGAGAACTTGCACAATTGGTGGCTGACTAAATACTTTTTTTCCCCACTGTATATAGCGCCATCATATTCTGCAGCACTTTACAGACATTGTTGTCATATAGGGCTCACAATCTATATTCCCTATCAGTATAATATGTTCCACAGTGGCCCCTGCACAGTATAATGCTCCACAGTGGACTCTGCACGGTATCATGCTTCACAGTTACCCCTGCAAGGTATAATGCGCCATAGTGTCCCCCGCAGGGTATAATGGTCCATAGTGTTCCACTCACAGTATACTTTGGAATGCGCTTTCACAGTCCATATTATATGGTGCTGCATGACTATGGAGGTGCCAGCTGGTACAAACCCATTACACTTACCTTCCTTTCCAGGTTTGGACCCATGACATCATCAGCATCCGACACACCCTCTTTGTGATGTGTTCTGGCTGCCCACTGTATTGCGCATGTGTGGACGGCCAGCACACACAATGAAGAGGCGGGCCTTCTAGTGATGACGTCCCAGAATCCACAGGAGGAACAGGTAAGTATAATGGGGCTGGGGGTGGGGGTGGGCAGGCTTCTTTCCAGTGACATCCTGGGGTGTGGATGTCCCTTAGATTAACACCCCTGGACGTCAGCGGAAAGGCAAAAATCTAATATGTAGGTCATATAACCTACATATAATACAATAAAAGTAAAAAAAAAAGGATAATACATGTTATTTAGAAAGTTGGAGGGGGGGTATGGGGGGTTCTTTATTAAATTATTAATTTATCCCGGACAACCCCTTTATGGCTGAGGCCCCATGTTGCAGAAACACAGCTTTTTTTATGCAGATTTTGTTGAGTTTTTTTGAGCCAAAGCCATGAATTGTTACATAAGGAATGGGAAATATATAGGACGCTCTGATAATTCTCCCTTATTGTATGACTTACTGTATAGTGATGTCTCCCCTGTGTGTACAGTATGTGGTCAGTATATGACTTACTGTATAGTGATGTCTCCTGTGTGTACAGAGTGTGGTCAGTATATGACTTACTGTATAGTGATGTCTCCCCTGTGTGTACAGTATGTGGTCAGTATATGACTTACTGTATAGTGATGTTTCCCCGTGTGTACAGTGTGTGGTCAGTATATGACTTACTGTATAGTGAGGTCTCCCCCTGTGTGTACATTGTGTGGTCAGTATATGACTTACTGTATAGTGATGTCTCCCCTGTGTGTACAGTATGTGGTCAGTATATGACTTATTGTATAGTGATGTCTCCTCCTGTGTGTACAGTATGTGGTCAGTATATGACTTACTGTATAGCGATGCCCCCCCTGTGTGTACAGTATGTGGTCAGTATATGACTTACTGTATAGTGATGTCTCCTGTGTGTACAGTGTGTGGTCAGTATATGACTTACTGTATAGTGATGTCTCCTCCTGTGTGTACAGTATGTGGTCAGTATATGACTTACTGTATAGTGATATCTTCCCCTGTGTGTACAGTATGTGGTCAGTATATGACTTATTGTATAGTGATGTCTCCTCCTGTGTGTACAGTATGTGGTCAGTATATGACTTACTGTATAGTGATGTCTCCTCCTGTGTGTACAGTATGTGGTCAGTATATGACTTACTGTATAGTGATGTCTCCCCTGTGTGTACAGTATGTGGTCAGTATATGACTTACTGTATAGTGATGTCTCCCCTGTGTGTACAGTGTGTGGTCAGTATATGACTTACTGTATAGTGATGTCCCCTGTGTGTACAGTATGTGGTCAGTATATGACTTACTGTATAGTGATGTCTCCCCCTGTGTGTACAGTATGTGGTCAGTATATGACTTACTGTATAGTGATGTCTCCCTCCGTGTGTACAGTATGTGGAAAGTATATGACTTACTGTATAGTGATGTCTCCCCTGTGTGTACAGTATGTGGTCAGTATATGACTTACTGTATAGTAATGTCTCCCCGTGTGTACAGTATGTGGTCAGTATATGACTTACTGTATAGTGATGTCTCCTGTGTGTACAGTATGTGGTCAGTATATGACTTACTGTATAGTGATGTCTCGCCTGTGTGTACAGTGTGTGGTCAGTATATGACTTATTGTATAGTGATGTCTCCTCCTGTGTGTACAGTATGTGGTCAGTATATGACTTACTGTATAGTGATGTCTCCCCTGTGTGTACAGTGTGTGGTCAGTATATGACTTACTGTATAGTGATGTCTCCTCCTGTGTGTACAGTATGTGGTCAGTATATGACTTACTGTATAGTGATGTCTCCCCTGTGTGTACAGTATGTGGTCAGTATATGACTTACTGTATAGTGATGTCTCCCCGTGTGTACAGTATGTGGTCAGTATATGACTTACTGTATAGTGATGTCTCCCCTGTGTGTACAGTGTGTGGTCAGTATATGACTTACTGTATAGTGATGTCTCCTCCTGTGTGTACAGTATGTGGTCAGTATATGACTTACTGTATAGTGATGTCTCCCCGTGTGTACAGTATGTGGTCAGTATATGACTTACTGTATAGTGATGTCTCCCCTGTGTGTACAGTGTGTGGTCAGTATATGACTTACTGTATAGTGATGTCTCCTCCTGTGTGTACAGTATGTGGTCAGTATATGACTTACTGTATAGTGATGTCTCCCCGTGTGTACAGTATGTGGTCAGTATATGACTTACTGTATAGTGATGTCTCCCCTGTGTGTACAGTATGTGGTCAGTATATGACTTACTGTATAGTGATGTCTTCTCCTGTGTGTACAGTATGTGGTCAGTATATGACTTACTGTATAGCGATGTCTCCTGTGTGTACAGTATGTGGTCAGTATATGACTTACTGTATAGTGATGTCTCCCCTGTGTGTACAGTATGTGGTCAGTATATGACTTACTGTATAGTGATGTCTTCTCCTGTGTGTACAGTATGTGGTCAGTATATGACTTACTGTATAGTGATGTCTCCCGTGTGTACAGTATGTGGTCAGTATATACTTACTGTATAGTGATGTCTTCTCCTGTGTGTACAGTATGTGGTCAGTATATGACTTACTGTATAGTGATGTCTCCCCTGTGTGTACAGTATGTGGTCAGTATATGACTTACTGTATAGTGATGTCTCCTCCTGAGTGTACAGTATGTGGTCAGTATATGACTTACTGTATAGTGATGTCTCCCGTGTGTACAGTATGTGGTCAGTATATGACTTACTGTATAGTGATGTCTCCCCTGTGTGTACAGTATGTGGTCAGTATATGACTTACTGTATAGTGATGTCTCCTCCTGAGTGTACAGTATGTGGTCAGTATATGACTTACTGTATAGTGATGTCTCCCGTGTGTACAGTATGTGGTCAGTATATGACTTACTGTATAGTGATGTCTCCCTGTGTACAGTATGTGGTCAGTATATGACTTACTGTATAGTGATGTCTCCTCCTGAGTGTGCAGTATGTGGTCAGTATATGACTTACTGTATAGTGATGTCTCCCCTGTGTGTACAGTATGTGGTCAGTATATGACTTACTGTATAGTGATGTCTCCTCCTGTGTGTACAGTATGTGGTCAGTATATGACTTACTGTATAGTGATGTCTCCCCTGTGTGTACAGTATGTGGTCAGTATATGACTTACTGTATAGTGATGTCTCCCCCTGTGTGTACAGTATGTGGTCAGTATATGACTTACTGTATAGTGATGTCTCCCCCTGTGTGTACAGTATGTGGTCAGTATATGACTTACTGTATAGTGATGTCTCCCTGTGTACAGTATGTGGTCAGTATATGACTTACTGTATAGTGATGTCTCCCCCTGTGTGTACAGTATGTGGTCAGTATATGACTTATTGTATAGTGATGTCTCCTCCTGTGTGTACAGTATGTGGTCAGTATATGACTTACTGTATAGTGATGTCTCCCCTGTGTGTACAGTATGTGGTCAGTATATGACTTACTGTATAGTGATGTCTCCCCCTGTGTGTACAGCGTGTGTTTCAGTATATAATATATCTTAAGAGAGATGATTGGTCTTACCTGAAAGCCGTATGTAGTGTGTAGAAATACAGTTCAAGATCTACAGGGAGGGAAAAGGGCAAAGTGCAAAGGAAGTTATAAAATATCCTTTATGATTTACTTTCATTTGCAGTTTATACAATTTTTAAAAGCAGCACAAATTATGTATATTGACCACTAAAGTCGTAACACAATTATGTCCACAAAGTAGGTAGTTGTAAACAACAAGGACTAAATTTTTGTCAACACTCCAATATTTATTCTTTTTTAGTCCTTGCTGTTTACAACTACATACTTTGTGGACATAATTATGCTACGACCTTAATAGTGTTATGTTTAGATGCAAGGCCGCAATAAAAGCAATAGCAGGGAATTGGCTGATAACTGCGAGCAGTAGAGACAGCTATCAAGTCAGACCCCCGATGCCTTCACCAGAGCTCACCGCAAGGAGAGATGGACTTGCACTGAGTCTGAAAATCTGAATTGTCACCAAACAGATACATGTACTAATAATAAATTCAGTGCTGCAGAAACCAACACAAAGTGCAGGAAACTTACAAAGTGGTGTGGAGACAAGAGGGTCAAAAACCAGGAGAGAACGTAATATACAGAAACAGGAGACAAAAGTGATATCTAGGAAACAAGCCAAGGGTCACAAATTCAACGTTAAAGCAGATTCAAGAGGCAAAAAGGAAATCGAGGGAGCAAGCCAGAGGTCAGTAAGCCAACAGGTATACACAAAGAAGATGTGGAGCCAAACTAGGAAGCAAACTAAATTAGTTGGCATCTGTGTCAGGAAGGAGTGGTCTTATATAGGCCTTTTCAGCTGCTAATTAGCCAAGGCATGGAAGTATACAACACAAAAGCTTCACCAAGTTGTCGCGGCAACCTTATTTTTGGTTTTGCTTATTTGACTGATTAGAGATGTCTGATTTCCTGTCGGTTAGTATAGACAAAGAAACATGGCTCACAGATGTGGAGGAAGTTTTTTTTGGGGAAAAACTTTATACAAAAACGGTATACTCCTTCCTTTAATGCAGCATTCCATGAGCTAGCACAAACATATAAGGAACACATCACAAGCTGGTGGGAGGTCCACAGCCTCAAGGCCTATATTAAGGGGAATATTGTCCCCAGGGGCTTGCGTATTACTTTATTGCCGTCATTAAAAAAAGAAGTCCTTGACTACTTACTAAGTAGAAAAAGCAGGCAACCGCTAGTAGTTTAAGATTCATAAATCTATTGCTAGATGAGGAACGCCGCAGTCGGAGGAGGAGAGGACGTACATATTTGAGAGACAGAGATAGAGGATTAGGAGGTAGGGGAGAGAATCGTCTTACTTCATCAACCGGGTATTTTTTAGACCCAGTGTACTCCCTGAGGAGCAGACAAAACCCATATCTGACCCTACCCAAGTGATTAATGTCTGATCTAGACCTCTTTCCCAAAGAGAAATGTTGGTTTCATATAAGGGCTTATCATTTGTCCCTACATACGACTTCAATTCCTTTGAATGGTTTAAAGGGAGTCAGAGCACAGCTTCATCATCCCTGCAACGCCGCCTCTGTCTTTTATTAGTGATGCCCCCTGGTTCTTCTGCTGTCCTCTTCACTGTTTCAGCAGCTGATGTTCTCCTCTTCGGGATCGAAATCCCGTGCATGCGCTATAGGCTCTGCCCGAACACGAAGTGACAAGATTTCCGTACTTGTCAAGACCTAGGCATCCCTACCAATATGCTAGAAGATGTTAGGCTCCTCTATGACTTACAGGAGGGGGTAGGTAAAGGTCCGTTTACATCACTTAAAGGGAAAAGTAGAAAAATGCCTTGAGCTGGTTACTTCAGAATGGCGAATGTTGAAACCGAGTTTCACTCATTTTAACTGCCCTATGCAGGAGATGCAGACCCCACGTAAATTAGAACAGGACTATCAGATCACTATAAAGCCCTCTGACAAGGGGGGCAATGTAGTGATCCTTGACAGTTCTCAGTATAAAACAATGTGTGATCAACTTCTAGCAGACCCTCAGGGATATGAAATACTAGCTTCTAATCCCACAAATAATTATATGAATTAATTGAGAGTCCTCTTGACATCAGCTAAAGAAAGTGATCTGATCAGCCAGGACAAATTCAATTTTCTTTTCCCAAGATTTCCAGTCACCGCGACATTTTATGACCTACCAAAAGTCCACAAGGGGTGGATCCCCTAAAGGGATGCTCCACAGTATCGGGGGTGGGATCGTTGGGACAGAACTGTGGTATTTACATAGACAGTATCTTAAGAGGTTTTGTGTCATCTTTACCCTCATTTACAAGGGATACAACTGACCTTTTGTCCAAATTAGTAGATATCTCCTTGGATAAGGAGGTATGATTTGCCAGTATCAACGTCGAATGACTGTACTCCTCTATTCCATTTGACAAAGGTCTTGTGGCAATTCATCGTTTTCTTAAGTCTAGAGAGTGCAGTTTCAGAGCCACAGCTCTTTCGTCCTCAACCTTCTGGAATTTTCATTGACAAGAAACTACTTTGTCTTTAATAGCAAGTTCTTCCACCAGCTCAGGGGCACAGCTATGGAGAATTCATGTGCCCATCTTACACCAACCCGTTTCTGGGCTGGTGGGAGGAAACTATAGTTTTTGGGGAACCACCCTCCACCAGGGGTCAAGGCGATCGAACTGTGGCTCTGTTATATCGACAATATTCTGGTACTGTGAAGGGGTAATTAGGACAACTTCACTGAGTTTCTATAAACTGTCCATTCAAACAATATAGGTCTCAAGTTTACATCGGAGATGGCCTATAACGCCCTACCATTTCTGGATGTCCTGATCTCAAGGTCAGACTCTGGCAGGGTCAAGACTACAATCTATCACAAACCAACTGCCACCAACTCCCTCCTGACATGAGAAAGTCACATCCAGCCCCACTTAGGAGGGTATACCAAAGGGGCAGTATTTGCGAGTTAGAAGAAATTGGAAATTGCCGGCATTTAAGAGGCAGGCAGATAACCTGCACCAGAGATCTTTTGATAGGGGTTACCCAGACAGCCTTTTAAGATCCACGTATCAACAAGTTCTGTTCCATCCACAGAAACCTTTGTTACATGCACAACCACGATTAGAAGAGGACAAGAAGATAATTCACCTAGTAGCGACATACGATAATGGTGCGTACGATGTGAGAAACATACTTACCAAATATTGGCATATCCTCTCCTTAGACAGTGACATAAGTGATGTCATTGGTTCCTATCTCCACATTATCTATAGACGGGGGTCATTCAATTTGGGACTGAGTGAAACAGAGCCACTTTAAACCGAAGACGGTGGCGGGTACATGGCTAGATACACAAGTCAAAGGCTGTTTTCATTGTGGGGGCTGCATAGCATTCACTTACCTAAAAACGAATAACGTAGTAACATCACTGGTTTGACCTATATTATTCACAGTTATATTAAATTGAAGGGAGTGATTTATAAAGCAATGTGTAAATGCAGCATCAAGTATGTGGGAAAGACCCGCCGCGAGATGGAAAGTGGGAGAACATCGAGGGGACATTAATCACAAGCGAGATACCCCATTAGCAAAACATATTGTACTGAAGCATGGTGGAGATCCCAAATGTATTTCCTTTATGGGAATTGAATTGGTGCGCCTGAACACTCCTGGGGGCAATTGGGACAAAAAAAAAAATCCTGCAATGGGAAACATTTTCGATATTCAAATTGGATACTATGCATCCCAAAGGCCTGAATGACCGGTTATATTTTGAGAGCTTTTTGATGTAATAATCTGAATACAGGTCTTGATACATACACTAATATGATGAATCTATCACTTCATGAGTACCACAATACTGTAAAGTATGGTAACCTCTGGTGGATATATAATTGTGACCGGTATCTTACATGTTGCACGCCATTTAGGTATTTTAGTGGTGTAGAGGGCATTATTGATATAGCCGTGTTCTGCTGTTATCTTGGAAACTATAGCCATATGCCACTATGTATTTTTCCTATTTTTGGAAGAAACGTGTCACGTTCCTGCACATGCCCCCGGCCTTTCTTGGCTGGTACCTCGCACTGCACTTGAGCCTCATCTGTGTATTTCTAAAAACTGCTTTTTGAAGGAAATGCATGTAATGGTATGAAAACGCTCTCTGTAATGTCCCCTACAATGTGCTGGTTTAATATTGTGTTTCCCCAGGAATGCCCTAACAAAATTTTGGCCTTTAAAAACAGGCTGAAGAACTTCTAGATCGGCAATGATGTCGGGACACCTTCAAGTCCCAATATACCATGTATTTGCCTGTGACAGTGGTCTATACAGCGAGACACCTGCTCTGAAAAGCGAGAGCCCTGATACCTGCCCGGCCCTAGGAAGTCAATAGCAGTCTAATCTGTGGGGCCTGGAAAATAATAATTGTAAGACGTAAGGTAAGAGGCCAGGTAGTCCTCTGACCCTGCACAGTCAATAGCAAGATAGAGCTGAGTATCAGGACTTGAACCCAGGGACTTTGGTGTCCCAAGCTGTAGCTCTCCCAACTGAGCTATTCAGCCTCCTGGGCAGCTCCTGTGCTGATCTAAAGCCTAGTTCCCAGTGTCTCTTGCTTCAGTTCCCGCCTCTCTGGTTTGCTCCACCCTGTTCCTTGATTGAACTTCCTATTTAAACCCAGCCTTGCACTTCCTGCTTTGTGAGATTATTGTTCTCTTATCCTGTAATCTTGCTAGGTTCTCATGCTCTGATGCTAATACTGATGTTCATCTTGTGCATCGACCCTTGGCTTCCTGACTATGACCTCCTCTGCTTGATCTTTGATTTTGCTACTGCGTGACCTCCTGATACCAACTCGGCTTTCTGACTACTGTCTCGTCTAACCCCTTGTACTGTGCTATCTCCTGTTGCCGACTTGGACCGTACAACAACGTTATATTGGACCTCTGCCACCTCCTGGAAACTACCTGCTATTGCATCTTCCTCTGCTTCTGGATTTCCATCGGCCTCTACACTTGCTCAGCCTGGCAATTACCCCAAGTAAGTTGCACAAAAATACTCCGAACTAGACCCAGACCATCACACTGAGAGTGAGGAGTAGAAATGGTGGAGCCAATCCATTATGAGCCAGGTTTGACCCAAATATTTCAAATTGTTCAGTTTTTAAAGAAACCAAACAAATGGCGATTCGTCTTGAATGAACTAAAATGGCCGCCACATGTACTGTATTTCACAGGAAAAATACAGACGAGATCTGTGTCCGTGAGTCACAGTGTGAGGTTCTAGCACCAACTGACATCAGCTGACAGCCTCTCAGCCAATAGACAGTGGTAGGCGGCCACCTTACAGGACTGATGTCATAGACACTATATAAGGTGCTGTGCGACTGAACAAGAGGCATTACAGTAATTGTGGAGATAGTGAAGGATCTGTGATTCATCTCACTGAAACCTACAGAGCACTCAGTGCTTATTCTGCCTGCGCTAATCTGAAAACAAAACCTGTTATTTCTCTGCTCTGAATGACAGAATGTGTTATTCTGAGAGAATATTCTTAAGTGTTTCTTCTGTTGCTGAGCACATATACAGTATTATAGCCTGCGCTAATCTGAAAAAAACCTCTGCTATTTGAAGTTTTTTTTTTTTTTTTTTTCCTGCTCTGATCACCCAATATATTGCAAAAAATGCCGAAATTTGGCTGCGGTGGATATGCTGCAGCAAAAACTGTGACGGAGGTGCCGTGGGAAAGACTGCAGTGTTTTACAGTACCTGCAAAGGGGATGGGATTCTGGCTAATAACAGTCACACATTGCAGAAAAATATCCACAGCGGAAATGCTGCAAATTCAAAAAAATATTGTATTTTTGTAAATCGCAGCATGTCAATTATACTGATGGAAACGCTGGTGTTTTCTGTAAAGGTATAATAGGGACAGAAGGTCTGCAGAGGAAAACGCTGCAGACTTTCTGTGAAAAGCGCTGCGGAAAAAAAAAAACACGATATCTGCAGCACTTTTTGGCTGTGGCTCACTGTGGGGCCTTAGCCTTAAGTGTTTGTTTGTGGTAGCATATATATATATATATATATATATATATATATATATATATATATATATATATATATATATATATATATATAGTATTGCAGCGTGCGCTAAGAAAACTTATTTAAGGGATTTATTTCTGCAGTATAATACAGTCTGACAGTTTGGAACAATCTATGATACTTAGGCATTTTTTTTTATTGTTGTTCAACCAATATACAGCCTGGCAGCCTGCGCTAATCTGAAACAAAACTCTGTTATTGATGCTAAGGCCCCACATTGCGTCCCGCAGCAAAAGAGCACTGCGAAAAAACCTCGGCGGCAACGTATCACGGTTTTTCCCACAGCCATTTTCACAGAAAGTCCGCAGAAATTTCCTCTGCAGACATTCTGTCCTATTATACCTATAAGGAAACCACCGGCATTTTCTTATGTATAATTGACATGCTGTGATTACCAAAACTGCAATGGTAATCACACGCACTGTGGGGATGGGATTCGCTAGAATCCAATCTACTACACACTGACTCTAAAACGCCATGTTTTTTTCCACGGCATTTACACCACGTGTGTCCCCTGCCTAAAGTCGTTTTTTCTTTTCTCAGCCAATAAACAATGTTACACAGCCGTATATAATCTCCGTATATTAAAGGTTTTTTGTTTTTGCTTACCCAATTTACATACAAACTGCTGGTAATATAACAGCAAATCTAAAACATAGTTCTGTTATTTAAGGGTTTTTTGTGCTCTCCTCCACAATACATAGTGTGACTGATTTGGATAATTTGAAAAAAAGTAAACAAAAATCTCTGTTATTTAAAGCAGACTGATGCAGTTCTAGTCTAATACTAACTGACCAGGTGACCCTTTTAGTGCTTTGCTTTTTTTCTTGAACTTGTTTTTTGCAAAAAGAAATAGTCAGTATCAGAATTGTTGCCAGTCATTATTATAATTCATCAGTGTGCAGTAAAATTACTGGAGGAGGAGAAAAAACTCACAATACAAGTATTAATTATAAGAATGTAGATAGCAAGAGCAACACTACTTCTTGTCTGGACAGCGCAGCCAGTAGCTGCAGTGTTGTTATACTTCCTGAGAATAAATACGTTTTTGGAAGCCATGAAGCATACTTTTTGAGTCATGGTTCTGTGTGTTCCTAACCTGTTGTAACAAGTAATTTACCATGAGGTCTTTCTGTACTGTCAGCCATGTCTTCTTCACTGATACAGATCCCATTGTCTAGTAGTCATGTGGTATTTGCTGAGAGATATTCCTCATAGCCCCAGACTTCCTCTTCTTCCACTTCTTAATGAATAGAATGAGAACAGACAGTGCTATATGTATGCAGTAGTCGTGCTTTTAAGGGCATGGGGGAATCTGTTAGGCATTGTGAGAGCACAGAGGAATTCCATTGACATGATGAGTCACAAAAAAGTGGGGGAAGGTGATGACTGAATTTGGTGATTCTATAAGGGGGCGTTCACACTACCGTTGGTGACCATCAGTAGTGTCCGTTGCTATTGTCCGTTACAAGATTTTAGCATCGGACATTAGCTGAAGGGTCAGAAATCCGTTAAAATTTCCATTCATTTCAATGGGTTTTTATATTGTGTCCGTTTACATCAAATCCGTCAGAAGTCCGTTATTTTTTTGTGGACAAAAAATCCTACATGTAGGACTTTTTGTCCGTTTGAAAAAAAACAGATTCTTGACGGACAGCAAGTTTCCGTTATTTTTTTAACATTGAAGTCTATGGGTAACGGACTTATAATGGACAGTAACTGATAGCCATCAGTTATTGTCCGTTTGTCGTTTTTTTTTTTTTTTTTTTTTTTTTTTTTTTTTTTTTTTTTTTTTTGAAAAGCAAATTTTTATTTTTTTTTTATCACTTTTCAACTATTCTCACAGCCACAAATTAGTCTCCCAAATATAAAAAAAATCTCTTTGAATCCCCGTATTCTGACACCTGTAACTTTATTATATTTCAGTGTACAGAGCTGTGTAAGGTGTCTCTTTTTTTTTTTTTTTTTGTGATCGCATGTTGTGCAATGTATGATGTTTTTTTTTCTTCACTTTTAGGCTGAGGCCCCACATTGCGGAAACGCAGCTTTTTTTTTGTTGCAGTTTTTTGAGCCAAAGCCAGGAGTGGATTGAGCAGAAGGGAGAAGTAGAAGAACTTCCTTTATGTTTCCCTTTCCATTTGTAGACATTCTTGGCTTTGGCTTGAAAAAGCGCAACAGAATCTGCAACAAAAAAGCTGTGTTTCTGCAACGTGGGGCCTCTGCCTTATTCAGATTTTTTTAGTGGAAGAGTGAAGAAATCAGGCGATACCTTTTAGAGGCTAACTGAGTATATTTATAAGTAAGCTTTCAGGAGTACTAGCTCCCTTCATCAGACATGGTGTGATACAAGAACTGAAAATTCACAGATTTTTATACACATGGTCTTCAAAGCATTTTAGAGTCCTTAAAAAAAAAAAAAAAAAGCCAAAACAAAATGCAATCGAAGTAGTAGAGAAGTTATTTACAACAGGTCAAAAAACAATCTGGAAAGTTGTGGTGCGTGACAGAGGGATCTGTTATCTGTTTGCTATCAGGAGGTGATTTGTGACCCTCACAGGTCATACATAGTGTGACATGAAGCTGGCATGAATATTAAGTCCAAATTGCAGAGTTTGAAATTTTTCCATAAACTTGTATTCTGATTCTTTCCTTTTTTCCTGCGTCTTAAAATGTCCCATTAAAACCACAACCCGGGGGACATTCTCCTGCAGGTCTTCCAATGTGGTGTACCTCATAATGTGTACGCAATGTCCCACCACAGGCCTCTATGTGGGGGAAACAGGGCAGAGACTCGGTCAACGAATGAACTCACACAGATCCAGCATTAATAACAGAACCGATCTCCCAGTGGCCGCACATTTCTCCGGAGAAAACCACTCTATTGAAGATTTGCGGGTTGTGGTTTTAATGGGACATTTTAAGACGCAGGAAAAAAGGAAAGAATCAGAATACAAGTTTATGGAAAAATTTCAAACTCTGCAATTTGGACTTAATATTCATGCCAGCTTCATGTCACACTATGTATGACCTGTGAGGGTCACAAATCACCTCCTGATAGCAAACAGATAACAGATCCCTCTGTCACGCACCACAACTTTCCAGATTGTTTTTTGACCTGTTGTAAATAACTTCTCTACTACTTAGATTGCATTTTGTTTTGGCTTTTTTTTAAGGACTCTAAAATGCTTTGAAGACCATGTGTATAAAAATCTGTGAATTTTCAGTTATTGTATCACACCATGTCTGATGAAGGGAGCGAGTACTCCTGAAAGCTTACTTATAAATATACTCAGCCTCTAAAAGGTATCGCCTGATTTCTTCACTCTTCCACTACTCTCAATGGCTAACACGGTACAACATTATACTACTATCAGATTTTTTTAGGAAGGCAAAGCAGCGAAAAACTCCAATTCAGCCATTTTGATTTTGTTCCTGTTACAGTGTTTTTACCGTATGGGACAAATGTTTTTATATCTTAATAGTTTGGGCATTTTTCGGACTTAGGGATGTTCAATGTGTTTATCTATATTTATGTGTTCTAGTGAATGAGGTTGATTTAAACTTTTTTTATTTTTTTTTTTTCGTAAATTTTTTTTAAATATTTAGAAAAAATTTTTTATATTCTTCTACTTTTTTTTTTTTTTTTTTTTGTTTAGCCTGTAGAGGGCTTGAACATGCAATGTTCAGATCACTTGTGCCATAGACTGCGATACTACTCTATAGCAGATTCCTTATGTAACTATTGAAGCCTGCTGTAGGTAGGGGTTACTGTCCATTTTTCTATAGATATACAGTACAGTACATGTCACTGTCTCTTTAACATAACTTCAGCTGTGTTTTCCTTAGGGAGCTATAAATTAGATAGATGAGTTCCTAGGAGCCGTAAGAGTGTTCTACACTGTTATATAGATATATAGTCCTAGGAGCCCTAAGTGTTCTACACTATGTTTTATAGATGTAGATATATATATAGTCCTAGGAGCCCTAAGAGTATTCTACACTGAGATAGATAGATAGATAGATAGATAGATAGATAGATATATAGTCCTTGGAGGCCTGACAGTGTTCTACACTGTTTTATAGATATATATAGTCCTAGGAGCCCTAAGAGTATTCTACACTGTTATATAATAAAAATAGTCCTTTAATAGTCCCACAATGGGGAAATTCAGTGTGTTACAGCAGCTAAGATAAGATAAGATAAGCAGATACAAATACAACATGTACAGGAATGTTCCAAGGTGAGAGGCATTACATTAATAGCAGACAGACAGATAGGACGTAGCAGGGGGGGGGGGGATTTAACAGGCAGAGAGATATTTCAGTTCTCTGTGTGTAATGATCTCCGCTTAGGTCGGTGTTGGTTGTACAGCCTAACCGCGGTGGGGAGGAAAGACTTCCGATAGCGCTCCTTCTCACACCTAGGGTGGAGCAGTCGGTCACTGACAGTACTGCCCAGCGCGATCACAGTCTCATGCATGGGATGGGACTTCTTCTTCTGCATGGAGCTCACCACGGACAGTATCCTTCTGTCACCCACCACCTGCACTGGGTCCAGTGGGCTCCCCAGGACAGAGCTGGCCCTTCTAATCAGCTTGTCAAGTTTATTTCTGTCCCTGGTTGATATGCTGCTCCCCCAGCAGGCCACTCCAAAGAAGATGGCTGATGCCACTACCGAGTTGAAGAAAGTTCTAAGAAGTGCCCCCGGATTCCAAAGGCTCTCAGCCTCCTAAGCAGGTAGAGCCTGCTGTGGCCCTTCCTGTACAGGGCCTCCATATGATCTGCCCAGTCCAGCTTATTATTAAGGAGCAAACCCAGGTACTTATAGGTGTTCACAATCTCGATGCCCGTCCCCAGGATGTCCACTGGTTTTGGAGGGCATCTGCCTTTACGGAAGTCCACCACCATCTCCTTGGTCTTCCCCGCGTTAATCTTCAGGTGGTTCTGGTGGCACCAGTCCACAAAAAAACGGTTCAGTTCTCTGTACTCCCTGTCATCATCGTCTGTGATGAGGCCTACTATTGCAGAGTTGTCAGAATACTTCTGTAGGTAGCAGCTGGATGAGAGCACCTAAAATCAGCAGTGTACAGTGTGAAGAGGAAAGGGGCGAGAACCGTACCCTGAGGTGCCCCCGTATTACAGATCACGGTACCTGACACACAGTCTTGGGCTCTCACGTATTGAGGTCGATTTGTGAGGTAGTCTAGGATCCAGTTGGAGAGGTGGTGGTCCACTCCAGCAAGGCCCAGCTTGTCTCTCAGTAACCTGGGCTGTATGGTGTTAAAAGCACTGGAGAAATCAAAGAACATTATTCTCACCGTGTTCCCTGGTTTTTCCAGGTGAGACAGAGCCCTGTGCAGAAGGTGGATGATGGCATCATCTACCCCAGTGCCCGGCCGATAAGCAAACTGGAGAGGGTCCATAGCGGGGCTCACTAGAGGGTGAAGATGTGTGAGAACCAATCTCTCTAAGATCTTCATCAAGTGGGATGTCAGTGCTACAGGTCTGTAGTCGTTGAGGTCCATAGGGTGAGGTTTCTTTGGAACTGGTACCACACAAGAAGATTTCCATAATTCAGGTACTATTTCCTGCCTCAGGCTCATATTATACATAGATGTAATTATACCACAGCTGGTCCCCACAAGTCTTAATTAGCCTTGCACTGATGTCATCTGGCCCTGCGGCTTTCCTCGCATTGATCTTTTTCATCTCCTTCCTCACCTGGGCCCGTGTGAAGGTCAGACTGTGGTCAGATAAATACAGATTTCTGGATTTACTGGTCTGTTGGGAAGTAGCCACATGGGGTGAAGTCATTGTGGTGAGGGGAGCTGAAGGACATGCTGGGGTGGGAGGAGCTGGTGTGTGATCAAATCTGTTGAAGAATAGGTTTAGTTCATTAAGCCAATTAACATCTGCCTCAATCTGGCAGACAGACTGTTTATGACCCGAAATTGACTTAAGCCCCTCCCAGACCCCCCTTATGTCTTTTCTTTCCATTTGCTTTTCCATTTTTTCCTTATAACTGGCTTTTCCTTGCCTGATTTGATGCCTCAGCTCCTTTTGTACTTCCCTGAACCCCTCCTTATCTCTTGTCCTGAATGCCATCTTTTTCGCCTTAAGTAGTGTTTTTATATCAGAGATATATAGATATATAGTCCTAGGAGCCCTGACAGTGTCATACACTGTTATATAGATATATAGTCCTAGGAGCCCTAAGAGTATTCTACACTGTTATATAGATATATAGTCCTAGAAGTCCTAAGAGTATTCTACACTGTGTTTTAAGACAATTTAAAGTGTGGCTAATACCAAACTTGTTCGATCCGAAACTAACATAGAACCCAAATCACATCTAGAGAAGTTCGCCAGTCTCTAGTGAGGAGTATGACCTGTCACTGGGGTGATGTGGGGTTTTAATACATTAGGGGTCCTGTTCAAGCTTTTTGCTAGGTGACCCCGCACATAATTCATGTAGCCATTGCTCATTACATCTCTTGCTGTCTCTCTACTATAAAATTTCTTTAAAAAAAATCACTGATACAGAAAAATGTCCCAACTGCCTTGAAGACCCCTAACCAAACCACACTTTACTACGCCCCATGCTATATCCCTTTTCACCCATGTCCCCCTTTTTTTGGTAGAAAGTGTCAGATATAATGGTATATTCCTAGCCTTATGGTGGGTGCATTACAGTTATTTTATTGGGTGACAGATTTAGGCAGGTTTGTGATGTCACCAGAGATGTGTACATGTCATCTCCAGGCTCCAGGGCTGCAGCTCAGGACTTGTTACCCTCCAGTCTGTGGGCTCTATATGTGATGGCTCCTGTCCCTTCTGTGTACAGTGATATAACCCGGCATCACTGCCCCCTGCCATTGTAATAAACCTACATGTCAGACTGAGCCTTCATGTGTATGGACAGGTCAGATACGTAAAAGAGGATTAGCAAGTGTGTGACAGGCTGCAGCCAATAATCTATAGGAATACAACATATCTACTATATCTTATAGGGTTAATATCATAAAGAACTTGAATAGAAAGTAACTTGTACAGTCTCCTCCCATCTGTCATTTGCATTTTGCCCTTTGTACTTTTCAGAGATCTTGTATTTCTGAACCCTGTATACGGCTTTCAGGTAAGACATTAATCTTTCTTAGATAAAATATATATGTATATGTATATGTATATATATATATATATATATATATATATATATATATATATATCATGTTTGATGCTGGGGGTTATTACACTGATCAATGATATTATGAGGGGAGCACAAACTATTAGGCCAGATTCAGAGCATTTACTATTCACTGCTGAAGTCAATGAGGAAATAAACTCCATAAAGATAGGACAGAGAGGAGACATCACTATACAGTAAATCATATACAGACCACACTCTGTACACACAGGAGGAGACATCACTATACAGTAAGTCATATACTGACCACATACTGTACACACGAGGAGACATCACTATACAGTAAGTCATATACTGACCACATACTGTACACACAGGGGAGACATCACTATACAGTAAGTCATATACTGACCACATACTGTACACACAGGAGGAGACATCACTATACAGTAAGTCATATACAGACCACATACTGTACACACAGGAGGAGACATCACTATACAGTAAGTCATATACTGACCACATACTGTACACACGGGGAGACATCACTATACAGTAAGTCATATACTGACCACACTCTGTACACACAGGAGACATCACTATACAGTAAGTCATATACTGACCACATACTGTACACACAGGAGGAGACATCACTATACAGTAAGTCATATACTGACCACATACTGTACACACGGGGAGACATCACTATACAGTAAGTCATATACTGACCACATACTGTACACACAGGAGACATCACTATACAGTAAGTCATATACTGACCACACTCTGTACACACAGGGGAGACCTTTTATGTCTGGCGCATTATTAAAGATACTTTTATCTATTGGATACTGCAATGGTTAGTAAGAAGCCTGTACAGAATGTGAGACATTACAGAACTACATAAAAAAGCTTCAAGGTGAAGTATAAATGCTACAAGAGAAGGAGGTCTAAGTGTAACTTCATTATGTCCTAGGAGATATTATTAGGTAAGAGGGGCATTACTATAAAGGATACAGCAATAGGTGTCACTACCAGGCCTTGGACCCCAAGGGAGCCCCAAAGGTCTCTCTGACATAAAATGTAGCACTACTCTAAACTGCACAAGGTGGGTCGGGGGCCCATCACTGATTATACTTCAGGACCCAGGAGTTACGTCTCTGGGAATAACATACATTTATCTGGGGATATTCAAGTATGATATAAAACATTCTGGCATAGTAAGAAGGAGTAAAACATGTAAAATATTGTTTTCACCCCGACACTAATTTATAAATATCCCAAAATATTGTCTAAAGATCGGGAATCATTCTGCTGACAGATGACATTATCTTTTATTGGGGTATAAAGTAATTCTGTGTCTCTCCTAAATGTAATGAAGGTTTTTCATCTTTCAGAGATTGTGTTACCTAGGAAGGCTCAGAGATGAGTATTATAACCTGCAATGATGGTAAGGATTCCTCTTCCTCCTCCTTCTCTTCCTCTTCTTCCTTCTCTTCTTCCTTCTCCTTCTCCTTTTCTTCATCTTCCTTCTCGTCGTCTTTCGTTCTTACAATATTAATACTATGATACTGTTGTGTATTTTTCTGTCTGGGCCATTACATTTATATGGAGGCTACTGTGAGCAGGATATTACCGCCATACTGTGCCCCTATACCGGCATATCTTTGTATTGTTTGGTTTGTTACTTTTCCTCTCTCTTCCGCACATGTGGATTTTAGGTTATGATGTATAAGTTACAATCTGAATTGTGTTCTATCATTGTGGAAACTGTGGAATATTTGGTAAATTACAGTATCTGGATTCATGATTGTTTCTGCAGTGTGTGAACCCCTCTTTACAGAGGACACCCAGTTTGGATACATCTTTATGCTGAACTATCACCACAAAGTATCCTTACTTGGGGTTATAGGTTTGGCCAAAGCAAACTATCCCATTAAAGGGGTCGGCCCATGGGAATTGTATACATGTTCACTGCACTATTCACATAGGGACTAGAGCAAATAAAAGTTATCGCCTACATTTAGGATCCACAGGACAGGTAATAGAAGTAGGATTACTGGGGGTCAGACCGATGATCATACCTAGTTGACATACATTTCCTGCATCATTTCCTCCAGGTTTCTGGGATAAATTATGATAAATCTGACGTACAAGGCATAATAAATATGGGCCGATATGTTTATTACCTGGCTAGTAAATAGAACCAGTTGCTATATTGGTTATGGTTTTCTTTAGTAGTCTGGGCGTAGCTGTTATGTGGCCGGGGAATTGCCTGAGGCTAAGGACCCATATAGAAGTGGGACATATGATCCATCTGTGATGGTAACTCATGCTGCGGGAAATTAATTTGAATTGCAGGGAAATCCCTGCATGTATTTATATTGCAGAATTTACCCAGCAATTCATATGAAATGTCGGGTAGCGCCTTCCTCCTCCTGCCAGTCCTGCTGTCTACAATAAAAAATCATTGGAGACTGTGTGGTGGATTGCTAAATAAAATGATAGCGGAGCCATTTGTTCTGCTGCAGCTCTGCTATCACTTATCCCTATACTGTAACGCAGTGATGTCATAGTACACGTATATTACATACTTTCAGAATGGTAACTGAATCTGTTTACTCTACCCCATTTAATAATATGCACATCACAAAGTGTCCCTCAGCAGACCCCCCCTCTATTAAATGTATCTGCCCCAGAATATTGTGCCTGTTTAAGGCCAGAAAGCAATGTAACAAGTGCTGTAATAGTAACAGTGCTGGTAAGTGACAGGGTGGTGGAGTCTCATCTGTAGAAGCTTCTAGAATGATCCAGGACAGGAATATTCTACATACAATGCTGCCAGTCTTCTCCATGTCCTAGAAGATTTCATTCTTGTGTCTCCTTCATGTCCTAGATGATGAGACCCGGCAGTTTTATCAGCAGCTTTGTCAGTATAAAGATCATGCAGTGAGGATGATACATGAATATTTCCAGGATGATCTGCTCTACATTGTGGAGAACTTGGGGAGTCCTCGATCACTTCTGAGTGAGCTGAAATCCCGGAATATCCCAGATCTGGAGGTGAGAACTAGCAATGTTATATGCAAGAGCCCCATGTGATATCATGTTTTATATGCAAGAGCCCCATGTGATATCATGTGTTATATAGGAACAGGTTACCGGTGATATCGTGTGTTATATAGGAACAGGTTACCGGTGATATCGTGTGTTATATAGGAACAGGTTACCGGTGTTATCTTTCTGCTTTATATTCTTTCACATCACAGACTAAAATGGGGAACATTTTTTTTAGATTAGTAAAAGACAACATCTTATATGTAACAGAGCATTTGCCCAAATGGAATAATCCAGTCTTGCCCATCCCGACACATATTCAGTACTGTGCAAAAACTTTGGGCAGGCGTAGGGGAAATATATATATAATGCCAACATATTCCACAGCACATTATAAATTATAGGGTAGAAGTGGGGGCACAATAGATAGAAGGGGGCACACTAGTGGTAGAAGGGGGACACGAGAGGTAAAGGTGCTTATACAGGAGCATCTCAATAAATGAGTGTGAAACGTTCCTTCATGTCAGTAATTCAGTAATACAATCCAGAATCAGCGTCTTCCATGATTGTGTGTCCTACTGAACCAGACTGAGGGACCATGTAAAGGCTTAGGAAACCTTGGCAGGTGACACTGAATTTACAAGACTGAACTGAATTTACAAGATTCTCATTTTCTTAGATTTGGGTTTTCATTCCCTGTAATCCATAATCAACATTTACAGAAATAAATCACTTGGAATAGAAGACTCTGTGTGTAAAGAATCTAGAAAATATAGGAGGTCACTTTATTAATGGAATTACTGAAAGAAATAAACGTTTCACAGATATTCTCATTTATTGACATGCCCAGGTCTGTATAGTGGGCCAACTGTTTTCATGAAATAAGTTTACACAAATATATAAAGCTGTATGAGCCGTCCCCAGCAGTGTCCTCTTATGTACAGCTCCATAGTGACTTATCCTGCAGGGTGACACTTACATAAATCGTATCATGTTCTATGGAATAATGTGTTTGGTGGATGAACAGAGAAGGGTTTGTCTGGGGAGCGCAAGTGCAGAGGTTTTAGATTAGGAAATGTGATAGACCTATCTGAAGAGAGATGTGTTAAGGATGTGCTTGAAGTTGGGTGCTGATGTCATTGTCCAGGGTAGCGCATTCCAGAGAATTGGTGCAGCTAGGAAGAAGTCTTGTAGTCAGGAGTGGGAGGTTCTTATTATAGAGGATGTTGATCTAAGATCATTCACAGTACTGAGAGCGCAGGTAAGGTGATAGACAGGGATGAGGGAGGAGATGTGCAGCACTATGGAGAGATCTATGGAGTTTATCACAGCCTACATCCACAGAAGATCTGGGCTTAGTTCTCCTGCCAAGGTCCTTCTAAAACTGCAAGTGTACCTAGAAGAATTGATGAAAGGCAAAGGGTCCTGAATATTCATTGGGTTTTGATTTCTCTTTTCTTCTTTCACTTCATTTTGTTAATTGTCAAAAATAAACTATTAACCCTTCTATTTTTTAAAGAATTGTCACTTTACAGTCCCCCCCCCCCACCCACGCCTGACACTTTTGCACAGTACTGTACATTAGGGAGTCATTAGAGCCTAGGAAATAATCTGATTATTACTTGTGTATTCAGGAAGGTTTTTCTCCCCATCTATTCCATATATCTATCTTTCTTTGTAATAACACATTATAATGATGGCTAACATGAAATATTTTGGGATCCTAACCCCTTGTAGTATTCGTTATTGAAGAAGCATTTTTTTTTTTTTTTTGACCCTGTGATGATTCCACTTACATATGGCTATAACTCAAAGATGTATTTTGATCTCTGGGTAGCGTATCTCTCTCTTAATTCCATTTAATCTAACTGTGCGTAGCTCTAATCCCAGGTGTATGTTGTCAGTAGTAGCAACAATGTAACAATAGGGCTTTGTACTCATCCCATAATGGCTCCATTGAATTCCTACCTAGCCCCTTGGTGATCAAATACACATGTATTGTTTAGCCTAGGCTATTGGATCAGACATGGTTGATAACATATAGACGGCATTGTTTCATTCCACTTAATCCCATCTTCTTACAAAGAATCTGGACTTGAGTGCGTTATTCAATCAGACTTGCTGTCGCCGGTGACCTCTTTCTGGGTGGTGGCATAAAGGGTATATAAGATGAGGTAGGGATCAGTGGGAGAGAAGCTACTATGATGAGTTGCTGGCTGGAATGCTGTGATGCTGCTGCTAGGAGCCTCCACTGGTTATCCCCACATGCCAGGGCATGTGTGAGTGTTGGATTATAGAGCCACATCAAGGATATGTGTGGTAAAGTAATTATTTCACTTTTATTCCCTTTTTAATGTGCTGTATATTGTAACTAGTAACTGTTAATGCTTGTATATATCTGCATATCTGTTCTGAACTGCATGTGTTAGATGTTAATACCGACCCATCTAGGGGTTAATAAATATACAAAATTTAGAAAGCTTGTCTTGTATTATCTTGTGAACCCAACACTCACTGGCGGTGAGTGTGGTTTTTATTAAAGAAGTCTCAGGTGTGGGCCAAAGCGGTGTTGGCGCACTGAGGATCTTTCACAGACCCATTTGAATTTTTTCCTGTGTAGTGTAATGTTGTTAAATGGCTTGTTAATAGCTGTATTGTGAGGTTATATGCTCCCCTCCAGAGCACTGACCTTCTTACTAACCTCTTGTATAAAGAAGAACATAATAATAAGAATAACTTCACATAAACCTGTCAGTAAGTTCTTCAATAACATTTCACAGCACACAGGCTGGAGTACTTCTTTAATGACCATTTTGTGTGTTTTCTTGTGTTCTAGAAATATCAGAGTCTAGAAAATAATAGAAAAATATTGGCCCAGACTTTCCTACAGGATATTTTTTGCAGAGGAAGAGACGCTGTTATGGCATTGTGGGTCAGTCTTCATGTCTTACACAAGAATCATAGTACCCCCCGACCTGCAGGCTGTACTGGAGGAACTCCGTCATACAGGTAACATTGTGTATGTGATGTGTCCGTCATACAGGTAACATTGTGTATGTGATGTGTCCCTCATACAGGTAACATTGTGTATGCGATGTGTCCGTCATACAGGTAACATTGTGTATGCGATGTGTCCGTCATACAGGTAACATTGTGTATGTGATGTGTCCGTCATACAGGTAACATTGTGTATGTGATGTGTCCGTCATACAGGTAACATTGTGTATGCGATGTGTCCCTCATACAGGTAACATTGTGTATGTGATGTGTCCGTCATACAGGTAACATTGTGTATGCGATGTGTCCGTCATACAGGTAACATTGTGTATGCGATGTGTCCGTCATACAGGTAACATTGTGTATGCGATGTGTCCGTCATACAGGTAACATTGTGTATGTGATGTGTCCGTCATACGGGTAACATTGTGTATGTGATGTGTATGTCATACAGGTAACATTGTGTATGTGATGTGTATGTCATACAGGTAACATTGTGTATGTGATGTGTCCGTCATACGGGTAACATTGTGTATGTGATGTGTCCGTCATACGGGTAACATTGTGTATGTGATGTGTCCGTCATACGGGTAACATTGTGTATGTGATGTGTCCGTCATACGGGTAACATTGTGTATGTGATGTGTCCGTCATACAGGTAACATTGTGTATGGGATGTGTCCGTCATGATATAGGGGATTATATAAATTACATACACACATCAGTCACATACAGCAGTGTATACATGTAGAGTCTTGTACTAGGATTGGAAGTAGACTGTGGCTCCTAAGCTGGCCATAAACATTTGGCTATTGGCAGCCAAACACACTGAATTTAGCCGGACCGACAGACCATGTAATGTGAATAGGAGATTCCCGACTCCCAACTAAGAGAGGATGCTGGGGAAATAAGGATCGGGCATTTACATTAATACTCAATCATTTTGTCTTCATGCAGATAAGTCATCTTAGATTCTGGCCAGCGTTATATTCTTCTCAGCAGATATTCTCCATTTACATGGCTCAGAGAAAACCTCTACAAACCTGATGAATTTACTGACCAATGTACTAATGTCTATAATAATAATAAATTTTATTTATATAGCACCAACATATTCTGCAGCACTTTACAGATTGTAGGGTTAAATTACTGACAAAATGAGACATTACAGATTAATAAGTCAATTCACACAATGGGACTGAATGCCCTGCTCGCAAGAGCTTACAATAAGTGAGGTAGCAGGGGGTGACATAGGAGGTAGCAGGAGGTGACACAGGAGGTAGCAGGAGGTGACATAGGAGGTAGCGGGGAGGTGACACAGGAGGTAGCGGGGGTGACATAGGAGGTAGCGGGGGGGTGACACAGGAGGTAGCGGGAGGTGACACAGGAGGTAGCGGGGGTGACATAGGAGGTAGCAGGGGGTGACATAGGAGGTAGCGGGAGGTGACACAGGAGGTAGCAGGAGGTGACACAGGAGGTAGCAGGGGGTGACATAGGAGGTAGCGGGGGTGACACAGGAGGTATCAGGGGTGACATAGGAGGTAGCAGGAGGTGACATAGGAGGTAGCAGGAGGTGACATAGGAGGTAGCAGGAGGTGACACAGGAGGTAGCGGGGGTGACATAGGAGGTAGCAGGAGGTGACACAGGAGGTAGCAGGGGGTGACATAGGAGGTAGCGGGGGTGACACAGGAGGTAGCGGGGGTGACACAGGAGGTAGAGGGTGACACAGGAGGTAGCGGGGGGTGACATAGGAGGTAGCGGGGGTGACATAGGAGGTAGCGGGGGTGACATAGGAGGTAGCGGGGGTGACATAGGAGGTAGCGGGGGTGACACAGGAGGTAGCGGGGGTGACATAGGAGGTAGCAGGAGGTGACATAGGAGGTAGCGGGGGTGACATAGGAGGTAGCGGGGGTGACACAGGAGGTAGCGGGGGGTGACATAGGAGGTAGCAGGAGGTGACATAGGAGGTAGCGGGGGTGACACAGGAGGTAGCAGGAGGTGACATAGGAGGTAGCGGGGGTGACATAGGAGGTAGCGGGGGTGACACAGGAGGTAGCAGGAGGTGACATAGGAGGTATCAGGGGGAGACATAGGAGGTAGCAGGGGGTGACATAGGAGGTATCAGGGGGAGACATAGGAGGTAGTAGGGGTGATATAGAAGGTAGCGGGGGTGATATAGGAGGTAGCAGGGGGTGATATAGGAGGTATCAGGGGTGATACAGGAGGTAGCAGGGGGTGACATAGGAGGTATCAGGGGAGGCATAGGAGGTAGCAGGGGTGATATAGAAGGTAGTAGGGGTGATATAGGAGGTATCAGGGGAGGCATAGGAGGAAGCAGGGGGTGACATAGGAGGTATCAGGGGGTGATATAGGAGGTAGCAGGGGGTGACATAGGAGGTATCAGGGGGTGATATAGGAGGTAGCATTGCTTATACAGTGGACCAGCCATTTCTATGATAAAGGTTACTTTCATTACACATAAATGAAGCTGTAGGAGCCGTCACCAGTCGTGTCCTTTTATGTGTATATTGTGCCTGAACACACAGGGTTACAGTCCAATAAGGCATCATGTCCTGTGGGGTTGGGGGGCGTGAACAGTGGAGGGTTAGTTTTAGGAAGCCTAACTGCATTAGGATTTAGATTAGGAATTGTGATAGGCTTGTCTGAAGAGATTTTTAGGATGTCTTTAGGATGTGCTTGAAGAAGTCTTGGATACGGGAGTGTGAGGTTCTGATAATAGAGGATGTTAGTCCAGCGCTCTCTACTTACCCCTCTGAGTGCTATCACTATTCGCCATAGATTGTTCATACAAATCCTGGATTCTGCCTGATGCTCCAGGATTGTTCCTATGTCTGTGTGTCACAGATCTACACTCATTCTCATCTATCTAGGTGTTTATGGAAAATCTCTTTATACAATGTCCAATAATCTGTAAAACACGGCACAGCGGTGTCCAATTCCTAGAGGACGCCGCCCCCCCTCTGCAGTATAGAAACACATTGGGGCAGATGTACTAGTGACAATGTGTATAAAGTTAGACTAGACGGACTAAGTATGTGTCAGATTTCTCAAACCACGTTAGACTTTTTGGTAAATCTGGCACAGTTTAATACTGTCTAGTCTTTGCATTGTCCATATCTAGAACTTAGAAATTATTAGTAAATCTGTCCCGTGTGACTTAGGGGTCTGGGCACATAGTGGTAGTTTGCTCAAGGACTAAGCACCATATGACAAAACAGTGTACGAAACCATGGCTTCACCAGTATGAGCCCCATGGACAGAGCCAGAATATGTAATGGCAGCAATTTGTGGTAAAATCTGCCCTAACAATGTATGTTTGTGTACAGAGGAGCCTGGTCGGGTCAGTGCGTTACAATTAGATTTGGAAGAGAAGGCACGTTGTGGCCAAAACCACTCAGACAGAAAATCATGTGTAACATTGTGTGGAAAAGTACAACGTGAGCGCGATATTTTTCTGCAATGGGTGGATGGGGTCAGCCAGAATCCTATCCACTTTGCAGGTACTGTAAAATGCTGCAGTTTTTGCCACAATGTTTCAGCCATGCAACGTTTTTGCAACGTTTGGTCCTGGCCATAAAGTGTTTATATGAGTTGTTCTTGTCATGGTTATTCAGTAGGATTTTCAGATACGTGGCAGAACCAGGGCGGTTTTTACAAAATCTGTTTTATGCTGCAGAACTACTGTTAGTAAATCCTAGTCTAACATCAAAACTGGACTGAGATGATAGATCACTGGACTTCAGTGGTGAGGGTGTAGGGGGAGGGGCGCTTTGTTTTTAGGGCCATTACACCTTGTCCCGATGACTGTATAATCCCATATTTATATGAGATCTGGACATCTATACACTAGAAAATCCTACTAATTTGTCACTTCTTATTAGGTGACACTCTGGTGGAGAAAATCCTACTGGATGAATATGGACAACGACTAACCCCAGAACTGACAGGTAAGTGTATATTATATGTATGCAGGGCCAAATACAGATATCATAGGGCCATGTAGCAAATGTAGTATCCCCTCCCCCAAGTGACTGTTGCTTTAAATATCGTATGGCACTGTCAGGACTCCTAGGACTATATATATAAAACATAGTGTATGACACTGTCAGGGATCCTAGGAGTATATATCTATAATGCATAGTGTATGACAGTCAGGACTCCTAGGACTATATATATAAAACATAGTGTATGACACTGTCAGGGCTCCTAGGACTATATATCTATAATACATAGTGTATGACACTGTCAGGGCTCCTAGGACTATATATCTATAATACATAGTGTATGACACTGTCAGGGCTCCTAGGACTATATATCTATAATACGTAGTGTATGACACTGTCAGCCCCCCCCCTCGCACCAGTATCAGTCAAACCATTTAACCCCTTATATGCTGCAGTCAATGTTGACCCCAACACATGAAAAAGATGCTTTAGGCTAAAGCCCTACATAGCGAGCCGCAGCCAAAAAGCGCTGCAGACTTTCTGTCCCTATTATACCTATACGGAAAAAGGCAACGTTTCCATAGGTATAATTGATATGTTGCGATTTACAAAAATGCAACGGTTTTCTGAAATCGCAGCATTTCCGCTGCGGATATTTTTCTGCAATGGGTGGATGGGATGAGACATAATCCTATCCACTTTGCAGGTACTGTAAAATGCTGCAGTTTTTGCCGCAATGTCTCAGCCACGCAATGTTTTTGCAACGTTGGGCCCCGGCCATAAAGTGTTTATATGAGTTGTTCTTGTCATGGTTATTCAGTAGGATTTTCAGATATGTGGCAGAACCAGGGCAGTTTTTACAAAATCTGTTTTATGCTGCAGAACTACTGTTAGTAAATCCTAGTCTAACATCAAAACTGGACACCGAGGACGGAGATGATAAATCACTGGACTTCAGTGGTGAGGGTGTTGGGGGAGGGGTGCTATTTCTCAACTTTGTTTTTAGGGCCATTACACCTTTTCCCAGTCACTGTATAATCCCATAGTTATATTATATCTGTACATCTATACACTAAATCATGTTACATAGTAAGAAACACCAGACAGTGGAGACCTCTCAAGATTTGTTTTGGGTTTGGGGTTTCGGGAGTCGATTGACATCTTAAAATGGATTACATAGTGTAGAACACTCTTAGGGATCCTAGGTAACTATCTATAAAACATAGTGTAGAATACTCTTAGGACTCCTAGGACTAGATCTATAAAACATAGTGTAGAATACTCTTAGGACTCCTAGGACTAGATCTATAAAACATAGTGTAGAATACTCTTAGGACTCCTAGGACTAGATCTATAAAACATAGTGTAGAACACTCTAAGGCTGAGTCCCCATGTTGTGGAAATGCTGTTTTTTTTTTTTTTTGCTGTTGCACATTTTGCTGCGGTTTTTTGAGCCAAAGACAGCAGTGGATTGCGCAGTACAGAGAAGTAGAAGTACTACCTATATATTTCCCATTCCTTTTATAGCCAGTCTTGGTTTTGGCTCAAAAAGCTGTAGCAAAATCTGCAACAAAAAAAGCGGTGTTGCTCTAAGGTAAGCACAACCAAAGTTATGTCATAGTGACAGTGACATGGATGTCTATGGGAAATCAGATGGTAAGCAGAGGATACAAACTCGGAGTTTAACCGCAAACTGCGCTGATACTCACTAATGGCTTGTAAGCGTTACGGGGGCTTATTGTTATATTTGTGGCTGTGAGAATTGACTTTTCAAAAAATAATGAATAATAAAAAAATAAATAAAATCCACCAAAAATTATCCCTATAATGGGATCAAAAGTGAAACCCAAATGTTTTTGTTTTTTGGGGGGATTTTTTTTATGCCACTGCTGTGGCCCCAACTGTTCTTCCTCTTCTTGTGAATACTGGCAAAGTTAGATTCAGTATCTGTGAATGGGGCGATTCACATGACCGTTCTTTTGACGGCCTGTGGTATATCAGTCAAGTCGTATTTTTTTTGTGCGTTTTCATGGACCCCTCCATACACTCAAATATGTGGGGGATCCATGAAAAGTGGTGGCCCTAGGGTGCAAGATGGCCGTGTAAAATAGACATTTGTCTGAATGCAGCCTTAGTCTATAAGAATAGCCTAGGCATCATCTTGCAGGGGATGCAGAGCTACAATCTATTTAAATGATGCCATAAAAAGGCAGAGGCCTCAGAAGTAGTCTCTAAATCACCATAAAAAAAACACAGTAAGGTGATCATGAAGGGGTTACTGACACTAGCTCACTGGCAATAAAGGAGGCTGAATCGGAGGTCGGAAAGGGTGAATATATACATTTTATGGGTTCAATCTAGTTCCTATATAGATTAGCTCCCCCCCCCCCCTTGACTGTTTTAAAAGTATCTATTGTAAAATTTTATCATTAATGGCCATTTTAGACACTTTACACACATGATGACAGTTTTATAATTTATCTAGAAACATGTGAAAAGCCAAGTGGAGATGCAACATGGGACACATTTACTAGAGAAGACATTTTTTCACCATAATAGTTTTTTGGTTTCTTATCTTCACCTTTATTTCTACAGACATCCAGAACTGTCACAAGAAACATTTACATGAAAAAACTGAGAAACTTATAGAGAACAAACCTCCAAGATGTAACCATGGCGAGGACAGTTTCTCCTTCTCTACACGTTATGTGAACCTCATCATTGTCTCCACTGATCACTTTAGGGAACGTTCTGAGAATGAGCTCATAGAGACTGGGGCAAAACATGAGGAATATTTAAAGGAAAAACAAAAGAAATTACAGAACATTTCCCCCAACAAGATGTTCCGTTGGTGCCACCAATCCAGACTTGTACCACATATGGTAATGGTGAGCGGAGTGCCCGGTGTAGGGAAGACCACACTGATGCAGAAGTTTGTCTATGACTGGGTGAAGGGCGATCTCTATCAAAGATTCTCTTTTGTCTTTTTCTTCAAATTCCGGGAACTCAACAAACTGGATAAGGTTAGTCTGGAGACCATGATCCTTCATCTATACCCATATCTGGAGGAGCAGCTGGAGAACATCTTACAAGATCCAGAGAAACTTCTCTTTATATTTGATGGATTAGATGAAAGCAATCATACAATGGATTTCACATCACGTCACTTGTGCTCTAATCCTAAACAGCCTGAACATTGTGGTCAGATTGTGGTTAGTTTGGTGAGAAAGTCTCTTCTCAATGGTTGTTCTGTCCTAATGACCAGTCGTCCAACCAGACTGGCATCAATTGATCGTACAGTTTTCCAGAGAATAGTAGAAATCACTGGGTTTCTTCCAGAAGAACGACAGATTTACTTTGAGAATTTCTTCTCCAACCCTGAACTGTCAGAAAAGGCTTTTACTTATGTGAAGCAGAATGACACCTTGTACACGTTCTGTTACCTCCCGTCCTACTGCTGGATCATCTGTACTGTATTATCCAGGAGCTTCCAGACAACAAGTAGTGACCAGCAGGTGACATTATTACCCAGAACAGTGACACAGCTCTTTGCCATATTTGTCGCCAACATTCTGTCCAATCACAGCCTGGAAAAAAGTGACGCTCAGAAGATCCTGCAGTCCATCGGATGGATGGCAGAACATGGAGTCATGAATCACAGGGTTATTTTTGAAGTTCGAGATCTGGATTCTTTCCATGTGGACAATAAGTCAAAGCTCTTATCAAGTTTTCTGATGGAATCAGAGGAACCTGTGACCTATTCCTTCTTACATCTCACTGTTCAGGAATTCTTCTCTGCCTTGGTCCATTATACTGATTATTGTTCTGGGAAGTTACAGAAATCACTAGAAGAAGCCAAATCCTATCCTGATGGACGTGGTGAGATGTTCCTCCGTTTCCTGTGTGGACTATCAGACAGCACCACCAGGTCAATACTAACTGGACACCTGGACAAACAAGCAGCTCAGACTTCCAGAGATGTTATCACTTGGCTGAAGAACTTCATTCTAGAAGAACAGAGGCTGGAGGAAAGTAAACACAAGAAGCGACATCTTCTCAAGACATTCTTCTATCTGTTTGAGACCCGGAATAAGGATCTAGTACTGGAATCATTACAATCATACAGAAGATTGGATCTTTCTGGGGTTCACATGTCAGCTCTAGACTGCACAGTGTTAGCATTCATCATGGAAACCTGCACACATATAGAAGAACTCAATCTATATGGATGTTTCTTAAACACTGAAGGATTAGAGAGACTTGTACCAGGGTTACATAACTTGCAGAATCTGAGGTAAATACTAAGTATTAAGGTTCTGACAAACATCTGATACACTTATTGTGTTATACATCATGTCTGTTAGTACGGGTCCTATTATGTAGTAGATGGGGTCAGGTTCCTGTGGTGATGTTGAGAACCAGGCTGAGCAGTAGATGGAGGATCTTGTAGATATATGTAACACATGAACTATTGTAGATCTGCATTTATATCACCATAAAGGACCCTACAAGAAGAAATGTATAGAAGGAGCTTTAGAGTAAATTACAGATGTGGAAGCATTTCTCTATCTTCTATACTGATATATAACTGCTTGACGTTATATCCTGAGGCTGCACTACTGAGAAGATGTGACGGTTCTTTAGATATCAGGTGCAGGGTTCTTGTGAAGATCGTGTCAAACCAACTCAATATCCACATCAGTATCTACAACCTGAGTAACTTGTGTAGGGTAATATGTGAACAGTGAGGAGTGAGGGTCTTTGGCTCTTTCTGTAGTCTCCATCCACTAGTGCTTCCAATGACCAGGGTCTGGGGACTGGGGGCCCTATTCTCAGGATTACTAGTGGTCCCAGTACTCCGGCTCCAATCATCAGAACTTTATGGATTATTGGAGATTTCACCCCTACAATAACACAGTGATAGCAAATCATGAAGATCAGTGATATAGAAGAAATAGAATGGGTGCAAATGCGACTACAATAATGGTGGAGGGTCCGAAGCATAAAACATATCAGGAGAGGCTTAAAAAACTGAATTCGAATAGCCTTAGAGGAAAGAGAAATGGAGAACATGATGGAAACCTTTAAAGATGTTAAAGTTATAAATAATGTTCAGGAGGTAAAAACACAAGAACAAGGAGGCAGAATCTGAAATTAGTCAGGGGGTAAGTCAGAAGCAATGTGGGGAAGTATGTCACTGATGCTTGGTTCACACTAGCATTGCTTCTCTGTTATACTGGTCCATTGAAGGACCATAACACCAGAGAGGTGGACCACTAAAATAGAGGTAATACACAGAGGACAACAGACCCCATTCACTATAATGGGGTCCATGGGGTGTCCATCGCTTTAAAACTGAAAACTCCAGCACAGATGTGAACATAGCCTGAGAAAGTAGAAGAGGCTTGTAAGAAACTTCCAGCAGATGTGGTGTGAAATCTCCAGTACGTGAATGTAAGCGTACCTAGGACCAGCACTTATCTATCCTAAGATAAAATGGTAAGAATATTCGGGCAGATTAGATAGACAATGGGGTCTTTTTCTGCCAGGAATCTTCTATGTTTCTATTTTATATAGCTAAGCTTTCATTTTATGAGATGTGAAAATCCATTTATCATTGATCAACCAACAAGCAAAGTGTCCAATGAAACTATGAGTGATCTCTGGCATGTACACACATGGACAAAATTGTTGGTACCCCTCATTTAATGAAAGAAAAACCCACAATGGTCACAGAAATAACTTGAATCTGACAAAAGTAATAATATATAAAAATTCTATGAAAATGAACAAATGAAAGTCGGACATTGCTTTCCAACCAGGCTTCAACAGAATTTTTAAAAAAAGAAACCTCATGAAACAGGCCTGGACAGAAATGATGGTTTCCTTAACTTAATATTTTGTTGCACAACCTTTTGAGGCAATCCCTGCAATCAAACGATTCCTGTAACTGTCAATGAGACTTCTGCACCTCTCAGCAGGTATTTTGGCCTCTCCTCATGAGCAAACTGCTCCAGTTGTCTCGGGTGTGAAGGGTGCCTTTTCCAGACGGCATGTTTCAGCTCCTTCCAAAGATCTTCCAAAGATGCTCAATAGGATTTAGGTCAGGGCTCATAGAAGGCCACTTCAGAATAGTCCAATGTTTTCCTCTTAGTCATTCTTGGGGTTTTTTTAGCTGTGTGTTTTGGGTCATTATCCTGTTGCAAGACCCATGACCTGTGACTGAGACCAAGCTTTCTGACACTGGGCACATTTCTCTCTAGAATCCCTTGGTAGTCTTGAGATTTCATTGTACCCTGCACAGATTCAAGACACCCTGTGCCAGATGCAGCAAAGCAGCCCCAGAACATAACAGAGCCTCCTCCATGTGTCACAGTAGGGGCAGTGTTCTTTTCAAGATATGCTTCATATTTCCGTCTGTGAACATAGAGCTGATGTGCCTTGCCAAAAATTTAGATTTTTGTCTCATCTGTCCATAGGACATTCTCCCAGAAGCTTTGTGGCTTGTTAACATGTAGTTTGGCAAATTACTTTTTTCAGATTCAAATTATTTCTGTGATCATTGTGGGTTTTTCTTTCATTAAACGAGGGGTACCAACAATTTTGTCCACGTGTGTATATGAAGCAGTGCTGGACGTGTTCCCTCTGAGTCAGGAGCTGCCTGTAATACGAGGATCAGAGACACTGCTGTGGATATAAATCATGGGGAAACATTTCTTCCACATTATTATAGTGTTATTACTTTCTGCCAGAATCCTCTGTCCCCTCCATACACCACTGTCCCTCCAGGACTCCTCTGTCCCTCCAGGACCCCTTTATCCCCTCCATACCCCTCTGTCCCCTCAGGTCATTTTGTCCCCTACAGAAGACTCTATTTTCTCTGAATATGCTACTAGGGGAGAGTTGGGAGTCCTCTACACAGTAGTTTGTTGGGTAAATCCACTGCAATTGATTGGTTGGCCAAAAATCACGTGTATGGCTAGCTTTAGGTTCCTTATATAATTTATGGTATTTAATCTTATCATGCGTGATACTGTTTGCTGAGCTGTGTATCTAATCCTATTATGTGTGATACAGTCTGCTGATACATCACTCACATCTCATCTTCTTATTCTTACAGTTTGGTTGGTAATGATCTACCAGACACTTCCTGCACCCAGTTGGCCTCTGTAATAAGGAATAACCAGTCCCTGAAGAGACTTGTCCTGTCTGATAACCGTTTGTCTGGTCCGCACTTCAGTGACTTGATGGCCGCTCTGTCCAGTCCAGCCTGCAGGATAGAGGAATTATGGTGAGTATAAGAGATGTGTACAGAATGAGACAAGAAGGGATTGCTAGATGCCCCAGCTTTTAGCCAGGAAGTGACTTCTTGTTCACCTCAGATAGACGGTAGCTAGCGTTAGAAGAGGGAAGTTTAGCTTGTCACAGAGTACTATGAGCTCTGCAGACTAGTTAGTGACTGATAGGGATAACAGGCAGTCCCATATGATCAGACTCCAGGTTTGCAGAATGAAAAAATTTGTAACTTGATCGTTGACCATCTCCACTGCTCCACTCACTGTTATGCTGTGACTAGATGATTCTTGCTAAGTAAACTGATCCACAGGCTGTACCTGTTACCACTGGCATCAAGTCTGCTGTGCCTTCTTTTGCATCTAACACCAAGGGTGCCCTGACACTCCATCACACATGAGACCAGGAGCAGGGAGACCCCTGGAGACCCCACACCATCACCTCTGGGGGACACCCTTATCACTGTATGGTAGCTGTGTATCTAATCCTATCATGTGTGATACTGTCTGCTGAGCTGTGTATCTAACCCTATCATTAGAGATGAGCGAATCGAAGCTGATGAAGTGGAATTTGATCCAAATTTCAGGAAATCTTTGATTCGCCTCGATTATGGATTTCCTCATGCTTCGATGCATTGAATCGCATTTTTAAATAAAATGGCTTCTGCACATGTTAGGACAAGGGGCAAGGGACTCTGGGAACGCGGGATCACCCACAATGTCATGCGTGCAGCTAATCAGCAGCCAGCCGGCCCTGTGATGTCACAGCCCTATAAAAACCCTCGGCCATTTTAGTTTCAGTAATTTTACATCATACTTAGTGCAGGGAAAGACTACGGCAGGAGCTAGGGAAAGTGGTAAAAAAACAATTCAACCCTGCTAGAAGTTCAGGGAAAGAGCCTTAGAAGTGTAGGGAGATAGGGAGGAATTTACAGAAGAGTATTGAAGCAGAACAGGGGGTTCATTTGGGGTGGTTGCAGCATCAGTAATAGCAACATTCGTACTACACATTGCAGCACTGACTGCCATTATACTGCTGCTCATTGCAGGTTTGCAATACATCATACCTGTGTGTTCAAGGTAGAACATTACAAGCCTTTTGCAGTGCAGTAGTGGCAAAAAAAACTAAATTCTTATCCAGTAATCTCCGCAGTAATCTGTTATAACGTCTTTTCTGGGTGTTTATTATTGGGGAAAATAATAAGGGGATTATTCGCCGTTGTGTGTTGTAGGTAGAAAATTACAGGCCTTTTTGCTCTGTATTTTCCATTTCATTTACTTACTTGATATAACAGTATGTCAGACAGAGAAGTGAGAGGCTCTGTACAGGGGACAGGCACAGGCCTAAATGTTTCTGGCGCAGGCACAGGTCGCAGCAGAGTAAGGGGGCATAGCAGCAGGGGTCACTTACAGAGGCCTGAGCTCCCAGTGTCAGCTAGTGGTCGTGTCTAGACCAGCAACCCAACGGTTCTAGACTGGTTGACTCGGTCATCCACTTCATCCCAAGTCACATCAGACACCCCCAGCCAAGAGTCAGTGGGTTAGTCAGACACAACCCTTAGTTGGCATGGCCCAGCAGCAGGCCCTGTGCCCTCACCTGTCCTCAACCTGCCTCTATCCTTTTCTGTTCCCTCAGCCAGATAAGTACTGTATGCTGTGGGCTCAGATCCACTATAAAGTGAGGATGAGCTACTACACGACAGTCAGCACCTAGTGCCCAGCCAAGATGTGGAGGAGACATCTTCCGCTTCCTGCGGTAGGCGGTCAAGTAATGATGAGGAGAGTGGCGTGGGAGCTGGTTATGTGAGCAGTCAGTCTCCTGGCTCAGAGACCGTTGAGGAGGACATCAGTGACCTGCAGACAGTAGTGGATGACAATGTAGCCGAATGCAGTTGGGAGCCTGGTGACGAAGGGGCTTCATCATCATCCGGAGAAGAGGATGGCAGCTTGCACACGAGGCAGCGGTGGAGTCAACAGGGTGGCAGCAGTGGCAGCCTACCTGCCCAGAAAGCAGTGGTGCAGGGATTCATGGAGGCAGTGGCGGCAGCAGTCAGTTAGTGCGGAGTGTTGGGGGTAAAATCACCTACTCAGTGGCAGTTTTTTGTTAAGCTGCCGGGGGAGGTGAACATGGCCATATGTGTAATCTGTGGGCAGAAGGTGAAATGTGGCCAGGGTGCCAATGTTAGCACCACAGCCCTGTGTGTACATATGCAGCATCATCAGAAAGTGTCCTGGGAGAACCGTGGCTCCAATGTGGTGGTCCAGCATGCCGCAGCAACTGCTGCATCACCCAGTGGCATGCACCCCATTTCAGCAAGTCAAGGCTCCACCACCTCAGCCGAAGGAAGCTGTGTGTCCTTCCCATCATCTGCTGGTCGTGATGTTCCTGCTCCTCCTCCTCCTCCTCCTAGTCAGTCATTGTGTCATCAATCGATCACAGAATCTATATCTAAGAGACAACAGTATGCGTGCAATCATCCAACAGTGCGGAAGCTGAATGTGCTCCTGTTCAAGTTACTGCTGCTGCAGTCACTCCCTTTCCAATTGGTGGACTCTGCACCTTTCAGAGAACTGATGGCTTGTGCTGAGCCGAGGTGGAGAGTCCCAAGCCATCATTTCTTTGGCAAAAAAGCAGTACTAGCTCTGCAAAAATATGTAGAACAGAAGTTGGGACAGTCCTTGAGCCTGTCGGTGCCTGCTGAAGTGCACGGCAGCGCCGACGTGTGGAGCTGTAATATATGTCCTTTATGGCCCACTAGGTTAATGTGGTTCCTGCCCGACACACCAGCAGTTTGGACAGGTGATGCAGCTTCCGCCTCCATGTTCTCACAACATTGGTCCTGCAACAATGTCCGCCTCATCCTCCACTGTATTCTCAGCCTCCATTGCAGAGCATTTCACAGTGCTCCTCCAGCATACCGCATGTGCAGGGCACAACAGTGTCACGCTGTTCTACACCTCATTTACAATCACCTCAACTTACAATCTGACCGACAATGGAAAGAACATGGTGTCAGTGCTGCGTCAAAGAGTTGAACCATGCGCCCTCCATGGCGCATGTGTTCAATCTGGTTGTCATTTCCATTCCACCCATCTGCAAGACATCCTAAAAATGTCAAGGAAACTTTGCATGCACTTCAGCCACTCGTACACCACCAAGCACACCCTCCTTGAGCTGCAACAGCAGAACAGCCTCCCACAACATAGGCTGATATGTGATGTTTCCACCCGTTGGAATTCAACCCTCCATATGTTGGATCGACTATATGAACAGAGAAAAGCCATAAATGATTTCTTGATGATCCAAGTGGACCGAGGTACTCCCCTGTGTAACTTCAATGTTAGCCAGTGGCAGCTCATGCGTGACACCTGCCGTTTGCTCGTTCCCTTTGAGGAGGCCACTTTGTTAGTCAGACGCCAGGACTACAGGATGAACAACGTCATTCCACTGATTCACATCCTGGAAAAGATGCTTTTCAATATGGCTGGTGAGGGGGCTGGAAATGTGGTGTCTACATCTCATGGCCACATGAGCCCTGTGGGGACTGAACTGGAGGAGGAGGAGGAGGAGGTGGACATTGGAGCACATGCAATGTGTAATGGGTGGTTTTTCCACATGGGTGACAGAAGAGGAGGAGCAGGAGCAGCCGGAAGGGCAAGAGGAAGATGAGGAAGACGAGGCAGATGACCCAGACACACCGTGGCAGTAAGCAGTGGAGATGGATGTAGGTAGTCCCTGTGAGTCACTTGTGAAAATGGCCTAATGCATGCTCACTTGCTTGCATAGTGACAGCCAAATTGTCAACCTTTGGCAGAGGGATGACTACTGCAGCGAGGGTCTAACATGGTGGAAATCCAGGTCAAAAATGTTGGCCTTTTTTTACACCCGCTGAGAGGGAGGACAAACTGAACTACTATAGAGACATCCTATGTAGCAAGTTGGCTGCTGCCTATCTGCGCCATCGTCCATCCTCTCACGGGTCCGACTGGGGGGGCCCTGAGCACTCACCTTGCACTGCCATGGCATCTGTGGGGAGGGGGGTGTGGCTGGAGGAGTATCAGCTCCATCAGCAGCAGCCTGAACCTAGAGTCGCTGATGAGCAGCTTTCTTCACACGCATAGTGAAGAAACTGCTCATCAGCAGCTAGACATAGAGCAGAACCTGAACCAGCAGGTGGTAGTATACTTGGAGTACACCCTGCCACCCGTCGTCAAAGATCTGCTGGACTACTGGGAAGCCAAACTGGATTTGTGGCCGCAACTGGCCGACTTTGCCCTGTAAAAGCTGTCCTGCCTTACCTGTAGTGTGGCATCAGAGTGGGGGTTTAGTGCAGTGGGGGCCATAGTTACCCCAAGGAGAACTCGCCTGTCCACCCAAAATGTGGAGAGACTGACCTTTGGGAATCCTGGCTGATCCACGCGTGATTCATCTTGACAACCACCAATGCCTGATGCTGCTGCCACCTCCAAATTAAATTGCCTTGCCACTCTGTGGCCTACTCATTCTGCTGCCACTGGGTCACTGTATGCCCTTCTCATGCTGCTGCCATTGCTAGGTCACTGTATGGCCTCCTCATGCTTCTGCCACTGCTGGGTTACTGTCTGTCCTCCTCATGCTGCTACAACTGAGTCTCTGTATGTCCTCCTCCTGCTGCTGGGTCACTGTATGCTCTCCTCAGGCTGCTGCCACTGGGTCACTCTATGGCCTCCTCATGCTGCTGCCACAGGGTCACTGTATGGCCTCCTCATGCCGCTGCCAACGTTTCACTGTATGGCCTCCTCATGCCGCTGCCACCGGGTCACTGTATGGCCTCCTCATGCCGCTGCCACCGGGTCACTGTATGGCCTCCTCATGCCGCTGCCACCGGGTCACTGTATGGCCTCCTCATGCCGCTGCCACCGGGTCACTGTATGCCCTCCTCATGCCGCTGCCACCGGGTCACTGTATGCCCTCCTCATGCCGCTGCCACCGGGTCACTGTATGACCTCATCATACCGCTGCTACTGGGTCACTGTATGGCCTTCTCATGCCTCTGCCAACTCCACATTATGTCGCCTTGCCACTCTGTGGCCTCCTCATGCTGCTGCCACTTCCACATTATGTCGCCTTGCCACTCTGTAGACATCTATGTGGAATCAGCAGACAATGGTGTAAAAGCAGTGCACTGTTTAACGCTACAATAGGATGTTGGGCCTCTGCATGGTTCTTTATACCTAGCACTAACATCGACCTGTAAGTCTGGGTTCACACTTGAGTTAGATGGTCAGTTTTAGCCCTGTAACTGTCCAAATAAGTGAAGTGTTCTGTGGTTCTAAGAGCGCCGCCTGTCATGTGCGTGTCATACTGACTCACAGTATTGTTTCACTACCACAGTAGGCTCCCTATGCGTGTTACTGCAAGGCACAGTGTTCTACACCACTATACAGGCTGTCAGAAGCTAGAAAATAGCTGCTTTTTAACAATACTCGTCGCAAATTAATTCGGATCAAAGCAAATCTTTTTGGAAACTTCAGAGAATCAGTAGAATTGAATTTTTGATAATAGGTAGAGATAAGCGAATTTAAGTGTGATACTGACTGCTGAGCTGTGTATCTAATCCTATCATGTGTGATAGTCTGCTGATACATCTCTCACATCTCATCTTCTTATTTTTACAGTTTGGGCAGTAATGCTCTACCGGACACTTTCTGCACCCAGTTGGCCTCTGTAATAAGGAATAACCAGTCCCTGAAGATACTTGACCTGTCTGGTAACCATCTGTATGGCCTTCACTTCAATGACTTGATGGCCGCTCTGTCCAGTCCAGCCTGCAGGATAAAGGAATTAGAGTAAGTATAAGAGATGAGTACAGGATGAGACAAGTTATAAATGCTTCCTGCTTCATTCTCTATGTATCGTCTGCTGAGAAGAGCTGACTAGTGGGGGTGCGGGGGGTCAGACCTCCACCTATCCGATATTAATTTAGCATGTAGCATGGCAGACCCCTTAGATGAGGATTATATGTCTCTCTTACTAATAGACATCCAAAAAACGATATTCCAGGCCAGATAAGTAATAGTTTATTAAAAACCACTAAAAACATCCGCTGTGCACAGAAAAAGAAAGCATACTATTACTGCCAGACAAGAAACCCCTCCCATCTGACTAATTTCAGTCTCATGCAGAATGAGGGAGAAAACACAAGTAGGACATTTGAAGGTTTTACTGACACTCCCCAGACAGACAGGGTTAATTATGGACAGAGGAGGGACTACAAATACCATCCAGCCTCAACTACACACATTATACATATTCCATTGCAAGATAATTTCTGACTTTATTAAAAACACATATAATGCTACTAGAGGTTTGTTATGAGCCGGATTTGAGCCGAATGTTCCAAATTGTTGGGGTAGACGTGTTACTTATCACTGCTTGATCCAAAGCAATGACTCCATATTCTACTGGAATACAACATTAATAGAGCGATAGAACGACAGAACTATACAGTGCGGGAAAAAAGTATTTAGTCAGCCACCAATTGTGCAAGTTCTCCCACTTATAAAGATGGGGCCGGCCTGTAATTGTCATCATAGGTAGACCTCAACTATGAGGGACAAAATGAGAAAACAAATCCAGAAAATCACATGGTCTGATTTTTAAAGAATTTATTTGCAAATTATGGTGGAAAATAAGTATTTGGCAGGCTAGGAACAATGATGGCATGTCATAAGTCTTTCTTGAAATTCTTTAACTAGTCATACCTTGATGCCGCATTTGCTCCCATACAGGGATAACTGACAGGATAATCCGGGTTCTTTTCTGGCTCTCAAGTGTTGTTCTCACGACCATAGAATCCTTTCCAGTTCACAGTATATTCTAGCTTTTCGAGCTGGCAGGCACGCTGATAATGTGCCATATTTTTTTCTTGAAATTCTGTACTTGTCACTCCCTGGAGCTGCATCTGATCCTATAAAGGGGTAGTTTTAGTGGCTTTTTATAACGTCAATTTTTTATCACTTGACTTTTTCAAGTGTTCCACAAGTTGGCATAATAACAACAAATTAAAATAAAGATCCCAACCATGGCTTCTTACAATACCAACATAATATTAGTGCTGCATTCTACTCCCATAAAGCGATCATTTTTTAGCTTTTTTTGTAGAGCCAAGTTTTACCTGTGTGCATGTGAAACGTTGCATCCACCCCCTCTCATGGATTGCAGGTGTGTGAGTAAGGGCTCTATTAGCATGTTGCACCTGTGCCAGAGCTGTTTTAACACATTGCAAAGATTTCATAAGTGGATCCCCCATCACCACCACATAGAAATACCTCATTAGCACAAATTATGGTGTCCCCTTAGTGGTCCTCACACAGTATAATGCCTCCCTAGTGGTCCCATACAATATAATGTCCCCCTCCAGCTGCCCCCACAGTTTAATGCCCCCTGCAGTTGTCCCCACAGTTTAATATCTCTGTCCTATGAAACAAAAATTAAAAAAAACTCACTAATACTCTCCTCGCTCCGCTGTCTTGGATATGGAGTCCTCAGGGAGCTGCAGGCGCAATGTAAGTGATGTCATCACATGGCACCTGCTGCTCCTGGGGAAGAGAGGGGATGAATAGTGAATAAGGGATCGGATGGGTCCCTGATTCATCATTTTATGCAACTCTGAAGCTGAAGTTGGGGCAGCCTGGAATGGCGGGACAGCATATGCAGGACTGTCCTGCTGTCCCAAGGGGGGCCCCGCTACCATAAGGCCTGGTGCAATTGCACCGTTGGCCTATTGTTTAATAGGACCTACTGCATCCTGCTCAGTGCTGTGTTTCATGCGGTCAGGGCCATTTCAACACATTGGTGGACCCAGTGAAAAGGTTTCATAAGTGCCCCACCCCCCATCGCCACCACTTAGCAATACCCGACTTGCACAAATTATAATACCTTCTTAGAGGCCCTAACACAGTATTTTGTATGGGGCCACTAAGGAGGCATTATAATGTCCCCCTCCAGCTACCCCCCACAGTTTAATGTACCCCTCCAGCTTCTACCATTTTAACCCTTTCACTGCCAGGGGATTCCAGATATTTTGCACCTCTGGCTGCCAGAACAATTTTCACAGTTTTGAGATGGACAATTAAAACCCAAATTGCAACATTATAAAATTATTCTAACCCTCATACCTATATATTTTCTGAAAGTAGACACCTGCAGCATTGTCAGAATGCCACTTGGTACTGTATATGAACAGACACCTTCATGTGATTTCGATTTAAAGTGATTGTTTTATTTTAAAAAAAAAATGCAAATAAATGTATATTAGTTGCTAACAGTGGAAACCAAACAAAAAGTTATCTGCACCAAACCTCCTAAAAATAAGAGTCCAACATGTGCAGAGTTCATTCATATCACTAAGGCCTACACCTGTATGTACATATCACTAAGGACTACTACACCTGTATGTACATATCACTAAGGACTACACCTGTATGTACATATCACTAAGGACTACACCTGTATGTACATATCACTAAGGACTACGCCTGTATGTACATATCACTAAGGACTACGCCTGTATGTACATATCACTAAGGACTACACCTGTATGTACATATCACTAAGGCCTACACCTGTATGTACATATCACTAAGGACTACTACACCTGTATGTACATATCACTAAGGACTACACCTGTATGTACATATCACTAAGGACTACACCTGTATGTACATATCACTAAGGACTACGCCTGTATGTACATATCACTAAGGACTACACCTGTATGTACATATCACTAAGGACTACGCCTGTATGTACATATCACTAAGGACTACACCTGTATGTACATATCACTAAGGACTACGCCTGTATGTACATATCACTAAGGACTACGCCTGTATGTACATATCACTAAGGACTACGCCTGTATGTACATATCACTAAGGACTACGCCTGTATGTACATATCACTAAGGACTACGCCTGTATGTACATATCACTAAGGACTACGCCTGTATGTACATATCACTAAGGACTACTACGCCTGTATGTACATATCACTAAGGACTACACCTGTATGTACATATCACTAAGGCCTACACCTGCATGTACATATCACTAAGGACTACACCTGTATGTACATATCACTAAGGACTACTACACCTGTATGTACATATCACTAAGGCCTATGCCTGTATGTACATATCACTAAGGACTACGCCTGTATGTACATATCACTAAGGACTACGCCTGTATGTACATATCACTAAGGACTACGCCTGTATATACATATCACTAAGGACTACACCTGTATGTACATATCACTAAGGCTACATCTGTATGTACATATCACTAAGGCCTACACCTGCATGCACATATCACTAAGGCCTACACCTGCATGCACATATCTTCAGAAAAACACCAGCACCAGAAGGAACAAAAATCTGCTTTGAAGCTGGAAATGTTAAATAAGTATTATCCTGTAAAATGTAGGGATTACACATTGTGAAAAGCAAGTGAACCCCAAAATCCTATATATTTTTTTTAAAGTAGACAACCTGAAGATTACATCTGTTTCAATGGGTTATCAATAGCCACGTCCACCTTCATGTAACTTTGTGACAAACACAAACAATTTTTTGAAAAAATGCACTAAGGCTAGGTTCACATCTGCGTTCGGGTTTCCATTCAGGGGGTCTGCTTGGGAACCCCCCGAATGGAAACTTAATCCGCATAATAAAGCGGTTACCTTAGGAAACCCGCGGACCCCATAGACTATAATGGGCCTGTGTGGTTTCTGCCCAAAAAGGGTGGAAAAATGCGGAGAAAATATAGTTTGTTTGTAGTCCTTTTCTCTCCGCATTTTTCATGCAGAGAGGGGAACAGAATCCCCGAATGTAATGCAAGCGCAGATGTGAACCCAACCTAAAACATATATTTGCACCTAAAGCTTCTACTCAATCACATTCACACACAAAACACATATAAAATAATAGATCAAGGTGTACACAATGTATATACACTGCAAACATCAGCTACAACAAGAGCTCGTACTCTCAAAAAAATAAAGATGAGCAAGATTTTTCTGCCATTCACTAATATGTTAACAAATCTATACTGCACCTAGCAAACTGTGACTGTGATATCAAACTTTTTTGAGATTGCACAGCATACTGTATATAAAAACACAGATTAATATGTCATATATATACAACCACCTTCATGCAACTTTGCAGCAAACAGATTGCATAGATATTCTAATTTGCAGAAAGGGATTGCTTGATCTCGCACTTTAGTGGCAAACTAAATGTACTTTCCAAAAAACTGCAATATGTGAGGAATTCATACATACCACACATATATATATTTACAGGTGCGGCTGTTAAACGCCGAAATCACAGAAATGCGCCAACCAATTTTGCGCATGCAAATTAAATAGGAGTTTACATAAGAATAGAATTTTCTATCCCCTATAAAAAATTGTATCTCTAATGAATAATTCTAATCTCTAGACCTAACTAATGTGATAACTAGGGCCGGTATCAGATTGGCGTAACACAACCACTTAATTGCTCACATATTATGAACGCAACCTCTGAAGTTCCTGCGGGTCATCATTGCTGGTGTTAGAGAGTCAGAATTCTAGATCTGATGACCCGCAGGAAGTCCAGGTGTTTCGTCTGTGCTATGGGTGAAAAAAGAAAAACACCCGCTATTATACCCATCTGAAAGCTGCCAAAAATTGGGATTTTATATGATGACATTCAATGGGTGACAATGTGTTATGTGACTGATGGAACTTTCCGCCTGTCAGAAATGTTTTATACCTTCATCTCTAGTAATAATCGTTATTGCTATTATTTTAGTGTGTAACAGATATCACGAGAGGCGGTCGTGTATTTTACTCTATAAAGATCAGGTATGGACAGGACAGGGACAGCGAAAAATGTGAACTTTATTGATTGTGTTTTTGGTGTTCTGGGCAGTTGGAGCAGTGGGTAAGTCTGTGGTACGGGGATTAGTGCAGTGTGTAAGAGCTGAGGAGTGTTTAGTGTGAATGGGGCTGGACCAGACAACTTGTACTTTACTATTAACAGTTATGGGTCAACATATAAGTACTTTACATAATGTTATTATAGACTTTTCATTAGTTATGTGTCTTGTATTTTCTGTCTTAGATGTTTTTTACTTTTATGTTCTCTGTGAATTAATATTATGTTATTATAACGTTTTATCATTTTATTAATAAAAAGAACTACATTACCCCTCTATCAGAGAGCACGAGTATAGTATGGTCTCTCAGAGATAGGAGAGAGGATAACATGGACAGAAGTCTATACTACCCCCAGGGACGCACCTCTAATGAGGCGAGGTGAGGCGGCCACCTCAAGCGGCACTATCGGAGGGGCGGCATTTTTATATTTTTTTTTTTTTTTTTTTTTTTTTTTTTTTTTTTTTAAGCTATTCTTTATCCTAAACCAAGACAGGCCGCTCTGAAAACAAAGCTGAGCAGTACCTGTCCGGGGCTGGCTTAGACGTCTTAGACATCGATCTAGTTAAAACTCATCCTGTCTTGTAAACAGCAAGCCACTTCAGTTTACAAGACACCGAGACCAGGCCGGCGTGATGACGTCATAGCATCGCGCCGCCTGTGCGTGAACCCTGCGCACCATAGAGCAGAAGAGAAGGAGGCGGCGGCGGCTCCATTCACCAAAGGATCGCTGGTAGGTTAGTATAACTTTTTTTTTTTAACGCAGTTGTGGGTGTTTTAATAGTATAAGGAGTTGTTAGGAGGGGGAAATATAAGGGAGGATTCATTAGGGGGCTTTATGATGATAGGGGGTTCATTTATATAAGGGGTCATTAGGGGCGAAGTATGTATGTCAGGGGGAATCAGGGGCATAACATAAGGGGGCAATTCACTTAATTAAGGTGACACTTGGGCTTTATTAAAGCTAAGGCCCCACATAGCGGGCAGGGAGCAAAAAAGCGTTGCAGGAAAAAACCACAATGGTAATGAATTGCAGTTTTTCCCGCAGCGCTTTTCACAGAAAGTCCACAAAGGTTTCCTCTGTGGACTTTGTGTCCATTATACCTATTGGGAAACCGCCGGTGTTTCCGTAGGTATAATTGACATGATGCGAATTTCCAAAATCGCAACGGTTTTGGAAATTGCAGCATGGCCACCACTGTGTGTATTTTTTTGCAATATGTGGATGGAATTTGCTAGAATCCCATCCACTTTGCAGGAACTGTAAAACTCTGCATTTTTTTCCGCAACGTTTAAACCGTGGCCACACCAAGGCATTTATGCCACGTGAGGCCAGGGCCTTAAGGAGTTTTCAACCTCATTTTTATTGATGATCTATCCTCAGAATAAATCATCAATAAGAGATCAGTGAATCCCCGCTGATCAGCTGTATGAAGGGGCCATGGCGAAGTCTGTTTATAGTGACCGTGTGATGTCATTACAGCCTTGTCACATAGACATGTATAGGACGAGGCTGTAGTTACATTACTTGGCCACTATGAGATGTATGATACTGCATAAACAGAGAAACGGTCACGGCGCTTACACAGATACCACGGTTCATTCAAACAGCTGATCCTGGGAGTCCTGGGTATTGGAACCCCACTCTTATATTTTTTTTTTTTTTTCTACTTTTTAATAAGGAAATGCCTGGGGCATTAATAATAAGGGACACTATTTAAAGGGGGTATACAGGGAAGTTATTAATATAAAGATGCACTTTGGGGTATTATTCATTATGGGGGGGTTATATCATATATTTTATAATTGGGGTAGCAGCAGGATGGGTGTGTAGGTGAGGACAATGTGGGTCAGCTGCCTGGAAAAGTGAGGAGCCAAAGATGTCTGTGTTGCAAACTTTACAGAGATAAGTCACAGCTGGAAGAAGTGGTCATGGCGGTCCAAAGGGAAGAGAAGGGAAATGTGACCGATTAGTCAGAGACATCACCTGTAAGTCACAAAATATTACTGCCCTGTATTCACCTAAATGAAAGATGATAAATACCTGATTGATGGGTGTGATGATTCCACGTAAATATGGCTATAACTCAAAGATGTATTTTGATCTCTGGGTATCGTATCTCCTTCTTACTTCCATTTACTCATAATGTGCGCAGCTATAATCCTAGATGTATGTTGTCAGTAGGGCAACCTTGTAACAATAGGGCTTTGTATCAATCCCAGAATAGCTCCATTGAATTCTTACATAGCCCTGGGTGATCAAATAAACATGCATTGTTCAGCCTGGGCTGGTAGATCAGACATGGTTGATAACATTGTATCATTTCACTTGGTCTCAGCTCCTTACAAAGAATCTGGACTTGAGTGCATTATTCAATCAGACTTGCCGTCGCCGGTGACCTCATTCTGGGTGGTGTAATCAAGGGTATAAAAGATGAGGTAAGAGGTCAGTGGGAGGAGATTGGGCTGAGACTACAAGGAGCATACTATGATGAGAATACTGTGCAGAGACTACAAGAGACTGTGATGAGCATGCAGGCTGGAATGCTGCTGCTAGAAGCCTCCACTGGTTATTCACACATACCAGAGCATGTGTGAGTGTTGGACTACAGAACCACATCAAGGAGAGGTGTGGTAAAGTAATTATTTCACTTTTATTCCCTTTTATTTTATTGTACTGTATCTTGTAACTAGTAACTGTTAATGCTTGCATACATCTGCATATCTGTTCTGAACTGCATGTGTTAGATGTTAATACAGACCCATTTAGGGGTTAATAAATATATAAAATTTAGAAAGCTTGTCTTGTATTTATCTTATGGACCCGACACTCACTGACGGTGAGTGTGGTTTTTAGGAAAGAAGTCTCAGGTGTGGGCCAACGTGGTGTTGGCACACTGAGGATCTTTCACAATGGGGGTCTGTTTTTTTTTCCCCCACTGGGTGGGAATTCAGCCTGACCACAGCCATATATATAGGTGTGTAGCTTGGTGGATGGACGAACCCACGTGGCTCTCATTCACTTTGATTGGAGTGCCAAAGATACCCAAAGGCCAGTACTCTGCTGCCTGAGGTGGACTTTGGCCCCCATTCTCTTTAATAGGAGCGCCACAGATAGCTAAGAGGCTAGGTTCACCACTGACTACCCCCCTCCCCCCGGGTCACATACAGGTTATTCACAGACCAAGATGATTTCTGATTGTCTCTGCAGCTCTGCTCCTTTTTTCCTCCTCCAGGTAGCTGTAAGATGCTGCCTTAGGCTGAAGGGTGAGGCCACTTTGGATCCCCATATCCTTTAGGGCTATGAAGATGACCTTGTATTCATGAGAATCTCCTCTTTAAAATTATACCAAGATCATCATGATAGCTCTTACAGATTAGGAGCAATTAGCTGTTAAAAACACTGTCAAGAATGGAGATCTGCATTGGGATCTCAAAGCCGAACATCGTTTTCTCCAGTGAATCGCTCCGGATCTGTAAGGGCTATCATGGTGACCTTTGTATAATTTTAAAGATGAGATTCTTATCTTCATAACCCTAACAGATCCTGAGCGAATAAAAAAATAACTAATACTCCCCTCTCTTCGCTCCCCTGCTGTCTCATTCAAGAGTCTTCAGAGACATCACTTACATCTGCAGGGTGATGTAAGTGATGTCATCACATCTCGCCTGCAGCTCCCAGGAAAGAGAGGGGTTGAATGGTGAAGCAGGGAGTAGATGGGTCCCTGCTTCATCATTGTATGCAACTCCTAAGGACACCGATGAGCTGAAGTTGGGGCATCCCGAAACGGCGGTACAGCATATGCAGGACTGTCCCATTGGGGCCCCTCACTACCATAGGGCCGTGTGAAAGTGCACCATTGGCTCTATGGTTTAAGTGGCCCTGCATCTGGTATTGGGTAAGTGGTCTTTTTTGTGATATGTTTTTGGATATTATGTCCTGTTTTAGTAATATATTTTTTTTATTAATAAATCCCCAGTGTCACCGAGTCTGGAAAACACAAGATTGTACAGATTCCTCCTCAGCAGATCTAGTCACTGACTAATCTCAGGTCAGTCACTAATACTGTCTGTTCTATGTTCTAGCCTGAAGGTCAATGGATTTTCTGAAGAGGAGAAGAAAGAAATAAACCAGCTGGAAAGACACAAACCAGATATAAGGATAATTTACTGAGTGGACCAGAAGCCGGGGGTGTATGTGTGCTGAGCAGATAACAGGACATTATGGTGAATACTTCTTCACAGCTCCAGCATTAGGAGCCTCTCCTGGTGCATTATGGGTAATATCACTCATCTACACATTACACACAGTGTACATGTCACATATTGATTGAATTTAGATTTCTTTCATTTTCTTTAATAACAATAATAAACTAGTAACACTTCTATTTGGAAGCCATTCTTGCTTTGCAGCATGTTTCCCCACATCTGCCTAATACTTTTGCACAGGACGGTATGTCCTCTCACAGTGAACATGGTACACCCCTAAGCCCCCCACATAATGGCCACTATTTCTGAAACCTAATAATGTGATACAGCCAAATATTCAGGAGAATTCTGAAATCCTGACCTTTCTGAGCAGGTCCTCACCAACCTCCTCCTTCTCCCTATTAGAGGCGATCACTTCATTCATCTTTACCAACCATAACCCGACCACCGGCAGAGTCTGTGTCCTCCGCAGCTCAGGGATACATGCTCTCGCTGCATTCACCAAACGCTTCAGAAGAGAAGCTTTATACCCCCTCATAGGGAAGTCACTGTGATACAGAAGGAGGAGCCCCGTCCCCACATGCCCTAAATCCTCCACCACATACTTTGTATTGTCAGGATTCTACATTCCCAAAAAAAAATGTTCCCTACACCACCTCTCACCCCTACACCCCAACAGTTTGTTGGCTATGAGTTATTAACCTGATACCACCTCATATCCTCATCTTACTGCAAACTGAAGATGTATCAGAGAAAACCTGAAGAAGTAAAAGAAATACCCAAGTCTCACCCCCTTGACTTTATAAAGAATGGAATTGGGTGAACCTCTGAAGATATGTTTCATTTTGGGTTCGGCTGTTTTGATCCAAAGATTTGTTTTGGTTCTGATAACCCTGTCAGGGCAGCGCGGACTCTATCTAGGCCATTTCTAGCTCTACAAGGCAAACACAATAAGGAATATAGATTGTGAGCCCTATATATAAATATATAGAATAAATACATTTTACTATTATCAGATCCTCCCACGCTCGTATACAAGACTTCTCCTGAGTTGCACCACTTCTCTGGAATGTTCTATCCCAGACTATCAGATTAACCCCCAATTTCTACAGCTTCAAGCGTAAACTAAAGACACATCTAATCAGACAGACCTATCACAACTCCTAATGTAAACCCTTCCATAGTTAGATTCACTAAAACGTCCCCTCCTCTGTTTATGCTCCAACATTACCTCACAGGATATGAGGCCATATCAGACTAACTTTATATGTCCAGGCACCATCTGCACATACAGGACACGACTGGTGACGGCTCCTACAGCTTTATATATGTGTAATGACAGTAACCTCTCTTACACAATTGTCTGACCATTGTACAACCAATGCTACCTCTGATGCTGCCCCTGCTACCTCCTGTGTCACCTCCTCTACCTCATAGATTGTAAGCTCTTGTGTCACCTCTACCTCATAGATTGTAAGCTCTTGTGTCACCCCCCTCTACCTCATAGATTGTAAGCTCTTGTGTCACCCCCTCTACCTCATAGATTGTAAGCTCTTGCGAGCAGGGCCCTCAGTCCCAGTGTGTGAATTGACTATTTCTCTGCAATATATCTTTTTTGTCAGTACGTGAACCCTACAAGTTGTACAGTGCTGCGGAATATGTTGGTGCTATATTAAAAATTATTATTACATAAATAAATATGTAATGTGTGCTATATAATATGTGATATGTGCTACACAAATTTAATGTGGTGTGTGCTACATAAATAGAATATGCGAGGTGTGCTACACAAATATGGTATGTGATATGTGCTACATAAATATATTTATGTAGCACACATCAAATATTATATTTATGTAGCACACAGCACATATTGTATTTATGTAGAAAAAATACATATTTTGTGATGTGTGCTACATAAATAAATATATGTAATTTTTTTCTACATATAATATGTGTGCTACATAAATATAATACGCGATGTGTGCTGCATAAATATTGTATTTATGTAGCACACATCAAATTATATATATGTAGCTCACATCACATATTATATTTATCTAGCACATCACATACTAAATTTATGTAGCACACATCAAATATTATATTTATATAGCGCATATTACATATTATATTTGTGTATCACACATCAAATATATTTATGTAGCTCACATCGCATATCACATATTATATTTATGTAGCACACATTTATTTATGTAGCATACATCACGTTATGTTTGTCTCTGAACAGAATGGTAACAAACAAACATGTGAAATGAACTGTTTTATTTAAGAAATGCAAATTATACTAAGGCAGACAAAATAACCAAAAATAGGCAGGTGTACAATAGCAGGGGAATTATTCCTAACATGTTACCCTGGCTACACTTGCCTAGCACCAGAGTTTTCTTCTGATAAGAGGACACCTCACAGGAACCTAAATAGAGACCCTAGAAGTTAGCCCTAAAAGGAATACCGGAGGACAATGTATACACACTCACAAAGCCCACTACACAGTCACCCTGACAGCTGGCCAGAGAGTAAACAGACTGTAAAACTACAGATCACAAGAGTATAACCAACAAAGAACTGGACAAAAGCCCCAGCTTAAATAGCACACCAGAGGGTGGGACAGAACCTCATGGTAAAACCCCTCCCAAACCACAGACATTTTATTATTTATTTATTATGCTTACTTATATAGCGCCATCATATTCCGCAGCGCTTTACAGACATTGTCAGTCACTGTTCCATATAGGGATCACAATCTACATTCCTTATCAGTATGTCTTTGGAGTGTGGGAGAAAACCGGAGTACGCGGAGGAAACCCACCGAACATGGGGAGAACATACAAACTCCTTGCAGATGTTGTCCTTGGCAGGATTCGAACCCAGAACTCCAGCGCTGCAAGGCTGCAGTGCTACCCACTGAGCCATGCAATAGTTAACCTTTGCCAGCCTGGACCGGCCGCCTAACACACCAACTATTATATTTATTTAGCACATATCACATATTACAGTTATGTAGCAAAAATCAATTATTATATTGCAAATATCACAAATTATATTTATGTAGCATACATCACATATTACATTTATGTTGCACACATCACATAAAAAGTTTTTGGTAGTACACTACAAATATTATATTTATGTAGCTTATATTACATATTATATTTAAGTAGCTCACATCACATATTGTATTTATGTAGATCACATACAGTGGGGAAAAAAAAGTATTTAGTCAGCCACCAATTGTGAAAGTTCTCCCACTTATAAAGATGAGAGAGGCATGTAATTGTCATCATAGGTAGACCTCAACTATGAGAGACAAAATGAGAAAACATATCTAGAAAATCACATTGATTTTTTTAAGAATTTATTTGCAAATTATGGTGGAAAATAAGTATTTGGTCACCTACAAACAAGCAAGATTTCTGTCTCTCAAGAGGCTCCTCTGTCCTCCACTCATTACTTGTAGTAATGGCTCCTGTTTGACATTGTTATCAGTATAAAAGACCCCTGTCCACAACCTCAGTCACACTCCAAACTCCACTATGGTGAAGACCAAAGAGCTGTGGAAGGACCAGAAACAAAATTGTAGACCTGCACCAGGCTGGGAAGACTGAATCTGCAATAGGCAAGCAGCTTGGTGTGAAGAAATCACCTGTGGGAGCAATAATTAGAAAATGGAAGACATACAAGACCACTGATAATCTCCCTCCATCAGGGGCTCCACGCAAGATCTCACCCCGGGGGACAAAATGATCACAAGAGCAGTGAAGAAAAATCCCAGAACCACACGGGGGGACCTAGTGACTGATCTGCAGAAAGCTGGGACTAACGTAACAAAGGCTACCGTCAGTAACACACTACGCCGCCAGGGACTCAGATCCTGCAGTGCCAGACGTGTCCCCCTGCTTAAGCCACGATATATCCGGGCCCGTCTGAAGTTTGCTAGAGAGCATTTGGATGTTCCAGAAGAGTATTGGGAGAATGTCATATGGTCAGATGAAACCAAAGTAGAAACACAACTCGTCGTGTTTGGAGGAGAGTGAATGCTGAGTTGCATCCAAAGAACATCATACCTACGGTAAAGCATGGGGGTGGCAACATCATGCTTTGGGGCTGTTTCTCTGCAAAGGGACCAGGACGACTGATCCGTGTACATGAATGAATGAATGGGGCCATGTATTGTGAGATTTTGAGTGCAAACCTCCTTCCATAAGCAAGGGCATTGAAGATGAAACGTGGCTGGGTCTTTCAGCATGACAATGATCCCAAGCACACCGCCAGGACAACGAAGGAGCGGCTTCGTAAGAAGCATTTCAGGGTCCTGGAGTGGCCTAGCCAGTCTCCAGATCTCAACCCCATAGAAAACCTTTGGAGGGAGTTGAAAGTCCGTGTTGCCCAGCGACAGCCCCAAAACATCACTGCTCTAGAGGAGATCTGCATGAAGGAATGGGCCAACATACCAGCAACAGTGTGTGCCAACCTTGTGAAGACTTACAGGAAACGTTTGACCTCTGGCATTGCCAACAAAGGATATATAACAAAGTATTGAGATGAACTTTTGTTATTGACCAAATACTTATTTTCCACCATAATTTGCAAATAAATTCTTAAAAAATCAGACAATGTGATTTTCTAGAAGTTTTCTCATTTTGTCTCTCATAGTTGAGGTCTACCTATGATGTCAATTACAGGCCAGCCTCATCTTTTTAAGGGGGAGAATTTGCACAATTGGTGGCTGACTAAATACTTTTTTTCCCCACTGTATTTATTTATGTAATACACATCACATATTATATTTCTATAGCAAACATTAAATATTATATTTATGTAGCACAATCATATATTATATTTATGTAGCATACATCACATATTATATTTATGTAGTACACATCACATATTTATTTATGTAGCACACATCACATATATTTATATACTACACATCAAATATATGTAGCGCACATTACATATTATATTTATGTAGCGCAAATCACATATTATATTTATGCAGCACACATCCCATATTATATTTATGTAGTACACATCACATATTATATTTCTGTAGCACACATCCCATATTATATTTCTGTAGCACACATCACATATTATTTTATGAAGCACACATCACATATTACATTTATGTACTACACGTCAAATATATTTACACTACCATTCAAAAGTTTAGGGTCACTTAGAAATTTCCTTATTTTTGAAAGAAAAGCAGTTTTTTTCAATGAAGATAACATTAAATGAATCAGAAATACACTCTATACATTGTTAATGTGGTAAATGACTATTCTAGTTGCAAACGTCTGGTTTTTAATGCAATATCTACATAGGTGTATAGAGGCCCATTTCCAGAAACCATCACTGTATAAGAAGGCTAATGGATGTTTAGAAAACCCTTGTGCAAGTATGTTAGCACAGCTGAAACAACTGAGCAACAAGACAAGTACATTAGAGTCTCTAATTTGAGAAATCGATGCCTCACAGGTCCTCAACTGGCAGCTTCATTAAATAGTACCTGCAAAACACCAATGTCAACATCTACAGTGAAGAGGCGACTCAGGGATGCTGGCCTTCAGGGCAGAATAGCCAAGAAAAAGCCATATCTGAGACTGGCTAATAAAAGGAAAAGATTAATATGGCAAAAGAACACAGACATTGGACAGAGGAAGATTGGAAAAAAGTGTTATGGACAGGCGAATCGAAGTTTGAGGTGTTTGGTTCACACAGAAGAACATTTGTGAGACGCAGAACAACTGAAAAGATGCAGGAAGAGTGCCTGACGCCATCTGTCAAGCATGGTGGAGGGAATGTGATGGTCTGGGGTTGCTTTGGTGCTGGTAAAGTGGGAGATTTGTACAAGGTAAAAGGGATTTTGAATAAGGAAGGCTATCACTCAATTTTGCAACGCCATGCCATACCCTGTGGACAGCGCTTGATTGGAGCCAATTTCATCCTACAACAGGACAATGACCCAAAGCACCTCCAAATTATACCAGAACTATTTAGGGAAGAAGCAGCAGTTGGTATTCTATCTGTAATGGAGTGGCCAGCGCAGTCACCACATCTCAACCCCATTGAGCTGTTGTGGGAGCAGCTTGACCGTATGGTACGCAAAAAGTGCCCATCAAACCAATCCAACTTGTGGGAGGGGCATCTGGAAGCATGGGGTGACATTTCTCCAGATTACCTCAGCAAATTAACAGCTAGAATGCCAAAGGTCTGCAATGCTGTAATTGCTGCAAATGGAGCATTCTTTGACGAAAGCAAAGTTTGTAGGAGAAAATGATTATTTCAAATAAAAATCATTATTTCTAACCTTGTCAATGTCTTGACTATACTTTCTATTCATTTTGCAACTAATTTGATAAATAAAAGTGTGAATTTTCATGGAAAACACAAAATTGTATGGGTGATCCCAAACTTTTGAATGGCAGTGTAAATATAATATGCGATTCTTCTACAGATAATATATAAAGAGTACTACATAAATATGTGATGTGTACTACATAAATATAACATTTGATGTGTGGTACATAAATATAATATTTGATGTGTACTACATAAACATGTGTGATATGTGCTGCATAAATATAAAATTTGATGCGTGCTATATAAATAAATGTGGTGTGTGCTGCATATATATATGTGATGTGTGCTACATAAATATATTATTTGATGTGTACTAAATAAACATATGTGATGTGTGCTACATAAATATAATATGTGATTGTGCTCCATAAGTATATAATTTGATGTTTGCTATATAAATATAATATGTGAAGTTTACTAAATAAATATAATATGTGATGTGTGCTGCATAAATATATTTGATGTGTGCTACATAAATATGTGATGTATGCTAAATAAAAATATGTGATGTGTGCTACATAAATATAATATGTAATGTGTGCTAAATAAATGTGATGTGTACTACATATTTTTTTTGTGATGTGTGCTACATAAATATAATATGTGATGTGCACTACATGAATAAATATGTGATGTATGCTACATAAACATAATATGTGATGTGTGCTATAAAAATATATGTGATGTGTGCTTCAAATATAATATATGATTGTGCTATAGATAATATATAATGTGTACTACGTAGATAACTATGTGATGTGTACTACATAATTATAACATTTGATTTATGCTACACAAATATATGTGATGTGTGCTACATAAACATAATATGTGATTGTGCTACAGATAATATATAATGTGTACTTCATAAATAAATATGTGATGTGTACTACATAAATATAAAATTTGATGTGTGCTACATAAATGTAATATTTGATGTGTACTAAATAAATATAATGTGTCATATGTGCTACATATTTATATGTGATGTGTACTACATAAATATAATATTTGATGTGTCGCACATAAATATATGTGATGTGTACTACATAAAAATAATATGTGATATTTGCTACATAAATATAATAATTGATGTTTGCTACAAAAATGTAATATGGGATGTGTGCTAAATAAATATATTGTTTGGTGTCTACTACATAAATAAATATGTGATGTATGCTACATAAATATATTATGTGATTTGTGCTACATAAATATAATATGTTGTGTGTACTATATATATTTTTTATGTGATGTGTTATACATAAATATAAGATGTGATATGTGCTACATAACTATAATGTGATGTGTACTACATAAATAAATGTGATATGGGCTACATAAATATAATATGTGCTAAATAAATATAATATTTGACGTCTAGTACATAAATATAATATGTGATGTGTTGTACATAAATATAATATGTAATGTGCACTATATAAATATTCTATGGAATGTGTGCTACAGAAATAAAATGTGATGTGTGCTTCCTAAATATAATATGCGATTTTGCTACATAAATATAATATGTAATGTGTATTACATAAATAAATATATGATCTGAACTACATATATATATAATATATTTTTAGCTACATAAATATAATTTGAGATGTGTGCTATCTAAATATCATATGTGATGTGATACTTAAATAAATATGTGATGAGTGCTACATAAATATAATATTTTGTGTGCTACATAAATATAATATGTGATGTGTACTACATACAAAAATATAATATTTGATGTTTGCTGCATAAATATAAAATTTAATTTTTTTCTACACAATTACAATATGTGATGTGTGCTACATGAACATAATATGTGATATGTGCCACATAAATATAATGTGATGTGTACTACATAAATAAATATGTGATGTGTGCTACATAAATATAATATGTGATGTGTTCTATATAAATATAATATTTGATGTGTTGTACTTAAATATAATATGTGATATGTACTAAATAAATATATTTGATGTGTGCTACATAAATATAATATATATGTGCTACATAAATATGTGATGTGTGCTACATAAATATAATATGTGATGTGTACTACATAAATATAATATTTGATGTGTAATACACAAATATAATATGTGATTTTTGCTATATAAATAAAATATGTGATTTGTGATGCATAAATATATTTAATTTTTTCTACATAATTACAGTATTTGATATTTACTATATATGTATATTATGTGATGTACTACATTAATATTTTATGTGATGTGTGCTACATAAATATAATATGTGATGTGTTCTATATAAATATAATATGTGAGGTGTACTACATAAATATAATATTTGATGTGTAATACACAAATATAATATGTGATTTGTGCTATATAAATAAAATGTGATTTGTGCTATATAAATAAAATCTGTAATTTGTGCTGCCTAAATATAATATTTAAATTTTTTCTACATAATTAGAGTGTGATGTTTACTATATATTTATAATATTTGATGTGTGCTACATAAATATAATATGTGATGTTTACTACATAAATATAATATGTAATGTGTACTACAACAATATAATATGTGTTGTGTTCTACATAAATATATTATGTGATGTTTGCTGCATAAATATAACGTGATTTGTGCTACATAAATATAATATCTAATGTGCACTACATAAATATATTTGATGTGTGCTACATAAATATAATATGTGATGTGCATTATATAAATATTCTATGGAATGTGTGCTACATAAATAAAATATGTGATGTGTGCTACCTAAATATAATATGAGATTGTGCTACATAAATATAATATGTAATGTGTACTACATAAATAAATATATGATCTGAACTACTATATATATATATATATATATATATATATATATATATATATATATAGCTACATAAAAATAATTTGTGATGTGTGCTAAATAAACAAATACATACCTGAGGTTTGCTACATAAATATAATATGTGATGTGTGCTATCTAAATATCATATGTGATGTGTGATACTTGAATAAATATGCAATGAGTGCTACATAAATATAATATTCTGTGTGCTACATAAATATATTTTTGATGTGTGCTATATAAATATAATATGTGATGTGTACTACATACATAAATATAATATTTGATGTTTGCTGCATAAATATAAAATGCAATTTTTTCTACACAATTACAATATGTGATGTGTGCTACATAAATATAATATGTGCTAAATAAATATAATATTTGACGTCTAGTACATAAATATAATATGTGATGTTTACTACATAAATATAATATATGATGTGTACTACATAAATATAATATTTGATGTGTGCAACATAAATATAATATGTGATGTGTTCTATATAAATATAATATTTGTGTTGTACATAAATATAATATGTGATATGTACTAAATAAATATAATATTTGATGTGTGCTACATAAATATATGTGAAGTGTACTACATACATATGATATTTGATGTGTAATACACAAATCTAATATGTGATTTTTGCTATATAAATAAAATATGTGATTTGTGCTGCATAAATATATTTAATTTTTTTTCTACATAATTACAGTATGTGATATTTACTATATATTTATATTATGTGATGTGTACTACATAAATACAATATGGGATGTGTGCTGCTTAAATATAAAATGTGATTTGTGCAACATAAATATAATATTTGTTGTGTCGTACATAAATATAATATGTGATATGTGCTACATTAATATGTGATGTGTGCTACATAAATATAATATGTGATGTGTGCTACATAAATATAATATGTGATGTGTTCTATATAAATATAATATGTGAGGTGTACTACATAAATATAATATTTGATGTGTAATACACAAATATAATATGTGATTTGTGCTATATAAATAAAATATGTGATTTGTGCTGCCTAAATATAATATTTAAATTTTTTCTACATAATTAGAGTATGTGATGTTTACTATATATTTATAATATTTGATGTGTACTACATAAATATAGTATGGGATGTGCACTGCATAAATATAATATGTGATGTGTGCTACATAAATTTAATATGTAATGTGTACTACAACAATATAATATGTGTTGTGTGCTACATAAATATATTATGTGATGTTTGCTGCATAAATATAACATGTGATTTGTGCTACATAAATATATCTAATGTGCACTACATAAATATATTTGATGTGTGCTACATAAGTATAATATGTGATGTGCACTATATAAATATTCTATGGAATGTGTGCTACATAAATAAAATATGTGATGTGTGCTACCTAAATATAATATGCGATTGTGCTACATAAATATAATATGTAATGTGCACTACAAAAATAAATATATGATCTGAACTACATATATATATATATATATATATATATATATATATATATATATTAGCTACATAAAAATAATTTGTGATGTGTGCTAAATAAATAAATAAATATCTGAGGTTTGCTACATAAACATAATATGTGATGTGTGCTATCTAAATATCATATGTGATGTGTGATACTTGAATAAATATGCGATGAGTGCTACATAAATATAATATTTTGTGTGCTACATAAATATATTTTTTGATGTGGGCTATATAAATATAATATGTGATGTGTACTACATACATAAATATAATATTTGTTTGCTGTATAAATATAAAATGTAATTTTTTTTCTACACAATTACAATATGTGATGTGTGCTACATAAATATAATATGTGATATGTGCTACATAAATATAATGTGATGTGTACTACATAAATAAACATGTGATGTGTGCTACATAAATAATATTTGACGTCTAGTACATAAATATAATATGTGATGTGTACTACATAAATATAATATCTGATGTGTTGTACATAAATATATGTGATATGTACTACATAAATATAATATTTGTGTGCTACATAAATATAATAGATGTGTGCTATATAAATATATTTGTGTTCTACATAAATATATGTGATGTGTTCTATATAAATATAATATTTGATGTGTTGTACATAAATATAATATGTGATATGTACTAAATAAATATAATATTTGTGTGCTACATAAATATAATATGTGATGTGTACTACATACATATAATATTTGATGTGTAATACACAAATATATGTGATTTTTGCTATATAAATAAAATATGTGATTTGTGCTGCATAAATATAATATTTAATTTTTTTCTACATAATTACAGTATGTGATATTTACTATATATTTATGTTATGTGATGTGTACTACATAAATATAATATGGGATGTGTGCTGCTTAAATATAATATGTGATTTGTGCAACATAAATATAATATTTGTGTCGTACATAAATATAATATGTGATATGTGCTACATTAATATGTGCTGTGTGCTACATAAATATATTTGATGTGTGCTACATAAATATAATATGTGATGTGTTCTATATAAATATAATATGTGAGGTGTACTACATAAATATAATATTTGATGTGTAATACACAAATATAATATGTGATTTGTGCTATATAAATAAAATGTGATTTGTGCTGCCTAAATATAATATTAAATTTTTTTCTACATAATTAGAGTATGTGATGTTTACTATATATTTATAATATTTGATGTGTACTGCATAAATATAGTATGGGATGTGCACTGCATAAATATAATATGTGATGTGTGCTACTGTTGGGGGTTAAGTTTCCCCGGGATGGATGTCACCGCAATCCTAATTAAATAAATAACCAGTTTCGAGCGCTCGGGAAACAAGACGTACACAGGTATCGTGTATGAACAGTTTCTTCTTTACTGCATAGATCAACACAGTTTTAAAAGCAAGGTCAGTTACACAACAGTCATGTGACCAATGAACATATTTGGTCTTTCCGGTTCCGTTACCAGACAAAGTTGTTCAGTTTCCCATCACCCCAGATGTTTCCTTTTCACCTAATCTAAATGTTCTCCTTATCTTTCCTGAGAATGGTACATCTCTGAGAACAGCAGAACTGTTGATATTCTTCCCAGACCCTGAGACTATATTCTATCTCTAAACTATTCAGTCTGCATGGAGAACATTTCACCCTGTGTCTTCTGTATACTGCGTTATAGAATATAATACAAATTATGTTTTAACCCTTACAATTCCCCCATTTTAGGAATTTATTTTTAATCAAGTTCAATGAATACCTTCACACTGTTTATGTGCCATCTTCGATGGATTCTCCATTGAAGAGGTTAAAAATAACATCCTATCTTACATATTGGTTAACTGTATTCCATTTCCTTCTCAGCGCTTCAACTTTCTTGCAATGTGAAGCGTGTATTCAGGTGGATTTTCCCTCCAACTTTACTGAGGTGGCAGTTGTCAGCAATATCTGGAAGGGGCCATCATATCTGGGTTCAAGAGATTTCCTGGAGTGTCTTTTCGCGACTACCCAATCACCAGGCTGCAAGCTATGCGTTCCTGAAAAATCAGAAGGGTCTGGAATAGAAGAGAACACTTGTTTATGTGTTTCTTTCAGTTTTTGACACAAATTTTGTACATAGCTGGCAATACTGTCATAGTTAAGCTGTAATGTCTGAGGGAAGTACAATCCTGTTTTAGGTGCACTTCCAAACAATATTTCAAATGGTGACAACACTGTCCTCCTGCTAGGAGTAGTTCTTACTGAATATAAGGCTAGAGACAGGCATTCAGGCCAAGGCTTTCCTGTCTCTGCCATGGCTTTCTGAATCTTTAACTTAAGTGTACCATTCAGCCTCTCCACCTTGCCTGAACTCTGAGGATGGTAGGGTGTGTGAAAGGCTTGCTCAATCCCTAGTGCAGACATTATTTCTTTCATTATCTCACCTGTGAAATGCGTACCTCTGTCAGACTCAATCACCTCGGGCACTCCAAACCTACACACAAGTTCAGACATCAATTTCTTGGCAGTTGCTTGTGCGGTTGCTTTGCTCACAGGGTAGGCCTCAGGCCATCCTGAAAACAAATCCACACAGACCAATACATACTCGTATGTTCCAGACTTAGGCAACTGTATGTAATCTATCTGTATCCTCTGAGATGGGTACAGGGATTTTGGTGTACACTTGGTTGGTGTTTTAACTACCTGTCCTGGATTGTGTAGGGCACCTATGTGACATGCTTTTACTTGATTGCTAGCAGCTCTTCCAAAACCTGGGGCAAACCATAATTTACCCACTAATGACTCCATGGCATTTCGAGAGGCATGCACCTTACCGTGGGCCAAGCCAGCTATCTGGGGGTAAACTGCTGCGGGCAGACATAATCGATCCCCCATTTTCCACATACCATCACCTTCTGTAGCACCTGCTTTCTTCCATCTTTCAGTTTCCACACTGGTGACCTTTGAGTACTGCCCTTTTGGGTCTGCTAGGTCAATGTCCATTTTGCTCACCTGGTTGGGACCCCTTCTGGCCAGTAGTACTGCAGCCTTGGCTGCTATGTCAGCTCTCTCATTTCCATGGCTTTCAGGGTCCCTTCCTTTTGCGTGAGCTCTGACTTTCACAATTGCCAGCTGCTTTGGGAGCAGTATGGCCTCCATCAGTCGACTTACCACATCTCCATTCTTAATTGGCTTGCCCTGGGCCGTTAGGAAGTTCCTTGCCCTCCATATCGGACCATAATCATGTGCAATGCCAAAAGCATACCTGGAGTCAGTGTATATGTTGGCTGTTCTACCTTTGGCTATCTTACAAGCCTCCATAAGGGCTTTGAGCTCAGCTTCTTGGGGCTGACATGTGTGGTGGAAGAGCCTCTTGGACTATGATGTCATGTTCAGTGACTACAGCATACCCTGTAACAAATTTGCCTTCATCTGTCAGATACCTTGAGCCGTCCACAAATATCTCATAATCAGGATTTTGCAATGGCACATCTGTGACATGGTCAAATCCCACTGTTTCCTGTGACATAAGAGCCACGCAGTCATGTTGATGCTGGCTGTCAAACAGTTCTTCAGAGATGGAATTTAAAAATAACTCATTAAAAATAACTCATCTTCCACTCCCCCTTTTGAATCATGAACTCCTACAGGAAGAAGAGTTGCAGGATTCAAAATTAAACAGCGTTGAAAAGACATGTTTGAGGAGCATTGCAGAGCAAATTCCAGTTTGCTCTGCCGTGCCAAAGAAAGGTGACGTCTGTCTACCTGTGTGAGGATAGCATGGATGTCATGAGGTGTATACACAACCAATAAATGATCTAGGACAATGTCTGAGCTTTTGTCAAGCAATGCTTGTACCGAGAGGACAACCCGCACACAGGAGGGTGTCCCCCTGGCTTACAGCGTCTTACCTTGGCCGAGACAGTGTCTTAGAAATACCACTTGTTGTTTGCAAAATTGCAACTTATCCTTGCTGGCCTTGCAGCCGTTCTGGCAGAGGAAACACAACAGGCTGATGGTCGCTGCTTCACAGGTTGGTTTGTCTGGAGCATAAAGAAGAAGGTCATCAACATATTGTAACAAAATGACATCATCATGTGGAAAATACCAAGTACTCATGATAAGTGTGAGACACCTTGTGAATTGGTTAGGACTGTTTTGCGCCCCTTGTGGTAGTACTGTCCAGGTGTACTGTTTTCCCCTAAATGTAAATGCAAACAAATACTGGCAATCGGGGTGCAAAGGTACGGAAAAAAAAGAGAAAAAAAAAAACATTGCAAAGATCTATAACGCTGTAATAAGTGGTTCCAGTAGGGACAGCTGATAAAAGGGTATGTGGATTGGGCACTACAGGTGTTTCAAGTAATGTCACTTTGTTCAATTCCCTGAGATCATGAACCATATGGTATGTGTCTGGTTCTCCCTTTTTGCTCTTCTTTTTAACTGGGGAAAGAGGAGTGTTTGCTACAGAAGTACATTCCTCTGCTTTCACTAATTCCACTATTGTTACTTGCTATGGCATCTTCTTGGGCATGAGTCAGAGGATATTGTTTAATCCTAGGTGGCTGAGCTCCAGGTTTCAGGGTTACCATAACGGGGTACATCCAATTTACCTAAATCTGTTTTCCCAGTTGCCCATAATGCTGTTGGCACTTGGGATAACAGTACATTTTCTTCTTCAGTGAGGGCAAAAATACAATTTGGTGTACTTAACTCGGCAGATAACAAACACAAAATCTCATGGTTAGTATGTGTGACTTTTACATATGCTTCTCCTGATGGATGCAACATGATGTTACAACCTAATACTCCCATCACATCTGTACCAAGAATGTTATCTGATGTGTCGGAGACTAAATACTTAGTGAGTATCCTGCTACCCTGAAATGAGGTTTCTACAGGATCAGTTTGATCTAAAGCATCCACCGTTTTAGTGAGAAGTCTTCCATAATAAGCTTCCACTGATTCACCTTTCTCTCTTTTAGCAGATACCTTACTTCAGGTGATAACAGGCAAGACAATAAATTCACATAACATAGTACAAGACATAATTTCATATGCTTGAGTATTTTCTTGAATATCTTACACATATATATTGTCATTGTACCTTACTTTTCCATTTAACCTTAGGCTAACACTTTTATCAAAATATTTTCCCTTTGGGCATAAATAGTCATCATACACAGGCTGCGGACCCCGGAGGCCCAAAGCCAAGTTTCACTTTGTAATAATTGACATGTAACATTACTGGGTAACACAGTATCATGTTCAGCTTGTGATTTTCTGCGTGCCCATCACATCAGATACAACGTCCTTGGAGCTACTTGGCAGTCAATTAATGTTTTGGTTATTCCCTGCAGAACATCTGCAGAGCGCTACAACAGAATACAGGAATACAATTCAAGCAGATAGCAGTTAATACTGACACCAAAATTACATATTACTATTTTTGTACAATTTTCAAATATTTCCCAAACCCCACAGACTTTAGAATTTTCTTCACTGGATTCCAACCAAAAGTTGAACCCCTGTGGAACATCACAATATCCTAGTTTCTTCTTTTTAGGGGACATTTCCTGAAAGCAGATTTAATTTTACAAAAAGCATAAAAGTTGAATCCTGGCATTGATATAAACAGAATAAATATTACAAATACAGGTTGACATATATATATATATATATATATATATATATATATATATATAAAATCCAATAAACATCATACCGATGGTGGACAGTTTTTCTCTTTGCACTATATCAGATTCTCTGAGTATTTTGTTAAAGTAAGTAATATTTCATACAGAACTGGGAGATAAGATGGGTTATATTAAACAATAATACTGAGAAGGGTGATGTCGAACCTTGTCCGCAACTCTAGACTCTAGGGGTTAAGAATAGAGAACTTTTCCCCATTCTTTGCAGCCTCATGTATCTTATAACACAGGTAACATGCAAACATCAGTAGACAGGTAAGACAAAAGCAAAGAAAACAATTTCCACATCATTTACAGGTGACATGTCCATTTTAGGTTCTTCCGTACTATTTAATTGGCATCGAGATGTCATATAAACATGCAGCAGTTTACCTCACTCATCGATACAGAGAATAGACACACAGGAACCTCAGATATACTAATTGGCAAGATAAGGTCTTACCTCACAGTACTGTTTTTATCTATCTGAGGTCCTCTGGTCCCGTCCTCAAGGCGATCGGTGAGTGGGTCGGCACTCTATCAGCTGCACATCAGACGATCTCGAGCCTCACGATGGTTTGCCAATTTCTGTTGGGGGTTAAGTTACCCCGGGATGGATGTCACCGTAATCCTAATTAAATAAATAACCAGTTTCGAGCACTCGGGAAAAAAGACGTACACAGGTATCGTGTATGAACAGTTTCTTCTTTATTGCGTAGTTCAACACAGTTTTAAAAGCAAGCTCAGTTACACAACAGTCATGTGACCAATGTACATATTTCGTCTTTCCGGTTCCGTTACCAGACAAAGTTGTTCAGTTTCCCATCACCCCAGATGTTTCCTTTTCACCTAGTCTAAATGTTCTCCTTATCTTTCCTGAGAATGGTACATCTCTGAGAACAGCAGAACTGTTGATATTCTTCCCAGACCCTGAGACTATATTCTATCTCTAAACTATTTAGTCTGCATGGAGAACATTTCACCCTGTGTCTTCTGTATACTGCGTTATAGAATATAATACAAATTATGTTTTAACCCTTACAGCTACATAAATATAATATGTGATGTTTACTACATAAATATAATATGTAATGTGTACTACAACAATATAATATGTGTTGTGTGCTACATAAATATAATATGTGATGTTTGCTGCATAAATATAACGTGATTTGGCTACATAAATATAATATCTAATGTGCACTACATAAATATATTTGATGTGTGCTACATAAATATAATATGTGATGTGCACTATATAAATATTCTATGGAATGTGTGCTACCTAAATATAATATGTGATTGTGCTACATAAATATAATATGTGATGTGCACTATATAAATATTCTATGGAATGTGTGCTACATAAATAAAATATGTGATGTGTGCTACCTAAATATAATATGAGATTGTGCTACATAAATATAATATGTAATGTGTAGTACATAATTAAATATATGATCTGAACTACATATATATATATATATTTTTAGCTACATAAAAATAATTTGTGATGTGTACTAAATAAACAAATAAATATCTGAGGTTTGCTACATAAATATAATATGTAATGTGTACTACATAAATAAATAAATATATGATCTGAACTACATATATAAAATATTTTTTAGCTACATAAATATAATTTGTGATGTGTGCTATCTAAATATCATATGTGATGTGTGATACTTGAATAAATATGTGATGAGTGCTACATAAACATAATATTTTGTGTGCTACATAAATATATTTTTTGATGTGTGCTACATAAATATATGTGATGTGTACTACATACAAAAATATAATATTTGATGTTTGCTGCATAAATATAAAATGTAATTTTTTTCTACACAATTACAATATGTGATGTGTGCTACATAAATATAATGTGATGTGTACTACATAAATAAATATGTGATGTGTGCTTGTAAAATAATGTCCGTAAACTGTAAAATAGTCTACAATTGAATTAAATCCTTACTCACGTGTTGACCCCTAAGGTAACATTATTGGAGGACTCGGCTTCATATAAAACATGGAGATTTATTGAAGTCTTCATGGAAAAACAGATACATGGAAAACTTCCAGCATAACAGAAACATCAGTCAATGTCTTACATTTCTTAGGAGAAGTGTAGTGTTAGGTTTTTTCAATATGGATCTCTTGCATCATCTTGGCTCATGCTTATTCATCAATGTGTGTTGGTGTTCTGCAGGACGATTCTGCCATCCTTTCCAAGGTCTTAGAGGGAGTAGACAGGTCGGAAGAGGGAGACACCCAAAGTGAGAGACAGAGACAGATCCCCACAGGGAGAGGGAGACCCCCACCGAGAGTGAGACCCAGACATGTGTGTCTGTCAGTCATTTATATTCATGAAAGGGGGTGTTTCCCAACATCCTCATACTCTCTACTACTGTATTTGGACAATACTAAAAAAGTCATACCCTATCCATACCCATGCACCATAAGTTAGAAGAGTTATGTCAGCAGAATACAATTAACCCTTAATGGTCTTGAATATTGCATGTCAAATATTATTTAACAGTGCTACATAAATATAATATAATAATAATAATAATAATAATAATAATAATAATAATAGTCCTTTAATAGTCCCACAGTGGGGAAATTCAGTGTGTTACAGCAGCAAAGATAAGATAAGCAGATACAAATACAAATACAACATGTACAGGAATGTTCCAAGGTAAGAGGCATTACATTGATAGCAGACAGACAGATAGGACGTAGCAGAGGGGGGGGGGGATTTAACAGGCAGAGAGATATTTCAGTTCTCTGTATGTAATGATCTCCGCTTAGGTCGGTGTTGGTTGTACAGCCTAACCGCGGTGGGGGAGGAAAGACTTCCGATAGCGCTCCTTCTCACACCTAGGGTGGAGCAGTCGGTCACTGACAGTACTGCTCAGCGCGATCACAGTCTCATGCATGGGATGGGACTTCTTCTTCTGCATGGAGCTCACCACGGACAGTATCCTTCTGTCACCCACCACCTGCACTGGGTCCAGTGGGCTCCCCAGGACAGAGCTGGCCCTTCTAATCAGCTTGTCAAGTTTATTTCTGTCCCTGGTTGATATACTGCTCCCCCAGCAGGCCACTCCAAAGAAGATGGCTGATGCCACTACCGAGTTGAAGAAAGTCCTAAGAAGTGCCCCCCGGATTCCAAAGGCTCTCAGCTTCCTAAGCAGGTAGAGCCTGCTGTGGCCCTTCCTGTACAGGGCCTCCATATGATCTGCCCAGTCCAGCTTATTATTAAGGAGCAGACCCAGGTACTTATAGGTGTTCACAATCTCGATGCCTGTCCCCAGGATGTCCACTGGTTTTGGAGGGCATCTGCCTTTACGGAAGTCTACCACCATCTCCTTGGTCTTCCCCGCGTTAATCTTCAGGTGGTTCCGGTGGCACCAGTCCACAAAAAACCGGTTCAGTTCTCTGTACTCCTTGTCATCATCGTCTGTGATGAGGCCTACTATTGCAGAGTCGTCAGAATACTTCTGTAGGTAGCAGCTGGATGAGTTGCACCTAAAATCAGCAGTGTACAGTGTGAAGAGGAAAGGGGCGAGAACCGTACCCTGAGGTGCCCCCCGTATTACAGATCACGGTACCTGACACACAGTCTAGGGCTCTCACGTATTGAGGTCGATTTGTGATGTGATGTGTTCTATATAAATATATTTGATGTGTTGTATTTAAATATAATATGTGATATGTACTAAATAAATATAATATTTGATGTGTGCTACATAAATATAATATGTGATGTGTACTACATAAATATAATATTTGATGTGTAATACACAAATATAATATGTGATTTTTGCTATATAAATAAAATATGTGATTTGTGCTGCATAAATATATTTAATTTTTTTTTCTACATAATTACAGTATGTGATATTTACTATATATTTATATTATGTGATGTATACTACATAAATATAATATGGGATGTGTGCTGCATAAATATAATATGTGATTTGTGCAAAATAAATATAATATCTGTTGTGTCGTACATAAATATATGTGATATGTATTACATTAATATTTTATGTGGTGTCTGCTACATAAATATAATATGTGATATGTGCTACATTAATATGTGATGTGTGCTACATAAATATATTTGATGTATGCTACATAAATATATGTGATGTGTTCTATATAAATATAATATGTGAGGTGTACTACATAAATATAATATTTGATGTGTAATACACAAATATGTGATTTGTGCTATATAAATAAAATATGTGATTTGTGCTATATAAATAAAATATGTAATTTGTGCTGCCTAAATATAATATTAAAATTTTTTCTACATAATTAGAGTATGTGATGTTTACTATATATTTATAATATTTGATGTGTACTACATAAATATAGTATGGGATGTGCACTGCATAAATATAATATGTGATGTGTGCTACATAAATATAATATGAGATGTTTACTACATAAATATAATATGTAATGTGTACTACAACAATATAATATGTGTTGTGTGCTACATAAATATATTATGTGATGTTTGCTGCATAAATATAACGTGATTTGTGCTACATAAATATAATATCTAATGTGCACTACATAAATATATTTGATGTATGCTACATAAATATAATATTTCATGTGTTCTATATAAATATAATATGTGAGGTGTACTACATAAATATAATATATGATATGTGCTACATAAATATAATATGTGATGTGCACTATATAAATATTCTATGGAATGTGTGCTACATAAATAAAATATGTGATGTGTGCTACCTAAATATAATATGTGATTGTGCTACATAAATATAATATGTAATATGTACTACATATATATATATATATATATATATATATATATATATATGTATATATATGATCTGAACTACATATATATATTGTTTTTTAGCTACATAATATAATTTGATGTGTGCTAAATAAATACATAAATATCTGAGGTTTGCTACATAAATATACTATGTAATGTGTGCTATCTAAATATCATATGTGATGTGTGATACTTGAATAAATATGTGATGAGTGCTATATAAATATAATATTTTGTGTGCTACATAAATATCTTTTTTGATGTGTGCTACATAAATATAATATCTGATGTGTACTACATACATAAATATAATATTTGATGTGTGCTGCATAAATATAAAATGTAATTTTTTTCTACACAATTACAATATGTGACGTGTTCTACATAAATATAATATGTGATATGTGCTACATAAATATAATGTGATGTGTACTACATAAATAAATATGTGATGTGTGCTATATAAATATATGTGCTACATAAATATAATATTTAACGTGTAGCACATAAATATATGTGATGTGTGCTACATAAATATAATATCTGATGTGTTGTACATAAATATAATGTGATATGTACTACATAAATATAACATTTGATGTGTGCTACATAAATATAATATATTATATGTGCTACATAAATATGTGATGTGTGCTACATAAATATACTTGATGTGTGCTACATAAATATAATATGTGATGTGTTCTATATAAATATAATATCTGATGTGTTGTACTCAAATATAATATATGATATGTGCTACATAAATATGTGATGTGTGCTACCTAAATATAATATGTGATTGTGCTACATAAATATAATATGTAATGTGTACTACATTAATTTATATGATCTGAACTACATATATATAATATTTTTTTAGCCACATAAATATAATTTGTGATGTGTAGTACATATATAAATGTATTTGATGTGTGCTGTATAAATATAAAATGTAATTTTTTTCTACACAATTACAATATGTGATGTGTGCTACATAAATATAATTTGTGATATGTGCTACATAAATATAATGTGATGTGTACTACATAAATAAATATGTGATATGTGCTACATAAATATAATATGTGCTACATCAATATATTTGATGTGTACTGCATAATTATAATATGTGATGTCTACTACATAAATATAATATGTGATGAGTTATGCATAAATATTATATGTGATGTGTGCTACATAAATATTTGTGATGTCTACCACATAAATATAATATGTCATATCTGCTGCAAAATATAAAATATGATGTGTACTACATAAATGTATGATGTGATGTGTACTACATGAATATATGTGATGTGTGCTACATAAATGCAACACTTGATGTGTACCACAAAAATATAGTATATGATGTGTGCTGCATATATATATGTGATGTGTACTAGAAAAATATATGTTATATGTGCTCCAAAATATAATATGTGATGTGTAGTACATAAATAAATATGTGATGTGTACTACATAAACATAACATTTGATGTGTGCTACAAAATTATAATATTTGATGTGTGCTACATAAATATAATATGTCATGTGTGCTACATAAATATAATATTTGATGTGTGCTGCATAAATATAATATGTAAGTTTTTTCTACACAATTACAATATGTGATGTGTGCTACATAAATACAATATGTGATGCGTACTACATAAATATAATATGCGATGTGTGCTACAAAAATATATGTCATGTTTGCTACATAAATATGAGTGATGTGTACTACATAAATATGATATTTGATGTGTAGTACATAATTATAATATGTGATGTGTGCTATATAAATATATGTGATGTGTACTACAAAAATAAATGTGATGTGTGCTACATAATTATAATATTTGATGTGTGCTACTATATATATATATATATATATATATATATATATATTATGTGATGTTTGCTACATAAATATAATATGTGATGTGTGCTACATAAATATAATATGTGATCGTGCTACATAAATATAATATGTAATGTGTAGTACATAAATAAATATGTGATGTGTACTACATAAATATAACATTTGATGTGTGCTACAAAATTATAATATTTGATGTGTGCTACATAAATATAATATGTCATGTGTGCTACATAAATATAATATTTGATGTGTGCTGCATACATATAATATGTAAGTTTTTTCTACATAATTACAATATGTGATGTGTGCTACATAAATAAAATATGTGATGCGTGCTACATAAATATAATATGCGATGTGTGCTACAGAAATATAATATGTCATGTTTGCTACATAAATATGAGTGATGTGTACTACATAAATATGATATTTGATGTGTAGTACAAAATCATAATATGTGATGTGTACTACATAAATAAATGTGATGTGTCCTACATAAATATAATTTTTGATGTGTGCTGTGCTACATATATATATATATATATATATATATATATTATGTGATGTTTGCTAAATAAATATAATATGTGATGTGTGCTACATAAATATAATATGTGATTGTGCTACATAAATATAATATTTAATGTGTACTACATAAATAAATGTGATGTGTACTACATAAATATAATTTTTCTTGTGTGCTACCTAAATATATGTGATTGTGCTACATAATTATAATATGTAATGTGTACTATGAAAAAAAATATGTGATCTGTACTACATAAATATAATATTTGATGTTAGTTACATAAATATAATATTTGATGTATGCTACAATAATACATTTGATGTGTGCTAAATAAGTAAAATATGTGATTTGTGCTGTATATATATAATATGTAATTTTTTTTCTACATAATTAGAGTATGTGTTGTTTACTACATATTTATAATATGTGATGAGTGCTGCATAAATATGTATAAATATAATATGTGATGTGTGCTACATAAATATAATATATGATGTTTACTACATAAATGTAATATGTAATGTGTACTACAACAATATAATATGTGATGTGTGCTACATAAATATTATATGTGATGTTTGCTGCATAAATATAACATGTGATTTGTGCTACATAAATGTAATATCTAATGTGCACTACATAAATATATTTGATGTGTGCTACATAAATATAATATGTGATGTGCACTATATAAATATTCTATGGAATGCGTGCTACATAAATAAAATATGTGATGTGTGCTACCTAAATATAATATGTGATTGTGCTACATAAATATAATATGTAATGTGTTCTACATAAATAAATATATGATCTGAACTACATGTTTATAATAATTTTTAGCTACAAAAATATAATTTGTGATGTGTGCTAAATAAATTAATAAATATGTGAGGTTTGCTACATAAATATAATATGTGATGTGTCCTATCTAAATATCATATGTAACGTGTGATACTTGAATAAATATGTGATGAGTGTTACATAAATATAATATTTTGTGTGCTACATAAATATATTTTTTGATATGTGCTACATAAATATAATATGTTATATGTACTACATACATAAATATAATATTTGATGTGTGCTGCATAAATATAAAATGTAATTGTTTTCTACACAATTACAATACGTGATTTGTGCTACATAAATATAATATGTGATATGTGCTACATAAATATAATGTGATGTGTACTACATAAATAAATATGTGATGTGTGCTACATAAATATAATATGGGCTACATAAATATAATATTTGACGTGTAGTACTTAAATATAATATGTGATGTGTGCTACATAAATATAATATGTGATGAGTTGTACTTAAATATAATATGTGATATTATCTACATAAATATAATATTTGATGTGTGCTACATAAATATAATATATGATATGTGCTACATAAATATGTGATGTGTGCTACATAAATATATTTGATGTGTGGTACATAAATACAATATGCGATGTGTTCTATATAAATATAATATGTGATGTGTACTACATAAATATAATATTTGATGTGTAATACACAAATATAATATGTGATTTTTGCTGCATAAATATAATATTTAATTTACAGTATGTGATATTTACTATATATTTATAATATGTGATGTGTACTACATAACTATAATATGGGATGTGCGCTGCATACATATAATATGTGATTTGTGCTACATAAATATAATTGATGTGTGCTACATAAATATGTCATGTGTGCTACATAAATATAATATTTCATGTTTGCTACATGAATATATTGTGATGTGTACTATATAAATATATTTGATGTGTGCTACACAAATATATGTGATGTATGCTACATAAATATTATAAGTGATGTGTACTATATATATATATATGATATTTGATGTGTAGTACATAATTATAGTATGTGATGTGTGCTACATAAATATTTGTGATGTATGCTAAATAAATATATATGATGTGTGCTACATAAATATAATATGTGATGTGTGCTACATAAATATAATATGTGATTGTGCTACATAAATATAATATTTAATGTGTACTACATAAATAAATGTGATGTGTACTACATAAATATAATTTTTGTTGTGGGCTACATAAATATAATATGTGATGTGAGCTAGCTGAGTATATAATTTGATGTTTGCTACATAAATACAATAAGTGATGGTTACTATATTAATATAATATGTGATGTGTGATATAAAAATTTATCTGATTTGTGCTATATAAATATAATGTGATGTGTACTACATAAATAAATATGTAATGTGTGCTACCTAAATATATGTGATTGTGCTACATAATTATAATATGTAATGTGTACTATGAAAATAAATATGTGATCTGTACTGCATAAATATAATATTTGATGTTAGCTACATAAATATAATATTTGATGTATGCTACAATAATACATTTGATGTGTTCTACATAAATAAAATATGTGGTTGTGCTATATATATATATATATATATATATATATAATATGTAATTTTTTCTACATAATTAGAGTATGTGTTGTTTACTACACATTTATAATATGTGATGAGTGCTGCATAAATATGTATCAATATAATATGTGATGTGTGCTACATAAATATAATATGTGATGTTTGCTGCATAAATATAACATGTGATTTGTGCTACATAAATATAATATCTAATGTGCACTACATAAATATATTTGATGTGTGCTACATAAATATAATATGTGATGTGCACTATATAAATATTCTATGGAATGTGTGCAACATAAGTAAAATATGTAATGTGTGCTACCTAAATATAATATGTGATTGTGCTACATAAATATAATATGTAATGTGTACTACATAAATAAATATATGATCTGAACTACATATTTATATATTTTCTTTAGCTACATAAATATAATTTGTGATTTGTGCTAAATAAATAAATATGTGAGGTTTGCTACATAAATATAATTTGTGATGTGTGCTATCTAAATATCATATGTGATTTGTGATACTTGAATAAATATGTGATGAGTGCTACATAAATATAATATTTTGTGTGCTACATAAATATATTATTTGATGTGTGCTACATAAATATAATAGGTGATGCGTACTACATAAATACAATTTGCTATGAGTGCTACAGAAATATAATATGTCATGTTTGCTAAATAAATATTATAAGTGATGTGTACTATATAAATATGATATTTGATGTGTAGTACATAATTATGTGATGTGTGCTATATAAATATATGAGATGTGTACTACATAAAAAAATGTGATGTGTGCTACATAAATTTAATATTTGATGTGTTCTACTATATATATATATATATATATATATATATATATATATATATATATATTATTGGATGTGTGCTACATAAATTTTTGTGATGTATGATAAATAAATATATGTGATGTGTGCTACATAAATATAATATGTGATGTGTGCTACATAAATATAATATGTGATTGTGCTATATACATATAATACTTAAGGTGTACTACATAAATATAATTTTTGTTGTATGCTACATAAATATAATATGTGATGTGGGCTATCTGAGTATATAATTTGATGTTAGCTACATAAATACAATAAATGATGGTTACTATATTAATATAATATGTGATGTGTGATATAAAAATTTATCTGATTTGTGCTATATAAATGTAATGTGATGTGTACTACATAAATAAATAAATATGTAACGTGTGCTACCTAATTATATGTGATTGTGCTACATAATTATAATATGTAATGTGAAAATAAATGTGATCTGTACTACATAAATGTAATATTTGATATTAGCTACATACATATAATATTTGGTGTATGCTACAATAATACATTTGATGTGTTCTACATAAATAAAATATGTGATTTGTGCTATATATATAATATGTAATTTTTTTTTCTACATAATTAGAGTATGTGTTGTTTACTACACATTTATAATATGTGATGAGTGTTGCAAAAATATGTATAAATATAATATGTGATGTTTGTGCATTAATATAACATGTGGTTTGTGCTACATAAATATAATATCTAATGTGCACTACATAAATATATTTGATGTGTGCTACATAAATATAATATGTGATGTGCACTATATAAATATTCTATGGAATGTGTGCAACATAAATAAAATATGTAATGTGTGCTACCTAAATATAATATGTGATTCTGCGACATAAATATAATATGTAATGTGTACTACATAAATACATATATGATCTGAACTACATATATATATATATATATATATATATATATATATAATATTTTCTTTAGCTACATAAATATAATTTGTGATGTGTGCTAAATAAATATATAAATATGTGAGTTTTGCTACATAAATATAATTTGTGATGTGTGCTATCTAAATAACATATGTGATGTGTGATACTTGAATAAATATATGATGAATGCTACATAAATATAATATTTTGTGTGCTACATAAATATATTATTTGATGTGTGCTACATAAATATAATATGTGATGTTTACTACATACATAAATATAATATTTGTGTGCTGCATAAATATAAAATGAAATTTTTATCTACACAATTATAATATGTGATGTGTGCTACATAAATATAATATGTGATATGTGCTACATAAATATAATGGGACGTGTGCTACATAAACATAATATGTGCTACATAAATATAATATTTGCCGCGTAGTACATAAATATAATATGTGATGTGTGCTACATAAATATAATATGTGATGTGAACTACATAAATATAATATTAGATGTGTTGTACATAAATATAATATGTGATATGTACTACATAAATATAATATATGATATGTGCTACATAAATATGTGATGTGTGCTACATAAATATATTTGATGTGTGCTACATAAATATAATATGTGATTTGTTCTATATAAATATAATATGTGATGTGTACTACATAAATATAATAGTTAATGTGTAATACAAATATAATATGTGATTTTTGCTATATAAATAAAATATGTGATTGTGCTGCATAAATATAATATTAAATTTTTTACTACATAATTACAGTATGTGATATTTACTATATATTTATAATATGTGATATGCACTATATAAATATAGTATGGGATGTCCACTGCATAAATATAATATTTGATGTGTTCTACATATATATAATATGTGATGTGTGCTACATAAATATAATATGTGATGTGTGCTACATAAATATAATATGTGATTGTGCTACATAAATATAATATTTAATGTGTACTACATAAATAAATGTGATGTGTACTACATAAATATAATTTTTGTTGTGTGCTACATAAATATAATATGTGATGTGAGCTGAGTATATAATTTGATGTTTGACCGATTAAAAGTTTTGTTTTAGTTGTTCATATTTTTTGTTTTTTGGTATTTTGGATAGTTGAACAACACTTTTATCCTTTGTGATATATTTCTAGTATAGTTCTACCTGAGTATATAATTTGATGTTTGCTACATAAATACAATATATAATGGTTACTATATTAATATAATATGTAATGTTTGATATATAAATATATCTGATGTGTGCTATATAAATATAATATGTGATGTGTACTACATAAATAAATATGTAATGCGTGCTACCTAAATATATGTGATTGTGCTACATAATTATAATATGTAATGTGTACTATGAAAATAAATATGTGATCTGTACTACATAAATATAATACGTGATGTGTGCTACATAAAAATAATATGTTATTGTGCTACATAAATATAATATTTAATGTGTACTACATAAATAAATGTGATGTGTACTACATAAATATAATTTTTGTTTTGTGCTACATAAATCTATTTGATGTGTGCTACCTGAGTATATAATTTGATGTTTGCTACATAAATACAATATGTGATGGTTACTATATTAATATAATATGTGATGTGTGATATATAAATATATCTGATGTGTGCTATATAAATATAATATGTGATGCGTGTTACATAAATATGTAATCTGTGCTACCTAAATATATGTGACTGTGCAACATAATTATAATATGTAATGTGTACTATGAATATAAATATGTGATCTGTACTACATAAATATAATATTTGATGTATGCTAAAATAATACATTTGATGTGTGCTACATAAATAAAATATTTGATTTGTGCTATATATATATATAATATGTAATGTTTTTTTCTACATAATTAGAGTATGTGTTGTTTACTACCTATTTATAATATGTGATGAGTGCTGCATAAATATGTATAAAAATATATGTGATGTGTGCTACATAAATATAATATGTAATGTGTATTAAAACAATATAATATGTGATATGTGCTACGTAAATATAATATATGATGTGTACTACATAAATAAATGTGATATTTGCTACATAAATATGTGTGATGTGTGCTACATAAATTTACATGTTATATGTAAAAGATAAATATATTTCTGTGCCACATAAATATAATATGTGCTGTGTGCTACATAAATATAATATGTGATGTGTACTACAAAATAAATATGAAATATTTTATACATACATATATAATGTGATGTGTGCTACATAAATATATAATGTGATTTTTACAACATAAATATAATATTTGATGTGTGCTACATAACTAAAATATATGATGTGAACTACACAAATAAATGTGGTATTTGCTACATAAATATAATATGTGTGTGCTACATAAATAAAACTGTGATGTTTGCTACATAAATATAATATGTGATGAGTATTACATGAATAAATATGATTCTTTTGCTGCATAAATATATTTTTTGTTTGCTACATAAATATATAATGTGATTTGTACTACATAAATACATTTGATGTGTGCTACATAAAAAGTGATTTGTACAACATAAGTTAAATATGTGATGTGTGCTACATAAATATATGTAATGTGCTACATAAATATAATATGTGTGTGCTACATAAATATATTTTTGATATGTGCTCCAGTAATATATTTGATATGTACTACAGAAATATAATATATGATGTGTACTACATAAATAAATGTGATGTTTGCTACATAAATAGTTGTCATGTGTGCTACATAAATACACATGTTATATGTAAAAAAATAAATGTTTCAGTGCCACATAAATATAATATGTGGTATGTGCTACATAAATATAATATGTGGTTTCCAACATGAATATAGTATGTGATGTGTGCTACGTAACTATAATATGTGATGGGTACTACATAAATATAATATGTGTTGTCTGCTACATAAAAAAATGTGATGTATGGTACATAAATATAATATGTGACATGTGCTAAGTAATTGTGATATTCAATGTGTGCTACATAAATATAATATATGATGTGTACTAAATAAATATATGTGATGTGTGCTACATAAATTTACATATGTTATATTACAATTACATAGCACACATCACATATTTTTATGTAGCACACATCATATACTAAAGTTATGTAACACACATCACATACATATATGTAGCACACATCACATATTATATTTATGTAGCACACATCACATATTATAGTTATGTAGCACACATCACATACTATATTCAAGTTGCACACAGCACATATTATATTTATGTAGCACATATCACATATTATATTTATGTGGCACTGAAATATATTTATTTTTTTACATATAACATGTAAATTTATGTAGCACACATCACACATATTTATGTAGCAAACATCACATTTATTCATGTAGTACTCATCACATATTATATTTATGTAACACACATCAAATATTATATTTATGTAGCACACTTCACAGTTTTATTTATGTAGTGCACACATATATTTATGTAGCACATAACATATATTTATGTAGCACACATCACATATTTAATTTATGTTATACAAATCACATATTTATGTAGCACACATCACACATATTTATGTAGCAAACATCACATTTATTCATGTAGTACACATCATATATTATATTTATGTAGCACATATCAAATATATTTATGTAGCACATATCAAAAATATATTTATGTATCATACACCACATATTATATTTATGTAGCACACATCAAATATTATATTTATGTAGCACACATCAAATATTTATTTAAGTAGTACTCACCACATATTATATTTATGTAACACACATCAAATATTATATTTATGTAGCACACTTCACAGTTTTATTTATGTAGTACACACATATTATATTTATGTAGCACACATCACATATTTAATTTATGTTGTACAAATCACATATTTATGTAGCACACATCTAATATATTTATGTAGTACAAATCACATTATATATTTATGTAGCACACAAATATTATATTTATGCAGCAAACTTCTCATATTTGTTATGTAGTACTCATCACATATTATATTTATGTAGCAAACATCACAGTTTTATTTATGTAGTACACACATATTATATTTATGTAGCACATATCACATTTTTTTATGTAGTTCACATCATATATTATATATATATATGTAGCACACATCAAATATTATATTTATGTTGTACAAATCACATATATTTATGTAGCACTCAAATATGATATTTATGAAGCACACATCACATTATATATGTATGTAGCAAACATCTCATATTTATTTTTGTAGTACACATCACATATTATATTTATGTAGCACACACCAAATATTACAATTACGTAGCACACATCATATATTTTTATGTAGTACACATCATATATTATAGTTATATAGCACACATCACATACATTTATGTAGCACACATCACATATTATATTTATGTAGCACATCACATATTATGGTTATGTAGTACCCATCACATATTATATTTATGTAGCACACATCACATATTTTTATGAAGCAGACATAATATATTTATTTATGTAGTATACATATATTTATGTTGCACACATCACATATCATATTTTTTTTAGCAAACATCACATATTATATTTATGTAGCATACATCATATATTGTATTTATGTAGTACCCATCACATATTATGTTTATGTAGCACACAGCACATATTATATTTATGTGGCACAGAAATATATTTATTTTATTACATATAACATATGTAAATTTATGTAGCACACATCACATATATTTATTTAGTACACATCATATATATGATATTTATGTAGCACACATTGAATATCACAATTATTTAGCACGTCACATATTATATTTATGTACCATACATCACATTTTTTTATGTAGCACACAACACATATTATATTTATGTAGTACCCATCACATATTATAGTTATGTAGCACACATCACATACTATATTCATGTTGGAAACAGCACATATTATATTTTTGTAGCACTGAAATATATTTATTTTTTTACATATAACATGTGTATTTATGTAGCACACATGACAACTATTTATGTAGCAAACATCACATTTATTTATGTAGTACACATCATATATTATATTTCTGTAGCACATATCAAATATTATATTTATGGAGCACATATCAAAAATATATTTATGTAGCACACACATATTATATTTATGTAGCACATTACATATATTGATGTAGCACACATCACATATTTAACTTATGTTGTACAAATCACATATTTATGTAGCACACATCAAATATATTTATGTAGTACAAATCACATTATATATTTATGTAGCAAACAACAATTATATTTATGCAGCAAAAGTCTCATATTTATTTATGTAGTACTCATCACATATTATATTTATGAAGCAAACATCACAGTTTTATTTATGTAGCACACACATATTATATTTATGTAGCATTTATCACATTTATTTATGTAGTTCACATCATATATTTTATTTATATAGCACACATCAAATATTATATTTATGATGTACAAATCACATTATATATTTATGTAGCACACAAATATTATATTTATGTAACTCACATCACATTATATATGTATGTAGCAAACATCTCATATTTATTTTTGTAGTACACATCATATATTATATTTATGTAGCACACATCAAATATTACAATTACATAGCACACATCACACATTTTTATATATCACACAACATATATTATAGTTATGTAACACACATCACATACCTATATGTAGCACACATAACATATTATATTTATGTAGCACACATCACATATTATAGTTATGTAGTACCCATCACATATTATATTTATGTAGTATACATATATTTATGTTGCACACATCACATATTATATTTATTTAGCAAACATCACATATTATATTTATGTAGCACACAACACATATATTTATGTAGCACACAGCACATATTATATTTATGTGGCACAGAAATATATTTATTTTTTTACATATAACATATGGAAATTTATGTAGCACACATCACATATGTGTATGTAGTACACATCATATATTATATTTATGTAGCACACATTAAATATTACAATTATGTAGCACATGTCACATATTATATTTATGTACCATACATCACATATTTTTATGTAGCACACAACACATATTATATTTATGCAGTACCCATCACATATTATATTTATGTAGCACACATCACATACTATATTCAAGTTGCACACAGCACATATTATATTTATGTAGCACATATCACATATTATATTTATGTGGCACTGAAATATATTTATTTTTTTACATATAACATGTAAATTTATGTAGCACACATCACATACATTTATGTAGCACACATCACATATTATATTTATGTAGCACATCACATATTATAGTTATGTAGTACCCATCACATATTATATTTATGTAGCACACATCACATATTTTTTTGAAGCAGACATAATATATTTATTTATGTAGTATACATATATTTATGTTTCACACATCACATATCATATTTTTTTAGCAAACATCACATATTATATTTATGTAGCATACATCACACATTTTTATGAAGTAGACATAATATATTTATTTATGTAGTATACATATATTTATGTTGCACACATCACATATTATATTTATGTAACACATATCACATATTATATTTATGTGGCACTGAAATATATTTATTTTTTTACATATAGCATGTAAATTTATGTAGCACACATCACACATATTTATGTAGCAAACATCACATTTTTTCATGTAGTACACATCACATATTATATTTATGTAGCACATATCAAATATTATATTTATGTAGCACATATCAAAAATATATTTATGTATCACACATTACATATATTTATGTATCATACATCACATATTATATTTATGTAGCACACATCAAATATTATATTTATGTAGCACACATCACATATTTATTTAAGTAGTACTCATCACATATTATATTTATGTAACACACATCAAATATTATATTTATGTAGCACACTTCACAGTTTAATTTATGTAGTACACACATATTATATTTATGTAGCACATATCACATTTTTTTATGTAGTTCACATCATATATTATATATATGTAGCACACATCAAATATTATATTTCTGTTGTACAAATCACATATATGTATGTAGCACTCAAATATGATATTTATGTAGCACACATCACATTATATATGTATGTAGCAAACATCTCATATTTATTTTTGTAGTACACATCACATATTATATTTATGTAGCACACATCAAATATTACAATTACGTAGCACACATCACATATTTTTATGTAGCACACATCACATACATTTATGTAGCACACATCACATATTATATTTATGTAGCACATCACATATTATAGTTATGTAGTACCCATCACATATTATATTTATGTAGCACACATCACATATTTTTATGAAGCAGACATAATATATTTATTTATGTAGTATACATATATTTATGTTGCACACATCACATATCATATTTTTAGCAAACATCATATATTATATTTATGTAGCATACATCACATATTTTTATGAAGTAGACATAATATATTTATTTATGTAGTATACATATATTTATGTTGCACACATCACATATTATATTTATGTAGCACATATCACATATTATATTTATGTGGCACTGAAATATATTTATTTTTTTACATATAACATGTAAATTTATGTAGCACACATCACACATATTTATGTAGCAAACATCACATTTATTCATGTAGTACACATCATATATTATATTTATGTAGCACATATCAAATATTATATTTATGTAGCACATATCAAAAATATATTTATGTATCACACATTACATATATTTATGTATCATACATCACATATTATATTTATGTAGCACACATCAAATATTATATTTATGTAGCACACATCACATGTTTATTTAAGTAGTACTCATCACATATTATATTTATGTAACACACATCAAATATTATATTTATGTAGCACTCTTCACAGTTTTATTTATGTAGTACACACATTATATTTATGTAGCACATAACATATATTTATGTAGCAGACATCACATATTTAATTTATGTTGTACAAATCACATATTTATGTAGCACACATCTAATATATTTATGTAGTACAAATCACATTATATATTTATGTAGCACACAAATATTATATTTATGCAGCAAAATTCTCATATTTTTATGTAGTACGCATCACATATTATATTTATGTAGCAAACATCACTGTTTTATTTATGTAGTATACACATATTATATTTATGTAGCACATATCACATTTTTTTATGTAGTTCACATCATATATTATATATATGTAGCACACATCAAATATTATATTTCTGTTGTACAAATCGCATTATATATTTATGTAGCACTCAAATATGATATTTATGTAGCACACATCACATTATATATGTATGTAGCAAACATCTCATATTTATTTTTGTAGTACACATCACATATTATATTTATGTAGCACACATCAAATATTACAATTACGTAGCACACATCACATATTTTTATATAGCACACATCATATATTATAGTTATGTAGCACAGATCACATACATTTATGTAGCACACATCACATATTATATTTATGTAGCACATCACATATTATAGTTATGTAGTACCCATCACATATTATATTTATGTAGCACATCACATATTATAGTTATGTAGTACCCATCACATATTATATTTATGTAGCACACATCACCTATTTTTATGAAGCAGACATAATATATTTATTTATGTAGTATACATATATTTATGTTGCACACATCACATATTATATTTATTTAGCAAACATCACATATTATATTTATGTAGCATACATCATATATTGTATATATGTAGTACCCATCACATATTATGTTTATGTAGCACACAGCACATATTATATTTATGTGGCACAGAAATATATTTATTTTATTACATATAACAAATGTAAATTTATGTAGCACGCATCACATATATTTATTTAGTACACATCATATATTATATTTATGTAGCACACATCACACATATTTATGTAGCAAACATTACATTTATTCATGTAGTACACATCATATATTATATTTATGTAGCACATATCAAATATTATATTTATGTAGCACATATCAAAAATATATTTATGTATCACACATTACATATATTTATGTTTCATACATCACATATTATATTTATGTAGCACACATCAAATATTATATTTATGTAGCACACATCACATATTTATTTAAGTAGTACTCATCACATATTATATTTATGTAACAAACATCAAATATTATATTTATGTAGCACACTTCACAGTTTTATTTATGTAGTACACACATATTATACAGTCATATGAAAAAGTTTGGGCACCCCTATTAATCTTAATCATTTTTAGTTCTAAATATTTGGGTGTTTGCAACAGCCATTTCAATTTGATATAACTAATAACTGATGGACACAGTAATATTTCAGGATTGAAATGAGGTTTATTGTACTAACAGAAAATGCGCAATATGCATTATACCAAAATTTGACCGGTGCAAAAGTATGGGCACCTCAACAGAAAAGTGACATTAATATTTAATAGATCCTCCTTTTGCAAAAATAACAGCCTCTAGTCGCTTCCTTTAGCTTTTAATCAGTTCCTGGATCCTGGATGAAGGTATTTTTGAAAACAATTCCAGTTCAGTTAAGTTTGATGGTCGCAGAGCATGGACAGCCCGCTTCAAATTATCCCACAGATGTTCAATGATATTCAGGTCTGGGGACTGGGATGGCCATTCCAGAACATTGTAATTGTTCCTCTGCATGAATGCCTGAGTAGATTTGGAGCTTGTTTTGGATCATTTTCTTGCTGAAATATCCATCCCCGGCGTAACTTCAAATTCGTCACTGATTCTTGTACATTATTCTCAAGAATCTGCTGATACTGAGTTGAATCCATGCGACCCTCAACTTTAACAAGATTCCCGGTGCCGGCATTGGCCACACAGCCCCAAAGCATGATGGAACCTCCACCAAATTTTACAGTGGGTAGCAAGTGTTTTTCTTGGAATGCTGTGTTTTTTTGACGCCATGCATAACACCTTTTTGTATGACCAAACAACTCAATCTTTGTTTCATCAGTCCACAGGACCTTCTTCCAAAATGAAGCTGGCTTGTCCAAATGTGCTTTTGCATACCTCAGGCGACTCTGTTTGTGGCGTGCTTTCAGAAACGGCTTCTTTCGCATCACTCTCCCATACAGCTTCTCCTTGTGCAAAGTGTGCTGTATTGTTGACCGATGCACAGTGACACCATCTGCAGCAAGATGATGCTGCAGCTCTTTGGAGGTGGTCTGTGGATTGTCCTTGACTGTTCTCACCATTCTTCTTCTCTGCCTTTCTGATATTTTTCTTGGCCTGCCACTTCTGGGCTTAACAAGAACTGTCCCTGTGGTCTTCCATTTCCTTACTATGTTCCTCACAGTGGAAACTGACAGGTTAAATCTCTGAGACAACTTTTTGTATCCTTCCCCTGAACAACTATGTTGAACAATCTTTGTTTTCAGATCATTTGAGAGTTGTTTTGAGGAGCCCATGATGCCACTCTTCAGAGGAGATTCAAATAGGAGAACAACTTGCAATTGGCCACCTTAAATACCTTTTCTCATGATTGGATACACCTGGCTATGAAGTTCAAAGCTCAGTGAGGTTACAAAACCACTTTTGTGCTTCAGTAAGTCAGTAAAAAGTAGTTAGGCGTATTCAAATCAATAAAATGATAAGGGTACCCAAATTTTTGCACCGGTCAAATTTTGGTTTAATGCATATTGCACATTTTCTGTTAGTACAATAAACCTCATTTCAATCCTGAAATATTACTGTGTCCATCAGTTATTAGATATATCAAATTGAAATGACTGTTGCAAACACCCAAATATTTAGAACTAAAAATGATTAAGATTAATAGGGGTGCCCAAACTTTTTCATATGACTGTATTTATGTAGCACATAACATATATTTATGTAGCACACATCACATATTTAATTTATGTTGTACAAATCACATATTTATGTAGCACACATCTAATATATTTATGTAGTACAAATCACATTATATATTTATGTAGCACACAAATATTATATTTATGCAGCAAACTTCTCATATTTTTTATGTAGTACTCATCACATATTATATTTATGTAGCAAACATCACAGTTTTATTTATGTAGTACACACATATTATATTTATGTAGCACATAACACATTTTTTTATGTAGTTCACATCATATATTATATATATGTAGCACACATCAAATATTATATTTATGTTGTACAAATCACATTATATATTTATGTAGCACTCAAATATGATATTTATGTAGCACACATCACATTATATATGTATGTAGCAAACATCTCATATTTATTTTTCTAGTACACATCACATATTATATTTATGTAGCACACATCAAATATTACAATTACGTAGCACACAACACATATTTTTATGTAGCACACATCATATATTATAGTTATATAGCACACATCACATACATTTATGTAGCACACATCACATATTATATTTATGTAGCACATCACATATTATAGTTATGTAGTACCCATCACATATTATATTTATATAGCACACATCACATATTTTTATGAAGCAGACATAATATATTTATTTATGTAGTATACATATATTTATGTTGCACACATCACATATTATATTTATTTAGCAAACATCACATATTATATTTATGTAGCATACATTATATATTGTATTTATGTAGTACCCATCACATATTATGTTTATGTAGCACACATCACATATTATATTTATGTGGCACAGAAATATATTTATTTTATTAGATATAACATATGTAAATTTATGTAGCACACATCACATATATTTATTTAGTACACATCATATATTATATTTATGTAGCACACATTGAATATCACAATTATTTAGCACATGTCACATATTATATTTATGTACCATACATCACATTTTTTTATGTAGCACACAACACATATTAGATTTATGTAGTACCCATCACATATTATAGTTATGTAGCACACATCACATACTATATTCATGTTGGAAACAGCACGTATTATATTTATGTAGCACATATCACATATTATATTTATGTGGCACTGAAATATATTTATTTTTTTACATATAACATGTGTATTTATGTAGCACACATGACAACTATTTATGTAGCAAACATCACAGTTATTTATGTAGTACACATCATATATTATATTTCTGTAGCACACATCAAATATTATATTTATGGAGCACATATCAAAAATATATTTATGTAGCACACACATATTATATTTATGTAGCACATTACATATATTTATGTAGCACACATCACATATTTAACTTATGTTGTACAAATCACATATTTATGTAGCACACATAGAATGTATTTATGTAGTACAAATCACATTATATATTTATGTAGCAAACAAAAATTATATTTATGCAGCAAAAGTATCATATTTATTTATGTAGTACTCATCACATATTATATTTATGTAGCAAACATCACAGTTTTATTTATGTAGCACACACATATTATATTTATGTAGCAATTATCACATTTATTTATGTAGTTCACATCATATATTTTATTTATGTAGCACACATCAAATATTATATTTATGATGTACAAATCACATTATATATTTTTGTTGATAATATATGGGTCTGCTGGAAGACCCATGACCTCTGAGGGAGACCCAGCTTTCTCACACTGGGCCCTACATTATGCTGCAAAATTTGTTGGTAGTCTTCAGATTTCATAATGCCATGCACACGGTCAAGCAGTCCAGTGCCAGAGGCAGCAAAGCAACCCCAAAACATCAGGGAACCTCCGCCATGTTTGACTGTAGGGACCGTGTTCTTTTCTTTGAAGGCCTCTTTTTTTTTTCCTGTAAACTCTATGTTGATGCCTTTTCCCAAAAAGCTCTACTTTTTTCTCATCTGACCAGAGAATATTCTTCCAAAAAGTTTTTGGCTTTCTCAGGTAAGTTTTGGCAAACTCCAGCCTGGCTTTTTTATGTCTCTGGGTCAGAAGTGGGGTCTTCCTGGGTATCCTACCATAGAGTCCCTTTTCATTCAGATGCCGACGGATAGTACGGGTTGACACTGTTGTATCCTCGGACTGCTGGGCAGCTAGAACTTGTTTGGATGTTAGTCGAGGTTCTTTAGCCACCATCCGCACAATCTTTCGTTGAAATCTCTCGTCAATTTTTCTTTTCCGTCCACATCTAGGGAGGTTAGCCACAGTGCCATGGGCTTTAAACTTCTTGATGACACTGCGCACGGTAGACACAGGAACATTCAGGTCTTTGGAGATGGACTTGTAGCCTTGAGATTGCTCATGCTTCCTCACAATTTTGCTTCTCAAGTCCTCAGACAGTTCTTTGGTCTTCTTTCTTTTCTCCATGCTCAATGTGGTACACACAAGGACACAGGACAGAGATTGAGTCAACTTTAATCCATTTCAACTGGCTGCAAGTGTGATTTAGTTATTGCCACCACCTGTTATGTGCCACAGGTAAGTAACAGGTGCTGTTAATTACACAAATTAGAGAAGCATCACATGATTTTTCAAAGGGTGCCAATACTTTTGTCCATTCCCCTTTTTTATGTTTGATGTGGAATTATATCCAATTTGGCTTTTTGACAATTCTTTTTGTGGTTTTCCATTGAAGACAAATTAAATGAAGATATTATTACCAAAGTATTTGTGATTGCAATCATTTCCTGGAAGAAATTGAGTATTATCTGACAGAATTGCAGGGGTGCCAATACTTTTGGCCAGCACTGTATGTTGTGCGGTATACTGTAAATAGGAATATTTGGCATCTTTAGTGTATAGAAAGTGTTAGAGACATTTTGGTAGGATAATTTTTTTTTCTATTTATGTAATAGTCTAAATTAGAATTATGTTTTATATGAAGTCTTTGACTATGTGAGTAAATAGACCTCATGAAGCGTTAATGTGTGCAATATTTATTTTACTATTTTTGTTATATTTATATACAATGAATCTAAGAATGTATTGTTAATGGAAGATACATGTAAATATTTGTAAATAATTGTATATCTTTATAAGAGAGGTTTCACACTAGTCCGTATGTGCCGGATTTATCGGCCTGAACACTATACGGGGAATCCTAGTATTATAGTTCTATAAAATGCAAGGAGTCCTTGTCTCACCATGAAATAATTGTCCTATACTGATTTAGTGTTCAGGCCTGTACATCTGGCGCACACATGCACCAAGTCAAGACCCCACGTTGCGGAAATACAGAATTTTTGCTACATAAATATAATATGTGTTGTGTGCTACATAAAAATATGTGATGTATGGTACATAAATATAATATGTGACATGTGCTACATAATTGTAATATTTAATGTGTGCTACATAAATATAATATATGATGTGTACTACATGAATAAATGTGATGTTTGCTACATAAATATGTGTGATGTGTGCTACATAAATTTACATGTTATATGTAAAAAAATAAATATATTTCAGTGCCACATAAATATAATATGTTATATGTGCTACATAAATATAATATGTGCTGTGTGCAACTTGAATATAGTATGTGATGTGTGCTACATAAATATAATATGTGATGTGTTCTATATAAATATAATATGTGATATATGCTACATAATATATTATGTGATGTGTGCTAAATAAATATATGTGATGTTTGCTACATAAATGTATGTGATGTGTGATACATAAATATATTGTGTGATGTGTGCTAAATAACTATAATATGTAATGTGTGCTACATAAAAATATGTGATGTGTGCTACATAACTGTAATATTTGATGTGTGCTACATAAATATAATATGTGATGTGTACTAGAAAAATAAATATGAGATGTTTGCAACATACATATATAATGTGATATGTACTACATAAATATGTAATGTGATTTGTACATCATAAATATAATATTTGATGTGTGCTACATAAATAAAATATATGATGTGAACTACATAAATAAATGTGATAAATGCTACATAAATATAATATGTGTGTGCTACATAAATAAAACTGATGTTTGCTACATAAATATAATATGTGATGAGTACTACATAAATAAATATGAGACTTTTGCTGCATAAATATAATTTTTGTTTGCTACATAAATATATAATGTGATTTATACTACATAAATATATTTGATGTGTGCTACATAAATATGTGATTTGTACAACATAAGTTAAATATGTGATGTGTGCTACATAAATATAATATATGTGTGCTACATAAATATATTTTTGATATGTGCTCCATAAATATAATATTTGATTTGTGCTACATAAATATAATATATGATGTGTACTACATCAATAAATGTGATGTTTGCTATATAAATAGTTGTCATGTGTGCTACATAAATACACATGTTATATTTAAAAAAATAAATAAATTTAAGTGCCACATAAATATAATATGTGATATGTGCTACATTAATATAATATGTGCTGTTTCCAACATGAATATAGTATGTGATGTGTGCTACATAACTATAATATGTGATGGGTACTACATAAATATAATATGTGTTGTGTGCTACATAAAAATATGTGATGTATGGTACATAAATATAATATATGACATGTGCTAAATAATTGTGATATTCAATGTGTGCTACATAAATATAATATATGATGTGTACTAAATAAATATAGGTGATGTGTGCTACATAAATTTACATATGTTATATGTAATAAAATAAATATATTTCTGTGCCACATAAATATAATATGTGCTGTGTGCTACATAAACATAATATGTGATGGGTACTACATAAATACAGTATATGATGTATGCTACATAAATATAATATGTGATATTTGCTAAATAAATATAATATGTGATGTGTGCAACATAAATATATGTATACTACATAAATAAATATATTATGTCTGCTTCATAAAAATATGTGATGGGTAATACATAAATACAATATATTATGTATGCTACATAAATATAATATGTGATGTGTGCAACATAAATATATGTATACTACATAAATAAATATATTATGTCTGCTTAATAAAAATATGTGATGTGTGCTACATAAATATAATATGTGATGGGTACTACATAACTATAATATGTGATGTGCTACATAAATATAATATGTGATGTGTGCTACATAAATGTATGTGATGTGTGCTATATAACTATAATATATGATGTGTGCTACATAAAAATATGTGTTTTGTGTTACGTAATTGTAATATTTGATGTGTGCTACATAAATATAATATGTGATGTGTACTAGAAAAATAAATATGAGATGTTTGCTACATACATATATAATGTGATGTGTGCTACATAAATATCATATTTGAGTGCTACATAAATATATAATGTGATTTGTACAACATAAATATAATATTTGATGTGTGCTACATATATATAATATATGATGTGAACTACATAAAAAAATGTGTTATGTGCTACATAAATATAATATGTGTGTACTACATAAATAAAACTGTGATGTTTGCTACATAAATATAATATGTGATGAGTACTACATAAAAAATATGAGAAGTTTGCTGCATAAATATAATATTTGTGTGCTACATAAATATATAATGTGATTTGTACTACATAAATATATTAGATGTGTGCTACATAAATATGTGATTTGTACAACATAAATTAAATATGTGATGTGTGCTACATAAATATATGTTATGTGCTACATAAATATAATATGTGTGTACTACATAAATAAAACTGTGAAGTGTGCTACATAAATATAATATTTGATGTGTGTTACATAAATATAATATGTGATGAGTACTACTTAAATAAATATGTGATGTGTGCTACATAAATATAATATGTGATGTATGATACATAAATATATGTAATGTGTGATACATAAATATATTTTTGATATGTGCTACATAAATATAATATTTGATATGTGCTACATAAATATAATATATGATGTGTACTACATGAATAAATGTGATGTTTGCTACATAAATATGTGTGATGTGTGCTACATAAATTTACATGTTATATGTAAAAAAATAAATATATTTCAGTGCCACATAAATATAATATGTGATATGTGCTACATAAATTTAATATGTGCTGTGTGCAACTTGAATATAGTATGTGATGTGTGCTACATAAATATAACATGTGTTGTGTGCGACAAAAATATGTGATGTATGGTACATAAATATAATATGTGACATGTGCTACATAATTGTAATATTTAATGTGTGCTACATAAATATAATATATGATGTGTACTACATGAATAAATGTGATGTTTGCTACATAAATATGTGTGATGTGTGCTACATAAATTTACATGTTATATGTAAAAAAATAAATATATTTCAGTGCCACATAAATATAATATGTGATATGTGCTACATAAATATAATATGTGCTGTGTGCAACTTGAATATAGTATGTGATGTGTGCTACATAAATATATGTGTTGTGTTCTATATAAATATAATATGTGATATATGCTACATAATATATTATGTGATGTGTGCTATATAAATATAATATGTGATGTGTGCTAAATAAATATAATATGTGATGTTTGCTACATAAATGTATGTGATGTGTGATACATAAATATATTGTGTGATGTGTGCTAAATAACTATAATATGTAATGTGTGCTACATAAAAATATGTGATGTGTGCTACATAACTGTAATATTTGATGTGTGCTACATAAATATAATATGTGATGTGTACTAGAAAAATAAATATGAGATGTTTGCTACATACATATATAATGTGATGTGTGCTACATAAATATATAATGTGATTTGTACATCATAAATATAATATTTGATGTGTGCTACATAAATAAAATATATGATGTGAACTACATGAATAAATGTGATAAATGCTACATAAATATATGTGTGTGCTACATAAATAAAACTGATGTTTGCTACATAAATATAATATGTGATGAGTACTACATAAATAAATATGAGACTTTTTCTGCATAAATATAATTTTGTTTGCTACATAAACATATAATGTGATTTGTACTACATAAATATATTTGATGTGTGCTACATAAATATGTGATTTGTACAACATAAGTTAAATATGTGACGTGTGCTACATAAATATATGTAATGTGCTACATAATTATAATATCTGTGTGCTACATAAATATATTTTTGATATGTGCTCCATAAATATAATATTTGATTTGTGCTACATAAATATAATATATGATGTGTACTACATCAATAAATGTGATGTTTTTGAACATAAATAGTTGTCATGTGTGCTACATAAATACACATGTTATATTTAAAAAAATAAATATATTTCAGTGCCACATAAATATAATATGTGATATGTGCTACATAAATATAATATGTGCTGTTTCCAACATGAATATAGTATGTGATGTGTGCTACATAACTATAATATGTGATGGGTACTACATAAATATAATATGTGTTGTGTGCTACATAAAAATATGTGATGTATGGTACATAAATATAATATATGACATGTGCTAAATAATTGTGATATTCAATGTGTGCTACATAAATATAATATATGATGTGTACTAAATAAATATAGGTGATGTGTGATACATAAATTTACATATGTTATATGTAATAAAATAAATATATTTCTGTGCCAGATAAATATAATATGTGCTGTGTGCTACATAAACATAATATGTGATTTGTACATCATAAATATAATATTTGATGTGTGCTACATAAATAAAATATATGATGTGAACTACATGAATAAATGTGATAAATGCTACATAAATATATGTGTGTGCTACATAAATAAAACTGATGTTTGCTACATAAATATAATATGTGATGAGTACTACATAAATAAATATGAGACTTTTTCTGCATAAATATAATTTTGTTTGCTACATAAATATATAATGTGATTTGTACTACATAAATATATTTGATGTGTGCTACATAAATATGTGATTTGTACAACATAAGTTAAATATGTGACGTGTGCTACATAAATATATGTAATGTGCTACATAATTATAATATCTGTGTGCTACATAAATATATTTTTGATATGTGCTCCATAAATATAATATTTGATTTGTGCTACATAAATATAATATATGATGTGTACTACATCAATAAATGTGATGTTTGCTACATAAATAGTTGTCATGTGTGCTACATAAATACACATGTTATATTTAAAAAAATAAATATATTTCAGTGCCACATAAATATAATATGTGATATGTGCTACATAAATATAATATGTGCTGTTTCCAACATAAATATAGTATGTGATGTGTGCTACATAACTATAATATGTGATGGGTACTACATAAATATAATATGTGTTGTGTGCTACATAAAAATATGTGATGTATGGTACATAAATATAATATATGACATGTGCTAAATAATTGTGATATTCAATGTGTGCTACATAAATATAATATATGATGTGTACTAAATAAATATAGGTGATGTGTGATACATAAATTTACATATGTTATATGTAATAAAATAAATATATTTCTGTGCCAGATAAATATAATATGTGCTGTGTGCTACATAAACATAATATGTGATGGGTACTACATAAATACAATATATGATGTATGCTACATAAATATAATATGTGACATTTGCTAAATAAATATAATATGTGATGTGTGCAACATAAATATATGTATACTACATAAATAAATATATTATGTCTGCTTCATAAAAATATGTGATGGGTAATACATAAATACAATATATGATGTATGCTACATAAATATAATATGTGATGTGTGCAACATAAATATATGTATACTACATAAATAAATATATTATGTCTGCTTAATAAAAATATGTGATGTGTGCTACATAAATATAATATGTGATGGGTACTACATAACTATAATATGTGATGTGCTACATAAATATAATATGTGATGTGTGCTACATAAATGTATGTGATGTGTGCTACATAAATATAATATTTGATGAGTGTTACATAAATATAATATGTGATGAGTACTACTTAAATAAATATGTGATGTGTGCTACATAAATATAATATTTGATGTGTGCTACATAAATATAGTATGCAATGTATGATACATAAACATATGTAATGTGTGATACATAAATATATTTTTGATATGTGCTACATAGATATAATATTTGATATGTGCTACATAAATATAATATATGATGTGTACGACATAAATAAATGTGATGTTTGCTACATAAATATGTGTGATGTGTGCTACATAAATTTACATGTTATATGTAAAAAAAATAAATATATTTCAGGGCCACATAAATATAATATGTGATATGTGCTACATAAATATAATATGTTCTGTGTGCAACTTGAATATAGTATGTGATGTGTGCTACATAAATATAATATGTGATGGGTACTGCATAAATATAATATGTGTTGTGTGCTACATAAAAATATGTGATGTATGGTACATAAATATAATATGTGACATGTGCTAAATAATTGTGATATTCAATGTGTGCTACATAAATATAATATTTGATGTGTACTAAGTAAATATATGTGATGTGTGCTACATAAATATAATATGTGATGGGTACTACATAACTATAATATGTGATGTGCTACATAAATATATAATGTGATTTGTACTACATAAATATATTGGATGTGTGCTACATAAATATGTGATTTGTAGAACATAAATTAAATATGTGATGTGTGCTACATAAATATACTTTATGTGCTACATAAATATAATATGTGATGTGTGCCACATAAATGTATGTGATGTGTGCTACATAAATATAATATTTGATGAGTGTTACATAAATATATGTGATGAGTACTACTTAAATAAATATGTGATGTGTGCTACATAAATATAATATTTGATGTGTGCTACATAAATATAATATGTGATGTATGATACATAAATATATGTAATGTGTGATACATAAATATATTTTAGATATGTGCTACATAAATATAATATTTGATATGTGCTACATAAATATAATATATGATGTGTACTACATAAATAAATGTGATGTTTGCTACATGAATATGTGTGATGTGTGCTACATAAATTTACATGTTATATGTAAAAAAAATAAATATATTTCAGGGCCACATAAATATAATATGTGATATGTGCTACATAAATATAATATGTTCTGTGTGCAACTTGAATATAGTATGTGATGTGTGCTACATAAATATAATATGTGATGGGTACTGCATAAATATAATATGTGTTGTCTGCTACATAAAAATATGTGATGCATGGTACATAAAGATAATATGTGACAAGTGCTAAATAATTGTGATATTCAATGTGTGCTACATAAATATAATATTTGATGTGTACTAAGTAAATATATGTGATGTGTGCTACATAAATTTACATATGTTATATCTAATAAAATAAATATATTTCTGTGCCACATAAATATAATATGTGCTGTGTGCTACATAAACATAATATGTGATGGGTACTACATAAATACAATATATGATGTATGCTACATAAATATAATATGCGACGTTTGCTAAATAAATATAATATGTGATGTGTGCAACATAAATATATGTATTCTACATAAATAAATATATTATGAGTGCTTCATAAAAATATGTGATGTGTGCTACATAAATATAATATGTGATGGGTACTACATAACTATAATATGTGATGTGCTACATAAATATAATATGTGATGTGTGCTACATCAATGTATGTGATGTGTGCTACATAACTATAATATATGATGTGTGCTACATAAAAATTTGTGATGTGTGCTACGTAATTGTAATATTTGATGTGTGCTACATAAATATAATATGTGATGTGTACTACAAAAATAAATATGAGATGTTTGCTAGATACATATATAATGTGATGTGTGCTACATAAATATCATATTTGAGTGCTACATAAATATATAATGTGATTTGTACACCATAAATATAATATTTGATGTGTGCTACATATATATAATATATGATGTGAACTACATAAAAAATGTGATATGTGCTACATAAATATAATATGTGTGTACTACATAAATAAAACTGTGATGTTTGCTACATAAATATAATATGTGATGAGTACTACATAAAAAATATGAGAAGTTTGCTGCATAAATATAATATTTGTGTGCTACATAAATATATAATGTGATTTGTACTACATAAATATATTAGATGTGTGCTACATAAATATGTGATTTGTACAACATAAATTAAATATGTGATGTGTGCTACATAAACATATGTTATGTGCTACATAAATATAATATGTGATGTGTGCTACATAAATGTATGTGATGTGTGCTACATAAATATAATATTTGATGAGTGTTACATAAATATAATATGTGATGAGTACTACTTAAATAAATATGTGATGTGTGCTACATAAATATAATATTTGATGTGTGCTACATAAATATAGTATGCGATGTATGATACATAAATATATGTAATGTGTGATACATAAATATATTTTTGATATGTTCTACATAGATATAATATTTGATATGTGCTACATAAATATAATATATGATGTGTACTACATATATAAATGTGATGTTTGCTACATAAATATGTGTGATGTGTGCTACATAAATTTACATGTTATATGTAAAAAAAATAAATATATTTCAGGGCCACATAAATATAATATGTGATATGTGCTACATAAATATAATATGTTCTGTGTGCAACTTGAATATAGTATGTGATGTGTGCTACATAAATATAATATGTGATGGGTACTGCATAAATATAATATGTGTTGTGTGCTACATAAAAATATGTGATGTATGGTACATAAATATAATATGTGACATGTGCTAAATAATTGTGATATTCAATGTGTGCTACATAAATATAATATTTGATGTGTACTAAGTAAATATATGTGATGTGTGCTACATAAATTTACATATGTTATATCTAATAAAATAAATATATTTCTGTGCCACATAAATATAATATGTGCTGTGTGCTACATAAACATAATATGTGATGGGTACTACATAAATACAATATATGATGTATGCTACATAAATATAATATGTGACGTTTGCTAAATAAATATAATATGTGATGTGTGCAACATAAATATATGTATACTACATAAATAAATATATTATGTCTGCTTCATAAAAATATGTGATGTGTGCTACATAAATATAATATGTGATGGGTACTACATAACTATAATATGTGATGTGCTACATAAATATAATATGTGATGTGTGCTACATAACTATAATATATGATGTGTGGTACATAAAAATATGTGATGTGTGCTACGTAATTGTAATATTTGATGTGTGCTACATAAATATAATATGTGATGTGTACTACATAAAAAAATGTGATATGTGCCACATAAATATAATATGTGTGTACTACATAAATAAAACTGTGATGTTTGCTACATAAATATAATATGTGATGGGTACTGCATAAATATAATATGTGTTGTGTGCTACATAAAAATATGTGATGTATGGTACATAAATATAATATGTGACGTGCTAAATAATTGTGATATTCAATGTGTGCTACATAAATATAATATTTGATGTGTACTAAGTAAATATATGTGATGTGTGCTACATAAATTTACATATGTTATATCTAATAAAATAAATATATTTCTGTGCCACATAAATATAATATGTGCTGTGTGCTACATAAACATGATATGTGATGGGTACTACATAAATACAATATATGATGTATGCTACATAAATATAATATGCGATGTTCGCTAAATAAATATATGTGATGTGTGCAACATAAATATATGTATACTACATAAATAAATATATTATGTCTGCTTCATAAAAATATGTGATGTGTGCTACATAAATATAATATGTGATGGGTACTACATAACTATAATATGTGATGTGCTACATAAATATAATATGTGATGTGTGCTACATCAATGTATGTGATGTGTGCTACATAACTATAATATATGATGTGTGCTACATAAAAATATGTGATGTGTGCTACGTAATTGTAATATTTGATGTGTGCTACATAAATATAATATGTGATGTGTACTACATAAAAAAATGTGATATGTGCTACATAAATATAATATGTGTGTACTACATAAATAAAACTGTGATGTTTGCTACATAAATATAATATGTGATGAGTACTACATAAAAAATATGAGACGTTTGCTGCATAAATATAATATTTGTGTGCTACATAAATATATAATGTGATTTGTACTACATAAATATATTAGATGTGTGCTACATAAATATGTGATTTGTACAACATAAATTAAATATGTGATGTGTGCTATATAAATATACGTTATGTGCTACATAAATATAATATGTGATGTGTGCTACATAAATGTATGTGATGTGTGCTACATAAATATAATATTTGATGAGTGTTACATAAATATAATATGTGATGAGTACTACTTAAATAAATATGTGATGTGTGATACATAAATATAATATTTGATGTGTGCTACATAAATATAATATGTGATGTATGATACATAAATATATGTAATGTGTGATACATAAATATATTTTAGATATGTGCTACATAAATATAATATTTGATATGTGCTACATAAATATAATATATGATGTGTACTACATAAATAAATGTGATGTTTGCTACATAAATATGTGTGACGTGTGCTACATAAATTTACATGTTATATGTAAAAAAATAAATATATTTCAGGGCCACATAAATATAATATGTGCTACATAAATATAATATGTTCTGTGTGCAACTTGAATATAGTATGTGATGTATGGTACATAAATATAATATGTGACATGTGCTAAATAATTGTGATATTCAATGTGTGCTACATAAATATAATATTTGATGTGTACTAAGTAAATATATGTGATGTGTGCTACATAAATTTACATATGTTATATGTAATAAAATAAATATATTTCTGTGCCACATAAATATAATATGTGATGTGCGCTACATAAACATAATATGTGATGGGTACTACATAAATACAATATATGATGTATGCTAAATAAATATAATATGTGATGTTTGCTAAATAAATATAATATGTGATGTGTGCAACATAAATATATGTATACCTCATAAATAAATATATTATGTCTGCTTCATAAAAATATGTGATGTGTGCTACATAAATATAATATGTGATGGGTACTACATAACTATAATATGTGATGTCCTACATAAATATAATATGTGATGTGTGCTACATAAATGTATGTGATGTGTGCTACATAAATATAATATGTGATGTGTACTACAAAAATAAATATGAGATGTTTGCTACATACATATATAATGTGATGTGTGCTACATAAATATCATATTTGAGTGCTACATAAATATATAATGTGATTTGTACAACATAAATATAATATTTGATGTGTGCTACATATATATAATATATGATGTGAACTACATAAAATAATGTGATATGTGCTACATAAATATAATATGTGTGTACTACATAAATAAAACTGTGATGTTTGCTACATAACTATAATATGTGATGAGTACTACATAAAAAATATGAGACGTTTGCTGCATAAATATAATATTTGTGTGCTACATAAATATATAATGTGATTTGTACTACATAAATATATTAGATGTGTGCTACATAAATATGTGATTTGTACAACATAAATTAAATATGTGATGTGTGCTACATAAATATACGTTATGTGCTACATAAATATAATATGTGATGTGTGCTACATAAATATAATATACGATGTGTACTACATAAATAAATGTGATGTTTGCTACATAAATATGTGTGATGTGTGCTACATAAATTTACATGTTATATGTAAAAAAATATATATATTTCAGTGCCACATAAATATAATATGTGATATGTGCTACATAAATATAATATGTTCTGTGTGCAACTTGAATATAGTATGTGATGTGTGCTACATAAATATAATATGTGATGGGTACTGCATAAATATAATATGTGTTGTGTGCTACATAAAAATATGTCTGTAATGTATGGTACATAAATATAATATGTGACATGTGCTAAATAATTATGATATTCAATGTGTGCTACATAAATATAATATTTGATGTGTACTAAGTAAATATATGTGATGTGTGCTGCATAAATTTACATATGTTATATGTAATAAAATAAATATATTTCTGTGCCACATAAATATAATATGTGCTGTGTGCTACATAAACATAATATGTGATGGGTACTACATAAATACAATATATGATGTATGCTACATAAATATAATATGTGATGTGTGCAACATAAATATATGTATACCCCATAAATAAATATATTATGTCTGCTTCATAAAAATATGTGATGTGTGCTACATAAATATAATATGTGATGGGTACTACATAACTATAATATGTGATGTGCTACATAAATATAATATGTGATGTGTGCTACATAAATGTATGTGATGTGTGCTATTTAACTATAATATATGATGTGTGCTACATAAAAATATGTGATGTGTGCTACGTAATTGTAATATTTGATGTGTGCTACATAAATATAATATGTGATGTGTACTACAAAAATAAATGTGAGATGTTTGCTAGATACATATATAATGTGATGTGTGCTACATAAATATCATATTTGAGTGCTACATAAATATATAATGTGATTTGTACACCATAAATATAATATTTGATGTGTGCTACATATATATAATATATGATGTGAACTACATAAAAAAATGTGATATGTGCTACATAAATATAATATGTGTGTACTACATAAATAAAACTCTGATGTTTGCTACATAAATATAATATGTGATGAGTACTACATAAAAAATATGAGAAGTTTGCTGCATAAATATAATATTTGTGTGCTACATAAATATATAATGTGATTTGTACTACATAAATATATTAGATGTGTGCTACATAAATATGTGATTTGTACAACATAAATTAAATATGTGATGTGTGCTACATAAATATACTTTATGTGCTACATAAATATAATATGTGATGTGTGCTACATAAATGTATGTGATGTGTGCTACATAAATATAATATTTGATGTGTGCTACATAAATATAATATGTGATGTATGATACATAAATATATGTAATGTGTGATTCATAAATATATTTTTCATATGTGCTACATAAATATAATATTTGATATGTGCTACATAAATATAATATATGATGTGTACTACATAAATAAATGTGATGTTTGCTACATAAATATGTGTGATGTATGCTACATAAATTTACATGTTATATGTAAAAAAATAAATATATTTTAGTGCCACATAAATATAATATGTGATATGTGCTACATAAATATAATATGTTCTGTGTGCAACTTGAATATAGTATGTGATGTGTGCTACATAAATATAATATGTGATGGGTACTGCAGAAATATAATATGTGTTGTGTGCTACATAAAAATATCTCTGTAATGTATGGTACATAAATATAATATGTGACATGTGCTAAATAATTATGATATTCAGTGTGTGCTACATAAATATGTGATTTGTACAACATAAATTAAATATTTGATGTGTGCTACATAAATATATGTTATTTGCTACATAAATATAATATGTGTGTACCACATAAATAAAACTGTGAAGAGTGCTACATAAATATAATATTTGATGTGTGTTACATAAATATAATATGTGATGAGTACTACTTAAATAAATATGTGATGTGTGCTACATAAATATAATATTTGATGTGTGCTACATAAATATAATATGTGATGTATGATACATAAATATATGTAATGTGTGATACATAAATATATTTTTGATATGTGCTACATAAATATAATATTTGATATGTGCTACATAAATATAATATATGATGTGTACTACATGAATAAATGTGATGTTTGCTATATAAATTTACATGTTATATGTAAAAAAATAAATATATTTCAGTGCCACATAAATATAATATGTGATATGTGCTACATAAATATAATATGTGCTGTGTGCAACTTGAATATAGTATGTGATGTGTGCTACATAACTATAATATGTGATGGGTACTGCATAAATATAATATATGTTGTGTGCTACCTAAAAATATGTGATGTATGGTACATAAATATATGTGACATGTGCTACATAATTGTAATATTTAATGTGTGCTACATAAATATAATATATGGTGTGTACTACATACATATATGTGATGTGTGCTACATAAATTTACATATGTTATATGTAAAAAAATAAATATATTTCTGTGCCACATAAATATAATATGTGCTGTGTGCTACATAAATATATGTGTTGTGTGCTACATAAATATAATATGTGATGTTTGCTAATCAAATATAATATGTGATGTGTGCAACATAAATTTATCTATACTACATAAATATAATATGGGATGGGTACTACATAACTAAAATATGTGATGTGTGCTACATAAATATAATATGTGATGTGTGCTACATATATGTATGTGATGTGTGTTACATAACTATAATATATGATGTGTGCTACATAAAAATATTTGATGTGTGCTATGTAATTGTAATATTTGATGTGTGCTACATAAATATAATATGTGATGTGTACTACAAAAATAAATATGAGATATTTGCTACATACATATATAATGTGATGTGTGCTACATAAATATAATATCTGTGTGCTACATAAATATATAATGTGATTTGTACAATATGAATATAATATTTGATGTGTGCTACATATATATAATATATGATGTGAACTACATCAAAAAATGTGATATGTGCTACATAAATATAATATTTGATATGTGCTACATAAATATAATATATGATGTGTACTACATGAATAAATGTGATGTTTGCTACATAAATATGTGTGATGTGTGCTACATAAATATAATATGTGATATATGCTACATAATATATTATGTGATGTGTGCTATATAAATATAATATGTGATGTGTGCTAAATAAATATAATATGTGATGTGTGCTACATAAATGTATGTGATGTGTGATACATAAATGTATTGTGTGATGTGTACTAAATAACTATAATATGTAATGTGTGCTACATAAAAATATGTGATGTGTACTAGAAAAATAAATATGAGATGTTTGCTACATACATATATAATGTGATGTGTGCTACATAAATATATAATGTGATTTGTACATCATAAATATAATATTTGATGTGTGCTACATAAATAAAATATATGATGTGAACTACATAAATAAATGTGTGATGAGTACTACTTAAATAAATATGTGATGTGTGCTACATAAATATAATATTTGATGTGTGCTACATAAATATAATATGTGATGTATGATACATAAATATATTTAATGTGTGATACATAAATATATTTTTGATATGTGCTACAAAAATATAATATTTGATATGTGCTACATAAATATAATATATGATGTGTACTACATAAATAAATGTGATGTTTGCTACATAAATATGTGTGATGTGTGCTACATAAATTTACATGTTATATGTAAAAAAATAAATATATTTCAGTGCCACATAACTATAATATGTGATATGTGCTACATAAATATAATATGTTCTGTGTGCAACTTGAATATAGTATGTGATGTGTGCTACATAAATATAATATGTGATGGGTACTGCATAAATATAATATGTGTTGTGTGCTACATAAAAATATGTCTGTAATGTATGGTACATAAATATAATATGTGACATGTGCTAAATAATTATGATATTCAATGTGTGCTACATAAATATGTGATTTGTACAACATAAATTAAATATTTGATGTGTGCTACATAAATATATGTTATGTGCTACATAAATATAATATGTGTGTACCACATAAATAAAACTGTGAAGAGTGCTACATAAATATAATATTTGATGTGTGTTACATAAATATAATATGTGATGAGTACTACTTAAATAAATATGTGATGTGTGCTACATAAATATAATATTTGATGTGTGCTACATAAATTTAATATGTGATGTATGATACATAAATATATGTAATGTGTGATACATAAATATATTTTTGATATGTGCTACATAAATATAATATTTGATATGTGCTACATAAATATAATATATGATGTGTACTACATGAATAAATGTGATGTTTGCTACATAAATATGTGTGATGTTTGCTACATAAATTTACATGTTATATGTAAAAAAATAAATATATTTCAGTGCCACATAAATATAATATGTGATATGTGCTACATAAATATAATATGTGCTGTGTGCAACTTGAATATAGTATGTGATGTGTGCTACATAACTATAATATGTGATGGGTACTGCATAAATATAATATATGTTGTGTGCTACCTAAAAATATGTGATGTATGGTACATAAATATATGTGACATGTGCTACATAATTGTAATATTTAATGTGTGCTACATAAATATAATATATGGTGTGTACTACATACATATATGTGATGTGTACTACATAAATTTTCATATGTTATATTTAAAAAAATAAATATATTTCTGTGCCACATAAATATAATATGTGCTGTGTGCTTCATAAATATATGTGTTGTGTGCTACATAAATATAATATGTGATGTTTGCTAATCAAATATAATATGTGATATGTGCAACATAAATTTATCTATACTACATAAATATAATATGGGATGGGTACTACATAACTAAAATATGTGATGTGTGCTACATAAATATAATATGTGATGTGTGCTACATATATGTATGTGATGTGTGTTACATAACTATAATATATGATGTGTGCTACATAAATATAATATCTGTGTGCTACATAAATATATAATGTGATTTGTACAATATAAATATAATATTTGATGTGTGCTACATATATATAATATATGATGTGAACTACATCAAAAAATGTGATATGTGCTACATAAATATAATATTTGATATGTGCTACATAAATATAATATATGATGTGTACTACATGAATAAATGTGATGTTTGCTACATAAATATGTGTGATGTGTGCTACATAAATATAATATGTGATGTGTGCTAAATAAATATAATATGTGATGTGTGCTACATAAATGTATGTGATGTGTGATACATAAATGTATTGTGTGATGTGTACTAAATAACTATAATATGTAATGTGTGCTACATAAAAATATGTGATGTGTACTAGAAAAATAAATATGAGATGTTTGCTACATACATATATAATGTGATGTGTGCTACATAAATATATAATGTGATTTGTACATCATAAATATAATATTTGATGTGTGCTACATAAATAAAATATATGATGTGAACTACATAAATAAATGTGTGATGAGTACTACTTAAATAAATATGTGATGTGTGCTACATAAATATAATATTTGATGTGTGCTACATAAATATAATATGTGATGTATGATACATAAATATATTTAATGTGTGATACATAAATATATTTTTGATATGTGCTACAAAAATATAATATTTGATATGTGCTACATAAATATAATATATGATGTGTACTACATAAATAAATGTGATGTTTGCTACATAAATATGTGTGATGTGTGCTACATAAATTTACATGTTATATGTAAAAAAATAAATATATTTCAGTGCCACATAAATATAATATGTGATATGTGCTACATAAATATAATATGTTCTGTGTGCAACTTGAATATAGTATGTGATGTGTGCTACATAAATATAATATGTGATGGGTACTGCATAAATATAACATGTGTTGTGTGCTACATAAAAATATGTCTGTAATGTATGGTACATAAATATAATATGTGACATGTGCTAAATAATTATGATATTCAATGTGTGCTACATAAATATGTGATTTGTACAACATAAATTAAATATGTGATGTGTGCTACATAAATATACTTTATGTGCTACATAAATATAATATGTGATGTGTGCTACATAAATGTATGTGATGTGTGCTACATAAATATAATATTTGATGAGTGTTACATAAATATAATATGTGATGAGTACTACTTAAATAAATATGTGATGTGTGCTACATAAATATAATATTTGATGTGTGCTACATAAATATAATATGTGATGTATGATGCATAAATATATGTAATGTGTGATACATAAATATATTTTTGATATGTGCTACATAAATATAATATTTGATATGTGCTACATAAATATAATATATGATGTGTACTACATGAATAAATGTGATGTTTGCTACATAAATATGTGTGATGTTTGCTACATAAATTTACATGTTATATGTAAAAAAATAAATATATTTCAGTGCCACATAAATATAATATGTGATATGTGCTACATAAATATAATATGTGCTGTGTGCAACTTGAATATAGTATGTGATGTGTGCTACATAACTATAATATGTGATGGGTACTGCATAAATATAATATATGTTGTGTGCTACCTAAATATATGTGATGTATGGTACATAAATATATGTGACATGTGCTACATAATTGTAATATTTAATGTGTGCTACATAAATATAATATATGGTGTGTACTACATACATATATGTGATGTGTGCTACATAAATTTACATATGTTATATGTAAAAAAATTAATATATTTCTGTGCCACATAAATATAATATGTGCTGTGTGCTACATAAATATATGTGTTGTGTGCTACATAAATATAATATGTGATGTTTGCTAATCAAATATAATATGTGATGTGTGCAACATAAATTTATCTATACTACATAAATATAATATGGGATGGGTACTACATAACTAAAATATGTGATGTGTGCTACATAAATATAATATGTGATGTGTGCTACATATATGTATGTGATGTGTGTTACATAACTATAATATATGATGTGTGCTACATAAATATAATATGTGATGTGTACTACAAAAATAAATATGAGATATTTGCTACATACATATATAATGTGATGTGTGCTACATAAATATAATATCTGTGTGCTACATAAATATATAATGTGATTTGTACAATATAAATATAATATTTGATGTGTGCTACATATATATAATATATGATGTGAACTACATCAAAAAATGTGATATGTGCTACATAAATATAATATTTGATATGTGCTACATAAATATAATATATGATGTGTACTACATGAATAAATGTGATGTTTGCTACATAAATATGTGTGATGTGTGCTACATAAATATAATATGTGATATATGCTACATAATATATTATGTGATGTGTGCTATATAAATATAATGTGTGATGTGTGCTAAATAAATATAATATGTGATGTGTGCTACATAAATGTATGTGATGTGTGATACATAAATGTATTGTGTGATGTGTACTAAATAACTATAATATGTAATGTGTGCTACATAAAAATATGTGATGTGTACTAGAAAAATAAATATGAGATGTTTGCTACATACATACAGTCATATGAAAAAGTTTGGGCACCCCTATTAATCTTAATCATTTTTAGTTCTAAATATTTGGGTGTTTGCAACAGCCATTTCAATTTGATATATCTAATAACTGATGGACACAGTAATATTTCAGGATTGAAATGAGGTTTATTGTACTAACAGAAAATGTGCAATATGCATTAAACCAAAATTTGACCGATGCAAAAGTATGGGCACCTCAACAGAAAAGTGACATTAATATTTAGTAGATCCTCCTTTTGCAAAAATAACAGCCTCTAGTCGCTTCCTGTAGCTTTTAATCAGTTCCTGGATCCTGGATGAAGGTATTTTTGACCATTCCTCTTTACAAAACAATTCCAGTTCAGTTAAGTTTGATGGTCGCCGAGCATGGACAGCCCGCTTCAAATTATCCCACAGATGTTCAATGATATTCAGGTCTGGGGACTGGGATGGCCATTCCAGAACATTGTAATTGTTCCTCTGCATGAATGCCTGAGTAGATTTGGAGCTGTGTTTTGGATCATTGTCTTGCTGAAATATCCATCCCCGGCGTAACTTCAAATTCGTCACTGATTCTTGTACATTATTCTCAAGAATCTGCTGATACTGAGTTGAATCCATGCGGCCCTCAACTTTAACAAGATTCTCGGTGCCGGCATTGGCCACACAGTCCCAAAGCATGATGGAACCTCCACCAAATTTTACAGTGGGTAGCAAGTGTTTTTCTTGGAATGCTGTGTTTTTTTGACGCCATGCATAACGCCTTTTTGTATGACCAGACAACTCAATCTTTGTTTCATCAGTCCACAGGACCTTCTTCCAAAATGAAGCTGGCTTGTCCAAATGTGCTTTTGCATACCTCAGGCGACTCTGTTTGTGGCGTGCTTTCAGAAACGGCTTCTTTCGCATCACTCTCCCATACAGCTTCTCCTTGTGCAAAGTGTGCTGTATTGTTGACCGATGCACAGTGACACCATCTGCAGCAAGATGATGCTGCAGCTCTTTGGAGGTGGTCTGTGGATTGTCCTTGACTGTTCTCACCATTCTTCTTCTCTGCCTTTCTGATATTTTTCTTGGCCTGCCACTTCTGGGCTTAACAAGAACTGTCCCTGTGGTCTTCCATTTCCTTACTATGTTCCTCACAGTGGAAACTGACAGGTTAAATCTCTGAGACAACTTTTTGTATCCTTCCCCTGAACAACTATGTTGAACAATCTTTGTTTTCAGATCATTTGAGAGTTGTTTTGAGGAGCCCATGATGCCACTCTTCAGAGGAGATTCTCAAATAGGAGAACAACTTGCAATTGGCCACCTTAAATACCTTTTCTCATGATTGGATACACCTGGCTATGAAGTTCAAAGCTCAGTGAGGTTACAAAACCAATTTTGTGCTTCAGTAAGTCAGTAAAAAGTAGTTAGGAGTATTCAAATCAATAAAATGATAAGGGTACCCAAATTTTTGCACCGGTCAAATTTTGGTTTAATGCATATTGCACATTTTCTGTTAGTACAATAAACCTCATTTCAATCCTGAAATATTACTGTGTCCATCAGTTATTAGATATATCAAATTGAAATGGCTGTTGCAAACACCCAAATATTTAGAACTAAAAATGATTAAGATTAATAGGGGTGCCCAAACTTTTTCATATGACTGTATATAATGTGATGTGTGCTACATAAATATATAATGTGATTTGTACATCATAAATATAATATTTGATGTGTGCTACATAAATAAAATATATGATGTGAACTACATAAATAAACGTGATAAATGCTACATAAATATAATATGTTTGTGCTACATAAATAAAACTCTGATGTTTGCTACATAAATATAATATGTGATGAGCACTACATAAATAAATATGAGACTTTTGCTGCATAAATATAATTTTTGTTTGCTACATAAATATATAATGTGATTTGTACTACATAAATATATTTGATGTGTGCTACATAAATATGTGATTTGTACAACATAAGTTAAATATGTGATGTGTGCTACATAAATATATGTAATGTGCTACATAAATATAATATGTGTGTGCTACATAAATATATTTTTGATATGTGCTCCATAAATATAATATTTGATGTGTGCTACAGAAATATAATATATGATGTGTACTACATAAATAAATGTGATGTTTGCTACATAAATAGTTGTCATGTGTGCTACATAAATACACATTATATGTAAAAAAAAAAATATATTTCAGTGCCACATAAATATAATATGTGATATGTGCTACATAAATATAATATGTGCTGTTTCCAACATGAATATAGTATGTGATGTGTGCTACATAACTATAATATGTGATGGGTACTACATAAATATAATATGTGTTGTGTGCTACATAAAAATATGTGATGTATGGTACATAAATATAATATGTGACATGTGCTAAATAATTGTGATATTCAATGTGTGCTACATAAATATAATATATGATGTGTACTAAATAAATATAGGTGATGTGTGCTACATAAATTTACATATGTTATATGTAATAAAATAAATATATTTCTGTGCCACATAAATATAATATGTGATGTGTGCTACATAAACATAATATGTGATGGGTACTACATAACTATAATATGTGATGTGCTACATAAATATAATATGTTATGTGTGCTACATAAATGTATGTGATGTGTGCTATATAACTATAATATATGATGTGTGCTACATATTAATATGTGATGTGTGCTACGTAATTGTAATATTTGATGTGTACTACATAAATATAATATGTGATGTGTACTACAAAAATAAATATGAGATGTTTGCTACATACATATATAATGTGATGTGTGCTACATAAATATCATATTTGAGTGCTACATAAATATATAATGTGATTTGTACAACATAAATATAATATTTGATGTGTGCTACATATATATAATATATGATGTGAACTACATAAAAAATGTGATATGTGCTACATAAATATAATATGTGTGTACTACATAAATAAAACTGTGATGTTTGCTACATAAATATAATATGTGATGAGTACTACATAAAAAATATGAGAAGTTTGCTGCATAAATATAATATTTGTGTGCTACATAAATATATAATGTGATTTGTACTACATAAATATATTAGATGTGTGCTACATAAATATGTGATTTGTACAACATAAATTAAATATGTGATGTGTGCTACATAAATATGTGTTATGTGCTACATAAATATAATATGTGTGTGCTACATAAATATATTTTTGATATGTGCTCCATAAATATAATATTTGATGTGTGCTACAGAAATATAATATATGATGTGTACTATATAAATAAATGTGATGTTTGCTACATAAGTAGTTGTCATGTGTGCTACATAAATACACGTTATATGTACAAAAAATAAATATATTTCAGTGCCACATAAATATAATATGTGATATGTGCTACATAAATATAATATGTGCTGTTTCCAACATGAATATAGTATGTGATGTGTGCTACATAACTATAATATGTGATGGGTACTACATAAATATAATATGTGTTGTGTGCTACATAAAAATATGTGATGTATGGTACATAAATATAATATGTGACATGTGCTAAATAATTGTGATATTCAATGTGTGCTACATAAATATAATATATGATGTGTACTAAATAAATATAGGTGATGTGTGCTACATAAATTTACATATGTTATGTGTAATAAAATAAATATATTTCTGTGCCACATAAATATAATATGTGATGTGTGCTACATAAACATAATATGTGATGGGTACTACATAACTATAATATGTGATGTGCTACATAAATATAATATGTTATGTGTGCTACATAAATGTATGTGATGTGTGCTATATAACTATAATATATGATGTGTGCTACATAAAAATATGTGATGTGTGCTACGTAATTGTAATATTTGATGTGTACTACATAAATATAATATGTGATGTGTACTACAAAAATAAATATGAGATGTTTGCTACATACATATATAATGTGATGTGTGCTACATAAATATCATATTTGAGTGCTACATAAATATATAATGTGATTTGTACAACATAAATATAATATTTGATGTGTGCTACATATATATAATATATGATGTGAACTACATAAAAAAATGTGATATGTGCTACATAAATATAATATGTGTGCACTACATAAATAAAACTGTGATGTTTGCTACATAAATATAATATGTGATGAGTACTACATAAAAAATATGAGAAGTTTGCTGCATAAATATAATATTTGTGTGCTACATAAATATATAATGTGATTTGTACTACATAAATATATTAGATGTGTGCTACATAAATATGTGATTTGTACAACATAAATTAAATATGTGATGTGTGCTACATAAATATGTGTTATGTGCTACATAAATATAATATGTGTGTACTACATAAATAAAACTGTGAAGTGTGCTACATAAATATAATATTTGATGAGTGTTACATAAATATAATGTGTGATGAGTACTACTTAAATAAATATGTGATGTGTGCTACATAAATATAATATTTGATGTGTGCTACATAAATATAATATGTGATGTATGATACATAAATATATTTAATGTGTGATACATAAATATAGTTTTGATATGTGCTACAAAAATATAATATTTGATATGTGCTACATAAATATAATATATGATGTGTACTACATAAATAAATGTGATGTTTGCTACATAAATATGTGTGATGTGTGCTTCATAAATTTACATGTTATATGTAAAAAAATAAATATATTTCAGTGCCACATAAATATAATATGTGATATGTGCTACATAAATATATATGATGTCTAAAATATAAATATAATATATTAGGTGTGATACATAAATATAATATGTGATGTGTGCTATATCAATATAATATGTGATGGGTACTGCATAAATATAATATGTGTTGTGTGCTACATAAAAATATGTGATGTATGGTACATAAATATAATATGTGATGTGTGCTACATAAATGTATGTGATGTGTGATACATAAATGTATTGTGTGATGTGTACTAAATAACTATAATATGTAATGTGTGCTACATAAAAATATGTGATGTGTACTAGAAAAATAAATATGAGATGTTTGCTACATACATATATAATGTGATGTGTGCTACATAAATATATAATGTGATTTGTACATCATAAATATAATATTTGATGTGTGCTACATAAATAAAATATATGATGTGAACTACATAAATAAATGTGTGATGAGTACTACTTAAATAAATATGTGATGTGTGCTACATAAATATAATATTTGATGTGTGCTACATAAATATAATATGTGATGTATGATACATAAATATATTTAATGTGTGATACATAAATATATTTTTGATATGTGCTACAAAAATATAATATTTGATATGTGCTACATAAATATAATATATGATGTGTACTACATAAATAAATGTGATGTTTGCTACATAAATATGTGTGATGTGTGCTACATAAATTTACATGTTATATGTAAAAAAATAAATATATTTCAGTGCCACATAACTATAATATGTGATATGTGCTACATAAATATAATATGTTCTGTGTGCAACTTGAATATAGTATGTGATGTGTGCTACATAAATATAATATGTGATGGGTACTGCATAAATATAATATGTGTTGTGTGCTACATAAAAATATGTCTGTAATGTATGGTACATAAATATAATATGTGACATGTGCTAAATAATTATGATATTCAATGTGTGCTACATAAATATGTGATTTGTACAACATAAATTAAATATTTGATGTGTGCTACATAAATATATGTTATGTGCTACATAAATATAATATGTGTGTACCACATAAATAAAACTGTGAAGAGTGCTACATAAATATAATATTTGATGTGTGTTACATAAATATAATATGTGATGAGTACTACTTAAATAAATATGTGATGTGTGCTACATAAATATAATATTTGATGTGTGCTACATAAATTTAATATGTGATGTATGATACATAAATATATGTAATGTGTGATACATAAATATATTTTTGATATGTGCTACATAAATATAATATTTGATATGTGCTACATAAATATAATATATGATGTGTACTACATGAATAAATGTGATGTTTGCTACATAAATATGTGTGATGTTTGCTACATAAATTTACATGTTATATGTAAAAAAATAAATATATTTCAGTGCCACATAAATATAATATGTGATATGTGCTACATAAATATAATATGTGCTGTGTGCAACTTGAATATAGTATGTGATGTGTGCTACATAACTATAATATGTGATGGGTACTGCATAAATATAATATATGTTGTGTGCTACCTAAAAATATGTGATGTATGGTACATAAATATATGTGACATGTGCTACATAATTGTAATATTTAATGTGTGCTACATAAATATAATATATGGTGTGTACTACATACATATATGTGATGTGTACTACATAAATTTTCATGTTATATTTAAAAAAATAAATATATTTCTGTGCCACATAAATATAATATGTGCTGTGTGCTTCATAAATATATGTGTTGTGTGCTACATAAATATAATATGTGATGTTTGCTAATCAAATATAATATGTGATATGTGCAACATAAATTTATCTATACTACATAAATATAATATGGGATGGGTACTACATAACTAAAATATGTGATGTGTGCTACATAAATATAATATGTGATGTGTGCTACATATATGTATGTGATGTGTGTTACATAACTATAATATATGATGTGTGCTACATAAATATAATATCTGTGTGCTACATAAATATATAATGTGATTTGTACAATATAAATATAATATTTGATGTGTGCTACATATATATAATATATGATGTGAACTACATCAAAAAATGTGATATGTGCTACATAAATATAATATTTGATATGTGCTACATAAATATAATATATGATGTGTACTACATGAATAAATGTGATGTTTGCTACATAAATATGTGTGATGTGTGCTACATAAATATAATATGTGATGTGTGCTAAATAAATATAATATGTGATGTGTGCTACATAAATGTATGTGATGTGTGATACATAAATGTATTGTGTGATGTGTACTAAATAACTATAATATGTAATGTGTGCTACATAAAAATATGTGATGTGTACTAGAAAAATAAATATGAGATGTTTGCTACATACATATATAATGTGATGTGTGCTACATAAATATATAATGTGATTTGTACATCATAAATATAATATTTGATGTGTGCTACATAAATAAAATATATGATGTGAACTACATAAATAAATGTGTGATGAGTACTACTTAAATAAATATGTGATGTGTGCTACATAAATATAATATTTGATGTGTGCTACATAAATATAATATGTGATGTATGATACATAAATATATTTAATGTGTGATACATAAATATATTTTTGATATGTGCTACAAAAATATAATATTTGATATGTGCTACATAAATATAATATATGATGTGTACTACATAAATAAATGTGATGTTTGCTACATAAATATGTGTGATGTGTGCTACATAAATTTACATGTTATATGTAAAAAAATAAATATATTTCAGTGCCACATAAATATAATATGTGATATGTGCTACATAAATATAATATGTTCTGTGTGCAACTTGAATATAGTATGTGATGTGTGCTACATAAATATAATATGTGATGGGTACTGCATAAATATAACATGTGTTGTGTGCTACATAAAAATATGTCTGTAATGTATGGTACATAAATATAATATGTGACATGTGCTAAATAATTATGATATTCAATGTGTGCTACATAAATATGTGATTTGTACAACATAAATTAAATATGTGATGTGTGCTACATAAATATACTTTATGTGCTACATAAATATAATATGTGATGTGTGCTACATAAATGTATGTGATGTGTGCTACATAAATATAATATTTGATGAGTGTTACATAAATATAATATGTGATGAGTACTACTTAAATAAATATGTGATGTGTGCTACATAAATATAATATTTGATGTGTGCTACATAAATATAATATGTGATGTATGATGCATAAATATATGTAATGTGTGATACATAAATATATTTTTGATATGTGCTACATAAATATAATATTTGATATGTGCTACATAAATATAATATATGATGTGTACTACATGAATAAATGTGATGTTTGCTACATAAATATGTGTGATGTTTGCTACATAAATTTACATGTTATATGTAAAAAAATAAATATATTTCAGTGCCACATAAATATAATATGTGATATGTGCTACATAAATATAATATGTGCTGTGTGCAACTTGAATATAGTATGTGATGTGTGCTACATAACTATAATATGTGATGGGTACTGCATAAATATAATATATGTTGTGTGCTACCTAAATATATGTGATGTATGGTACATAAATATATGTGACATGTGCTACATAATTGTAATATTTAATGTGTGCTACATAAATATAATATATGGTGTGTACTACATACATATATGTGATGTGTGCTACATAAATTTACATATGTTATATGTAAAAAAATTAATATATTTCTGTGCCACATAAATATAATATGTGCTGTGTGCTACATAAATATATGTGTTGTGTGCTACATAAATATAATATGTGATGTTTGCTAATCAAATATAATATGTGATGTGTGCAACATAAATTTATCTATACTACATAAATATAATATGGGATGGGTACTACATAACTAAAATATGTGATGTGTGCTACATAAATATAATATGTGATGTGTGCTACATATATGTATGTGATGTGTGTTACATAACTATAATATATGATGTGTGCTACATAAATATAATATGTGATGTGTACTACAAAAATAAATATGAGATATTTGCTACATACATATATAATGTGATGTGTGCTACATAAATATAATATCTGTGTGCTACATAAATATATAATGTGATTTGTACAATATAAATATAATATTTGATGTGTGCTACATATATATAATATATGATGTGAACTACATCAAAAAATGTGATATGTGCTACATAAATATAATATTTGATATGTGCTACATAAATATAATATATGATGTGTACTACATGAATAAATGTGATGTTTGCTACATAAATATGTGTGATGTGTGCTACATAAATATAATATGTGATATATGCTACATAATATATTATGTGATGTGTGCTATATAAATATAATGTGTGATGTGTGCTAAATAAATATAATATGTGATGTGTGCTACATAAATGTATGTGATGTGTGATACATAAATGTATTGTGTGATGTGTACTAAATAACTATAATATGTAATGTGTGCTACATAAAAATATGTGATGTGTACTAGAAAAATAAATATGAGATGTTTGCTACATACATACAGTCATATGAAAAAGTTTGGGCACCCCTATTAATCTTAATCATTTTTAGTTCTAAATATTTGGGTGTTTGCAACAGCCATTTCAATTTGATATATCTAATAACTGATGGACACAGTAATATTTCAGGATTGAAATGAGGTTTATTGTACTAACAGAAAATGTGCAATATGCATTAAACCAAAATTTGACCGATGCAAAAGTATGGGCACCTCAACAGAAAAGTGACATTAATATTTAGTAGATCCTCCTTTTGCAAAAATAACAGCCTCTAGTCGCTTCCTGTAGCTTTTAATCAGTTCCTGGATCCTGGATGAAGGTATTTTTGACCATTCCTCTTTACAAAACAATTCCAGTTCAGTTAAGTTTGATGGTCGCCGAGCATGGACAGCCCGCTTCAAATTATCCCACAGATGTTCAATGATATTCAGGTCTGGGGACTGGGATGGCCATTCCAGAACATTGTAATTGTTCCTCTGCATGAATGCCTGAGTAGATTTGGAGCTGTGTTTTGGATCATTGTCTTGCTGAAATATCCATCCCCGGCGTAACTTCAAATTCGTCACTGATTCTTGTACATTATTCTCAAGAATCTGCTGATACTGAGTTGAATCCATGCGGCCCTCAACTTTAACAAGATTCTCGGTGCCGGCATTGGCCACACAGTCCCAAAGCATGATGGAACCTCCACCAAATTTTACAGTGGGTAGCAAGTGTTTTTCTTGGAATGCTGTGTTTTTTTGACGCCATGCATAACGCCTTTTTGTATGACCAGACAACTCAATCTTTGTTTCATCAGTCCACAGGACCTTCTTCCAAAATGAAGCTGGCTTGTCCAAATGTGCTTTTGCATACCTCAGGCGACTCTGTTTGTGGCGTGCTTTCAGAAACGGCTTCTTTCGCATCACTCTCCCATACAGCTTCTCCTTGTGCAAAGTGTGCTGTATTGTTGACCGATGCACAGTGACACCATCTGCAGCAAGATGATGCTGCAGCTCTTTGGAGGTGGTCTGTGGATTGTCCTTGACTGTTCTCACCATTCTTCTTCTCTGCCTTTCTGATATTTTTCTTGGCCTGCCACTTCTGGGCTTAACAAGAACTGTCCCTGTGGTCTTCCATTTCCTTACTATGTTCCTCACAGTGGAAACTGACAGGTTAAATCTCTGAGACAACTTTTTGTATCCTTCCCCTGAACAACTATGTTGAACAATCTTTGTTTTCAGATCATTTGAGAGTTGTTTTGAGGAGCCCATGATGCCACTCTTCAGAGGAGATTCTCAAATAGGAGAACAACTTGCAATTGGCCACCTTAAATACCTTTTCTCATGATTGGATACACCTGGCTATGAAGTTCAAAGCTCAGTGAGGTTACAAAACCAATTTTGTGCTTCAGTAAGTCAGTAAAAAGTAGTTAGGAGTATTCAAATCAATAAAATGATAAGGGTACCCAAATTTTTGCACCGGTCAAATTTTGGTTTAATGCATATTGCACATTTTCTGTTAGTACAATAAACCTCATTTCAATCCTGAAATATTACTGTGTCCATCAGTTATTAGATATATCAAATTGAAATGGCTGTTGCAAACACCCAAATATTTAGAACTAAAAATGATTAAGATTAATAGGGGTGCCCAAACTTTTTCATATGACTGTATATAATGTGATGTGTGCTACATAAATATATAATGTGATTTGTACATCATAAATATAATATTTGATGTGTGCTACATAAATAAAATATATGATGTGAACTACATAAATAAACGTGATAAATGCTACATAAATATAATATGTTTGTGCTACATAAATAAAACTCTGATGTTTGCTACATAAATATAATATGTGATGAGCACTACATAAATAAATATGAGACTTTTGCTGCATAAATATAATTTTTGTTTGCTACATAAATATATAATGTGATTTGTACTACATAAATATATTTGATGTGTGCTACATAAATATGTGATTTGTACAACATAAGTTAAATATGTGATGTGTGCTACATAAATATATGTAATGTGCTACATAAATATAATATGTGTGTGCTACATAAATATATTTTTGATATGTGCTCCATAAATATAATATTTGATGTGTGCTACAGAAATATAATATATGATGTGTACTACATAAATAAATGTGATGTTTGCTACATAAATAGTTGTCATGTGTGCTACATAAATACACATTATATGTAAAAAAAAAAATATATTTCAGTGCCACATAAATATAATATGTGATATGTGCTACATAAATATAATATGTGCTGTTTCCAACATGAATATAGTATGTGATGTGTGCTACATAACTATAATATGTGATGGGTACTACATAAATATAATATGTGTTGTGTGCTACATAAAAATATGTGATGTATGGTACATAAATATAATATGTGACATGTGCTAAATAATTGTGATATTCAATGTGTGCTACATAAATATAATATATGATGTGTACTAAATAAATATAGGTGATGTGTGCTACATAAATTTACATATGTTATATGTAATAAAATAAATATATTTCTGTGCCACATAAATATAATATGTGATGTGTGCTACATAAACATAATATGTGATGGGTACTACATAACTATAATATGTGATGTGCTACATAAATATAATATGTTATGTGTGCTACATAAATGTATGTGATGTGTGCTATATAACTATAATATATGATGTGTGCTACATATTAATATGTGATGTGTGCTACGTAATTGTAATATTTGATGTGTACTACATAAATATAATATGTGATGTGTACTACAAAAATAAATATGAGATGTTTGCTACATACATATATAATGTGATGTGTGCTACATAAATATCATATTTGAGTGCTACATAAATATATAATGTGATTTGTACAACATAAATATAATATTTGATGTGTGCTACATATATATAATATATGATGTGAACTACATAAAAAATGTGATATGTGCTACATAAATATAATATGTGTGTACTACATAAATAAAACTGTGATGTTTGCTACATAAATATAATATGTGATGAGTACTACATAAAAAATATGAGAAGTTTGCTGCATAAATATAATATTTGTGTGCTACATAAATATATAATGTGATTTGTACTACATAAATATATTAGATGTGTGCTACATAAATATGTGATTTGTACAACATAAATTAAATATGTGATGTGTGCTACATAAATATGTGTTATGTGCTACATAAATATAATATGTGTGTGCTACATAAATATATTTTTGATATGTGCTCCATAAATATAATATTTGATGTGTGCTACAGAAATATAATATATGATGTGTACTATATAAATAAATGTGATGTTTGCTACATAAGTAGTTGTCATGTGTGCTACATAAATACACGTTATATGTACAAAAAATAAATATATTTCAGTGCCACATAAATATAATATGTGATATGTGCTACATAAATATAATATGTGCTGTTTCCAACATGAATATAGTATGTGATGTGTGCTACATAACTATAATATGTGATGGGTACTACATAAATATAATATGTGTTGTGTGCTACATAAAAATATGTGATGTATGGTACATAAATATAATATGTGACATGTGCTAAATAATTGTGATATTCAATGTGTGCTACATAAATATAATATATGATGTGTACTAAATAAATATAGGTGATGTGTGCTACATAAATTTACATATGTTATGTGTAATAAAATAAATATATTTCTGTGCCACATAAATATAATATGTGATGTGTGCTACATAAACATAATATGTGATGGGTACTACATAACTATAATATGTGATGTGCTACATAAATATAATATGTTATGTGTGCTACATAAATGTATGTGATGTGTGCTATATAACTATAATATATGATGTGTGCTACATAAAAATATGTGATGTGTGCTACGTAATTGTAATATTTGATGTGTACTACATAAATATAATATGTGATGTGTACTACAAAAATAAATATGAGATGTTTGCTACATACATATATAATGTGATGTGTGCTACATAAATATCATATTTGAGTGCTACATAAATATATAATGTGATTTGTACAACATAAATATAATATTTGATGTGTGCTACATATATATAATATATGATGTGAACTACATAAAAAAATGTGATATGTGCTACATAAATATAATATGTGTGCACTACATAAATAAAACTGTGATGTTTGCTACATAAATATAATATGTGATGAGTACTACATAAAAAATATGAGAAGTTTGCTGCATAAATATAATATTTGTGTGCTACATAAATATATAATGTGATTTGTACTACATAAATATATTAGATGTGTGCTACATAAATATGTGATTTGTACAACATAAATTAAATATGTGATGTGTGCTACATAAATATGTGTTATGTGCTACATAAATATAATATGTGTGTACTACATAAATAAAACTGTGAAGTGTGCTACATAAATATAATATTTGATGAGTGTTACATAAATATAATGTGTGATGAGTACTACTTAAATAAATATGTGATGTGTGCTACATAAATATAATATTTGATGTGTGCTACATAAATATAATATGTGATGTATGATACATAAATATATTTAATGTGTGATACATAAATATAGTTTTGATATGTGCTACAAAAATATAATATTTGATATGTGCTACATAAATATAATATATGATGTGTACTACATAAATAAATGTGATGTTTGCTACATAAATATGTGTGATGTGTGCTTCATAAATTTACATGTTATATGTAAAAAAATAAATATATTTCAGTGCCACATAAATATAATATGTGATATGTGCTACATAAATATATATGATGTCTAAAATATAAATATAATATATTAGGTGTGATACATAAATATAATATGTGATGTGTGCTATATCAATATAATATGTGATGGGTACTGCATAAATATAATATGTGTTGTGTGCTACATAAAAATATGTGATGTATGGTACATAAATATAATATGTGACATGTGCTACATAATTGCAATATTTAATGTGTGCTACATAAATATAATATATGATGTGTACTACATACATATATGTGATGTTTGCTACATAAATATAATATGTAATATGTTCTTCATAAATATATGTGATGTGTGCTACATAAATATATGTGCTGTGTGTGCTTCATAATTATGAGATGTGATGTTTTCTACATAAGTGTTATATGTGATGTATGCTACATAAATATAATCTGTGATTAGTTCTTCATAAATGTAATATGTGATATGTGCTACATAAATATATATGATGTCTAAAATATAAATATAATATATTAGGTGTGATACATAAATATAATATGTGATGTGTGCTATATCAATATAATATGTGATGTATGCTACATAAATGTGATATGTGATGTGTACTACATAAATATAATATTTGATGTGTACAAAATAAATAGAATATGTAATTTGGGCTACATAAATAAAATATGTGATATGCGTTTTTTAAAAATAATATATGATGCGTGCTACATAAATAAAATATGTGATATATGCAGCATAAATGTATCATTTGTGTGATATATGACTATATTATGTATTGTGTGCTACATAAATATAATTTGTAATTTGTGCAAAATAAATAAAATATGTAACATTTGTTACATAAATATAATATTATTATAGTATATAGTATAGTATTTGATGTGTGCTACTTAAATATATGTGTTGTGTGCTACATAAATATAATATATTATGTGAACAACATAAATAACTATGTGACATATGCTAAGTAAATAAAATATGTGATATGTGCATCATAAATATAATATTTGTGTGATATGTGACTATAACATCTGATGTGCGCTACATAAATATAATATCAGATGTTTGCTACATAAATATAATAAGTGATGTGTAATACATAAATATAACTTGTGATGTGTGCTACAAAAATATAATATGTAATGTGTACACATAAATACATTTGTGATGTTTGCTACATAAATATCATATGTGATGCATACTACATACATATAATATGTGATGTGTGCGACTTAAATATAATATGTGATGTGTGCTAAATAAATAAAATATTTGATGTGGGCTTCATAAATATAATATTTGTTTGCTACATATATATAATATGTGATGTATGATTCATAAATATATTATATGATGTATACTACATAAATATGTGATGTATGCTACAAAATTAAAATATGTGATGTGTGCTACATAAATATAATATGTGATGTGTGCTAGATTAATAAAATATTTGATGTGGTATTTATAAATATAATATTTGTTTGCTACATAAATATTATATGTGATGTTTTCGAAATAAATATAATATGTGATGTGTACTGCATAAATATAATTGTTTTCTACATAAATGTAATATGTGATATTGTACTACATAAATATATATGATGTCTAAAATATAAATATAATATTTAATGTGTGATACATAAATATAACATGTGATGTATGCTATATAAATACAATATGTGATGTGTGATACATAAATATATTACATGATGTGTACTGCATAAATATGTGATGTATGATACATAAATATAATATATGGTGTGTACTACATAACTATAATATGTGATTTGTGCTACATAAATATAATATGTGGTATGTGCTACATTAATATAATATTTGATGTGTGCTACATAAATATATGTGATGTGTGCTACATAAATTTAATATGTGGTGTGTGCTAAATAAATATAATATATGATGTGTACTACATAAATATGTGATGTATGCTGCATAAATATAATATGTGATGTGTGCTACATAAATATAATAAGTGATACCTGATAGATAAATATATATTTGATCTGTGCTACATAACTATAATATGTAATGTATCCTACATAAATGTAATATGTGATGTGTGCTTGATAAATATATGTGCTGTGTGCTACATAAATATAAAATGTGATGTTTTCTACATAAGTGTTATATGTGATGTAAGCTACATATATATATATATATATATATATATATATATATATGTGATGTGTGCTACATAATTATAATATATGTGTACTACATAAATAGATATGTGATGTATGCTACATAAATATATGCTACATAAATATATTTACAGTACAGACCAAACTTTTGGTCTGTACTGTAAATATATTTGTTTGCTATATAAATATAATATGTGATATGTGTTATACATAAATATTATATGTGATGTTTTCTAAATAAATATAGTATTTGGGTAAAACTTATAATGTGTGATATGTGCTACATAAAAATATGTGATGTGTGCTAGATAAATATGTGATGTGTAATATTTAAAAAAATATTTGATGTTTGCTACATAAATATAGTATGTGAAGTGTGCTAGATAAATATAATATGTGATGTGTGCTACATAAATATATGTGTGATACATAAATATAATATCGTATGTTTACTACATAAATATATTATGTTGTGTGCTACATTAATATAATATATAATGTGTACTACATAAACAAATGTGTGATGTATGCTACATTAATATAATATGTAGTGTGCACTTCATAAGTATAACATGTTATATGTGCTACATAAATGTAATATGTGGTGTGTGCTATAAAAATATAATATGCGATGTGTACTACATAAATATAATATGTGATGTGTACTATATATATATATATATATATATATATATATATATATATAAATGAGATTTAAACTACATAAATATAATATTTGATGTATGCCATTTATGTAGCACACACAACATATATCATATGTGACTTTTACAACATAAATATAATATGTAATGTTTGCTATATAAATATAATATTTGTGTGCTGCAAAAATATAATATGTGGTTTGTGCTACATACATACTGTATAATATGTGATGTGTGCTACATAAACATAATATGTAATGTGTGCAACATAAATATAATATGTAATAAGTGCTTAATAAATCTGATATGTGATGTGTGTTGCATAAATATAATATTTGATGAGTGCTACATAAATATATGTGATGTTTTCTACATAACTATAATACTTGAAGTGTGCTACATGAATACACTGTGTTCCAAATTATTATGCAAATATTTTCTCATATTTTCCAAAATTACCTATATGAATTGCAGTCATTGTAATTTTCCAGTCATCAACTATTCGAGTATAATTGAAAGGTTTTTGAACAAACTTCCTATGATAACAGTATATTTAAAAAAAAAAATAAACACTCAAAATGCATGTTGTAAATTATTATGCACAGCAGAATTTGCAACCTTTTCATTTTTATTAAGAACAAAAAAATGGTCATTGTGAAATTATAAGCATTAGCAGGTTATTACAAACTGAAATCAAACAGTTTTCAAGCCAAAACTTTATTCGAGGTGATGTTACATTTGCACATAGGATCCCTTGTTCGAAAGAAGCTTCTGAACTCTCTCGTCCATTGAATTTGTCAGTTTTTGGATGGTTTCTGCTTCAATTGTTTTGCATGAGGACAGAATACCCTCCCAGAGCTGTTGCTTAGATGTGAACTGCCTCCCGCCATCATAGACTCCTTTTGATGATGCTCCAGAGGTTCTCAATGGGGTTGAGGTCAGGGGAGCATGGGGGCCACACCATAAGTTTGTCCCCTTTTATGCCCATAGCAGCCAGAGATGCAGATGTGTTATTTGCAGCATGAGACGGTGAATTATCATGCATGAAAATGATCTTTCTGCGGAATGCATGGTTCTTCTTCTTGAACCATGGCAGGAAGTGCTGTTTGAGAAACTTCACATACATTATGGAGTTCATCTTTACCCCTTCAGGGATCCTAAAGGGGCCGACAATCTCTTTCCCCATGATTCCAGCCCAAAACATTACTCCACCTCCTCCTTGTTGGCGCCGTAGCCGTGTTTGCATGGGGTGTCCATCAACAAGCCATCCTCCACTCCATCCATCTGGACCATCGAGCGTTGCACGGCACTCATCGGTGAACAAAACAGTTTTGAAGTCAGTCTTCATGTATTGTTTGGCTCACTGAAGCCATTTCTGCTTGTGTGCAGTGGATGGAGGAGGTCAACAGGATGGCTTACGCACAGCTGCAAACCTCTGAAGGACCCTGCATCTTGTTGTTCGGGGGACGTTGGAGGCACCAGCAGCTTCAAAAACTTGTCTGCTGCTATGACAAGGCATTTTTGAAGCTGCTCTTTTAACCTGATGTAATTGCCTGTTGGAAAGAGTCCTCAATTTTCCCTTATCAGCACGCACACGTGTGTGCTGTGAATCAGCTACATACTTCTTGATTGTGCAATGATCACGATGAAGTGTCTTGGCAATGTTGATTGTAGTCATGCCTTGACCTAAACACTCCACAATTTGTTGCTTCTCAGCAGCCGACACATCCTTTTTCTTTCCCATTTTGGCAGAAAATGTAGACTGCTTAATAATGTGGGACAGCCTTCTTAAGTAGTCTTGCCTTTAATTGGACACACCTGCCAAACTAACTAGCACAGGTGTCTGCAATTGGTTTCAGTGATATAAAGAGCCCTGACACACATCACCATCAATGAGTTTAACTGACAAACAAAAAAAAATTCTTACATTATCACTCGTAAACACTTTTTGCATAATAATTTGGAACACAGTGTATATGTGAAGTTTGCTACATCAGTATAATATATGATGTGTGCTACATAAATAAATATGTGATGTGTGCTACATAAATATAATATGTGATGTGTATTACATAAATATAACATGTAAAATGTGTTACATAAATACAGTATAATATGTGATGTGTACTACAGAAATAAATGTGTTATGTGTGCTACATAAATATAATATGTGAATTGTGCTACATAAATATAATATGTAATGTGTGCGACATTAATATAATATGTGATTTGTACAACATAAATAAAATATATAACATTTCCTAAATAAATATAGTATTTGTGTGCTACATACAGTCCCTGACAGAAGTTCTGTCGCTTATCCATGATGTGGAATCAAAAGCTTATAACCTGACTTTAAATTCATCCATTGGTTTTAGAAATGACTCATATGAAAGCTTAAACCCTCCCAAATGATTTTTTGGTTAAGAAAATAAATTGGCTTCACTGCTGAAATATTCATCATTTAATGAACACAGAAAGGTCAGATTTTGGCAAGACAAAAGTTTTCTCCCCTTGTCATATAATGCACCAATCCGAGTTTAACACTAGAAGTCCCAGAGAGGGGTCATTTAACATTTCTACCTTTGGAACCCAGAGACGGGTCGAATGACCTGAAGGATTTAAGCAAACAACCTATAATCACCGCTTTAGTTCTGTAATGAAGGTAATTACTGTCACACCACAGGATTTACAATAGGCTGCTGTGGGGGGCGGTGTGTGTGTGTGTGTGTGTGTGTGTGTGTGTGTGTGTGTGTGTGTGTGTGTGTGTGTGTGTGTGTGTGTGTGTGTGTGTGTGTGTGTGTGTGTGTGTGTGTGTGTGTGTGTGTGTGTGTGTGTGTGTGTGTGTGTGTGTGTGTGGCATGTCCTTCTTGTGTGACTCACTCAGTAACTGCGATTTTTTTGCGATTTTTTTTTTTTTTCTGCACCCATTGACTTGAATCTAAATATACAAAAATGTAAATATACAAAAGAACAACTGTTATTTGTTTCCATGATTTTTATTTTTGTTATGAAAATAATAAAAAAAATACAGGGAATAAAACAATTCCCACACATATTTACAATAGGCTGCTGTGGGGGGCTGCGTGTGTGTGTGTGAGTGGCATGTCCTTCTTGTGTGACTAGCATTTCAGCACTTACTCAGCAGTCTGTCTGCACTGTCGGAACATACCTGGCACTGCCTGGGTATGTCCCTGGTACATTTGCCACACGTGTATTTGTAGCAGTCAACACATCTCTCAGTTGCACAATTGTTCGTGCATCGATGGTTGACCTGACACTTCGCCCTTTTGCCAGGGCTGGGTGTGGAAGGTTGTTGCCGAACGAGGTTCTCCTTGCATGCCTTCTTTTCAGTCACATGAGAGCCACCTAACTCTTTTGCAAGCTCAACCAGGAAGTCCACCCGTCTCTCCTGCACCCCAGTGCATGCCTGATAAAGAACATGAGCATTCAGTGCTGCCATGTCAATCATGTTGTAGAACACGGCGACTGGCCATCTCCGTGTTCCTGCACGCACGCTGTACTCCCGCACCATTTGGTCCATTACATCCACACCGCACTTTGTGTGATTGTATTGTGTGACCGTGTTTGGCTTCCTTTTGTTGGTATCCTCAGTCTCAAGCACGCTGTGCATGCTGCTGAGAATGTAGACGGCCTTCTTTCATTTGGGTGCATACACTGTCAGTGTGGCACCAGTGGTTGAAAACACCTGAGTGGTGAATTCAGTGCGGTCCATCTGTCTAGCGGATTGAGGAATTTCCCAGCGACTCTTGTTGACTGTGCCGAGGATAGTGGTTTTCCGGCTAAGCAGTCGTTGTGCAAGTGACAATGATGTAAAGAAATTGTCCGTGGTTACAGTTCTGCCCTTGTCCATGAATGGTTCCATCAGCCTCATCACTACAGTTTCGGACAGTCTCTCCCCGCTGGGATGACTGGGGTCCTTGCCAAGATATGGGAGGACATTACAGATGTACTTTGATTTCAAGTCGCAAGCCACCCAAAACTTGATGCCAAACTTGTCTGGTTTTGTTGCAATGTATTGCAGAAAACAGCAGCGAGTCTTTGACGGGAAAAGCTGTTCATCAATAGTGATGTGTCGACCAGGGTTGTAGGATGCGATGCAGTTGGTGACAAACGATCTCCACACATCGGAGATTGCAGCAAACTTATCGGTCTCCACTCGCTCACTGCGTGTGAACATGTCATCAAAGCGTAGGTGTTTCATGATGTCTTGGAAGCGGTTTCGGGTCATAGTTGCAATGATCCTTGGGTTTGCTAGGTTTGCTGACCAGCTGTCACGTAGTGATGGAACCTTGGTCACCCCCCCCGCAAGATAATGACTGAAATAAATGCCATTAGTTCCGGGAGACCCATGAACCAATCCACCTGCTCCGTGTGACGTGCATGTTGAGTAGTCCATTCTTGAATGCTACGAAGCATGTCAAGAGTGATAAAACAGAGGAAGCTCTGAAGGCGACTCTGGACACTTCGTCTGGCCTTAGCACTTGGCTCTCCATCTGTAGGGTACGGTTCTATTGGGGTGAAATGGAGACGTTTCCCCACTTCTACTTCACGCCACACTGTGCCATCTTTTGCGGTCTCTGTCGGCTCACTCGCCAACCGAGCTCTCTTTTTTGGTAGAGGAGCAGTCTCCTCATCTGTAAGATAAATAATTTCAAATTAACATTTTGTTTTGGTTCTAAATAAAAAAATATAGTCAGGAAATAAAAATCGGTAATTTGAAAAAATCTAACCTGAAGACAGCTCAGAGTCCGAATCCAGTTGAAGGACTATGTCTTCTCCATCTGAGTCAGAAGGGTTGATGTTGCTCAGGATCAGTTCCAATGCCTGTTGAATGGTGTGCCTTCTCTGCATTTTGTTTCTTGTGAACAAAATAGATGAAGCAGTCCCTTCACATCCCCCACAGCACAAAAGGCTGCATGCAAATTTGCTAAGGTGTTAGCAACCTTATGCATATTCCCAGCACAACAATGCAGCTGGGGGATGGGCAGACACACTCAAGAGCATCTTACATTCTTTTGTTTACACTCTCTTACAAGACCTGAGGTGGATCAACACAATTGCCCCCTGCAGATTCCTCAGACAATGGCCACATTTACAAATGAAAGGATGCTAATTGGAGCCATCAGAGTTGTCTGTTTGGACTAAGGGTCATTTGACCCTCTTTCAGGACTTCAAGGGGGAGCTCGAAATTTCTGGGACTTCTAGTGTTAAAGCCTCACCTGTGCTCACTAATTGATCGGTTAATTAGTGGGTGTGTATAAAGAACTCCAGCACCCCAGACCTTCACCTCTGACAACATGCCAAAAATCAACTCTGCGACCAAAGTCTTGATTATCAAGAGGCTGAAGACCAGATCCACTGGAGAGGTGGCTGGCACCTTTAATGTGTCTCTGCGTCAAGTACAAAAAATTAAAAAAAGATTTCAACAGACTGAAGATGTTTTTGACAAGCCCAGGTCCGGCAGACCCCGCAAGACAACTGCTCAGGAGGAAAGTTTGTTGGTTAGAAAATCAAAAGCCAGCCCCTCTTCCACTGCAGCAGAGCTCCAACAGGCCCGGTCACCTCAAGTCCCTGGGTCAACTAGAACAGTTTGTAGGATTCAGTCTCGAAATGGCCTCCATGGTCGAATCAGTGCCCAGAAGCCAGCACTAAACAAAAGGCAATTAAAACAACATGTGGCATTTGCCAAGGCCCACAGCCTGCTAAACGGATGGACGCTGGAAAAGTGGCAGAAGGTGGATTTCTCAGATGAATCTTCAGTTGAATTACACCACAGCCGCCGCAAATACTACAGGAGGAAAAAACTGTATACAAAAATCTATAAGATATAAATGAGACTCAATTTCATATATTGCAGCTAGAAAGTTTAAGAGGGTCTCTTTTCATAACATTTTATAAATAAAACATAACTTTTAATAATATAAGAAATAAAATTTAACTGAACACACACCCAAAAGTGAATTAAAAAGTCTTTGTTGTTATTTGTATATAAAGCAGGCTTATCTAATTATTCACCTCTTGAGAAAAAAAAAAAAAAAAAAATCTTTTTATTTATTTTTCTCTCTTTCTCTTTTCCCACGCTTCCACCATCTAAAGTGCTGTGTGTGGATTGGAAGCAATTTGGAAACGTTTCAATGAGCACAATATTCTGCTGTGATTAAAGAGGGGTATCTGAATGATTTCAGACACCACTCATGGCAGGGAGAAAAAAAAATATATATATATATATATATATATATATATATATATATATATATATAATATATATATATTAACTATCTTTCTTTTTCTTTTCCTTTCCCCTTCCCCCCTCTCTTCCCTTCCTTTTGGATAATATTATTTACGCATAAATCCCAGCACTAACGCTATAGATAGAGGATATTGTTTAAAGAGTTATAGGTAGATAGTGTAGCAACATAACCTATTAGCCCAAACCATACTTATAAAACATAAATCCCAGCGTTATAGTAGGGGATAGCCTTTAGGCAGTCTTATTGCTCATTGATTGGAAAAACTGGGTCCCAGATATTAAACATAAGTCACAGCACAAAGGAAGTTGTTAAAAAGTAACACTGAGACCAAGGTTCCAGATATTAAACATAAGTCACAGCACAGAGGTAGTTAATAAAAAGATGGCGTTTTAAGCAGTTTTAAAGCCCATAAGATATTGGGCATAAGATGGCGTTTTCAAAGTGGTTTTAAAGCCTGTGTATTAATAGGCAGAAGTTCCAACGCGTTTCCCCATATTGGTTCATCAGGGAACAAATAAAGCCTAAAGTAAAAAGAACAAGACCAAAAAAATAATAAAGTTGTGCTCTGATAGTGGTTCAGAAACACAGCAATGAAGTGCACACACAATGTTCAGTCTTTTAAAGGCAATGAACCACACCAAATGTCAAGTGATCCCTTCCACCGGCCAATCAGAAAATAGAAAGGGAGGAGACAAAGCAACGCCCCTCATGAATATTAAAGATAGGCCGGACCCATGGAGGAAGACATGGGTGTGGTTTCAAATAGTTGTTATGGGGATCTATAGCGCGTCCCCTTTGTGTATTGGCAAGACACCGAATGTAAACATAGGAGCGTGGAATGGTGAATATATCGATAGCAATTATCATAGCGGCATGCAAAAACCGTTAAAAAAAAAAAAAAATTATATTTTTCAATCTTTACTTTCCTTTTCCCTTCTCTTTTTCTTTCTCTTTCCTTTCCTCTTTCTCCCCTCTTTTTATATAAACGCCCGAAAAAAAGTGAATCATTTACGCATAAAACTATTAGCCCAAATCATACTTATAACACGTAAATCCCAGCATTATAGTAGGGGATAGCCTTTAGGCAGTTTCATTGTTCGTTAATTGGAGAACCTGAGTTCCAGATATTAAACATAAATCACAGGACAAAGGCAGTTGTTAAAAAGTAACATTGAGACCTAGGTTCCAGATATTGAACATAGGTCACAGCATAAAAAAAAAAATATATATATATATATATAATTTTAAAGTGCTGTATGTGGATTGGAAGCAATTTGCAAACGTTTCAATGAGCACAATATTCCGCTGTGATTAAAGAGGGGTATCTGAATGATTCCAGACACCACTCATGGCAGGGAAAAAAAAAATTATATATATATGTATATATATTAACTATCTTTCTTTTTCTTTTCCTTTCCCCTTCCCTTTAGATGGTGGCAGCGTGGGAAAAGAGAAAGAGAGAAAAATAAATAAAAATATTTTTTTTTTTTTTCTCAAGCGGTGAATAATTAGATAAGCCTGCTTTATATACAAATAACAACAAAGACTTTTTAATTCACTTTTGGGTGTGTGTTCAGTTAAATTTTATTTCTTATATTATTAAAGGTTATGTTTTATTTATAAAATGTTATGAAAAGAGACCCTCTTAAACTTTCTAGCTGCAATATATGAAATTGAGTCTCATTTATATCTTATAGATTTTTGTATACAGTTTTTTCCTATTGAATAATAATAAGCGCAATATGACTAATTTTTTAGCAGGGACTCCTGATTTCGTTAAATGGAGTACAGTGGCATTGGATGTCTTTTCAGATAAAGAATTTACTCAGCAATCAATTACCTCAAATATTAGAGTAGCATTCAAAGAAATAACTAAGGTCTATAAGAATTTCATTGTATCATGGTGGGAGATCCAATCTTTGGAGAATTATATTAAAAATGAAATTGTCCCTAAGGGACTTAGAATTAGTATTAGTCCAGCAGATAGGGCACGCAGTACTGATTTGATGCTAAAATGGTAACAGGAGGCAACAGCTAGTTCTATCCGCTTTATGCACCTCTTATTAGAAGAAGAAAAGAGAGCCTGGGAAATAAAGAATAAGAAACTAAATGATATGTGTGAACAGATCCTTAAATTTAAGAGTGATCCTCAATTTTCACAAAAAGAGTCTTTTTTACAAAATACTATTGAACGTTTCCAACAAAATATAAGCGAACGGAAACATCAACAGTTCGTATGAGACACTCAAGAATTTAAGGAAAAATGAGCTTATATTTTTATGTTGAATAAAAATAAATTTGATAAGGAGGGCGAACAATCTTCCTCTGAGGCCGATTTTTCTGATTCTGATAAAAATTATACACGGTACCCTAGTAGAGGACAATATCGAACTAGGGGTTATAGGAATAGAGGTCGCATTTTCAATCGTCGTGATAGAACTCCACCTTCAAATATTCTGGTAATGAATCTGGTTTTTTATCACAAAATTTGGCCCCGAATCAATACACCCTAAGAAGTCGACAAGTAGATCGCATTTAGGGAACATCGGGACATCTGATAACACACAAGTGATCAATTTGTCATCGCGAACATTTACTGACATTGAGCTCTCAGTTTTAAGTTTGGGTTTGTCCTTTGTCCCATCAGTAACTTTTGATTCTTTTAATTGGACAAAGGACTTAGCCCTTTTTGCGAGAAAATTGTATTGGCATAAATTTCATTAAGCACAAGATAGAAGAATTTGCGCTGAGTATAATCTGGAAATGAATGATTTAGCAGCTACTAAGACATTAGTATCCCTTATGGAAGACAACGAGAGAGGTACCTCTATTGGTCCTTTCACTAATTTGAGGCTCAAGAGTAGACAAATGCCCCCTACGGGTGATTGTTCTCATATTGAGATTTTTGAGAACATGGTTAAACACGATTTGGAATTATTATCCTCTTTCTCGTCTAATAGGGGCAATCTAACTTTTGAAGAGAGACAAGCTCTATGGAATTTGGAATCTGATAAGTCCATCATAATTAAACCATCCGATAAGGGTGGAAACGTGGTGATCCTTGATACATTGCAATACAAAAAGCTTTGCATGAGTCTTTTGTCGGATGCCACTTTCTATGGTAAATTAGACAAAAATCCTACCATGGTTTTCCAACAGGAACTTAAAAACATATTATTAAGGGCCCTTGAGACAGAGATCATTAATAAGACAGAGTTTGATTTTTTATTTCCGAATCATCCTGTGATTGCTACTTTTTACTCCTTACCAAAAATACATAAAGGTCTACACCCACTTAAAGGTAGACCCATAGTATCTGGAATAGGGAGTCTCACGATGAATTTGGGCATATATATAGATCGCATCTTACAACCCTTTGTCGAGTCTTTACCATCATACATAAGGGATACTTCAGATTTACTTAGACGTTTAGAGGGACTTAGTCTGGAGGATGATATGATTCTAGCCTCCATATATGTAGAGGCCTTATATACCTCTATTCACCATGATCTTGGTCTTCATGCAGTACAATATTATCTCAGAATGAGAGATATTCGAATGGAACCACACAATTCTTTTGTTTTGGAAATTCTGCGGTTTTCTTTAACTAGAAATTATTTTGTTTTTGGCGGCCATTTTTTCCACCAGCTCAGGGGCACCGCCATGTGGAGTCCATGTGCCCCTGGCTATGCCAACTTGCTCCTGGGCTGGTGGGAGAGCAGTGTTGTCACCTCGGATGACCTCAGCCGGTGGCAGGACAACATCTGCCTCTGGCTGAAGTACATAGATGATATTTTTGTTCTCTGGCAAGGGACAGGTGAGGCATTCATGGAATTTGTGGGAGCCTTGAATAATAATAATCTTGATCTACACTTTACATCTGAGTGGAGTAGGGATAGTCTCCCTTTTCTGGATGTTCTGATTACAAGGGGCTCTGATAACACCATACAAACACAAATTTTTAGGAAAAAGACCTCCACCAATAGTTTATTGAGGTGGGAGAGTGCACATCCGGAACCTTTAAAGCGAGGTATACCTAAAGGACAATATCTTAGGGCAAGAAGGAATTGCTCAGGGCTAACTACTTTTAAAAAACAAGCAGATGATTTACGTACTCGCTTTATTGATAGGGGTTATCCGGATCTCCCTTTGAAAAAGGCATTTAAAAGAGCCATTGAAAGTGATCGCAGTACTCTTTTACAACCAAGAAAAGAGAGAAGAATGTCAGATACTAATACACAATTTAGAATTGTTGGTACATTCGATATGGAACACTTGAGAGTGAAAAAGATCTTTCAAAAATATTGGTGGGTCCTTCAACAGGATCAGGACCTTAATAAAGTCATCCCTCAAACTCCGAGTATTACATATAGAAGGGGTCGAAACTTAAAAGATCGACTAGTGAGTAGCCATTTTGTTGATAAAACGGTGGAACCCATGTGGCTGGACTGAAAACCCATAGGCAATTTTCGATGTGGTACATGTATAGCATGTGATCAAATGAGTAGAACTAAAACTATCACATGCTCTGTCACAGGGGCTGTCTTCTCATTGAAAGAATTTATTAACTGCAAAACTAAAGGGGTGATATATGTTGCACAATGTAACTGTCCCCTTGATTATGTGGGAAAAACAAAACGTGAGTTCAGGAGACGTATGAGGGATCACTATAATGACATATATAACCGACGTGATACCCCTTTAGCGAGACATGCAATTGAGAAACACGAAAGTGATCCCGCTTGTTTTAAATTTTGTGGTATACAGACGGTACAGCCTCCTTTAAGAGGTGGAGATTGGAATCGATTGATACTTCAGAAAGAATGTAAATGGATACATACCTTTAAATCTATCCAACCTCTAGGCCTCAATGAGAATATATCTTTTGGGTGCTTTCTTTAATGATTAAATGGCTGGTACAGCACTATGTACCAATTATATATATATATTTTTTTTTTATTTTTTTTTATGCTGTGACCTATGTTCAATATCTGGAACCTAGGTCTCAATGTTACTTTTTAACAACTGCCTTTGTCCTGTGATTTATGTTTAATATCTGGAACTCAGGTTCTCCAATTAACGAACAATGAAACTGCCTAAAGGCTATCCCCTACTATAATGCTGGGATTTACGTGTTATAAGTATGATTTGGGCTAATAGTTTTATGCGTAAATGATTCACTTTTTTCGGGCGTTTATATAAAAAGAGGGGAGACAGAGGAAAGGAAAGAGAAAGAAAAAGAGAAGGGAAAAGGAAAGGAAAGATTGAAAAATATAAATTTTTATTTTAGTTTTTTTTTTTTTACTTATGGGTACTCAGTAACGGTTTTTGCATGCCGCTATGATAATCGCTATCGATATATTCACCATTCCACGCTCCTATGTTTACATTCGGTGTCTTGCCGATACACAAAGGGGACGCGCTATAGATCCCCATAACAACTATTTGAAACCACACCCATGTCTTCCTCCATGGGTCCGGCCTATCTTTAATATTCATGAGGGGCGTTGCTTTGTCTCCTCCCTTTCTATTTTCTGATTGGCCGGTGGAAGGGATCACTTGACATTGGGTGTGGTCCGTTGCCTTTAAAAGACTGAACATTGTGTGTGCACTTCATTGCTGTGTTTCTGAACCACTATCAGAGCACAACTTTATATTTTTTTGGTCTTGTTCTTTTTACTTTAGGCTTTATTTGTTCCCTGATGAACCAATATGGGGAAACGCGTTGGAACTTCTGCCTAGTAATACACAGGCTTTAAAACCACTTTGAAAACGCCATCTTATGCCCAATATCTTATGGGCTTTAAAACTGCTTAAAACGCCATCTTTTTATTAACTACCTCTGTGCTGTGACTTATGTTTAATATCTGGAACCTTGGTCTCAGTGTTACTTTTTAACAACTTCCTTTGTGCTGTGACTTATGTTTAATATCTGGGACCCAGTTTTTCCAATCAATGAGCAATAAGACTGCCTAAAGGCTATCCCCTACTATAACGCTGGGATTTATGTTTTATAAGTATGGTTTGGGCTAATAGGTTATGTTGCTACACTATCTACCTATAACTCTTTAAACAATATCCTCTATCTATAGCGTTAGTGCTGGGATTTATGCGTAAATAATATTATCCAAAAGGAAGGGAAGAGAGGAGGGAAGGGGAAAGGAAAAGAAAAAGAAAGATAGTTAATATATATATATATATATATATATATATATATATATATATTTATTTATTTTTTCTCCCTGCCATGAGTGGTGTCTGGAATCATTCAGATACCCCTCTTTAATCACAGCAGAATATTGTGCTCATTGAAACGTTTCCAAATTGCTTCCAATCCACACACAGCACTTTAGATGGTGGCAGCGTGGGAAAAGAGAAAGAAAGAAAAATAAATAAAAATATATATATTTTTTTTTTTCCTCAAGCGGTGAATAATTAGATAAGCCTGCTTTATATACAAATAACAACAAAGACTTTTTAATTCACTTTTGGGTGTGTGTTCAGTTAAATTTTATTTCTTATATTATTAAAAGTTATGTTTTATTTATAAAATGTTATGAAAAGAGACCCTCTTAAACTTTCTAGCTGCAAAATACTACAGGAGACCTACTGGAGCCCGTATGGATCCAAGATACACCCAGAAAACAGTTACATTTGGTGGTGGAAAGATCATGGTCTGGGGTTACATTCAGTATGGGGGTGTGCAAAACATTTGCAAGGTGGAAGGCAATATCAATAGCCTAAAATATCAAGAAGTATTAGCTTCCTCTTACATTCCCAATCATAAAAGGGGTCACATTTTGCAGCAGGATGGTGCTCCATCTCATACATCCATCTCTACATTAAAGTTCCTCAAGGCAAAGAAGATCAAGGTGCTCCAGGACTGGCCAGCCCAGTCACCAAACATGAACATCATTGAGCATGTTTGGGGTAGGATGAAAGAGGAAGCTTGGCAGACAAAACCAAAGAATCTTGATGAACTCTGGGAGGCATGTAAGACTGCATTCTGTGCTATTCCTGATGACTTCATCAATAAATTGTATGACTCATTGTTGAAACGCATGGATGCAGTCCTTCAAGCTCATGGAAGTCACACAAAATATTAAATATGGTTCCAATAGCACCACAACTTCATTCACCAATGTTATGAAACAGATCTTTGTTTTTGAACAGAATTATTGGTTTGATTTTCACATTACTTTATGTGTGCGACAAAACTTTTGTCTTGCCAAAATCTGACCTTTCTGTGTTCATTAAATGGTGACTATTTCAGCAGTGAAGCCAATTTATTTTCTTAACCAAAAAAATCATTTGGGAGGGTTTCAGCTTTCATATGAGTCATTTCTAAAACCAGTGGATGAATTTAAAGTAAGGTTATAAGCTTTTGATTCCACAACATGGATAAGCGACAGAACTTCTGTCAGGGACTGTAAATATAAAATTTGATGTGTGCTACATAAATACAATATATGATGTTAACTACATAAATATGTCATGTATGCTACATAAATATAATATGTGATGTGTGTTACATAAATATAAAATATGATGTTTTCTACATAAATATAATAGGTGATATGTGCTACTTAAATAAAGGTGACGTAAGATACATATATATATATATATATATATATATATATATATAATATGTGATGTGTGCTGCATAATTGTAATATATGGGTAATACATAAATAATTATGTGATGTGTGCTACATAAATATAATTATTTTCTACATAAATGTAATATGTGATATGTACTACATAAATATATATGATGTCTAAAATATAAATATAATATTTAATGTGTGACACATAAATATAGTATGCGATGTGTGCTATATAAATATAATATGTGATGTATGCTACATAAATATGATATGTGATGTGTGCTACATAAATATAATATGTGATGTTTTCTAAATTAGGACATTATTTGATGTGTACTACATAAATATAATATTTGATGTGTACAACATAAATAGAAAATGTAATTTGGGGTACATAAATATAATATGTGATATGTGCTTCATATCAATAATATATGATGTGTGCTACATAAATATAATATGTGATATATGCAACATAAATGTATCATTTGTGTGATACATGACTATAATATGTGATGTGTGCTACATAAATATCATGTGATGTTTACAACATAAATATAATATGTAACATGTTACATAAATATAATATTATAGTATATAGTATAGTATTTGATGTGTGCTACTTAAATATATGTGATGTGTACTACATAAATATAATATGTGTTGTGTGCTACATAAATATAATATATGATGTGAACTGCATAAATAACTATGTGATATATGCTAAGTAAATAAAATATGTGATATGTGCATCATAAATATAATATTTGTGTGATATGTGACTATAACATTTGATGTGTGCTACATCAATATAATATCTGATGTGTGCTACATAATATAATAAGTGATGTGTAATACATAAATATAACATGTGATGTGTGCTACAAAAATATAATATGTGATGTGTACACATAAATATAATATTTCTTGTGGGCTACAAAAATATCATATGTGATGTTTAAAACATAAAAATAATATGTAATGTTTGCTACATAAATATAATTTTTGTGTGATACATAAATATAATATATGGTGTGTGCTACATAACTATAATATATGATTCGTGCTACATAAATTAAATATGTGATGTGTGCTAAATAAATATAATATATGATGTGTGCAACATAAATATAACATATGATGTGTACTACATACAGTAAATATGTAATGTATGCTACATAAATAAAATATGTGATATGTGATACATAAATATATATTTGATGTGTGCTACATAAATATAATATGTGATTTGTGCTTGATAAATAAAATTTTTGATGTGGGATTTATAAATATAATATTTGTTTGCTACATAAATATAATATGTGATGTTTTTGAAATAAATATAATATGTGATGTGTATTACATAAATATAATATGTGATTTGTGTTATATAAATATAATATGTGATATGTGCTACATAAATGAATTATTTGATGTGAGCTACATATTTATAATATGTGATGGGTGTTACATAAATATAATATGTAATATGTGTTACAAAAATATCTTATGTGCTGCGTGCTACATAAATATAATATGGGATGTGTACTACACAAATATAATATGTGATGTGTGCTACATAAATGTAATATTTGATGTGTATAACATAAATATAATATGTGATTTGTGCTATATAAATGTAATATGTGATATGTGATACATAAATATAATATGTGATGTGTGCTACATAAATGTAATATTTGAAGTGTATAACATAAATATAATAAGTGATGTTTGCTACATAAATATAATATTTGATGTGTGCTACATAAATATAATATGTGCTTTGTGCTACATAAATATAAAATGTGATGTTTTCTACATAAGTGTTATATGTGATGTAAGCTACATATATATAATATGTGATGTGTGCTACATAAATATAATATCTGATGTTAACTGCATAAATATGTGATGTATGCTACATAAATTTAATTGTTTTCTACATAAATATAATATGTGATGTGTGATACATAAATATTATATGTTATGTTTTCTACATAAATATAATATGTGATATTTGCTACATAAATATAATATTTGATGTGTGCTACATTAATATAATATGTAATGTGTACTACATATATTTATGTAGCACTCAAAAATTTATTTATGTAGTACACATCAAATATTATATTTTTGTCACACATCACATATTATTTTTATGTAGCATACATCACATATTTATTTATGTTGTAAACATCAAATATTATATTTATGTAACACAAATTGCATATTAAATAAATTTTTGTATGCTACATAAATATAATATGTGATGTGTGCTAAAGAAATATAATATGTAATGAGCAGTGTCGGACTGGAATCTCTAGGGCCCTCCAGTGGAATTGTTTCTAGCAGCCCACCATCAGGACCCCTGCAGATCAGCGGTACCCAGACAGGGCGGCTAAAGGTAACAATATGTTGGGAGCCATGCTACTAACCCGCCATATGATGTGCACCACTGCACTACCTAAACCCACTGCTACACCCTGTATGTCAAGCGAACAGTGTGGCTCCTAGAATTTTTACCATTACCTGTTGCCGCACTGTCCTGGAAAAGCTGATCTGCAGAGGTCCTGGTTGTTGTATCATCGCAAATGTAATACTTATGACCTATCCTAAGTACAGGCCATCAATATTAGAGAAATGGATAATTCCTTTAGGTTGCGGAACCCCGTTGCGGAAACGCAGCTTTTTTGTTGCAGATTTTGCTGCGTTTTTTGAGCCAAAGCCAAGAATGGCTACAAAAGGAATGGGAAATATATAGGAAGTTCTTATACTTCTACCTGCTGCTAAATCCACTCCTAGCTTTGGCTTAAAAAAATTGCAACAAAATCTGCAACAAAAAAAGCTGTGTTTCCGCAATGTGGGACCTCAGCCTTAAAGAGGTTTTCCAGGAAATGGAGCAACCCATGTGCCGTGCAGGAGGTGTAAAATAAATAAATAAAAAAGCATACTCACCTGTCCTTGACGCTCCATTGTCCCCTGCCAGGGTCCATTCAGTCTCGTGCCAGCGACTCCTTGCTGGGAGTCCTGCACTTCATGTGACCACTAATGCCAATTAGGTACAGGATTTCCAGAAATGAGGCGCCACCATGAGACCGAACAGACACAGGCAGGGGACAACGGGGTGCTGGGGACAGGTGAGTATGCTTTTTTTAAAAAAAATATATATATTTTTACACCCGCCACGGTGGTCGCTGCAATTTATGGAAACCTCTTTTAAAGGGTTGTCTGGGCCAAATTTTTCTATGGCTACCTCACTGATCCCCCATACTGTATGGGGAACAGTGATGGGGACTGACATTCTGTGGGGGGACATTAAACTGTGTGATGCATATTAAAGGGGTTGTCCAGGCTTAATCTTTTTTATGGCCTATGCTCAGGATAGGCAATAAATACCTGATCGGTAGGGGGCTGACACACGGCCCCACCAGCTGTACGGAGCCACTTCCCGAGCCTGTTCTGTACACAACACAGGGCCGGAAGCAGAAAGCTCCATCCGCTGTATAGCAGCCCGGCGCCTTCACTGCAGCTCAGCTCCCACTGACTTCAATAAGTGCTGAGATGCAGTGAAGGTGTCCGACTATTATACAGTGGACAGAGCTTTCTGCTTCTGGCCCCATATTGTGTACAGGACGGACGCCAGAAGTGGCTTCGTACAACTGATCGGTCTGGGGTCGGCCACCTACAGATCAGGTATTTATGGCCTATCCTGAGGATAAACCATAACAAATTATGCCTGGACAACCCCTTTAATATACCCCCTAATGCGCCACACTTTAAAGAGGTTGTCCAGTATAATCTTTTTTATAATTAGTCTGGGAGGGTTCACCCTTCCCCCCCCCAAAAAAAAAAAAAAACATGCTAAACATACTCACCTGTCTCCGGTGCTCTGGTGTCCTCCCAGCACGGTCCGGTCCTGCTGCTCCGCTGTCTTCTTTTGCTGGAAGTCCTCACTGGCTGTGACGTCCCAGGTCTCTTCCCTTAGGCTGCTGATTGGCCTCAGGGTTCACGTGACATCACAGGTAGTCATGTGCAGAGGTAACTTCAGCTGGAAGAAAACAACAGAGTTGCAGGACCGAACCGCGCTGGGAGACACTGGGGACAGGAAAGAAAGTTTGGTTTGTTTTCTTTTCGTCTGGTCCGGTGTAATTAACAAAAAAAAAAGTTATCCTGCACAACCCCTTTAATATCCCCCAGGCTATTGACCTCCATCACTGCCCATCACAATATAATGGCCCCATGAATGGTCCCCATACAGTACAGGGGAACAGTGAAGGGGCCACTGTATGGGGGGGGGAACATATATACATATATATATATGCCCATACAGTGGCCCCTTCACTGGTCTCCCCTATAGAAGTATTGGAGTTTCTGCGACTTAGGTATTGTTATGCTGGAGCCCTAAAGCAGGCAACAGCATAACAATATGGTGGGAAATTAGCTGGGGGTGGGGGGGATTACAACTCTCAACAGACCCAGAGCATTTGGAGCTGCTGGGGGTTGTAGTTATTAGAGTGGTCAGTGAAATTGAAAGATTTGGGGGCAAAATAGGGGGAAATGTTGTTTTTGTTTGCGTGGTTAAGATGTACTTACCTTTCATACTGCTGGTCTGGGCTCCTATGCAGAAACCGCCGCCGTGCACAGCGTCAGTATGTCAGTGATGCTTGCAGCAACAAGCTGCAACTGGATTGGTTCCAACAAGAGGCGTAGCTAGGGGTTCAGCACATGACCAAGTGGGCCCCCAACCCAAGTTATACCAATATTATCACTATACAGTATTATAGTACAGTAGTAGTAGTATATCTCGGCTCTACACAGGGCTCTGCAGACCATTTAGGTGAATACAGGGCAGTTACATATAGTGACTTGCAGGTGATGTCTCTGACTAATCGGTCACATTTCCCTTCTCTTCCCTTTGGACCGCCATGACCACTTCTTCCAGCTGTGACTTGTCTCTGTAAAGTTTGCAGCACAGACATCTTTGGCTCTTCACTTTTCCAGGCACCCGATGCCACTGTGTGCCACTTAAGTTAATACCACCTGTATGCTGTCTTAGAGGTTGTCCAGGATCAGACATTTTAATGAATGCAGCAGGGGAGAGTTATAAAATAAAATGCGCTAACAGGTACCTGTATCCTCCCCTCTGTTCCTGTGCTGGGCCGCCTGTCACCTTCACTGCTCTGTATACGGAGCGGCTGCAGCAGGACGGCTACAGCCAATCCCTGTGCTCTGCAGTACAGCAGTATACAGTGTTTGACTGTCCATGGTCTTGTTGACATCAATGCTGCAGCTGCTCTGTATACATACAAGGTGACAGCCAACCCAGCGCCGGTAAGGAGGGGAAGATGCATTATATCCCTCCCCTGCTGTCTGCATTAAAAGTTTAAACCTCTAAATTAAGAGGACAGAAGCCTAACATAACCTATTGTATTGGTGAGCTCTGTTGAACTTTTTTGTACCTGGAAATTAGGTCGGTTTATGTTTTCCTGATTTGTTCATTTATGCTGAAGCAAGCTGTTTTTGAGTTAGACTGTATGAACTGTTGGCAATAAAACTACACGTGTGAACTGCTACCCACACCTCCATGCGCCTGTCTTACATGGTAATAAGCCCACTCTGAAGGTCCCGCGTTTACATATTATATGTAATGTGTGCTACATAAATATAATATGTGATGTTTGCTGCTAGAGATGAGCGAATTAAAAAATTCGATTCGACCGATTCTCCAAAGTTTCCAAAAAGATTTGCTTCGATCCGAATTAATTTGTGACGAATATTGTTAAAAAACAGCAATTTGGTGTAGAACACTGTCCCTTGCAGTAACACGCATAGGGAGCCTACTGTTGTAGTGAAGCAATACTGTGAGTCAGTATGACATACACATGACAGGCGTCACTCTTAGAACCACTGCACGCTTCACTTATTTGGCCAGTTACGGGGCCAAAACTGACCAACTAACTCAAGTGTGAACTCAGCCTTACAGGTTCATGTTAATGCCAGGTAGAAAGAACAATGTAGATGCCCAACATCCTACTGTAGCTTGAAAGAGCGCACTCCTTTTACACCGTCGTCTGCTGATTCCACATACAGTAGATGTCTACAGAGTGGCATGGCAACATAATGTAGAGTTGGCAACAAAATGAGGAGAAGACAGAGTGGCAAGGCGATATAATGTGGAGTTGGCAACAGCATGAGGAGGACATACAGTGACCCAGTGGCAGCAGCATGAGGAGGAGATACAGTGACCCAGTGGCAGCAGCATGAGGAGGCCATACAGTGACCCAGTGGCAGCAGCATGAGGAGGCCATAGAGTGACCCAGTGGCAGCAGCATGAGGAGGCCATACAGTGACCCGGTGGCAGCAGCCTGAGGAGGCCATACAGTGACCCAGTGGCAGCAGCATGAGGAGGCTGTACAGTGACCTAGTGACAGAGTGGGGAGGTGGGTGGCAAAAACAGTACCCGTTGACGGTGGGTGTAAGAAGGAGCACTTGGCATCAGATGTGTGGCATCACGCGGGTGACAGCAACAGAATAGTAGCTGAGGCAGGTAGCCAGAAGAAACCGGTCTCTTTTGTCAAGGTTTGGGTGCGGCAGCATGGATGATTTGGTGGTTGGAAATCCTGGCTGATCCATGGCTGATTCATCTTGACAAAGGTCAGTCTCTCTACATTTTGGGAAGACAAGCAAGTTCTCCTTGGGATAACTATTGCCCCTGCTGCACTAAACACTCGCTTTTACATCAAGAAACTGCATCAAAACTGTATGTGTGAATCCAGTCTGACCAGAAAATGTCCAGTCAGAGATTTTGTTTCTTGTCCTATAGGTCATAGTGATGAGATGGATGATAGCGCCCCTACACTGCAAACCTAGGAACTACATGTTACCTCTATTATCCTATATGAGCAGATATTATATATGTCCAGGACTGGTGTCAGCAGATTCCACACAATCGGGGATGTCTGGTGGGTCCCTCTTACCTCTTTCCTTCCTCTTGTTTGGTCTCCAGTGTTACATCTGCTGGTTCTCTATGGGAAAGGCTTCTGGACTGTGGTGTCCATAGTGTGTGACTACTTACCTGTACATTAGTGTGATAGGATGATACAACACAACAAGTTACAGGACACGCACACAATGACAATGGTAAAAGCGGTTTATTTCATCCACACACATGGCACTATTATACTACATGAGCAGGAAGCCGTGTAACCTCTTATGGCTGATATGTAATAACTTGGGCTAGGAGCAGGGCTGGCGTTAGGGGGGGGGCAAACTGGGCAATTGCCCAAGGCCCCCATCCTCAAAAGCGCCTCTGAGATCCGGAGCCTGATGACTCTGGATCCCGGTGTCAGGCCTGGCCATATCAATAAGAGAAAAGGGACCCATCGTCATGTGCCGCAGGGACCCTTTCCGAAGTGAGTAAAAATAAGAAACATTTTTACTCACCTGTCCTAGGCGTCCAGCGTCATCTTCAGGACTTCAGGTGACGGCACACATTCCAAACGTCACTGCTGAGGCCAGGCCCAATCACAGACCTCAGCTGTGACGTCAAGAATGCGTGACGTCAGCCGCAGAGAAGAGGAAGTTGGCGGCGGTGGAGATGACAGTGGAGCAGCGCGAGAGACCAGGAGAGGTAAGGTGAGTATAATTGTTTGCTATTTTCCCTCATCTGCCCTGGGACTGTCTGGGGTCTGAAGAGACCCTAGAGTATAATATAATATCACTGAGATAGTATGTGGGGCCACTGTGGAGCATTATACTGGCGGTCCCCTCTGGAGAGCATATTATATTCTGTGGGGCCACTGTGGAGCATTATACTGGGAGCACCCTCTGGAGAGCATGTTATAATGTGTGGGGCTGCTGTGGAGCTTTATTCTGGGGGGCCCTCTGGAGAGCATATTATACGGTGTGGGGCCACTGTGCAGCATATTATATTAGTGTGGGGCTTCTCGGAAGCATATTATTCTCTATGGGGCTAGTGTAGAGCATTATACTGGGTAGGGCACTGTGGGGAGCATATTATACTGTTTTGGGCCACTGAGGAGCGTTATACTGGGGGAACCCCTCTGGGGAGTATATTATACTGTGTGGAGGCCATTGTGGAGCATTATACTGGGGGGGCCCTCTGGAGAGCATATTATATTGTGTAGGGCCACTGTGGAGCATTATTTGGGGAGGGGCACTAAGGAGAATTATACTAGGGGGCCCTTTGAGTTGCATATTATACTGCATGGGGCCCACTGTGGCGCATTATATTAGAGGGGTCCTCTGGGGAGCATATTATACTGTGGGTCACTGTGGAGCTTTATACTGGGGGGAAGGGGCAGTGTGAGGAGCCTGTTATACTATGTGGGGCCACTGTGGAGTATATTCTATTGTGTGGGGCTTCTTGGGAGCATATTCTCCTCTGTGGGGCCACTGTAGACCATTATACTGGAGGAACCCCTCTGAGGAGTATATCATACTGTGTGGAGGCCACTGTGGAGCATTATACTGGGGGGGGGGCACTGTGGGGTGCATATTATACTGTGTGGAGCATATTATATTGTGTGGGGCTGCTGTGGAGCATATTATACTGTCTGAGGCCAATAAGGGGAAGTATACTGTGTGGGACACTGTAGTGTATTATACTGTGTGGGGGCTCTGGGGAACATATTATTTGTCACAGCTCCCTCACTATAATCTTGCACATACGTGTAGTGCTCCATGGCCATGTCATTCCCCATACAAGTATTGTGCATGAACCAGTGGCCATGGAGCTATTGGGGCCTGCACAATACTATAGGGGCTGACTATACTGGGAACACACTCAGACAACAGATAGTCAGCACATATGTAAGACTTCAGTGAAGGAGCCGGGGTGTAGGCTATTAGCAGGAAGCTGTTGGGTGGGGCACCAGAACAAGTTCCTCTGGTGGGCCTAAGGCCCTTCAGTCCAACACTGTATAAGGAAGAACTATTATATTTAAGGGGGCTCTTATTTATAAGGTAGGAAATATTATATATAAGGGTGAGTTACTATATATAAGGGGGAAACTGTTAAATATAAGGGGGAACTATTATATACAGTATAAGGGGACTATTATAAAGGGAAATTATATATACAGGGGGCTATTATTAGGGTGAACTATTATTTATAAGATGGGCTATTATTTATAAGGGGGGAACTATTATATATAAGGCATCTATTATACGGGGGGAGCTATTATTTATAAGAGGGGAACTATTTATAAGGGGGTATAATTGTTAAGTGGGCTTATTTATAAAGGGGGCTATTAGTGATAATGGGGACTATTATTTATAAGGGTAACTTATTAATAAGAGGCCTATTATTAATAAGGGGGAACTATTTATAAGGGGGAATATTACTGATACAGGGCACTATTTATCATTTATAAGGGAGCTATTACTGATAAGGTATAATATTATTTATAAGCAGGGACTATTATTTATAAGGAGGCGCTATAATAACTGATGACTGGGTGCAAAAATCTATTAGGCGGTACAAAGGTGCTCATTTGAATTGTGAGTGGGACAATGGGCGATATTACTGTTTTGGGGGCAGAAAAGAGGCATTATTAAAGGGGGTACCACTGGAAGACGAAGGTGTTGCTTGTATATCAGCATTTGGGGCCCTGCTTTTAATATTGCCCAGGGCCAAACTTAATCTAAAATCGGCCCTGGAAAGGAGGAAGACATAATAATCCTCAGAACAGAGGCTTGGAGTGAAAAGTCAGTTTGCTGCAGGAAATGAGTCCACATCATGTGAAAGATAAGTACCAGCATTCCTTTGTTTTACAATTCATAGGGATACAGTTAGTCGCCTCTTTCAGAACCTTCATTATGAAGTACATTATATAAATATGGCTACTCTGTTATAAGACTCTATACCCATCACTGCTCAACTAAATGTATTACTTTTATTTGATTCTACTGCACATGAAGCTCTCTCCCATTTTATGTTAACCCCTTAATGCTCCATGACGTATGTAGGCAGTTAAAGTTCAGTGATGGATATATTCATCATAATGACTGCAAGTTCTGCTGATATACTTGCACGATCATCAGCTGACACACATAGCAGCGCTCCTGCCACAACTTGGTCTAATAGACTAGATGTCAGTGTAAGGCCAGAACCCCATATAGCGTAAACGCATGATGTAGCCTTATTGCAAACGCCGCAGCGAAAACCGCAGCATTTTATATTACCTGCAAAGTGGATGGGATTCTGACTAATTCCATCCACACATTGCAGAGAAAAATCTGCAGCGGAAATGCTGCGATTTCAAAAACGCTAGACCTACAGAAACGTTGGCGTTTTCCATATAGGTAAAATAGAGACAGAAAATCCACAGAGGAAAACTCTGTGGACTTTCTGTGGAAAGCAGTGCGGAAAAAAAAGTTATGTGTTTTCGCCGCAGTTTTTTCCGCAACGCTTTTTGGCTGCGGCTCACTATATGGGGCCTTAGGCTTAAACTGACATGTGCCATACGCTGCAATACAGAAGTATTGCAGAGTATTATACAAGCGAACAAGTAAAATCTAATTAAAAAATATTTTTAAAAATGTAATAAAATGTTAAAAAAGTTAAAAAGTTAAAGAATTCATAAAAATACTGACATTTTTTTCTCCCAAAAATAAATATAAATATAAGTAAAATAATAAACAAATATTATCTTAAAAGGAAAATAATAAAAAAGTCTATACATCATAGGAAATTCTCCTAGATGAAAAATTCAGCTTCAGGAATTTGAAGCTGAATTTTTCCTCTTAACCAAATTCCGTATTACATTCTACGACAGAATTTGCAAATTCCTCACCAGCTCAGCACAAATTTTCTGCCTCCCATTCACTTCAGTGACAAATAAGAGGCAGAATCCCCTGAGGATAGAGCACGACAAAAAAAAAAAAAAAATATATATATATATATCATTCCTTGCCTCCCATTCATATGAATGCAGGCTGGTATCAGGCAGAATTTGAAGATTATTTTGAGGCAAAATCCACCTCAAATTCAGCTCCAAATTAAGCTGTGTGAACACACCCTAATTGTTATTGTGCCATTTGAAACAATCCACACTATAACCTTAAGAGTGTTTAACCCAAAGAGTGAACTTTGTAAAAAATATAAATGAAAACAACACAAAAATTGATGGATTTGTTAAAAATTTAATAAAAAGTGATCAAAAAGCTGAATGTACCCCAAAAAAATGGGTAAAAAGTATAACTCACCCTGTCAAAAAATTTGCCTTTACACAGCTCGATCATTTGAAAAATTTTAAAGTTTATGGCTCTTAGAAAATGGTTCTGAAATAATAAAAAAAAAATATCCAGTACTGTGCAAAATTATTAAGTAGGCGTGAAAAAAAAATGCTGCAAAGTAAGAATACTTTCAAAAATAGAAGCGCTAATAGTTTAGTTTTCTAAAGACATGGATGAAAAAAGCAGAAAAGTATACCTTGTCCTGAAAGCCAAAATAGGCTGTCATTAAGGGGTTAAGCTACTATAATAATTATTCTTATAGTCGCTTAATAGCTGCAAATTCCCTATGTCATACCACCACAAACTTTATACCGTACAACCATGAGTATATTCCATATGCTGTACCACTATGGTGCTTATGCCATACTGATGCTGTGTGTCTTTCATGCACTGTATGATATTTATTATTATATATATATATATTGACATGGAGCTTATTACACAGATGGGGCTGGAGGATCTAGGGGCGGCCATACTGTAGTCTGTGAATTCATGGCCGTCTGCTGTAGGGACATCAGTGTCCTCCTCTATGTAATATACAGGATCTGAGTGTATCATACAGTTATACAGTCCAGGGCTTGTGTAATATGGAGGTTTTATCCCCTATAGACAGCTCTGGCTCCTAGGTCTGTGTTAATGATACCAGGCTATCCATTGAGTTCTGTATATACAACAAAGGACACTGTAGAGACTCTTGTTCTATTGGCCCTTATAATCAGGTGACAGATCATGTGATCACCAGTATGCCCAGCATGTATCACATGGTGTAACATTTGAAGAATAAAAAAAACATAATGCACCAGGAGACGCTCCTAATGCTGGACATGGTAAGAAATATTCACCATAATGTCCTGTTATCTGCTAAGCACATGCAGATTTGTTTTTTTCAGTAATATATCTCCATCCTTGGTCTTTCTAAAATTTCTTATTTCTTCCTTCTCCTCTTCAGACAATTTATTTCCATCCAGACTAGAACATAAAACAGACAGCGCAGTATTAGTGACTTTGTATTGTGAGGATTTTCTCCCGACCTCAGATTAGTCAGTGACTAGACCTGCTGAGGATGAATCTGTACAATCTTGTGTTTTTCAGAACTGGTAACACTGGAGATTTATTATTACAATAACTGCCATTTCCTAAAGGTCACATGACCCTTCTATAGACACTTATGACAGGCGCCGCTTATCTCTGTAATCAGTGCTGTGGCTTCATGTACAATGGGAACAGCTGATCCACATTGGGGCTGGATGTTGGCCCACCAGGATCCTAAGGATAGGTCATAAATAAAAATTTGTGGCCAACCTCTTTAACTCCTGAACAACCAGCATAAAGCTGGGATAACACATAACAGTATTAAAACAGTATAAAACATTATAAAACATATATTACATTAATAAAACAGTTTTCTATTAGTAGGGGCTCCTTTTGGGTGACATTGTAGACATTTGTCTATTCCAGGTGAATACTCCAATCCCGTACAGGGGGGTGAATTAAGAGACCTGGTAGAGATTGATATTCATAGGACTTGCCCCATTATTATTTTATTGCCCAGTCACAGACAAGGGATTTGAATAATGATACAGAAGGATAGCTCTGAAACCGGAGACAAGGACTAAAATTATAAAACGTTAGTGGTGCAGAAAAGAGTATATGTTTCCTTATTTCCTCCTGCCCCAAAGGAATCAGAAGGTCTGCAGCTTGTAAGTGTTACATCTTCTGGTATTTTCTCTCATTTATTGTGTAACTGTTTGCTTGTTGTATCTCATTTTGTCTCTCTTTGTACTTTTGTTTTGTAAGCACTGAACCCTTTTGTATTAAAGTGCTTACTTTAATATTTGTCTCTGAATGCAATACAAATCCATTGCCTTTTAAGGTGTGTTTAGCCATTTAGCCATGTATGACCAAGAATTCAGGAGGTTGTGGCAATGTGTATTTGGGGTGTGTGGACTGCCTTGGGGTGTGATTTATGCTCCATTTGATTAAGTGTAATACGTCACATGCTGGGACACTGTGTTCCTGACTGGATTAGATACAGCAGGTTTGGCAGCACAGGAGTGGATTCAGTAGAGAATGGAATGAGATGTCTCAGGTCACTGGGAGCTTTTCTCAAGCATTATAGGGTGCGACTGGACAGTACGAACACCCATAGAGAAGAGTAGAGAAATGAAGAGACGAGACAGACATTCGTAGAGGCGTCATCATTATAATTTTTTTTTATAAAGTTTATGTTGCTTTAATACCTTTAAAATATATATATATAAAACTGAAAAAGTTCTATTCTTATTCAGACACTTATTTTTCCAAGAGAATGATGCAGGGGTTTTTTGGGGTTTTTTTTCAACTATTTTTGGGAATGTCTCACTTTTGTTGACTTTTTATTAGGTTTCTTCAGTAGGAGAAGTGACTCAAATGAGAGATTTTTTTTCCTGTTACGGCGTTCACCATATGGACTAAATATTTTCATATTTTAATAGTATAGGAATTTTTGGATCCCTAGTGATTTATTTTTATTTTATTTGTGATATAGGGGATTGGGTGATTCCAATGTTTATAACTTTTTTTTTAATTTAGAACTTTTCAAACATTTTTAGCCTGTGAACCTGTGATCATTTTATCCTTTATATAAAAAAAATAGATTGCAATACTACTGTATTGCAGACAATGGTGAAATCACTCTATTACCATTGAGGCCGGACATAGGCAGAACTCAATAATAACATACTAATGACAGGCCTAGGAGCAAAGGCTACAGCACCTGCTAAAATCCTCAAAGACATAGCAATGGTGTGGAGCATAAAATAGAATAAAAGCCATGTATAACTTGTCCCCCACATGTCTCACCCTGTACATATCTCTTATACTCACCGTAATTCCTCTATCCTGCAGGCTGGACTGGACAGAGCGGCCATCAAGTCACTGAAGTGAGGACCGGACAGACAGTTATTAGACAGGACAAGTATCTTCAGGGACTGGTTATTCCTTATTACAGAGGCCAACTGGGTGCAGGAAGTGTCTGGTAGAGTGTTCCAAGCCAAACTAAGATGAAATGTGGGTGACAAGTTATACACACATGATAGGATTACATACAAAGTTTAGCAGACAGTATCACACATGATAGGATTAGATACATAGCTTAGCAGACAGTATCACACATGATATGTTTACAAACACTGGCTCAGCAGACTGTATGACATATGATAGAATTAGATACACTGGATCTGCAATAATGATCAGACATACAACAAACAGCTCAGCAGACAATCTAACACACAACAGTTTAGATACATTAACTCAGTAGACTACCACTCGATAGGATTTGTTGCAGCAACTTATCATTCATTATATACAATAAGATTAGGTGCAATGTTTTCAGAAACAGTGTTACAGTGTCCCCTAAAAATTCCACTGCTAAGAACTAAACTACCTATTCCATGTATGATGCGTTTTATGGTGTCTTGTGATGTTTTGCACTGTTTTGCACTGTGTAATACTACTTTTTGAATTTTCCATCTTTACACTAAGGAGTGATTAACCATTTGTGTGCTTCTGTATAGGCGGGAGTGGCTTGTAAGGTTTCTAAAAAGTGGGAGGAGATTAAAGGTTGTTGGGAGACCCCAGCCTTCAGCGAGTAAGATTTCCTTATCTAGTCACACTTTAGTTAACCTTAGATGGGGACACTAGCTTGTAGAAGAGCACATCAGCTCTTCAGGTTAGTTAGTGGCAGTTAGTGATTCAACAGGCAGTCCCATGTCACCAGACCCTCTTCTCGCAGAGTAAGCCATCTTTTAACTAGAGAAGAGTGAAGCGGATCGGATTGAATCAGATTCGACCCAAATTTTCCAGAAGTTTCGATCTGAATTTGAAACTTTTGGAGTTTATGACCCATGAAACATTATAATACTCTATGGTCTCTTCAGACCTCAGAGTATAATACGTGAAGGTCAAGAGAAGGTGAGTGAACATAACAAATCTGACATCAGAGGTGACCCTGGGGAGCGTGACATCAACCAGGGGCCAGAAGAGGACTGCTTACTATGTTTATCACACCCCCTACGCCTCCATTTAATATATAATGGAGTATAAAGAGACCTCAGAATATTACAACAGCAATTCAAGTTTGTGCTGAACAAGTTCAACCTGAAACAAACCAGACGGCCGAACCTCATGAATTGTCAAGACAATTGTTGTGAGGTTAGCCCATTGCAACTGATTTCTGCTGCGCATCTTCACTGCTGTACCATTGAGGATACTCTGGTGTCCACAGCCGAAAGGTGCCCTGCATTTTTCCAAAAGTGGGGGAAAAGAAAGGACTAGGTCTCAAGGATGACCCCAGATCATCACATTGGAAAGGCTCAGAGGGCTTGAGGAAGGGTCGAGGATCACCTTTGTAAAGTGCCACATGTGTGTACCCAGCCTCCTGTATGTGAATGTACCTCCATGGCGCATTGTAACTGGATGATACTTGCCAAGAAACCTGTGCTGTGAGCATCACCTGTTTCAACTGCCACACTTTCACTTGTGCTTTATTTGCAACCACTACCAAGGGCATCAAAACATCACCATACATGAGACATACAGTAGGGAGTACACTGGGGAACCTTCTCCATAATCTAAGTGCAACCTGCTTATCACTGCCTAAGGGTATGCAAGAGAATTTGACGCCAATTGCCAATGTCACCAGTGCAGCTGCCATCTTGGGCCTTCGACATCTGAATAATCTCCAGTCCTGGATCATGATAGGATTAAATCCATGTATAACTTGTCCCCTACATGTCTCATACTGTACACATCTCTTATACTCACTGTAATTCCTCTATCCTGCAGGCTGGACTGGACAGAGCGGCCATCAAGTCACTGAAGTGAGGACCGGACAGATGGTTATTAGACAGGTCAAGTCTCTTCAGGGACTGGTTATTCCTTATTACAGAGGCCAACTGGGTGCAGGAAGTGTCAGTAAGATTATTGTAACCCAAACTGCAAAAATAAGAAAAGATGTGGGTGAGACATCACTAGACAACATCACACATAAGATTAGATAGACAGTATCACACACAATGAGATTAGATATATAAGCTCAGAAGGTCTGCAGATAAATATCTTAACGCTGGCCATACCCATTGGGTTCTGGATGCCATCATGCAACTGTCCAACCAATGATGAGATTATTTATGTGATCGATCCCTCCATCAACATTAACATCTAAGCTGCCTGATCGGGTGGGGTAGTTTAATTGTTAATAAAAAAAAACAAGGCACAATGAGCTAGCCTAAGCTGGCTGATCATTCCAAAAATTGTTGGCCAAAATATTTATTACAGATGATCTTCTTTTGGCAAACAACAGTCAGATGTCACAATCAAATTGTTTTGTGGCCAATCGTCAGGCAAAATGGCTTTTCTGGCTGATGACAATCTAATATCAGAGACGTTCAGGGAGAGTGCAGACATAGCAGTCACTTTAAATGTCTCTAACTCCAGAGCAGCAGAATTTTGGCTATAAAATAAGACCAATATCATGTCTGTAGCCCACATAGATTTACAGATATCTCTGGTTACAGTGGAGCTGCATCTACTTGCACCAACCAGTATACAGGAAAACACATTCAGCTGATCGTGTGCAGGGAGAGGAGAGAGATTTTATTATTCTCCTGTCTCTGTCACTTCAGATGACCCCAGGAGAAGAGCGTACCATGGACTGTTTTTTCATGATAAACCCCCGCCTTCTCATTACCAATGAGAAGTATACTTGTTATCTAACCCCTTATATGTTGCAGTCAATGCTGATCACAGCACCTAAGTCGTTTTATAGAAAAAAGTAAAAATAGACTTCTTTCTCCCTTGTTAATGAAAAAATAAATAAAAATCCCATAATTGGTATCACCACATCTGTAACAACCCCTAAGATAAAAGTAGTACTTTATTTACTCTACAAGATAAACGCCATGAACCATAAAATTCAGGTGTCAGAATTGATGTTTTTTGATCATTTCACCTCTCAGAAACAAAAAGTAATAAAAAACAATCAAAAAGTCTTCTGTACCCACAAAATGCAAGGTCTCGCGAAGCTATATTGTAATAAAATGTTATATAAGCGGTAATGCAGAGAGGGATAAAATGTTACTGGTTTAAGGCTAAAATGCCTTAGATCCCTAAAGAGTTAAAATATGCATAAGGCACCAGAAATGTGTGCCAGAAATATTTATTTGAGCCATAAATTCTAAATCTAAACATAAATATCTAAATTAAAAAAGTGATATTTTCGAGAGGGTTTTTGTAATTTTTATGTGACTGTTAAAGGGTTAAATATAATCTTCTCAAATCTCACTGAGCTAGAATGGGGCTATCCTATATATAGACATATAAACTTCTAGGGCTGGTAAATAATATTTAAAACCTCTTCACAGGTTGAATCTTATAGGATACCATTTTTGGTTATCGCTCCCTGCCATAATTTTTCTTTCTTCCATTCACATAGCCATGTCAGGGCTTGTCTCTTAAGGGGCAAATTGTATTTCTTAAGGGTACCCTATAATATTCCATACAATATACATTAAAAGCTGGGAAAAAAAATATAGAATGGGATGGAATTGGAAAAAAAAAATGCAGTTGCTCCATTTTTCCATTTTTACGGCATTCACTCAGTGTGCAGTAGATATGACAAGTTATCTATTTTCTGCGAGTCACTACAATCATGTCCATATAAAAATGATGAATTTTTTTTTTATAAAGGTAATGTTGTGTTTTAATACCTTTAAAAAAAATTAAAAAAAACTCAAAAAGTTCAATTCTTATTGTGACACTTTTCTTCCAAGAGCAAGTTGTTGTTTTCAAAACTATTTTTGAGAATGTCTGACTTTTGACACTTTATTAGATTCTTTTCGGTAGGGCATTCTGATATTTTTCCCTGATATGGTGTTCACCATATGGATAAATCCTTTTATATTTTAATAGTACAGCGCGAATCAGCCGTCACCTTCATGCTGGACTGATCCTCTCTCCCATATTACTTCTTTTACCGCTTGTTATGGAATAGAGGAAGTTTTAAGCTTAGTACTTGTGGTGAGTGACACTTTTCTCCTTTTTCTTTTTATGCAATTTTTTTTAGTTTTGTTTATTTTATTTGTTATATAAAGGGTGTATATACAGGGATATAAGGGTAATCGGAGAATTTTACAAAATTTTTTTTTAATATTTAAAGCTTTTCAAACATTATTTATTAGCTCTCCTAAAGGGATTTAACTTTTGATCATTAGACCTACAGTAATATTGCAGTCTATGGTGAAATCACTCTTACCATGGAGCCCTGCCACAGGCAGAACTCAATAATAACATACTACTGACAGATCTAGGGCCTTCAATGAGGCTATGTGTTAGGACCGGAGCTGGTGCCTCTGCAGTAGTGCTGTGAGGTGCCGCTTCGGTCCTCACACTTTCCGGCACGCTCGCTTTTCTAGGGGTTAACTTTCTTGCACTCACCTGTCTATATAGCCTCCCTTCCGGAACTCTGCTCTCGCTAGTTATTCATTTCCCCTGGGTGTTAGCTCCTCCTCGTACTCTGTCCCGACCTTCAATCCTATTCTGCTGCCTCTTTGTTTATTGTTCCCTCCGGTTGTGACCAGGCTTGCATTCCAGACCATCTCTCCTTGAACGCTGATTCTGTACCTCGTGAACTCCTGAAATCGACCCGGCTTGTTTTGACTCTTCTTAGGTCTCTGGTACTACAGTACAAGATTCTCCTGCTGCCAACTCGGACTAATCAACAATTCTACTACGCTGCTGTCACCTTCTGGAGAAAACCTGGTACTGCATCTTCTCCAGCTTTTCAGTATTCATATGCCTCCAAACTTGCTCAGGTGAGTGGTTTTTGGATTCCGGGGACCTTCTGTGACGTGTGGTGCGCCGTGCGCTCTGCGCCCTTAGGACTGTTGCAGTTCTGGCCGAAGGTAGCGACCAAGTCCAACTCGACCATCAGGAGCTCTGGCGAAGACCTCTGGAGGCTAGTTTCACTTCGGTTCGGGGATGCTGGACGCTCGGCGCTGTTTTACCTTAGTGTACAGGGGTGGGTCTGGATTTCCTAAGACTAACTCTGTCCGACACTGCGTTTGGTTCCTAACACTATGGCACCTGCTAAGCTCCTCATAGACATCACAATGGTGTGGAGGAGCATAAAGTAGAATAAAATCCATGTATAACTTGTCCCCCACATGTCTCATCCTGTACACATCTCTTATACTCACTGTAATTCCTCTATCCTGCAGGCTGGACTGGACAGAGCGGCCATCAAGTCACTGAGGTGAGGACCGCACAGATTGTTATCAGACAGGTCAAGTCTCTTCAGGGACTGGTTATTCCTTATTCCAGATGCCAACTGGATGCAGGAAGTGTTTGGTAGATGATTGTAGCTCAAACTGTAAGAATAAGAAGATTAGATGTGACAGGCAGTAACACACATGATCGCTTTAAATACACTTGCTCAGTAGACCATGTCTAACATGATAGAATTAGACCGAACAGCTCAGCAGGCAGTATCACACTTAATAAGATTAGATATAAGTATTAACAGCATCACACATGGTGGGATTACATACACTAGATTAGATACGTTGTTCAGAAGTATCATGGAGTTTTAAAGGGAGTTTATCATTGGCAAAACACGTTTTTAACTAAAGTCATGTAGGAATAGCCTTTATAAAGGCTATTCTACTTATACTTTTCTTTCTAATTAGCTCGCCGCCGTTTCTACGAAAAAACATTTCTTATCATATGTAAATTATGCCCAGGAAACACAGGGGGCGCTCCAAGCACAACAACGTCATACCCTGCTCGCTACCTCTAGTGCATCCTAGTCACTGCCCCCTTCATCTTCTGGTCTTCCCCTCTCTTGTGTAGGCATCCGACGTTGTTCTCTTTATGATGGAAATCCTGTGCATGCACAGTCAGCTCTGCCACTTTGGGTTCAGGCATAGCCGACTGTGCATGTTCTGTCGGCCATTTTTCTGTGGTTTTTTACACTCATGATGCCAATGATAGACTCCCTTTAAAGAGCAACTCCCATTTTATTATTTTTCTTGCTATTGTGTTGGAGTTGTTTGGAGAACCTTTTGGCATTCTACTTAATTAACCTATCTAACTTCCTCTTAATAGAAAACAGGATGTAAAATTCTCTTTAGCAACCCTCTAACTGAGCTGTTACCAGGAAAATCCGTACATATTTGTATTGCCAGTATGTAGAGATTTTGCCAAAGGTGAAGATGGTCACTTCAAATGGCTGTATCTCCAGTTATATACCATCTAGAAAAATGCTTCTAGTTTCATATGAAACCTGAGTATAAGCTGTCAAAAACCATAAGATATCACTAGATAAAAATATGGTCACAAATTTGAGCTTTGTATGCAGCAGTTTATTCCGTATATAAAAATCACATTCTCCAGTTCTTTTATAGACAGTATTGCATCTCAGCTTTCATATGATACCAGAAGTGTTTTTATAGGTGGTATATAACTGGAGATACAGCCATTTGAAGTGACCTTCCCCCCCTTTGGCTCTATATAATCTATTGAGTACATGTGTACGGATAGACTCTTCCTCATAATGCTTAGTTAGGAACTTTACAGCCTGTTTTCTATTAAAAAGAAGTTAGATAGGTTAATAAAGTATATTACAAAAAGTGTTCACCAAACATCCCCCAACACAATAGAAAAAAATTAAATAAAATAAAATAAGAGTTACACATTAAATAAAGCAGCTAAGCAGACAGTACAACACACAGTCATGAGCAAACCTCACAAGATTTGTCTCGTGAATATTCGCAAGGTTCACCGTTAAACTGCAGCAAACTGGAATTATGTGGTAAAGTTGTTTATCATACTGTGGGGGTCTCTACAGGCACCAGACTATAAAAACCAAATGTAAGGAAAGGTGTGTAAAAAAACCATTTACTCACGTTTCCTGGACTCTGCCATGGCATCTTCTGGCTTTCCAATCTTCTTCGCAGGACATGCACCATTTTCTTCTGCCCCAAGGTCACTGCTGAGATATTTTATGGGGCATCATCAGTCATATAGGGGCATCAGCATCATCACGCTTTGACACAATGGCGTAAGTCATGGTGCTATAGCGTCTAAGTGTGCTGACATCGCTGTGCCCCAAGTGACTGCTGAGATCACAGGCAGAATAAGATAGAGCACAGCCTGGGAAGAAGACTGGGATGCCAGAGGATCCTGTGGTAAAGCCCAGGGGGTAAATTAAGAATTTAAGTATTTATTTCTACACACCTTCCCTGGTGCCCTAAAATGGACAGGAAAATGGCAGCCAGCCATGTGAAATTTCAGGGTTTGGTAGAAGCTGAAAATTTGGGAATATTCATAATGAACCTGGCTTGTAACAATCCGATTCTCGCATCTCTAAACACACTTGATAGAAATACATGGCTCAACAGGCAAGATCATAGTAAATGGGATTAGATACTATCATGTGTTATGCTGCCTGCTTTGTTGCTGTATTAGATACAGCAGGGTCATCTGAAGAGAACTGGATCCAGGAGAGCATTAACCTTTTATTTCCTCAAAATTCAATGTTTCAGCTAACAGCGGTCTTTTTGCAATCATTATAAGGCTGTCCTTTAGTGTGAGCCCCATAGAGAGGAAATCCGTAGAAAGTGATATGAGGAGGTGAGATAGTCAGACATTAGTAGAGATGTCACATCTGAAGGTGCAGTCAGTATCACACATGATAGAATTAGATACACAACTCTGCAGACAGTATCACACATGATGGGATTAGATACACAGCTCAGCAGAGACATCACAAATGAAGGTGCAGTCAGTATAACACAAGATGGGATTCGATACACAGCTCAGCAGTCAGTATCACCGATGATAGGATTAGATACACAACTCAGTAGAGACGTCACAAATGAAGGTGCAGTCAGTATCACACATGATAGGTAGAAATGACCGAATTTATCAAAAATTAAATTCGACCGATTCTCCAAAGTTTCCAAAAAGATTTGCTGAGATACGAATTAATTTGTGGTGAATATCGTTGAAAACCATCTATTTCCTGGCTTCAGAGAGCCTGTATAGTGGTGTAGAACACTGTGCCTTGCAGTAACACGCATAGGGAGCCTACTGTGGTAGTGAAACAATACTGTGAGTCCGAATGACACGCACATGACAGGCGTCGCTCTTAGAACCACTGCACACTTCACTTATTTGGCCAGTTGCGGGGCCAAAACTGACCAACTCACTCAAGTGTGAACTTAGCCTTACAGGTCCATGTTATTGCCAGGCATAAAGAACCGAGCAGAGGCCCAACATCCTACTGTAGCGTGAAAGAGCGCACTCCTTTTGCACTGTCATCTGCTGATTCCACATAGATGTCTACAGAGTGGCAAGGCAACATAATGTAGAGTTGGCAGCAGCATGAGGAGGACACAGAGTGGCAAGGCGACATAATGTGGAGTTGGAAGTAGCATAAGGAGGCCATAGAGTGATCCGGTGGCAGCAGCATGAGTAGATCACAGAGTGGCAAGGCGACATAATGTGGAGTTGGTAGCAGCATGAGGAGGCCATAGGGTGACCCAGTGGCTGCAGCATGAGGAGGCCACACAGTGACCAAGTGGCAGCAGCATGAGGAGGCCACAGAGTGGCAAGTCGACATAATGTGCCATTGGCAGCAGCATGAGGGGGCCATAGAGTGACCCAGTGGCAGCAGCATGAGGAGGACATACAGTGACCCAGTGACAGCAGCCGAGGAGGACATACAGTGACCCACTGGCAGCAGTATGAGGAGGACACAGAGTGGCAAGGCGACATAATGTGGAGTTAACAGCAGCATGAGGAGGCCATAGAGTGACCCAGTGGCAGCAGCATGAGGAGTCCATAGAGTGAGCTGGTGGCAGCAGCATGAGTAGGCCACAGAGTGGCAAGGTGACATAATGTGGAGTTGGCAGCAGCATGAGGATGCCACAGAGTGGCAAGGCGAAATAATGTGGAGTTGGCAGTAGCATGAGGAGGCCACACAGTGACACGGTGATAGCAGCATGAGGAGACCATACAGTGACCCAGGGGCAGTAGCATGAGGAGGCCATACAGTGACCCAGTGGCAGCAGTATGAGGAGGACATAGAGTGGCAAGGAGACATAATGTGGAGTTGACAGCAGCATGAGGAGTCCATAGAGTGACCCGGTGGCAGCAGCATGAGGAGTCCATAGAGTGAGCTGGTGGCAACAGCATGAGTAGGCCACAGAGTGGCAAGGTGACATATTATGGAGTTGGCAGCAGCATGAGGAACACATACAGTGACCCGGTGACAGAGAGGGGAGGTGGGTGGCACAAACAGTACCCGCTGATGGTGGCTGTAAGAAGGAGCACTTGGCATCAGATGTGTGGCATCAGGCAGGTGGCAGTATCAGAATAGTAGATGAAGCTGGTAGCCAGAAGAAAACGATCTCTTTTGTCAAGGTTTGGGTGAGGCAGCATGGCTGATTTAATCTGATGCATCAGGCATTGGTGGGTGGAAATCCTGGCTGATCAACACCTGATTCATATTGACAAAGGTCAGTCTCTCCACATTTTGGGTGGACAGGCAAGATCTCTTTGGGGTAACTATGGCTTCCGCCGCACTAAACACCCGCTCTGATGCCACACTACTTGCCAGGCTGGACAGCTTTTCCAGGGCAAGCTGTGGTATGCTGGAGGAGCACTGTGAAATGTCTCTGCAGTGGAGGCTGAGGACACAGTGGAGGATGAGGCGGACATTGTTGTAGGACCAACGGCGTGAGAATGTAGAGGTGGAAGCTGCGTCACCTGTCCAAGTTGCTGGTGTGTCTGGGCAGGAACCACATTAACCCAGTGGGCCGTAAAGGACATATATTCTCTTTGACCATGGTTACAGCTCCATGTGTTGGCATTGCTGTGCACTTTGGCAGACACTGACGGGCTCAAGGACTGGCCCTCCTTCATTTCTACATATTAGTGCAGAGTTGGTAATGCTTTTTTGGCAAAGAAATGACGGCATAGGACTCTGCACCTCGCTTGGCACAAGTCATCAGTTCTCTGAAAGGTGCAGAGTCCACCAATTGGAAAGGGAGGGATTGCAGCACCAGAGACTTGGATAGGAGCACGTTTAGGTTCTGCACTGTTAGATGCGTGCACGCATACTATTGTTTCTTCAAAATCACTTCAGTGATGGATTGCTGATGCAATGACTGACTAGGAGGAGAAAGAGGAGAAGGAGCATCACAACCAGCAGATGATGGCAAGGACACACAGCTTGCTTCGGCTGAGGTAGTGGAGCCTTGACTGCCTGAAATGGGGTGCATGCCACTGGGTGAAGCAGCGGTTGCTGCAGCAGGCTGGACCACCACATTGGAGTCACAGTTCCCCCAGACCACTTTATGGTGACGCTGCATATGTTGACGCAGGGCTATGGTGCCAACATTGGCACCCTGGCCACACTTCACCTTCTGCCCACAGATTACACATATGGCCATGTTCACCTCCCCTGGCGGCTTAACAAAAAACTGCCACACTCCCGAGTAGGTGATTTTACCCCCAACATTCTGCACTGACTGACTGCTACCGCAACTGCCTCCGTGAACCCCTGCACCACTGCTTTCCGGGCAGGTAGGCTCCTGCGAAGTGGGTGATCTACCCCTGGCACATTTGTCTCCCGACCTCCCACTGCTGCCACCCTGCTGACTCCACCACTGCCTCATGCGCAAGCTGCCACCCTCTTTTCCGGATGACGATGAAGCCCCTTAGTCACCCAGCTCCCAATTGCGATCGGCTACATTGTCGTACACTACTGTCTGCAGGTCACTGATGTCTTCCTCAACGGTCTCTGAGCCACAAACCTGAATGCTCGCAACACCAGCTCCTATGCCACTCTCCTCATCACTACTTGCCTGCCTACCAGAGGAAGCTGTGGATGTCTCCTCCAGATCTTAGCTGGGCACTAGCTGCTGACTGTCCTCTAGTACCTCCTCACTGTATAGTGGATCTGAGCCCACAGCATAGAGTACTTCTCTGGCTGAGGGAACAGAAAAGGACAGAGGCAGATTGAGGACAAGTGAGGGCACAGGGCCTGCTACCGGGCCATGCCAACTAAGGTTTGTGTCAGACGAACCAACCGACTCTTGGCTGGGGGTGTCTGATGTGACTTGGGATGAAGTGGATGACAGAGTCAACCAGTCTACAACCATTGGGTTGCTGGTCAAGACACGACCGTTAGCTGACACTGGGAGCTCAGGCCTCTGTAAGTGACCCCTGCTGCCATGCCCCCTTACTCTGCTGTGACCTGTGCCTGTGCCAGAAACATTTAGGCCTGTGCCCCTCCCCTGTGCAGAGCCTGTCGCTTCTCTGTCTGACATACTGTTAGATCAAAATAGTAATTGAAAAGGAAATTAATACAGGGTAATAATAACAGCAAATAAGCCTCTTATATGTTTCCTCACTAATAAACACCTTTAAAAAGGTGTTATACAGTAATCTCTGCAGTAATCTGTTATAAGAATTTAGTTTTTTTGCCAATACTGCACTGCAAAAGGCTTGTAATGTTCTACCTTGAACACACAGGTATGATCTATTGCAAACCTGCAATGAGCAGCAGTATAATGGCAGCAAGTGCTGCAATGTGTAGTACTATTGTTGCTATTACTGACGCTGCAACCATCCTAAATAAAACCTTTTTTGCTTCAATGCTCTTCTGTAAATTCCTCACTATCCTTTCCTTACAATTCTAATGCTCTTTCCCTCAACTTCTAGCAGTTTTGAATTGATTTCTATCACTTTGACGTCTCTCCCTGCACTAAGTACGATGTGAAATGACTGAACCTAAAATGGCCGAAGGTTGTTATAGGGCTGTGACATCACCGGGCCAGCTGGCTGCTGATTAGCTGCACGCATGGTGTGAAAGATCCTCAGTGCGCCAACACCGCATTTGCCCACACCTGAGACTTCTTTACTAAAAACCACACTCACCGCCAGTGAGTGTTGGGTCCACAAGATAAATACAAGACAAGCTTTCTAAATTTTGTATATTTATTAACCCCTAAATGGGTCGGTATTAACATCTAACACATGCAGTTCAGAACAGATATGCAGATGTATACAAGCATTAACAGTTACTAGTTACAATATACAGCGCATAAAATAAAAAGGGAATAAAAGTGAAATAATTACTTTACCAAACATATCCTTGATGTGGCTCTATAGTCCAACACTCACACATGGCATGTGGAGATAACCAGTGGAGGCTCCTAGCAGCAGCATCACAGCATTCCAGCCTGCATGCTCATCACAGTATATCCTCAGTAGTAGTCTCTTCACAGTATTCCTCAGTAGTCTCATCATAGTATTCTCTGCACAGTATTCTCTCTTACTGACCTCTTACCTCATCTTTTATATCCTTGATTACACCACCCAGAATGAGGTCACCGGCGACGGCAAGTCTGATTGATTAACGCACTCAAGTCAAGATTCTTTGTAAGGAGATGGGACCAAGTGGAATGATACAATTCCTTCTATATGTTATCAACCAGGTCTGATCAATAGCCTAGTCTAAACAATACATGTGTATTTGATCACCCAGGGCTATGTATGAATTCAATGGAGCCATTCTGGGATGAATACAAAGCCCTATTGTTACATTGTTGCCACTACTGACAACATACACCTAGGATTAGAGCTACGCACAGTTAAATTAAATAGAATTAAGAGGGAGATACGATACCCAGAGATCAAAATACATCTTTGAGTTATAGCCATATTTAAGTGGAATCATCACAATTCCCCCTTTTAGATGGGGCTTGTAGGAAGTAGGGGCCTATGCCCCTCTTCTGAGAGCACCTCCGCCTCCAGCTTCTCAGGCTCTGGCCCCAAGGCTCCCCCCCCCGGGGTTCCAGCAGACTCAGGCCTTGTCAGACTCCGAGGGTGGTTGAGCGGCACGCGCCTTCAATATGTCCAGACTAGGGTCAGCTTGGACAGCATCTCTGAACTCTTGGCTGGAGTGAGACAAAAGAGAGGTGCATGTTACATAGCTGCCAGACCCTTCCGGCTCTAGGGTGGGGGAATTTCTCAAGGCGGTCTCAGTAATGTGTCCGAGTGACGGAGGGACCGGTGCAGAGGCTGGAAGGCTTTTCACCCCTTTGGCACTTTGACTGCGGGTAACCACCGCAATACCAGCAGTCCGTTCTACATCCGGACCGTCACAGAGAGGCCAGAGAGACACCGAACCACCTGGTACAACACCCACAGTTTCATGGCAGACATTTGCAATATCATTAATAGCATTGGTTCTATCACACTGAGCTGGAGGGAGGACTGGCAGACATAGGGACACAGACTGGGGGGGGGTGAGGCCCCCGCAGATGTGGGCGGGTCTACTGCCCAGTCCTTACTCAGCTCCTTTACACCTACATTAATCCCAGAGACAGTAGAATTAGCATTTTCACAGCCTGTAGGAAAGAACTCAGTAAGGGGTTTAGCCTTCCCTTTGGACATGGCAAGTTCATCTACAACATTCACAGGTACAGTTAAAGTAGTATTTTCACAGAATGTATGAGGAGACATTTCAGAGGGAGGGTTACCAGCCCCCTCTGCAGGTATTCCCACAGGTACAATTAAATTAGCATTTTCACAAACTGTATGAGGAGACATTTCAGAGGGAGGGTTACCAATCCCCTCTGCAGGTAGTCCCACAGGTACACTATCAGACATATCAGCATGGGCAGACAGCTGATCACAGGGAGCTGGGGTGGCCCCACCCCATATTGGCACATCATAGGCCCCAAATCTGTCCCCAACAGTACATTGGCAGGCAACTCAGACATCACTCCCACATTCCGCATTCCTTTCCCTGCACCCCAGTCTAAATGAACACAAGCCATGGGTACAGTAACACGTTCCAATCCAATACCCCGTAGGGTCAGAGTTTTCCCGGGAATAATACTGTCTGGGGGGATCAAATCCGGTTGTATCAGCATAACATCTGCCCCAGTGTCCCGGAATCCCATCACCACTTTGTCCCCCACAGTGACCTGTTGACGGTTAGCATTAGGCTGGGGCCCCTCCCTCGCAACCAGATACACAGATGGGCCGGCCGCTGTAGTTTGGGGAGCAGGGGGGTTCCTAGGGCGGTTGGGGCAGTCTCGTTGTAAATGTCCCGTTTGATTACAGGCGTGGCACCGCCTGATCTCTCCCTGGGGTATGAGAGAGGTCACCGGGGAGCCCAGAGCTTGAGGGGCAGGGGACTTATAGGAACCACCCGGGACAGATTGTGTCTTACCCCTCCTCCAGCCGTCGCTGGCAGGTGTCCACGGCAACTGGTTGGCAACATAACGATCCGCCATTGCTGTGGCTGTTTCAAGGTTCTTGGGCTCTCGGTCCAGGAGGTATTGTCGCACTTCCTCGGTACAAATGGTCAAGAACTGCTCTTGAAGCATGAGGTCTGCAAGGCTTTCTTGCGAGGTGACGGACTTGCCCTCCGTCCACTCCCGGAACCACACGCGCAGCTGGGCCGTTGTATCCTCATGGCTCTCTGAAGGCTTTTTCTGCAGGCCTCGGAACCTTCGACGGTACAGCTCCGGCGTGAGTTGGTATCTCCGGATCAGCGCTGCTTTAACGGACTCATAGTCCTGGTCAACTGGCAAATTGGCGTAAGTGTCCAGGGATTTTCCCCTCAACCGGGGGAGCCAGGTAACGGACCCAATCCGTCTGTGGTAGCTGATACTGCTTACACACTTTCTCAAAGGCCCGCAAGAACGAGTCCAAATCCCCGTTTGTTTCAAGGATTGGAAAGTCCTCGGATCGGAGCCTTGGTACTTGAGCTTCTGGAGTGCGTGCAGTGACAGACGGTGCCTGCTGGGAGAGCTCCATTCTTTTGAGCTCAAGCTGATACTGCCGCTCAGCCTGCCGTTCTGCTGCCTCACGATCAGCCTGCCGTTCTGCGGCCTGCCGTTCGTGTTCTGCAGCTTCCTGAAAGCGGCACATCACCTGCAGGTATATGTTAGGGTCACTGGTGCCTACTTGCTGCAGGGCCGTTTGCCAGTATGAAGCCATTCCCCCCACAAGGCTGGGGCTACTGGTCCCTCCTGGTGAAGTAATCCTTGGGTACCGGGCTGCTTGCCGCACTTCCTGGCCTAGCCCCAAAATCAGGACTCTGCTCGATTCTCTGCATGGCTGTGGCTGCCTCCATTTCAGCCATACGCTCAGGATCTCCAAAAGCCTGGTTCTGCAGTTCTGGAGATCTGCTTCTGAGCCCACTAGCCATCCACTGGTATTTGCCAAATAAAAGATAGGATAGAATACAAAGAGTAAGGGAGGGGAACAGCACTGTATCAAACTTTCACTGTATCTTAATGCTTGCTTTAATACCAAGCTTGTCTCATAGGATTACCACAATCCCCAGCGTCTGAGTGATAAAGGTCACCAACACATGCTGTTTATCTTAAGGTTCCCACTACGCTGCCACCAATGTGAAAGATCCTCTGTGCACCAACACCGCGTTGGCCCACACCTGAGACTTCTTTACTAAAAACCACACTCACCGCCAGTGAGTGTTGGGTCCACAAGATAAATACAAGACAAGCTTTCTAAATTTTGTATATTTATTAACCCCTAAATGGGTCGGTATTAACATCTAACACATGCAGTTCAGAACAGATATGCAGATGTATACAAGCATTAACAGTTACTAGTTACAATATACAGCGCATAAAATAAAAAGGGAATAAAAGTGAAATAATTACTTTACCAAACATATCCTTGATGTGGCTCTATAGTCCAACACTCACACATAGCATGTGGAGATAACCAGTGGAGGCTCCTAGCAGCAGCATCACAGCATTCCAGCCTGCATGCTCATCACAGTATATCCTCAGTAGTAGTCTCTTCACAGTATTCCTCAGTAGTCTCATCATAGTATTCTCTCACTGACCTCTTGCCTCATCTTTTATACCCTTGATTACACCACCCAGAATGAGGTCACCGGCGACGGCAAGTCTGATTGATTAACGCACTCAAGTCAAGATCCTTTGTAAGGAGATGGGACCAAGTGGAATGATACAATGCCTTCTATATGTTATCAACCAGGTCTGATCAATAGCGTAGTCTAAACAATACATGTGTATTTGATCACCCAGGGCTATGTATGAATTCAATGGAGCCATTCTGGGATGAATACAAATCCCTATTGTTACATTGTTGCCACTACTGACAACATACACCTAGGATTAGAGCTACGCACAGTTAAATTAAACAGAATCAAGAGGGAGATACAATACCCAGAGATCAAAATACATCTTTGAGTTATAGCCATATTTAAGTGGAATCGTCACACATGGCATTGTGGGTGATCCCATATTCCCAGAGTTCCTTGCCCCTTTTTCCTAACATGTGCAGCAGCCATTTTATGAAAAAAAGCAATTCAATACATTGAAGCGTGAGGAAATCCGGCATTGAGGCGAATCGAAGATTTCCTGAAATTCGGATCGAATTCCACTTCGTCAGCTTCTATTTGTTCATCTCTAATGATAGGATTAGATACACAGCTCAGCAGTCAGTATCACACATGATAGGATTAGATACACAGCTCAGTAGAGACATCACATATGAAGGTGCAGTCAGCAGTTTATCTCATAGACATAACAATGGTGCAGAGCATAAAATAGAATAAAATCCATGTATAACTTGTCCCCCACATGTCTCATCCTGTACACATCTCTTATACTCACTGTAATTCCTCTATCCTGCAGGCTGGACTGGACAGAGCGGCCATCAAGTCACTGAAGTGAGGACCGGACAGACGGTTATAGGACAGATCAAGTCTCTCCAGGGACTGGTTATTCCTTATTACAGAGGCCAACTGGATGCAGGAAGTGTTTGGTAGATTATTTCTAGCCAAACTGTAAGAATAAGAAGATGAGATGTGAGTGATGTATCAGCAAACAATCAATTATGCAGCTTGGAAAACCCTTTTAAAGTGCAGATTTATATGTAAAGACATTAATTGAAATAGCTTATTGTACTTTATTAGTTTACACCCAATGACAACTAACCACCTGAGTTTTTGATGCCCCAAACCCAGTTTGGCCGCATAGCTCATATTGTTGATAGGGATGAGTGAACCGATTCGGATAGAACCTTCACTCGAATGTTGAAAAAGTTTTGTGTTCGGCCCCAACACTAAACATCTGAGGTCCATTACCCACAAAACCCAAAGTAGACCCCAGAATATAATAGTGCTTCCAGTTTCTGTCGAATAAGTTTGGCCCAAAATGATCCAGAGGGCTGAACCTCAGGAACATTCATCGAAACATGTCTTGTAACATGTCCACAATTATCTCTAATTGTGAACAAGGAGGACTTGAGGAGCATAAGCATTGGGAAAATGTTCCACATATGAAAGAAAGGGAATACTTTTAGAATGTGGTATAGAAAGGAGCTGTAAATAGTAATTTACCAAATTGAAATAACACACAATGTAGACTTATTCACCTATGCCTAGCAACCAACTATGAATAAAATCCACCATATCATCCATAGGTACTAGGGTCTGCTTAAACTATATAACTGGTATGTGATTTTTTTATTTTTATGTTCATAACCTACTGCTATATTATATGGACTGAAAGGATAAATCATAAGTGTTACCTTGGTCTGTCCTGGGATTATCACCAATCCCACTGTTCTCTTTGTGCTGTCAATTGTATTATATGTTAATAAAGCTATATATTTTGGATATAATTTTTTGAGATTGAGTCTTTTTTTTTCTATATGTGTAATTATTGGATATTTCACCCACATTACTGTCTGTTAAATAATATTTGACTGCAATATTCCTGACCTATTAGTATTCTGCTGACAAAGCTCTTGTATCTTATGGTGCATGAGTGTGGTTAGGGTATAGTATTCTAGTATTGTCCAAATACAGTAGTAGAAAGTATAAGGATGTTGGGAAACACCCCCTCTCATGAATATAAATGATTGACAAACACACATGTCTCTGTCTCTCTCTGTGGGAGTCTCTCTCTCTCACTTTGGGTGTCTCTCTCTTTCGACCTTACTTCCTCCGACACCTTGGAAGGATGGCAGAATTTTCCTACAGAAGACCAACGCACATTGATGAATAAGCATGAGCCAAGATGTCTACAAGAGAACCATCTTGAAGAAACCTAACGCTGAACTTCTCCTATGATGTAAGACATTGACTGATATTTCTGTAATGTTGGAAGGTTTCCATGTATCTGTTTTTCCATGAAGACTTCAATAAACCTCCATGTTTTTATAAGAAGTCGAGTCCTCCAATAATGTTACCTTATGGGTCAACACGTGAGTAAGGATTTCATTCAATTGTAAAGTATTTTACAATTAACGGATATTATTTTACAGTGGCGAGCTAGCCCAGTCGATTTTTTTCCTCTTTTTTCTCATTCCTTCTACTTGCAAGAGGGGGAAAGAGACAGTATTTTGCACGTTTTATATTGCAAGCTTAAGGAAATTTCGAAAATTACCTAGATGAATGAAATACGCTTACAGCTGAAAGTTGCACGTGTTCCAGTAACCTCTACAGACGGAAGCCTGTGTGAGTAAAGCCTGTGAGGAACTGAAGAATTTTTGACAAGCAATAAAGGAGGACTACAGATGCCAGATGTACTGAGACGTGCTGATGAAAGGAACCAGTTGTCCCAAGGAGAAACTACAAGTTACAAGGTGACGGTTTTCTACGGTTGTAAGTAAAGATTTTACATTTAATTATGGAAATTATACAGTCGTTACCTAAAAAGTGTAACTTAGAGTTTAAGTTTGTGCCTAGTGAAAGGTTACAGAATATATGGCAGAATCTGTATGCACAGTGTGCACAAGCAAATTCTGTCATAGAAACTAAGAAATCATTGTGTGTTATAAAAGAGAAAGAGAAGTTAAGGAATATTATGCATATGGTTAAAGTATTCCATAAGATTATATCAGAAAAGTTACCAGAGGAAGAAGTCTGTAATGTAATTTCTGTTAATACACAAGAGACAGCTGTTCAAATGGATTCTCAGGAATCTCAGCATGCTGACATGAAGCGTCACGTGGCTGTAATGACTACAGATAGGTCATCACAGGCCAGTGAACAAATGGAGCCTGTAAATACTCAGGATGACCATAATAAAGGCACAGATATGTCAGTATATAAGGAATTACAAATTAAAGAAACTAAGCTGAAAATAAAGTTGCAGAAACATTTGACCAATCTGAGTAAGGACATTCCCACATATGATGTAGATATCCATGTGTGTAGAAACTCAGAAATTTTTGAAAGTTATTCAGATAAGTTTGATTTATCTACGGAGCAGGAAAATCTCTTGTTTAGAACTTGGCTTCCTGCAAACTTTGCAAGATGTCTATCAGAAAAGATGTCTTATGACAATGAGTCAAATGAATGGTTACAGGACAGTGATGTAGACCGATTAAAGAAATTAATTTGGTGTACTACAGGTGACAGCATGCCAACGTCTGAAATTCTGAATGAAATAAAAATTGGCAGAGCTGAATCTACATATTCAGTTATGTCTAGATTTGAGAGGACATATAAAGCTGTTGTTAGAAAAGTCAACTCTCAAGCGATGGTGAGAACTTTTGTGAAGAAATTCAGATTTCTGGATCCAGTCACTCTGGCTATTGCATCAGATAAAAGGTCTTTATTTGAAGCTGCTAATTTACTGGACATGGCCAGAAGACATCAGAGACAGATGGCAAATGTAAGACAAACAGGGACAAATCAAAGAATAAAGCCACCTAAAAGAAATCTGTCAAATCAGATTACAGTGTCACCTATTTATAGAAAGAAAAGTGAGGAAATCTATGAGAAACGTAGGAAATTACACGTTGTATATAAGCCGTATGTCATGAAAGAAGTTCCATTCATAAAGATCCCATTATCAGTTGTAAATAAGCAAATGTCAAACTCTCAGCCAGTCAAAGCTATTGATAGAGTCAGTCACCTAGGAAAGAATGTACAAAATAGCGATCCTGACAGAGTAACAGCTGTTCCCAAAATGTTAGACTGTCCTAGCAACCCATCTTTGACATCTGATCTATTCCTGATCAGAAAAATGTCAGAAAGCTTAGAATATCTAAATGACAGATCATTACTCAAGCTATTGGTGGATGTTATTGACAGGAAGGTCATGGGTCGAGCTTAAAAATATTGATATATTAATGACTGTCTATTGGTATCATTTTACTATTCAGGCTGTAGAAAGATATTTCATATGAGGAGAAATTAGAATGATCAGGTATAATTCAGATAGTTATGATGATGTTTATAAAATAGTCCTGATTATGATATTGATAATAATACTATATGTATGCATCATATTAGAATATACACATGAGGGTCAAGTAAAAGTAACTTGATCTTCCTCTGTTAAGTGGCGATATATATTTTGCTCACATCCCACTCTGGATACAGAGAATGGGCAAAACAAAGGTATATAATATGATCATATAGTATTAGAAAAAAAAAAAAGTAAACTTTTCCATTGGTTAAAATTGTTAGCATATCAATTTAATTTTTTGCTAAAATTTTATCTATTTTTCTCCTTAGATATTTCATATATGAAAAAGCAACAGTTGAATCACTCATCAATTTTTCATTATAGGCCAATATATGCATGAATTGTCAAACAATTAATTTGATAAACATATTAATATGGTGTGACTAATAGCAATGCATATCTAAAGGAAAATAAGACATAATTTATATGCATGTGGTCTTTTTCATGTATAATCCATTTTGTGTAAGTGCATGCAAACTCTGAAAGCATGAGACTCAGTGTGACTTAGTGTGGTCAGTTGATTGACAAGGAACAAGTGGTGACGTGATCCTATTGGGTCCATTGTAGTGTAAGTGTAAGTGTCGATGTCATGTATTTATGTTAACTGCAGTTCTGTGATGTTAGAAAAGGCCTAAGAAAAACTAGGATGCATCCAAGAAGGAAAGAGTATAACACATCTAAATACGTCTATATTTATTTTTTGTTCTATGTGATCCATTATATTGAATGCGCTTTAGGAAATAGCAGATATATTTGAGATACATCAAAGCAAACTCATATGTTCTTAAAGTTACAGAAGCACACATGAGGTTTGAGTGTAAGTGACAGCTGCCAGGACATGTAGGTAGAATGTACATCTTAGTTCATGAATATTTAGATAGTCAAAGAATTAGCTTTTGACAAAGATAATACAGATAGCTTTCCAATATATTTGGTTAAAATGACAAAGGTTTATTGGGGTAATTTTATCAAGGAAGAATAAATATATTATTCATAGTGTGTAAAGCTAGATATGATCTATAACGAGGATTTTCTTATTGTATCACTGGTTATGTATTCTTACAAAGGTACACATACACTTATATACAATCAGCACCTACAAACACTGGGAAAATATAATTGTCTTATATGTAAATGAGATAAGCTAATCTTCATGAAAGGACAATTAATATTAAGATCAAAGAGAAGTTATATCAAGAGATATATTCTTTGTTTATTTAGCAAACTTCTGATTATAGAATGTGACATATTTTGGAATATTTATGTTTTATAATACTTATTTCATATGTTGTTTAATGTGTTTACATATATACAATCATTACACAAAAATATACACATTTAATTAGGTAAAGGATGTATTTTTTAAATTTGATTCTGAGCAGAGTCAAAGTTGGTCACATTTTGCAAGTGTCAGTTTATACTATTCTTGGAGTGATGGTATTTAAAAGGTTAAAGGTCACAGTTTTCTGTGAAGAGCCAGTTGTCAAAAAAAGGAGAAAGCAACTGTAAGATGTGGGATTATTCATATATTTTTTTGACTAAATGAATAAAGTTGAATATCCTGTTTTTAAATAAAGAGCACAATAATATTTAGTAAAATATAAAGGTATTTCTTTATTAAAAAGGATAGCAAAGTGATTGTATTTTAAAATTTATGATTAAGTATAACACATTCATATTGGAACATATTGATGTTTAGTATATTTATGCAAAGTTATGATCAAAGAATAAATATTGTGATTCTCTATAAAATGGTAATTAATAATGAAATCACATTATGTTTTAAGATTATGTTGCAATTTGTCATCAAAGTGAACTAAAGTATATATATATGTTAATAGGTATAGCGTAAATATATATATATACTGTATATATAATTATTGTATCCAAAGTAGTATTGTGTGATCATTTGATGAAATATATCAATAATTGTTATCATATTAATATTTGGCATATAAAGATAATTATTATTATGAAATGATATGGTACACTGTGATATTATAAGGTAGTAAGTCACCAAGTTTGGGTGAATATTAAGCAAAGGGAAATTAATCTTCAATCAAGTCCAAGATTATGATAAAGTTTGATATCAAATATTAATAAAAGACTTTGACAGTCACAAGAAGAAAAAGATGTGCAGAAAGAAACAACTTAAAAGTATGAAAGCTATAGACGTAAGCTTATACCAAGGACTGTGTTCATAATTTAACAGTTACTGATGAAAATTATTAATGAAGTTTGGAAACATTAATGATAATTGGACTGAGTTATAAAGATTGTTCTTCATTAACATTCTTATGGAGTCCCATCAACTGCAAAACTTCAAGGAAAGTTGCTTGGCAAGCAAAAGGGTAATGGATAATGAACCCTACCACATATATTCTTTATTTGAGACTGTTAATACTAAATGAACTGAAGTGACAAAGCAGCAGAGATGTGTGTCAAATTAACACTTTGCAGTTCTGCCTCAGAAGTGTCACAGCTGCTCCACAACTGACAAGTGGTCAAGGTGAAGAAGAATTTCACTACAGTCTGTGTCTGATGACAGTTATCAGAAGGAATACATACTTAATATATGGACTGTGTTGCTATATCAATATCTTCATAATATGAACTTTATTGGACAATGTGATAATATCTGCACAACATGACGGAAATCTATAAACTAAAGGACTTTAAGTTAACAAGTCAAAACCTTCAACAACAACATTTGTGCTAAACCTTCTACTATGAAAGAAGAAGATGATGACCAGAAGAAGACGATGAAAGAAGCCTTAGAAGTCTAGTTTAGTTAGTATATCAAATCATTTTCCTATTTGATCACGGTTTACCATAACATTTATTAATGTCAAAATTTATTGCAATTTGATAAAATTATTGTTATATGGACAATTAATTTATTTATGAAAATTAAGTTCCAGTATTCAAAAAGAAGAAAGAAGATATAGATTAATTATGTTTTATGAATATTGTCTAATGATATGTATCTTGAGGGTTCAAACAGATGTATATCACCCTCAAGAGGGGGAAATGTTAAATAATATTTGACTGCAATATTCCTGACCTATTAGTATTCTGCTGACAAAGCTCTTGTATCTTATGGTGCATGGGTGTGGTTAGGGTATAGTATTCTAGTATTGTCCAAATACAGTAGTAGAAAGTATAAGGATGTTGGGAAACACCCCCTTTCATGAATATAAATGATTGACAGACACACATGTCTCTGTCTCTCTCTGTGGGAGTCTGTCTCTCTCACTTTGGGTGTCTCTCTCTTTCGACCTGTCTTACTTCCTCCGACACCTTGGAAGGATGGCAGAATTGTCCTACAGAAGACCAACACACATTGATGAATAAGCATGAGCCAAGATGTCTGCAAGAGAACCATCTTGAAGAAACCTAACTCTGAACTTCTCCTATGATGTAAAACATTGACTGATATTTCTTTTATGTTGGAAGGTTTCCATGTATCTGTTTTTCCATGAAGACTTCAATAAACCTCCATGTTTTTATAAGAAGTCGAGTCCTCCAATAATGTTACATTATGGGTCAACACGTGAGTAAGGATTTCATTCAATTGTAAAGTATTTTACAATTAACGGATATTATTTTACACTGTCTTTATTATTCATATCTTCTTGCTATATAGGGATTGTATATGAAATATTGTAGATCTGCATTTACATATGCAAGACCCTCCATCTACTGCCCATGCCTTTCCTCACTTACATCACTACAAGAATCTGACCCCATCTACTACATAATAGAACCCATACTAACAGACATGATGTATAACACAATAAGTGTATCAGATGTTTGTCAGAACCCATAAAATATAATTAGTATTTACCTTAGATTCTGCAGGTTATGTAACCCTGGTACAAGTCTCTCTAATCCTTCAGTGTTTAAGGAACATCCCAATAGATTGAGTTCTTCTATATGTGTGCAGGTTTCCATAATGAATGATAACACTGTGCAGTCTAGAGCTGACATGTGAACACAAGAAAGGTCAAATCTTATGCATGATTGTAGTGATTCCAGCACTAGAGCCTTATTCCGGGTCTCAAACAGATAGAAGAATGTCCTGAGAAGACGTCGCTTGTCTTCACTTTCTTCCAGTCTCAGTTCTTTTAGAATGTTCTTCAGCCAAGTGATAACATCTCTGGAAGTCTGAGCTGCTTGTTTGTCCAGGTATCCAGTTAGTATTGACCTGGTGGAGGTGTCTGATAGACCACACAGGAATCGGAGGAATATCTCACCACGTCCATCAGGATAGGATTTGGCTTCTAGTGATTTCTGTAACTTCTCAGGAGAATAATCAGTATAATGGACCAAGGCAGAGAAGAATTCCTGAACAGTGAGATGTAAGAAGGAATAGGTCACAGGTTCCTCCGATTCCATCAGAAAACTTGATAAGAGCTTTGACTTATTATCCACATTGAAAGAATCCAGATCTATTTTCTCAAAAATAATCCTGTGATTCATGACTCCATGTTCTGCCATCCATCCGATGGACTGCAGGATCTTCTGAGCGTCACTTTTCTCCAGGCTGTGATTGGACAGAATGTTGGCGACAAATATGGCAAAGAGCTGTGTCACTGTTCTGGGTAATAATGTCACCTGCTGGTCACTACTTGTTGTCTGGAAGCTCCTGGATAATACAGTACAGATGATCCAGCAGTAGGACGGGAGGTAACAGAATGTGTACAAGGTGTCATTCTGCTTCACATAAGTAAAAGCCTTTTCTGACAGTTCAGGGTTGGAGAAGAAATTCTCAAAGTAAATCTGTCGTTCTTCTGGAAGAAACCCAGTGATTTCTACTATTCTCTGGAAAACGCTACAATCAATTGATGCCAGTCTGGTTGGGCGACTGGTCATTAGGACAGAACAACCATTAAGAAGAGACTTTTTCACCAAACTAACCACAATCTGACCACAATGTTCAGGCTGTTTAGGATTAGAGCACAAGTGACGTGATCTGAAATCCATTGTATGATTGCTTTCATCTAATCCATCAAATATAAAGAGAAGTTTCTCTGGATCTTGTAAGATGTTCTCCAGCTGCTCCTCCAGATATGGGTACTGATGAAGGATCATGGTCTCCAGACTAACCTTATCCAGTCTGTTGAGTTCCCGGAATTTGAAGAAAAAGACAAAAGAGAATCTTTGATAGAGATCGCCCTTCACCCAGTCATAGACAAACTTCTGCATCAGTGTGGTCTTCCCTACCCCGGGCACTCCGCTCACCATTACCATATGTGGTACAAGTCTGGATCGGTGGCACCAACGAAACATCTTGTTGGGGGAAATTCGCTGCAATTCATTTTGGGTTTTCTTCAAATATTCCTCATGTCTTGCCCCGGTCTCTATGAGCTCATTCTCAGAACGTTTTCTAAAGCGATCACAGAAGACAATGATGAGGTTCACATAACGTGTACAGAAGGAGAAACTGTCCTCTCCCTGGTTACATCTTGGAGATTTGTTCTCTATAAGTTTCTCAGTTTTTTCATGTAAATGTTTCTTGTGACAGTTCTGGATGTCTATAGATAAAAATAGAAAATAAGGTGAAGATATTCTGCTTTAAACTCACATTTATACTATGGTGTTAAATCTTTGTCCAAGTGACATTTATTTTTACAAATCAATTTAAATCTAAATTTAAGTTAAATTCTCTTGGTGCTGAGAGCACAATGTTATCTGCTGGGCAGCAAATTAGTCTGTGTCAAACTTTCATTTATACAGAGCCACTATGCCCACTCAGTCTTTGTCCAAGTGACTTTTTTTCAAATAAATTTAAAGTTAAGTTTAATTAAAATCCTCCTGATGTTATAATTAGTGCATTAAACTAGTCTTTATAGGGGCCTGTATATATACTTTCAATTGCTTTGTCTAAGTGATAATACCAAGTGACTGTAAA